>JASKOS020000016.1:7200000-7800000 GCA_030770465.2 Perdita meconis
CGCCACCCCCGCCTCTCGATGACTGCGCTCCGGTTTTTCGCGTGCACGACTGCACGCCGCGCCGGGGACTCGCGTCTTTCCCTGTTCTACGCTCGACAACGACGATCGAAGCGATTCGAAACGAGCGTAATCTGGCCGTCGCATCGCGCCGTGGCCGCGCGGAAATTTTGCGCTGCGTCGTTGTTATGCGAATATCGATCGGCGGGTCAGCGGTTCGCCCTGAGAGATCGCCGTCGTCGACGTTGGTTTTTCTTTTGGCGCAGTCCTCGACGCGCGCGCTCCTCGACGGTCTCCGAGGGCTGGTCGTTGGTCGTTGCCTCCGCGGAGACCCTTAATATCTTTTCGGTGGTCGTTCGGTGGACGAAGAACAACGTTCGCCACTTTCCGGCGCGGCCTCCTCGTAAATATCTGTGTCACCCGTATTTTCCACTCCGCCTGTATTTCTCGCGAAGACACGGACTTCGCTAAACGCGGCGAACGCTGTTCATGAATCAGTCGTGAAAAACTCATCGTCGCCGTTATTTCATTCAGCGTTCAACCGGGAAAATTACCCCTCGGATCACGGGCAGTACGATTGATTTACCTTTTGCTCCAGGAAGGGTAACTCGTGAGCGACGCGAGCCTCCAACGCCGCGCCGCTTGATTGCTCGTCCCTCGACGCAGGAAATCGATTCATAATTACTCGAAAGAGAAGGGAACAATCTAGCTGCGGGACCGAAACGTTTCATTAATCCATTTTTCGAACGGTATGGTGAGTGGTAAGTGGCATGGAGAAGGGGGTGAAAGGTGGAAGGACATGAGGTTTTTTCAGCTGGAAACTCATCGCGATCCGAGCACACTCACCCAGGCCACTTCGCTATTCCGCTCTCGCGACAATCGTTAATTAAAGCCGAACGTCCTTCAGGGTACTTGCACTTGCACTTGGGATCCGAAGGCATCCGATCTGCCCTGCGCCCTTCCTCGTTCTCTCGCGTCGACCCCCTCGCTTCCAGAACTGTTCAATGCCTCGTTAATCGCGGCTCGCCGCCGGTGAAATGGATTTTATGGCGCGCCCTGCTGCCACTATTCGAGTATAATCGATTTGAAGGGCGATCCGTATAAATAGAGGCCGCATGCCGTGGCACACACGTGCAAATAAATTTCACGCATTCGCCATCGAGCCGAGTCCGACACGTGACGTTCCCGATACTCGCGGAATCCTTTTTAACCCGGCCGTGAGCGTCGCGTGTTTGGGCAGAGGATTAATTAACCATCTCTATTTACTACCCCCGTTGTCCATCGATCGGTCCCTGGGTTCGAAGTTTACGGTATGGACTCGCGGATCGCCATATTTTCAGAAATATCCGTCGAAGCGGTGATAAGTTTCAAACACGGTCCTTGTACCGAATTGCAGCCATCTGTATACAGGGTGTAACAAAAATGTTGCAGTTCCTTGAAAAGGGTAGTTCCTGAGGCGATTTTAAACAACTTTTTCCTTAGCGAAAATATTAGGTGGGGCTTGGATAACGAGTTATTAACGAAAAACATCGACCAATAGAAGCACGAATACAGCGGATGAATTTCAGCACGGGCTCCAACTGTAAGTAGTATTGGTCCGTCATGGTCCGCGTCATCATTAATCCACTGTACTCGCTTCCCGATTGGTCGGTGTTTTTCGTTAATAACTCGTTAACAAAGCCTCACCTAACATTTTCGCCAAGGAAAAAGTTGTTTAAAATCACCTCAGGAATCACCCCTTTCAAGGAACTGCAACATTTTTGTTACACCCTGTAGAGCACCGCGACGCGGCGAAGAGTGCAATATATGAAAGCCAATTAACGGTTACTTAACTCGCGGCCGAGCTCACGCCACGATCATTGGAATAATAATTTCTCCGAAATAATGCACCCGCGATTAAGCGTCGCGTCCTTCGAAGTCCCGTCTTGCCTCGCGTGAATTTGCCAATTAACTGCAGTTATAACTTGACATAAGCGCGCTAACAAGTAGACCCTCAAATGCTCCTTCGCCCCGTTCCACCATGGCGAACAGCCCCCGGAGAAACGGAATTTCCACGCTATCACAGCGATTTCAGCGCAGCTCGAGGAAGATTCTCGGTGTTGTTGTTTGCAGAGTACTCGTGCAAGTGGCGTGCACGGTGTAATCGTATTTCATTGGCGGGCTGCACTTGAGCGCGCTTTCATATCAGGCGGCCGAGTCTGTGATCATCGAGAGACAGGCTCGATACACACGGAGCCTCTCTAAAATTAGAATCCACTTCGCTCGTCTGATCCTTCCCCGTTCTTCTTCCCTTTCGGCGGCCTTTCCGCCCGCGCTCTCCCTGCCTAATCATCTCCCTCGCTCCTCTTTGATCGTCCCTCCTTTCCCCTTCGCCACCCGAACCCCGCGCCAACCCGTCTATCTTTCCTGGCAGAGAAATCTGCGATGCCTGTGTAACATTCATAAGCACGCGAACACACGCGTCGGCTACACGAGGGTTTCAAAGAATCGACCACCTTGCGAAATTGTTTCCTCCTTTTTTTTTTTGTGTTTCAAATGTTGGACAATTCACAATGATCTTTGATATTAGTAATATGTTAGATTGAAGTTCATGTGGGTAATTTGTGACTGAAAGTTTGTATAATAATTTTGGAAGTATTCTGGAGAAACTTGGTAAGTTTCAGCAGTAAATTGAACGCGCGAGGCGTTATCACGATTAGTTCCGTATAATTTAAAAATCAAAGCTGTATTATTTAAGAACAAATAACCTTGTAATCCACGTTTAAAACCGTCCATGAACGCTAGCTGAAAGCAGCGTGATTTCAGTGTAATACAGTCGAGCTCTGCAGCTCGCCAAAACTTAACGCGATCAATTCGAGCAAAGAAAACAAGCAATTACCGATGCTCCGGAATAATTCTATTTGGCCTGCTAGTCTTGGAATCCACTTTGCTCGTCTAAGCCAGAGCTCCATCCATTCCCCAGGTCCCCGCATCTCGCTTCCCTATCCCCGATTCCCATTCACTCAGCGTCCCTACTCGCTCCGGCGTCGACCAGAAAACACCTCGAAGGGGCAACGTTGCCGTTGGCTGCGCGCGTCGACGGAATTTCAACGAACTCGTCGCGAGACAACTTTAATACACCGTCACGTTCGTTGTGAATCACGCTGAAAGAATGAGGCAGCTAGACACCGTGCCGGCGAATAGAAGATGGAAAGAAGAGCGCAGACGATCCGTGCGCCGTTGGAAATTCAGCCCCGATGGTACAGACTCCGGGCACAGGGAAACCTCGTTAAACGAAGACAATCCCCAGGAAGTTGTTTCGTTAATTGGATCGCCAGGTCGAAACACCGTCGCGTTAATCCGTCGAATCAATTATTACGTGGCGCTATTATATGCAATCGTTACGACGATTCCGCGACCCCTGTCGGTCGACGGTCGATCATCGTTAACGGGTTCACCGATACACGGGGAACCCGATGGTTACGTGCCCCGCTTCGAAATCGAATTCATTAGTTTACACGTCGAACGAGGAGACTTCGATCGCGGAGAGACCGGTGATCGCTGCGCCAGGTCCTCGACTTTACGGTCTACGTAATGGCCCTGCCGACGATTTTCCCCGAGCCACTCGGCCCCCTCGGCTTCGAACCCGTCTGCTTTCCATTAACATCCGCGGGAAAGCGCTCGGTGTTCTAATGGTAATAGGGGCTCTCGCCTCGCAGATAACACCAGGTGTAGCTGTCCTCGGTTAAAGGAGCTGCTTCGCAGGACATTCGTACGATTGTTCTCTCCCCAGGGCGAGAATTCTCGGACTCTTCGCGACCAACCCGGCATCGCCGACGCGGGGACGTTTCACGATAACGGTCGGATGTTTAGTGGCGGGCGATCCTCAACTTCCCACGCGCCCGGTTCAGTAATTAACGTCCATAGATTTTCGGTGGGCTTGGATGGCTTCATTCGTGAACGTGTTCAGTAATTTTGGGGGGGACGCAGAATTCGCTTAATTTGGATGATGAGCAGGATGCGGACTTTTAAGTAAACTCATATTTTTACAGACTTGAATATAGTATTGAAGTTTGAATAACACTGTGCTTTATTTTCTGAGTAACATGCATTTTTTGCACTTTGTGTATTTTGGAATCTGTAAAAAATCCTGGCAGTTTTTTAAATACTGACGTTTCCCATAAATACATAAAAATCCGCAGTCTAATGATGAGAGAAAGGATATAGAATTTTTATAATACATGGTTTACAGCACAAAATTGTCTTATCACAAGAAATGTTAATTTCTCAGTTACGTAAACCTAGTACAAAAGTTAATCCATTTCCAAGATATTAATAAGGCTTTTTCTTGTGATCAAAACCAGTCAGAAATATTGATCTTTTATCGTCAACTTGTTTCTTGGAATTTACTTTAAATGCTACTGTTAGAAGCTTCACTCGTAGTGTTATATTTTTTATAATATATTTCTCAATATTGCTTTTTCTCGTAAGAATTGAAAAGTAAATAATTAAAAAATTACCAAATGAATTTCTTTTTAATTTTGCGAGGTTTTTACCGTTCAGTCCAAGGGCCTCCTTCGCAGGTAAAGAAATAAAATTAATTAAAATGAATTAAAATTTAAAATTTAAGAAAAAATAAGTTATCAGAATTTTTTCGTACCTAAATAAAGTTTAAATCGTTGATGTTCTATACTACTGGATTCGAATATAATAACCAATAAAATAAAAAAGTTTTTCAATATCTGCTGCCTATAATTTTTCCTATTTAAAAAAGGGTAAAAAAATTTCAAATTTTTCAATAAAATGACGAACAAGTCGCTACAACTAACACAAACTTAGATTAATTTGGGTTAATGGATTAGCAGTGTTAGACCAGGCCGCCCAAACTTAACGATCCGCCCCTGCATAAAAATTCATTAAATTAAAAAGTTAAATAATTTAAAACCTGCCGAATCAATTTTTTTGCGAGGAGTTTTGCTATTGCATAAAAATTAATTTCAATTTTCAGAAATTTTCGCGTATTCTTCTTAATATTACTGAAGTTCATCCTCAAAAAAGCATGTTTCTGAACTTCTCCAAGGTTCTTCATTCGTAACCCTCAAATAAATTTCCAATAAATTGATCTTCCAGACCTGTAAAACAATTTCCTCATTAAATTTAGAATTGCCTTTCCCACTTTTTCCCAGGCAGATGACAATTACTTCATAATTAAATCGTTGTGTCATCCAGTTCTCCCGGTCGACCCGCGTTAAGTGAAATAAAACATCCTAGGTCAGACGATCGTTGCAGCACAGCCAGTCGGCGTCGCGATTCCTTTTCTCTGCGGCTCACCAGTAATCTGAGTTCGTTACTCCATCGAAATGTTTCAAGGCGTCTGGCACGCTAAAAATATATCCTTTTAAGATGCATAATAGACGGCCCTTGACTCACAAGCACCAAGTATTTTCGTCTGTCCGCCGCAGACGAGTTTTTAACGGTTCGCTGGAAGCCTTCGCGGTAGTGAGCTTCGTGAGAAGATCTGAGAGAACCTGCTACAGAGTTTTCCAACACGGTAAATATTCGGTTTGACGAGTATCACAATTTTACGGTATTAAAAAGTGATAAACTGAATCGCAAAATGGAAGAATAATTGAACGATTTCAACGTTGTACGCTGCAATTCTCCGCAAACGAGATCCAGTCGCGGTCCTCGAAAAATGATTCTACCGCGAACCGCACCGTCCGAATATCCCTCCCCAGTTCGGCGAATGAAGGATTTCGTTTATCGCCGATGAATATATTTCGGGCGCGGAGAACGCGGAACACGTTGCACGCGAGGCAGGATAATATCCGTGCGTTTTACGGAGCTATCGCTACTGGTACATCGACAGATTACGCAGCCGTCCATCCTCCACGGTTGTTTCGTTCCACCGCGGCGAGAGATATTTCCGTCGTTAAAAAAGCGCTGTCGATGTATTACCCGACGGAACAAATATTCCAACGGTATCCGGCGCATTAAGCAACGCGGAGAGGCTGCAGATGTAGCGCGGCATAACGACCGGCGGCGTGCGATTCTTCAAAAACGCGGAAGAATTATTGGCAGCGAGGGTTTCGGCCCGAACCTCTCTTCGGCGCGAGTAAAACCTGACGATTATCGGCAAGCGGAGCGCGTTACAAACGAGGAGAAACAACGCTGCGTTTCGGCGATACAGAATTTGTCGCGGTGCCGACAGAAGCTCCATCATCCGAGACACGCTTCCACTCTCTTGAAAATCTAATCGAACCAGCTCATCAGTCACTGGCAGGAGGAAGAGAGAAAACCGTAGAGGATCGAACGTTTTCACACGATCGGTCGCCGTCCGTTTTCTTTCTGAATCCAACCATCCGCGACAATGCGACCGAGTCCATCGACGTCGACGGCGCCCAGTCGACAGATCGACCCAAGGAACGCGCGAATGCAGTGACGCAAAGCCATTCGTTCTTCCTACGGGTTAACGTTGAGAAATTCTCTATGCATGCACGCGCGCGCGCACGTCTTCCACAAATCCTCCAGAACGGAATCCCCTGTCCCGTTGGCCGTTCCCTTCCGCGCGGCTCTCCGGATCCTTTTTCATCCGGGACACTCCTTTCTCTCGCCGTAATGCCTGTAGGACGTAATCGGTGATCCGAGGGAACGTCTGATAAGTTCCGCCGCGTCGGGCTTTGAAAAAGCCTCTGTCCGATTCCGCGCGCGGCGAGGAGCAGGGAGGAAGGACGTCTCTCGAACCTCGAGCGCGAAGAAAGAGTAATGTTCCGGAAGGTCCGGCTGAAACGAGATTATCGGGGTGAAACTGAAATCCGGAAAGGGGACAGTCCGCGAACGAACTGTCCTGCGCGAGCCTGACCCCGTTTCGTCTTCTGGTTCTCGGCGCTGTTTGTCGGGCCGGGCTTATCCTCCTAGGAGAATCCTCGTGGAACGACGCCAGGCTATCCCTCCCCGGAGGATCCTCCTTCGAAGTGAGCGAGAATTTCAGTTTAAATTTCTTGCCGAGCCAGTCGGAATTCTTGAAAATTTCAGTGCTGTCTCCGTGATAAACCCTTGTCGCGTCGCTTGACTTATATATGAGAAGGGACGATTCTCTTTGTCTCGTATTTAAATTTTCAGGCGCGAGCCTCGTGGAGATGGGAGTGGAAGCGAAATTATAATAATTTCTGTCTTACTTTGCGCGCAACAAATCTCGCTCGCGCGTGAAAAACGTTCGCATAAGGGGAGTTGAATATTAAACGAGGCTGCGCACCTCGTTGGTGTATTTAAAATTACATGCGCGGAAAAAGGACGGCGAGGAGTTTGTTCCTTTTACCTGCGCGCACAGACCAACCCTTGGTTTCCTCAATTTATGCTAATTTTTCGCTGTGAATGGGTCTAGCCCGCCTATACCGAATCTTTTCCACGAACGTTGACCCCTCGAAGTTAACACTATTACCAAAGTCCCTCGTTTTTCCCTATAGAGGCAGTTCTCTTCCATCCTTTTACCTCCGTACACGTTCCACCCCTTCCACCGTTCGCTCGTTTACCGACAATAAAAAAAAATATATACGATAAATGGATCGAGATGTAAAAGTCCTAAACTGCTCGGCGGGAACAGGAACCTCGAGTTTCCTACTCGCAATGCAAATCGATGTGTTCGCCGCGGTAGGATATGCGGACGTAAAAACGGAAGAAAAAAGAGAAGGGGCGGTCGATAAAATCGATGAAATCCTTGGGCGTTGCGCGTGGCGTTCGGCTGCCGGCGTACACGACGCGGTTGATTTCCTTTTGATTGGGACTTTCGTCGTGAGTTAGATTAAAATCTCGTACACAGCGCGAGGCGAAAGCAATGGGGGGGAAGGGGAAGGTGTTGGGGTCAGGAAGACAGGGGTTGGGGAGTTCCCGAATCTCGTAAAAAAGTCTCGTAAACTGGTACACGGGGGAAAGCGTTCCTCTGGAACCACGCAGGCCAGGATTTGGGATGCAAAAGTTTATTAACCGCCTTCTACGTGCGGATTCCTTGCTGCAAAAATGCACGATTTAGCCGTGGGAGTAATAAAAAAAGTTTGCAGCCGGCGATTTGTTAAAAACGGGGTTGTTTCAATCTGTAGCTCGTAATTAATACGTTAAATTTCCCGATACGAATCACTTTTAGAACTAACTCACGATTCATTTCAGACGAACGTAATTACAGTGCGTAAAGGATTGTTTTTTTTTCTGTTGACTTCAACGGCAGTAGCAAATTACAAATAACCGAGCGACAAGGCGTACACACAAGAGATACTAAAAAATTTATTCGATCATAAAGAAGACCCCGCGCGTGATAGACGGGGACTGATTACAGATAGCGATAGATCAAGTCTGACATGGTTTATTAACGAAGAAACGTCTGGCCTGAACGTTCAACGTTCTCGCGAATGACTCACGCCGAGGACCTTGTCGAGTCAGAATCTTACGTCGGAATCTTCCGATCACGGGAGCAGCCATAGATCAACGCTCCCTCGATCCCAAGATGCCCTTTTTCCTCGGTTTCAACCCTCGAGAGAGTCCTCTCATTGATATTTCACAATCATCGACGCGCATCGACTCGGAAGTTTTTCTGTAGGTGGTCGAGGCAATCGGTTAATAGAAAGTAGCTTTCATGATTGAACTATCATCGATCGACATCCTCATTACTCAGAAATGTCGTTTAAAAGTAATTAGAAATTCCCCGGAGTGATCCCCCGTTAAGTTAATTAATTCCAAGCGAAAGGGACGAGAAACCGCCGTTCTCCTCCAACGAGTCTGAATTCAAAACGCGGCTCCTGACACAACGCGATATTTATAGAATTTAATCTGAAAGCAGACGGTATCTTCGGAGAGGCCAGGAGCGTGTTCCCGAACTCGGAAGAGCTCCTTCCATCGTCCTTAAACTTAATTACCCCAGCTGACTGTGTGTACGACCCTGGGAACCCTCTCGAAGGGCGTAAAGGCCGCAGGGAATACGCTGGCGGCCCGACAAGACCTAACTAGCCACCCTTCTTGTACCTTCTAGTCGACCTCACGATAATACTTAGAACGTTGCCTCATTCGCTCCCTCGGAACCATCGGTTGCTCCATCCAGAAATATTCCGGAACAACTATTTAAATTTTCCTTAAGATGCAGAAATTTTTACTAAAAGATGGATTAAATAATATGATGTAGTAGTAGGACTTGGAAGACAGAGTTGGACTTGAAAGAGAAGGCTTCCCAATTCGGAATTAAGTAACGTTATTAAGGCTGATTCAGATACGTTTAGTTATTTAGACGAGTGACAAGTAGCTACAGTGTTGACTCGAAGAACGGCTGGGTTTCAGAACTGAGCGCAGCCCTTTTTCGAGTCGGGTTTGATCTCGGTCACAACGGAACGAGGAGACTCGCACTGGCGAAGAAGTGGAGAGCATAGAGAAATCCCTTTTTCGAATCAAACTCAGGCGTCGTTCTTTGAGTCAACACTGTAAGATTATCCTTATATCGAAGCAGTACTGTATATTGTTTTACTAAATTACTCAACTAAATTCTAATGTTCATACACAGTAAATTACTAGAATACTTGCCACTCGACTGAACCATTAAACGTGTATGAATCAACCTTTACTCTAGTACTAGTGATCCCTCGTACTTCAAGCTCCGAACACTAAAAGCTAGTTCCAATGTAACTAACTTCAAGAATGTCTAATTCACCGAGTACCAAAGAATTGCGAACCTAAAACCCAAATAAACACGCAATTACCACCACAGAGATCAAGCGACCTCTTAAAAGCAAAGTACTTGTAAATGCTCGGGACCATCTCAACCACCGAACCTGAACTACCCGACAGAAAAAAAAAGAGGGAACGAAGGTGTACAAAGATGGAGAGGGAGAGCTAATCAGTTTTTCGTTTTGCGGAAACCGCGAGAACCAACCAGTCGCACGATAAGACGCGCGCTCCGCAGCCGTAGCTAAACGACAGCGGTCTCGACCATCTAAACCGTGATGGTAGGGGTCGTTCGGTATGGAACGGGACGCGGAGGGTGCGGAGAAGGGGGTCGAGCGAAGGGAGGCAGAGAGGGAGGATAGGGTGTCAGGGGTGAAATGGACGAGGGACGCCGTGGGACGCAGAGGGGTTGCTGGTAGTGTGTATTGATCGAGCTAGGAGAAGAGCACCCCCGACTCTACTGTACTTCGTACGAACGCCCACGTACGCGGTGTTTCGCTCGTATACGACTCTTTCTTCTTATATCGCTTTTTTCCATTCTCGGCTCTCCCCCTCGCGCGGCCGACCCCTTTCATCCCCTCGCCTCAGACGCGAACGTCGCTTCTTTTCCACCTGCGAATGTCACCAAGGGCCGTAACAAATTACGCGGCTCCGCCGAGCCGTTAATGTCCCGCCGTACAATCCTCTTCGACGTGCTTTCGCGCCTTTGCCGAAGTAATCGAAAATTGCAATGGATGAGTATTGCCCGGGACGGCCGGGCGAAGATAAATTTGTGGGGGAGATTGCTGTTTGCAGGGAAAGTTCAAATACGGTTTCATTAGAGATTTCAACCCCTTGCCTTTGCGATTTTTCTCCGAGCCGCACACACCGAACCCAAGTTAATTCGACCCTTCGTTACGTAGCCTCGAATCTTGCGCTTTAACCGATCCCGCTTTTTACTTCTTCCGACAACTTTTTTAATATTCGAAGGAATTTCGCGAAGTTTCGTATTATTCGTATCTGCGTGTTTCTCCTGCCTCGATGTTGCCTGAGATTATTGCCCGCATTCAGAGTGACGCGCTGATAATAAAAGTCACGACGAGATAAAACGTGAATTATTGATTGCTTGAATTCTCTTTATTTGAATTCTCCACGATGCAACATTGTTCGTTTTAATATTTCAAGCATAATTCGCGCTATAAATATTATTTATACGACAAGGGGTTGAATAAATTCAAGCTGAATATTCATACAGCAATTTCCACGTACACTAGATTCCCATCTTCTCTCTTTAACCTAGAGTCAACAGTCCGTCAACCACCCGCAACTCGACACACCTCTCCTCAACTCCGAGCGACCCACATCGACCCGCACGTCAAGTCGCGCGTCGTCGGCGACCTTCGCTTCCTGGAAACAGCTGGAAAATCCAGTTCTTACAGCAATTGGCCTCTGCAGGGACTCCGGGATGTTTAGTTTCCATCGATATCCGGAGTCCTCGGGTCCGCCAGGGAATTGTGAAATTGCGTATACCGTAGTCATGGTTGCGGTAGACAAAGAGAACTCTAGCCGGCGTAATTTACGGTTCAGCCAGGTGCGTAAGAAGTTGCTCACCTTACGACCTAATTGGGTTTAATTACACCGCGCTGAAAGTTACGGCGGCAACGCGCGTCTGTCTCTATATCTGCTCGGTTACAATTACGAGCCGGCCGACAGTCGATTTCAGTTACCGCGATCGGGCTTATTACGTGGACCGTCGACGATTCCGCGTCGTGTGTCGCATCTTGGCTTCGCCTCGCCGCGTTTAATCGCTACTATCACGAAACTCGCCGAGCAACGATTCTTTCCCCGCTCACGCTTTAGAAACGCGTTTGCGCTCGCCGCTTCGGCGTTCTCGAGCTAATCGCAAACACAGCAAATAGGTTGCTTAATCGATCAACAAGGCGGGTCCCGTAATGGGACTGGGCACCTCGCTTTGACTGGGTAAGGTCTTGATTGACAATGGCGCGCGATTGAAACGGAATTCGGTGTTCTGTCACGGGCAATGAACGCGATTGTCACGCTACACAGTGGTCTAAAATCTAGAAAATGTGGCCAAAATGTTAAAAATGAAATATTGTATAATGGATTTTCGCTCATTTTACATTGAAGTATATTAGTTAAAGAATAGCAAACACATATATAAACACAGTTATATTAATTTATTTACCAACTACGTCTCTTCGATCTCTACGATCACGGATTTCACCCTTTTACAGTAACGTTTTCTTCAAGGAATTATATGCTTTGCAGCATGGCTAAGCCTAAACTTTTGTTGCTTATTTTATTGTGTTTGTTATAAACTCTGGACCAGAGTGTATGTTATGTTTGAAATACCGTTTAAAACTTTACAGGAACAGGAAGAGGTTCAGATACTCAATAATAATGTTTGCGTATCAATAACTTGGTTGTCCGATGAAGTCCGGCTTTGATTCTTGTATAAATTTATAGCCTTTAATGTCTTTAATATGTTGTAAAAAAAATTAGCTGCTACTATCTGCTACTCGACTTCCTATAAATTTTTTAAGTTATATGTACAGATTCCACTTTACTTGATACATCGTACGGAGCTGCTTACTCAACCACCTTAAATTATTTATAAATTATTTGTTATATGAAAAAATGTTTTAAATAGGAGTTCTATGGTATCAAAGGGTTTTACAATGTAATGATTTATTTTTCGTTATTTTGTTCATTTATTGAGATATAGAGCTTTAGCCTGGTTTAATGATGCATATTTAACCCTCTCATTCGAAAAATTATTGACTACTATGTAAAAAGCTAGAGGTATTCTTTTTTACGAACTGTTTAAATGTAAAGGCATACTCAGCATACTGTTAAAATATTTTTTGAGTCATTTATTGAAATGCGCGTTCTATTGAATTAGTGAAATGATAATATAAATCAAAATTAGATACAATTTTTAATGATTTTGATATTTTTTAACATATTTGTCCGCCATTTTGAGTTCACTATTTTGTTTTTTTATCATTTTGACTTTAGATTCGTTATCAGTGACCTCAAAAACCCCGATATACTAATTTTCACGAAAATCATAAGACGCTTTTATATTTTGGCCACATTTTCGAGATTTTAGACCACTGTGCGCTATTACGACGCAGCACCGCGAGAACTGCACAACACGTAGGAACGCGAAAACGGATACGGAACCGGAATCGCGCGAAACGCCGCGAAAAACTAGCTCAATATTGACATTCGCGGGACGGTGTTCCCGTTGCCCCCTTGAACTCCGTCGACCCGCATTCCCCCGACTTATGCGCGGCCTCGCGAACATAATAACGAGGCCACAGAGCAGAATCCGAACACGAAACGTTTCTCGGCGGCGGTAATTCAGAGGCGGAGGAAACGACCGGTTGTAATCGAAACGGAAGCGGTACCCCGCGCCGGCCGATATTCGCGACTAATGAAACGGTCGTTCGTTTCGGGAGGGCACAATCGAACAAAGGGACAATCGGTCCACGCGAAAGTTGTCGCATCGACGATAATCAATAGGGGAATTCCCCGCGAAGGTATTCGACCTGATCGATCGCCGTCCCGCGGTCCGACCGCATTTATGCACGACGGTGCTCTTCCTACCCCGCGAACTTCTGGCGAATTTCCAAGCATCTAACCCGTGTCGTCGCTAACCCACATACCTGCTGAAAGCGGTGTGGCAGCTGGACCGCGTGAAACCTCTCGCCTTCCACCGTCTTTTTCCACCCACGATCCGACCTTCTCGCTCTCTCTTCTGCCTCTCGTTCCTCTTCCCGTTCCCGTCTCCGCGTTCTTTCATGCGCGCTCAAAGGAGCATTTCTTGCGAAATGAAAACGCGAAATTACACGCGAGCACACGTCGCGAGCGAGGAGCGTTGAACGATTCAAAGCGGACGCGTAATCGCGACGAGGCAGCGGATCCTGCAACCGCGAACAGAGGCCTTTTCATGGCGCGGGCATTATTCGTTTCGCAGCGGAACGCTGCCGCGGGAAAATGTATGGCCGTGGTCCGAATTCATCGCAAATAACAGTTTTATTAAAATGTTGCGGGTGGACTGTATCGACTCCGAAAAAGAGCACCTCGTCGGTTAATTAGCGCGCGCCGGCGGAGTAATTAACGGCCGTGTTGTAACATTTTGCTGTAATATCCTCTAACCAGCGTCGACGAACTGCGCGCTCGTTCTCCGCTGTCGAACAGTTTCATCATTTAGGGAGGTCGGACAGTAACCGTGATGTATCACCGTGATTCCACGCGGCGAGAAATTTAATATCGATAGGAAGACCCTTGACAGTCCGCTTGTCATCTTAAAATATGGTTCGACTCGAGGGAAAAGAAGGATAAGTGTCATTCAGGCTACGGGTTTGGATAAAGGATCGGGTTTCGAGCTGTCAGAGGCGATCGGGAGTCCAACGAATAATCCATCTCCTCCTTTCCTCGTTCCGCTTGATACACGGTGAATTAATAACCCATCGGCTTTTTGATAACTTTCATCAACGTCACAAGTCCTGGATGTCGGTCTTCGACTCGGTCGTTTTGCTTGAAATTTTGCTGCTCGTTTTGCGAACAGGTATCTTGTCACGCTTGTCAACGAAACGGGACGCACGTAACGCTTCACGAAGACTTTCTGGAGCATCAAACTGTCTTCTGGGAAATCGACACTCCATTTTTCTTTGAGAATCTCGAGCGCAGAATCTCTTCTATTTATTACGTTTCAGAGAACGTGTTTCGTCTCCAGCTTTCAAACAGAAAGGAACATTTCGCGTACATAGCGTTAGGATTTCAGATCTGATCGGGAATCGAAAATTCGTCGGATTGGAGCTGAAGGAGACGTTGAAGACCGGTCGGAACGAGGCTCAGGAGAGACGAGTGGGCGTTAGTCAGCAAACCGCTCGGCTAATCCCTTAATTACTTCGACATGGTTAGCGACCCTGTACTAACCACGTCGGTGCCTGGCTCCGTTCCCCGATCGTTAATTAAAATGGCACTTCCTTGCAGCCGCGTAATTTCTACGCGCGGCAACCTGCACCGCCCCGTGACGGTCAGTTAAGTTCGTCTTTGAACGTACATACTCGGTTGACGTCGAATTTATAGCGCCCAAAAACGTTCTCACCTGGGCACCCAAATGTCTGGGACTTCTCCTCGATTTTGGTGTCGGTGGAAATGGTAATAGCAGGAAGAAAATTCTTATCAAAATGCAGCTAGTCCGAGTTATTAAAAGTGAAAGTGATTATACGGGGTGCGTTTCAATACATTCATTGAGTTGCATTGAGTGCATAGATCGAAGCCAATGCACTGGAACCTTTTCTTCTACCAATAAGGTCAATACTTCGTTATTTACAATTACTGGTAATTCGATTTGGACCATTTTATTGTTATTGTCGTACATATTTTATTAATAAAAATCATAAAAATATTGGATGCTTGCATCAATTTCATACGTGCACGGTGGTGCAGAGCAAAATTCCCTAGAATATTTCCACTTGCAGCACATGAAACTTGCATGAATTACTACAACTCGAAGTAGAAGCAATTAATGCGCGATGTGTATTTATTTTTTACCGCACGCTCATCAAACGCCATCATTGAATTTTCAAATTAGAAAAACTAATTATTTCGCCAATATTTTTATTAATAAAATAAGTAAGAAAATAATAATAAAATGGTCCAAATCGAATTATCAGTAATTGTAAATAACGAAGTATTGACCTTATTGGTAGAAGAAGAGGTTGCAGTGCATTGGCTGTGATCTATGCAATATGCATGTATTGGAACGCACCCACGATATCCGTAGAAAAAACAAATTTAAATAGTTACAAAAAAGTTTTCTAAAGCAGAGCAAACAGTGGAAAGTGAATGCTATCATTTTATTCAAAAAGTTGACAAGGGAATCTGAACATTCGAGTGTCCTAAGAAAAGGAAGGAAATCGTTATACCTAACGTTGTTGTCGCTTATTCCGTCCGCCTCTTCGGTATGCAGAATAGTGGATATCTGGATATTCTTAGGAGCAGAAGCATCGTTATTCCGGGAGATATCGTGCAACTGGAACCAGAAATGGAACTGTCAGATGCGATCACGCTTTTATAACGGAAATCCTTGAAATTGTGTCGTGAGATCCAGAGATTCTAAAATTCCAGTGCATTCGCGGAAGAACTTCCGGTGAATTTCGAAGTTCGTATCAAGAGTGCGCCGTGCGAACAGAGATAGGAGGCATTTTCGTGTATACCTGTAACTGCGGCGGCGTTTCCAAGAAAATTTGTAATTAGAAAACTTGTCGGTTTTGGCAAGAGACCCTCATAAATTCCGTGAACTCGAGCGGAAACGCGAGATATTAGCGGAGGCGGAACGGTTCATGAATTTCCCGGGAGTACTCGGGGATCTAAAATTTGTAGATTTTTTGAAAAACTTTCTTCCACGCGAGTCGAATTTTTCTAGGAAGATCTAAGATTGCGGGGAGTATCGATTCCGAGAAAACGACCTCGATTTCCAGAAATTCCTTCTCACGAAACTTCCGCCATCCTTTCAACTACGTTCCACGGGAAATTGAATTTTTGTATCGTCGATATATAGCATTGCACTATTTCCTATCTTTCGAGGATGGCTGTCATTTTCTAGAGAGCCATCGACACGAAGAAACTCGATATTCGTTATAACATTATATTCTAGGTGGTCCACGGTGTACGGCAATTAACTGTCTCGGTGTTACAGAAAATGATGCCTTTTGATATCGCGTATGAATATTAACCTTCGAGTGTCCAAAAATTCCACGAAACGTCGCGGCGTTATAAACAGCGGGCATGCGGTAAACGCCCATAAATCGTGATTTAATTATGCAAAACACCGCCGGCGGACAGTTACCCGCTCGGATCATAATTGTCTGGGATTCATGACTTTGTAATAGTCGCATCAATATGATAATGTAAACGTTCCATACAACATGTACGCAGGTGCCGCGGCGTAAATGCTGCCTACGCGCGCTCAAAAACTATCTGAAAACCCGGTTACCCTTCATTTTATACGGTTAACAAAAAATTCATCCTATAAACTTCTGAATTGCATTAACCAACCGCGTTGGAATATATTTACACGATACTGTATTCATCTTCGAATAATTTAAAGGGTTTTTAACTGTATCAGATTGAGTAATAAGTTGACTTGTAGGGTAACGTATACAGTTGTTGACCCCCCTATACAATGATTGACCCTTTCAAGAAAAGTAAAAAATATAGTATAATCCGTTTCTGATATAGTAAAATATTAATTGTATTCGAAACAAGAATATTTTGATCATTGAAATATATATACACCCCCGCTCAAAAGTATGTGGACACTAACCATTTTAATGAAATTTGTATACTGTTGCTGTTAGACGGTTTTTATTGTTAAATTCTGTTACGTACATGTATGTAATGTATTACTAGAACATTGTATACAACTACTTGAAAACAATAAAATTTTATTTTTTTCAATGATACTAATAAATAAAATTGTAACTGATTTTGGATCGATACGTTGGATACAGCTACTTGGAAACAATAGAATTTTATTTTTTTTTATGATACTAATAATATAAAATTGGAATTGATCTTGGATTGATACGTTGGATACAACTACTTGGAAACAACAGAATTTTATTTTTTTCGATGATACTAATAATATAAAATTGGAATTGATTTTGAGTTGATACGTTGGATACAATTACTTGGAAACAATAGAATATTACTAGAATACATTACATGCATGTACGTAACAGAATTTAACACTATATACCGTCTAACAACAACAGTATACATAATATATCACAAATTTCATAAAAATGGTTAGTGTCCACATACTTTTGAGCGGGGGTGTATATTTTATTATGTAAGAAAAGGATTATACTATATTTTTTACTTTTCTTGAAAGGATCAATGATTGTATAGGGAGGTCAATAACTATATACTTTACCCTATTGCTTGAATGTTTAGAGAGATATCCTAATACGAATCTAAAAATATTTGAGGATAGAGATTCTTCTTGAAATGACCAACCCCTAGAGAAATCTGTCTGACTCGGCACCGGACTCGAGAGGGGAACACCGAGCGGACTTAAGACTCAATCTGATACATAATCAAGCGCGATTCGATCGTCACGAACGAGATCGTCCGCGGTGAATCAGGAATCGATTTCCTCGATAATGGGATTCGGAAACGTGCTGATTCAGGTACGGCAGCGAGGGTGTTGCGGAATCCGCTCTGGTCGACGACACCCTCAACGGAAATCCTCGATCGTCGCCGTCCTCCTCTTCGATTCTGCCTGGCCCTCAGTCAGGACCCGCGGACCCGGTCGACGCTGCGAATCTGTCCGCGTCGAGAAAGTACGTACGTTGGAGCCTCCCCCGTCTCCCCTCTGGCTCACACGCCTTCCTCTTAGACGTTGCTGCACCGTTCCATCCAACGAGTTGTTGCTTCACGTTGTTTGTTAACTGTTGTTGTTGTGTTGTTGCTCTGCTGCTGTTGCTATTTTACCCGATAAGTAACTTAACCGCCTAGCGTCGCGCTATCGCGTTTCGACTAATTCGAACGAGCGACGCGCGCGCGAGCTTTTGTACGCGATTGTCGCTACTCGCTGCGAAGCTGCTCGGCAGGAAACTTGAGGCGAGTTGTTGTTGCTTATCTTTGTGCCCCCGGTACGCCGCGGTATTGTGAAGTTACGGCTGCGAATGCGTCGGGCGTTGCATGCGGCAGAAGTTTCGCGCGTTCCTCGCGGACGGAGGACGATTCGAGGGGAACGCTTAACGCGAGATTAATTCAATTCCGGGCGATACCGTTCCGGCTCCAAACCGCCCATTCAAGGGAACTGCGAGCGCCGGTGTTACGCGAGGAAAGTTTCATTAAAGATATTCCTTGATTCACGCAATCGGACGCGATTCCTCGCGTCTCGCTGTACCATTTCTGCCACCGTTTTCCGTCCAGAAATGCGCACTGCTTCCCAAGCGCACCTCGTTACAGCCGGAAAAGCGTAGCGAAAATTCTCCCCCGCTGGCGGAGCTCGTCCACGGTCCTCGCATTAGAAAGTAAAACGAGAACCCGTACCCAGGCGCCCGTCGATCCTGAGCAGCGCGAGCGCTAGAAAGTAGGCGTAGAAGAATAGATTTTATTCCGCCGGGCGGAACGCGGTCGAGGAAATTGACTTCCTCGAAAGTGGTGCCCCGTTGTATACGTTCCCCCCTGTCGCTTGCATCGCGTTCAGAGTAGAACTTCGCTTTCAATTACGTAGACGCGTCGTAGATCATGCATCCTGCAGCGAGAGCCGACAGACGGACTCGTTATAATGGCAGGCACCCGCTGAACAGAAAAAGCCTGCCTCTCGATCGATTTAGTCCACTCGTCGGTCTCTTTTTTGTTTTCTCTCTACCTTCGCCGCCGCGCCGCGCTCGTTGCCACGACCGTTCTCTATTTTGCTCGTTCTTTCGCCGGATAACGTCACGAACGATGCGGCAGTAAGTAGCTTCGATGACACACTGGCGAACGCGATTTGTCTCTGTCGATGCTCGCCGCGTAATCGATAAAACTTTATGGGCCATCCGATGACCAATTACGCGGCTATCGATTTATCATGCTAGACGCCTCGTCAACGACGATAAGTAAATGTTAACGGCGACGATCCATCTGCGAAGCTTCCTGGCTGACGTCCTCCTGCGACGTCGTAGTGTGTTTTGTTGGACGCCTGTATTACTGTTTCGTAATCCTCGCTACTTGATGACACAGGAAAGGACTGTATTAAGTTTACAGAGCTGAAGAATCATTCCAGTTACAGAGTACAGAAATTCTTTAAAGGGTCATATACGTTTCTTGACGTCGTGGTCAATATTTGTGAACTATCATCAAACAAATGATTAAATCGATTGACTTAATTCTTTTTGAACCCGTAAAGGTAATAGTTATTATTATTAAAGGTCTCGTTTTTGAAGAATGAAAAATTGAAAATGATTAAAAATATGGCATGTAAATATAGTTACGTAAAATGATTTTTTCACGGTGCACCTAACGGTGGGCATTTAGCATAAACGGATGATGTGAACTAAAAGTTTTAAATTTTGTAATACTTATTGGTCTTTCAGTTCTTAGCTCGCGAGGGTTTTCTTAAAAGGTTTTCTCCAATCACTTGCAAACATTCGTAACTATTTAATGATGAGAAACGTGTATGACCGCTTGAACGAAATTCCAAACAAACAGATAACTTTCATATCGTTTTTCAATTTTTCTGAGTCTCCGCGTAAAACAAATAAATATATTCCACATTTCTACGCAGAGCAGTTCCAAGCTGCATTCAAATATGCACCCACAAGCGGTTCCTCCAAAGAACTGCACATTCTGAACATCTATAAACTTAATATCACAGTCCTTGACGAAGACAAGATTAAAGTAGTTTCCCCCCTTCCCCAGTTGCTTCACAGTCATCCCTCAGCTTCCGTCAGACGAGTATCGCTTGAAGTACATGATGAAATTCTTGAAGCAATTCAGTAGAATAAAACGAGTCCAACGTAGGCGTCGTCGTAATTGTATGCGCTCTACATTACAGTTACTGCGAGAAAGCGGATAACGAAACGACAGAGATGGGCGGCGTACCGCACGTCGAGGGTGGACTGAACAGCGAGTTGTACGCGGTCCCTGTGAAGCGGAGGCAGCCCAAGGATCAAAAGAACAATACTACTCTGCAGAACAATACTCAGGAGAAACCCGCAGAGGTAGACACAACTGACTCCGAGGATAAAGACGAAAACTTGCCGCCTGGATGGCAGAAACACGAGGGTAAGTAATGAGCTGCCAATGCGGATTAAAAATCGATGATCCAGCTATACGGGGATAACTGTCTAGAATTTCGATGGTTCTTTGATGGTGGAGCTGATGGAAGACCGATTTCCCTTTCAGACGAAAACGGACCTTACTATTGGCACGTCAAAAGCGGAAACATTCAGAGAGAACCGCCGGAAGCGCCGGTGCACTCCAAGAGAGAGTCTCGTAACAGTCTCATCAAGGACAACGATAGCGTGAGTAGAAATTATTCAAGCTCGATTTTTTACTTACACAAAACCATTGCAGTTGTTGATAACACGAATGATAAAACTCGTTAAATACAAAATTTAATGGAAGATTTTTAAACGTGATTTATCTGTATAAAATAGAGTTCATAAAAAAAAGAGTAACTCTGGAATTTTTGTTATTATGTTCCATCAGCAGGTAAACAATTTTCACACCCTAACCGGCATGGTGAACACAGTGACCCGCAGCAACACGAGTTCAGCTTTGGACCAGGAGCTGGAGAACAAGAGAAAAGTGGAACTGGCACTCAAGTAAGAATATTATCAGTGTCAAAAATCATTTTTCTATTTCAACCAAATGAAATGTGTTATTCTTTAGACGAAGGAGCTACCCAGCGAGAGCAGATTCCGAAGGCAGAGACAAGCCAATCAGATTCGCTGTACGCTCTTTGGGGTGGACAGAAATCGCCGAGGAGGATCTGACGCCAGAAAGAAGCAGCAAGGCTGTCAACAAGTGCATCGTGGACCTGTCCCTCGGTAGAAACGATCTTCTGGACGTGGTTGGACGATGGGGCGACGTTAGTATTACTCGCGCATCGAACTAAAATCAACAGTATCAAATATTAAAGCTGCAATCTGATACTCGCCAGGGCAAAGACCTGTTCATGGACCTCGATGAAGGCGCTCTGAAACTGATTGATCCGGAGAATCTCACCGTACTTAACACGCAACCAATTCACACCGTGAGGGTGTGGGGCGTTGGCAGAGACCACTGCCGGTAAGCTTGGCACTCGAATCTTGTAAGACAGCGGAGAAAAGCTGAAAATTCTCGCTAATGCATTCGTAATTTCTTTCATGGCTCCTCCTCCCCGGTTGACCTCCGCAGCGAAAGGTAATCTCATTTGCCAGACACGGCAACCAGCAATATTTGCTTCGCTCGCGTTCACCTTCGCGATAAATTAACACGCCGACGAAACTGTTCTCTTCAGGGACTTCGCTTACGTGGCCAGGGACCGATCGACCCGGAAACATATGTGCCACGTGTTCCGTTGCGACATACCGGCGCGCACGATCGCGAACACGCTCCGCGACATATGCAAGAAGATCATGATCGAGCGATCGCAGCACCAGAACCTCGCGAAACCGGTGGACATCAACGGACGGACGAGCCTCGCCACGAGACCGACCAATCTGCCCACGGAGCATCGGCGTTTCCACAGAAACGGACAGGCGTTAGTCAGTAAGTACTCAAGAGAAAAGATAGAAGAAGAAGGATGTTGCGGATGTCAGAGGATGTGGGAGGACTAAGTGGATCTTGTTCTGCCAGCGCAATCCTTCCCAACGCCCATGGAGGAACCGAAGAAGGTCCTGCGAGCGCAGTATCTGGGATCCATGCAGGTGTCACAGGCGACCGGCATGGAGGTTCTCAACGACGCGATAGATCACATCGTAACTAACACGCCTATCAATCAGTGGAGAAATGTTAATGTCGCTGTCGCGCCCAGCATGATTTCCATACTGACACCGAACGTGAGTATAGATCAAATTCTGGGGTTGTGGTTAGGACTGACTGTAGGTATAGTACCTACAAGGGATATAAGCAACTGGAGGTGTGATGTCCTGCTAAGCAACCTTTATGATGGTCAAGAGGTTCCATGGCTCTATGGAGTTCTATGGAGAGGTCCATATTCGGGGCTTTCTCTTCCAGATTAAGAGAGGTTTCAGCCAGTATAAAGTGCCGACGATTTGAGTTTAGAGAATTTACACGGCCCTGGGCGAGGGTTCAAATCCTCTAACACAGCAGGAATTTGTTACACCCTTTGTGCAGATTCATTAAAAGTGTGAGGATTCACCGCCAGCGTTTTTTACTTTACTTGCTTATATCCTCTCACTCCTAGTTCCTTCAAAACTGCCTGTAACAAATTTATCCGGATTCATTGTACCTAATCTCCCTTTCTCCTTCTGTTTTAGTCCAGCCCTGAGTTCTCTATCGGTATCGTTATCGTCGTTATCGTTATTACTATGTATCGTCGTACGATGCTCAATTTGTTATTTTAGTTTTAGTTTAGTCATTCCTTTTCTTTCTGGGTTAGGGTGCAAAACAGTCCATGACTGAACCTCGCCTTTGCAGAAGATAAATAAAATGGCAGTAAAGACGTTATAAATAAATAAATAAATGAATAAATAAATAAATAAATAAATATCCTTTATAGGTACTATACATAATTCTGACTATACATGGTTTCTGACGTTTTGACGAGGATGTGCGTTTCAGGAGGAGAAGCTAATTACCGAGTGTCGGGTGCGTTACCTATCGTTCCTCGGAATAGGCCGAAACGTGAAGCAATGCGCCTTCATAATGCACACCGCGCAAGATCTCTTCATCGCACACGTCTTCAACTGCGAGCCCAGCAGCGGGGCCCTCTGCAAAACCATCGAAGCCGCCTGCAAGGTAATTCAACCTCCTTATCCTTTTCATCCAAACGATTTCAACTAGCGAGTCTGACGAATTTGCTTTTCGGCGCAGCTGAGGTACCAGAAATGCTTAGACGCACACCCGCAGGGGTTCAGAAACGCGAGCAGCCTGAACACTCCGAGCGGCAGGGGTCTCGGCGCCACCCTCAAGTCCCTGGTCGGCTCTCTGACTGGACGTAGAAATAAGCAGGGTGAGTCCTGAGACGAGGCTCTCTCGCTGCAGGTAAATGATCACGCTCAGCCGCATAAAATACTAGAAACCGGGACCGAACGAATCGGGGATCGGACGGGACGATAATTAAGGCGCGTCCGCGACGCGAAATACGCGCGCGCGTTACTCGTCGCCCGACCGAAGGCGGGATGGAAGCAGCGCGTTTCTAGTCGAGTCTTGTTCGGTGGTGTGCGCAGGAACTCTGGCCGCTGCCTGCTGAGCGAGAGGTGATCAGACACAGACATCTTCAGTCGCCGCTGACCCTGAAGTACTTCAGCGGATCGCCGCCGAGCGCGTCGCTGAGATCGCTCCTTTCGCCGTCTCTGGACAACAGGCGCATTCAGCTCGCCCGATGGGAGAGCAACCCCTAAGAAAAGGGGATGCGCGGGGGTGAGACCGACGGTGCGACGCGCCCGAGGAAATGGAAAAGAAAACCAGCGAGAAACCCGGACACCGGGGACGATATCGATTGCGGCGACCGAGTTTGAACACGACTGAATTCGTGAATTCTGCGGAGTGCTATACTAATCACCACAGCTATAGTGGACTACGCTTACGTGTGTCGATATGATGTTATGTATGTTAAAACGCAGTGTCCGACGGGTAACAGAGAGGAAGGATTTATGGAAGCATGATATCCGCGGTAGGGACGTGGCTCGCCGCCACGTAGCAGGGATCCTCTTTTTGGGGAGAAGGTAATCGTGCGCGAGCGAGAAGGGCGCAGATTGTCCCTGCGACGGAACAAGATTAGTAACGAGCGAATCTGTGTATATACGGGGGTGGTGGTAATTATCGCGCTAAACTTTAGTAAATTCGCTGGACTGAACAGGAAGCCCGGGAGGACTGAAAGGGGTTACGGTGCGTGACTGATTCGGATGATGATGACTGATTGTAGCGTTCTAGCGTATCCACGAGGCATTCGAAGAATTGAAAATCGGACAAGCTATAGGGAGCTTAAATGTGTAACTTAACAAAAAAAAAAATAAAATAAAATAAACATGTGTATTCTCGGGTGTACAGATTAGAGGAGCGAGACGAGGATGACCAGGCCACACGTAAAACACGTAACCGTAGAGGACACGCATAGGGATTATACACCCACGCGACGGAACACGCGCATACGGAGACACCACACGCGTCGAGAACACACACGGGCAGGTTATAGGGAGTTTATTTTTTATGGCGAATCATAGAGGAGCTTGCACCCTGCGAAACGAAGGCGACACACCGACAGACGTTAGCGCGACCGTCCTTTAAATCCTACGGGGGGGAAGAGATAAAGGGGAGGAGACCGAGAGGAGCGGGAGGTTATATTATCGTACGCACAAATCACACTCTGTGCAGTATATCGCTGACGCCTACGCATACACACGAGCGACTACTACCCCTAGCTATTTGTTCACGGTGTAATCTCGCTGTCTTCGTAACCGCGCTTCGTATCCGCCGAGGAGCTAATTAATCTCTCGCTGAAACGCAATCAACGTTGTCCGACAGACCGAACGGCAATTCTCTCGCGACGCCAGACGCATATTCACCGACTTTGTCCACACGAGCTTACTCAAACAAAAAAAAAAAAAAGAAACTACGCACGGTACCGGTCCTTGGAAAAAGGACTCGTTCACTCGCACGTGCACCGCCGGTCGCTTTTCATGCCGACGACGCTTCATACGTACCACGTAGAGTTAGGAACCTCCGAATCCGTTGTCCGCGTTCTCGCCGACATCGACCGATCCACCCGGGGCGCGCGGCCAAGGATCGTCGACGAGCGCTTGCCTATGCCTAATGTCAATCAGTAGCTTAGGAATCGAAACCCGTGAACTAGCGTGCGCCGTTTTCCCTCCTCGATTCATTTTCTATGCCGCGTATTAGCCGTAGTCTTTTTCCAACGCAAGATGTTTCGCAGCCGAAAAAAAATTGTACAGACGATAAACGGAAGGCACTTCGATCCCCGATTATTTTCGTACGATAGCCCCGCGATAGATACCGTGACGATGTGCTGGACCGACCAGTCGCGACGACGGGGTTCATCACTTGGTTATGCGATCGATTATCACAACTCGACGGTTTTTTCGCTCGGGTCGCGTTCCTCGCCTTTGGTGAAACGTTCCTGTAGTTGCGACGATAAGTTTTGACTGTTTCAAGGTCTCTGGTCTTAGGTACACAATGATGCTGCCGTTTAAAGAAACCTGGGTGACTCTAGCGAAAGTAACCTTGAACAGCCAACACCTCTTGCGCTAACTATACCAAATCACGTCGGACCTTTGACTAGCGCCGAACGAGCGGAAAAGATCGCGACGATCCACAGTGAACAAAGGGAACGACCAATCTCAGTCGTCAATCTACTAATCCTTGCGCTGTCAGCAAGAAAACCACAGACGTTTCGTACGGCAGACTGCTGCATTTATTCTAGTGGGTGAGAAAAGATTTTCCGTGCTCGAGGGGGATGGTTTTCTTGCTCGCAGTGTTCGCATCCTTGTCGTCCATCGAGGACGACGATCACGTCGTCGGAGCCATCGTCATTGCGAACGAATACAAAGTTGTGTGGGACCCAGAACGAAGAGATATTTCTACGTAGCGTTTAGATAGAGGAAGGGTGGCCGAAAGGTTGGTAGAGAGAGTTGAGTGGCGAGAGAGCATGAGTGTGCGCGAGAGGGTAAGAGGGATGTGTGCGTGGGGTTTGCTGTGCTTGACGATGAGGGAGTTCTGACAATTATTATACCTAGGTACGGGGTGAGATCGAAACGGAGATAGAGTCGAGGCGAGGATGGATCGTTATTTGTACATATGAAAAGAGAAAAGAGAATACGCGTTAGGAGGATCAGCCGCCTTTTAAACGAAGACGAATAGGGGATGTTAGGAGAGAGACGGTGGCGCGTGCGCGAAGAAACGCCTCGTCCCTCGGCTGAGTGTTTGCCTCGGGAGGTAACGTCCCCGAGGGTGAAAACAGGATAACCTGAGCATCCTCTAGACGTTCCCGCCCGACTAGCCGCTTCGGATTTTCCTTTCACCTGTGTCTTTTGCGTTCCTTCCATTATCTGGTCAGTCTCAATCTCTACACGAGGTAGACTTGAGGAACCGTGTCACGAACAATAAATTTAACAAAACGTCGCGCGACGAGGCCTCCCGTGCGACCCGCGCTCCGACAAGAGAAAAACCTTCGACAGAAACAAAGGAAAATGCAGTTTTACACGAAAGTACCCAGGCGACGTTTCCTCTGCTATTGAATATATCGTTGATACGAATTCTTGCTTTGATATATATATACATATACATATATATACACACACAGACACGTACATATAAATATAAATATGAATAAATAAATAAATATATATATAGTTGTTGAATTTATATATTTAACTTAAACGTTAGGTCGAACGAGCGGTCGGGGGTTGCATGAGACAGCCTCGACGAGCGCGGTGATTATGTGGTGTGGATGTACATATTATTATACACCTGTGTAGAAATGTAAGAGAGTTGGAAAAAAAGGGGGGGAAGGAAGATGATCGATGGAGTTGAGGGATTGGAACACATCGTTGCGCACCGTAAAATCGACACGTGCTCAGACATACGCTAAAAAAAGGATTATGAAACACACATATACATACACGCATACACACGGGCACACGAATTGCGCGTAGCTTAACTGTCTCCTTAATGTCGGTGTTCACATGTTGCCGGAAGGGACGCGAGAGTATCGATAAAAAAAAAAATGGAAATAGAGACTACCAACTGGGCGGGGTTGAAAAGAGGTTGAAACGGAGGTGGAGGAGGGTAAAGGAGAAGGGAAGCCACTTGTAACTGACATAGAATAGAGCAAACCTAACTATATTTACTGTGACATGTAATAATCTTTAATGAAGAAAAAAAAAATGCGATCTATTGATAGAAGAGTTGTTCTGCACAAACACGATGCTTCATTGATAATTATAGTGTCTCTCTCTTTCTCTCTTTCTCTATCTCTCTATCTCTCTTCGAAACGAGGAAAAAAAAATGAAAATACGTACCTCACTCTATACGTTTATGGCAAACTTAAATATACTCGACTCGATCGTTTCGACGAATCGCGAAGGCGTCCGAAACGCGCGCCGCGAACGTCCCTCGTCATCGTTTTATTCGATTTCGACTATCATTGTAGAGAAACGATCACGGATCACGCTTTCATCGAACGGTCATTGTTATAATTCTATTGTTGTATTCGCAATCATTATCGGTCGCGTTGATAAAGATGGTGGACGAAGCCAGAAGGAGAAAAAAAAAAAAAAAGTATATTATTATAGGGGAAATCGCCGTCGTCGTCTTGTCGCGTATTAATATAAATATTCTAAATGAAATATTGTTATCGTCAACTGATTAAACGAGGATAAGAGAAGAAGGAGAGGAAACAATGCTCGCCAGTGGCGGTAGCTTTCGACGAGCGATCGATGACTATTAAATTAATATTTAAAAAAGAAGATAACGAAGGAGAAGAAAAAAAGCAAACGATCGATTTCAGTCGACGTTACACACAAGATATATCACGCGGAACGTCGTTGCCGGGAGGAGGCCAACGAGATTCTATTTGAAACGCGAACGTTTTTTTTTCTCTATTTCTTTCGAAATAGAATCTTGCTGCGCGTGTCGTGAGGCGAGAGAAACCAATTTCTAACGAGCTGAAGAGAATATCAATCGAGCGACGCTTCGTTTTCGTAATCAACGTCGAACGCCGCGTCGCTTTAAAGCGTACCAAAGGACAACAAACACTTTGTATGCACCCGCCCCCTCCCCCATTGTTCATGCCCATTTATATTGCGTAGTTGGACCGATCGGTAATTATAAACGGACGTGAGATACTATTATATATATATACGTATATATACATATTATATATATAAATATATATATAAAAGCGACAGAATGAGAAACTACTGTAACTACACCTGCCTCTTGTGAATAAATGCCTATTTGTTTCTTTTCAACCTCGTCGTTATTGCTGCGACTAATTCGACCAGCCGTCAGCTAAATCTCCCCTTTCCCTCTCCCATAAAAACGCACAAGCAGATCTACGGTAAAACAGATTTTTATTAAATAAATACGTTGTCACAATTGCTCAGATCAGAAATCATACATCTATCGTACAATACTGACGAGTCCTCGCACGTCGACTCCGAATATACATATACAAGAGACGCGCGGCGCAGTCACGCGCGTTAGCAACCGCTTCGTTGTTACTTAACGCCGATCGTTAATTAAAGCTAAGCGTTTCAGACTGGAATGAGAATTGAATGCCGAGGAGCGTCGTCGCGGTGAGCCGACGCGATCCGCGCGCGCGAATTTCCCAAGCGTTTATTGCACTGTGGTCGCGTTGTAAAGGGGTCGTAAGGGTTGCGAACGGCTTGGATCGATCGACATTCACCGCCGGCCGTGGCAATCGTTACGACTTTCGCGTCGTAACCGTTTCCTGGTCCGCTGAGATAAACAAACGGATGGACGGATATCGATAATTACGTTTAGAATACCCTATGCTTAAAAAACGAAAATAATAAAATCGCAGAAACGATATTCGCGTATCGTTCGTCATATCATTTCAATTCGATAAAATTTCGTTCCTCCCTTTTACCGATATAACGCGGTAACGTTCTAAAATTCGATCGTCAAGTACATCGTAACATCGATAAAATATCCGTATCACAATCAACGATAAAGAAACTTCGCTCCGGTAAGGCTTACGCAAGACACGAGTCTATCACAAACGACGTTCTATTTACAGCCGCGAGGAAAAAGGGGTCGGGGCTTTCTTTAAGCCGTGACGAGGCACGCCGAGCCTCGTCCGATGTTCGAGACGCGAGGAAATCCGCTGGTTTCTCTTGAAACACCTTGCTCCGAGCTAATGACAAGCTCCGCAATCCGCGGAACGGGAAATCGCGAGTAAAACGCGGCTAGAGATCGTTTCTTAACGTCGTATCGAGACGTACCACCATCAATCGGATGACCGAGGCGTTCTGGAAACGTCCGCCAGACAAAAGAGAAAAGAAGCGTTCACGCTTCTTCGTACGCAATCGCTTTACTCGCTCGAGCTAACCGACTTACTGTCGCTTTTCTCGCAGAATTCTTCGCGCTGCAAAGCAGAAAGGGTATAGCGGAATAAGGGGGTCAAAAGTGCCCCCAAACTAAATTCGACTTATGATGAGTCATTCGATAAGTTATGCAGAAAAAACAATTTGTGCCAAGTTTGAACCATGTATCGCATCTGAGGGGGAGGGGGGGATAGTAACGAGGAAAAATCGAAATTCATGTTTTTAGCCAATTACGCTAATCGTATCGGACAAAAAATTCTGAAAAAGAAATCAGAAACGTTCTAGTTATTAATATACATATTATAGAATTATTTCAGATTTTTAGATTCAAAATTCTATCTGTGAAAAATAAAAAACCCAAAAAATTGCAAAAAAATGCCGATTTCGTATTAAAGCAGATCCGATACCACAACCATATTTTTACGCTAAATAGGTATTATTGATACCAATATTCTGAATTTTTTTCAGATTTTTGGCTTTGGTGGAAAAATTGAAAACCGGTTTTTTAGTAGCTTTTTGCCTGTCAGAGTTGCTTATACGCAATATTTTTGTATAAGGTTTGTTAAATAAGTGTTTTATAGGATTTTCAATGTTGTTAGATTTTCAAACTGCTGTCCAACCAGCAGTTTTTATGATATAATCTACAGGTACTCCAGTTCCAGATTTAAACATTTTTGTGTTAATGACAACTGCTTTTAAGGTTACTTTCACCCATCTACTTAAAAATTGTTTAGTGGCCCTAAAATGTGGAGCTTTGTAAGTAACAAACAAATAGTCCTCATCAGCATCGCGAATAAGTTTTATCGCGTTTCAATCGACTGATTTCAGTGAATTTTTTCAATTGCTACTGTTTTGTTGTATACTAATTATTTAACAAACAATTTAACAATTCACTTTTTTAACAAACCTTATACGAAAATACTATGCATAAGTAACTCTGACAGACCCCCAAGATGCGATACACGGTTAAAACTTGGCACAAATTGTTTTTTCTCCATAACCTATCGAATGACTCATCGCAAGTCGAATTTGATTTGGGGGCACTTTTGACCCCCTTATTCAACTATACTCTTTCCTGCGTAGTTTCAACGATTCTAGTCTTTGCGAACTCGTGGGACACGAGAGTCCATCTAGAGCAGTAGTACCCCCGATTAGAGCTTCTTTAATTCATCCCTCATAATAGAGAGACAGCGTGGAAGAAGTTTGCTCTGCTCCTAAAGCTCGGATAGACCTGCTCCATTCAAAGTATATCCGAATTTCCCGCCGCGCGAATTGATATCAGGAAAGATGGACGTCGAGTCACTGACCTACATAGAGACACAGGTTTTCCCGTCAGAGATTTTTCAGCCCATTTACGTTCATGATTTACACGCGAGAACGTAAAAAGTGGGGCAAACAAGGTTCACGAGCTCGCTGCTCCGAGGGTTGTCGTAGAAAATAACGCAGCCGCGTTTGATGGCCCGTTTGTCGTTCAGATTCGAATCGGTAGACAGTTCCTTGAACGATCGAATGGTCCCTTCGACTTCTCGGTTCCCAAGAGAAAAACCCTTCGAGCGCAGTCTTCTCTCCTCAATATACCCAAGTGTCCGTTCGTGTCCGTTTCCCTCGACGCGGACAATCATTTTCGTCAAAAGAAACGGAACATCTTCTTCGAGGAGCCGGTGCTCCTCTTCTTCCTCGCCGGGGCGACGATCTCTTGGTTCTCGGAGTTCGCAGCAGCTATGGCATTCGCGACGGGCATCATTTTGCTTCGCACCTGTTCATCCAACAGCGATTGAACATCCATCTGCCACTGTTCGAGCTGCTGGCTCAGCTCGATCTTCTGCTGGATAGCCTCCATCAATTGGCTATTCACCTGAAGTACGTCTATCCTGGTTCTAGCCAGTTCCACTTCGGCCCTGTTCTTCCTGGCCACCGCCTGGTCCCTGACTTTATATGCCTGCGCGAGGACCTCGTCCTTCGTCAACTGCGAATGCTCCATATCGCCTCGAGCTCTATCGCGTTCCTCTTTCACGCCGCGTAATTCAGCTTCGCATACGCTTAGTTTACTAGTTGTGTCGAGTAAAGCCTCTCCTCGTCGCTTCAACTCCTCCTGCGTGTGTTTCAGCTGTTCCTTCGTGTGCTCCAACTCCTCCCGCACCCTGTGAAGCTCCACAGCCAGACCTAATTCCCCGGGTGCTCCCCGGCCTGATAGGGCCAGGTTGTATACTTCCTCGACGAGGTCCAACAAAGCACCAGGACAGTTCGTCTGGAAGAAAAAGGGGACGGGATGCTTGAGTCGCTTGAACCCTGAGTCCTGGTTCTTCGGTGGGAGTGAATATGTCCGTGATTCAGGCTATTTTTTAGGATAATGGAAGCGTGGAACGTCTTTGTTGTCGGTTCAGTTTTTGGTACATGCGATGGCAGAGTGAGATAGTGCTTGATCGTTGAAGGGAGCTGTGGCATTGAAATGGAGGAGCAGGCTTGGAGGAGGAGGAGAAGCTGGAGAAAATGTTAGATGGTGTAGCTTTTGTTAATGTACTACTTATGTTAGTTGACGTATGAGAGTGCGAGAGATCTTCGGCAGTGCTCAGGCTCCAATATTAGGATTGGTATTATTTAGGTTGTCACTGAATTTTTCATGTTTACATTGAACTTCTTTTTTAAGAACGTATTTTCTGAATTAAAATAAAGTTCATCGACTTTATAAAATTACTCTACTAAATTGCATCGACAACGTCGAATAAACGATAAACGCCTCGTGTTGTATCAGCCTCAGTGGCTTACAAGCTACACGGTCTATCCAATGAATCTCCTCAACCGATTCCATACTACCTATTTTAACTCTATTAAACCCCGGACAAATGTCTGACAGTATCACGCACAATCGGATAAACAAAACCGTCGGCCGTGTACAGCTGACGTGACAACTAGGGCATTAAAGGGTTACTACTTGGCACACAATGCTGACAGCGGAATCGATCGAGGGGTGATATCTCAGCGGCTCATCGAGGCGCTAGGAATCTCTCCAAAGCTTGACGAAGGTGGTCTAAACGGAGCCCACGATCCGACCGAGACAATGGATCACGAGCGCGAATGGTCTTCCAAAGACCAACCAGTCACGCTCGATCCGTTATCTGCGATCTGTTGGCTCCGATCATCTAGCAGAGCACGTTCTTCGGGCTTTCATGGTCGCCTGAAGTGTTCTGCGGCCGGAAACAGGAAATCGCCGGACAAAAGGAGAGTGGAAAGAAAGGGAGAGAGTATCCTTACCGAGTTAGGGGGAGTCTCCTGGCCGTTGTTGCCGTTCACCTCCGGTTCCCCGGTGTTGTTCACGATCAGCATGGACTCGTCGCAGTCGCTCTGCAGACCGGAATCGTCCTCCCCTCGTCTCAGGTGGACGCACAGCTCCTTCAACCGCTTCGTCGCCCGCGCCACTTCGCCACGAAGGTCCTCCTGCTCCCTCAGCGAGTTTCCGCTCTCCTCGCACTCCATCTCCGCCTGCAGAGACCTCGGCGGCTTCTGGATCGAGTCCGATCTACCTCTCCTTTCCGCCTCGATGGTCGCCAACGTCGCCGCCAGCTCGTCCCTGCGAATTGAACCGAGTTTCGGTCAACATCAACACACCCACGACGAAGACCCAGCGTTGCGCGCTTCGATCGACAACAGATGTTTACGCAACGCTCGGAACTCCGGTCAGGACTGCTGAATTTAGAACGCGATAATTCTGCTGGCCTGGGCAAACGGGCGGAGCGCGATCACTGAGCTCGGGAGATGTAGATCGCCGTTGAATGCCACGCGATTGGAAGCCCGTTCCTTTTCCCGGGTCGAGCCGATCGCCTCGTGTTTAGAACTGATTTACGAACCGCGCGTAGGATTGAAAATAACTGGGGATTATGTTACATTCGCAGAAAGCGCCGTACTCGATCATTAAGTCTGAGGTTTCCTTTCCTTTCAGAAAATGAAATGGTAGCTTTGGATGTTGCGTCCACTTCAGATTCCTGGTTTAAATGACTATTGAGTAATCGCTGTCAATCAACGAAGAAGGAAACCCAAGAGGTAATTATGCTTCCTTTCGCCATTAATGGGAGGCGTTTAGCGTTACGTGGGCTACTCGCGTACCAACGAGCCCAGACAACGATCCGCGTGCATTGTGACGGAGGAACAACCGAAGTCCATGTTATCTCGAATCGGTGGGCGTTATCTGGGAATATTAAGCGGTTAGTATCGCGAAGGACTCACCTCTCCTGTTCGGCCAGCTTCGCCCGGTGTTCCGCCTCATGACCGAGCCGCTCCAAGGCCGCTGCTCTCTCCTCGGCTTCTTCGAGGGCCGCCATCGCCCTCGCTCTCTCCCCCCGCAGCTCCAAGGACCTCCTCTCTAATTCCGTTCTTTGCGCGGATACTAGCTGTACCTGCAACACAGGAGAAACTTACTCAACGGGCTTCCTTTGTGCTCAGGTTCTCTTGATCATTCAGCACTAACTTTTAACGACCGACGAATGTATCGACTGCAAGACATTTCTGCTCTTTTTGGAGTATGAATATCTGTCAAGCTGAACAGACACTAACACGATGACTAGTTTAGATCAAATATTTACTACAAGACTGATATCGCTTCTGATAAGAACTTTACTCAATCTTTTTCCGTTATTCCTTATGTCTAGAGTAAATAACTTGGAAACACTTGCTTATCACTCCTTTTCTGAGTAGATAACCGATTCTAATTTTCGTCAGAAGTGATACCAAGGTCGCCTCGTGTTTTCAGTCCTCCGATTGTTACAAGTGAAACGAATTTTTTAAGCTTACGTATCAGGATCAAGTTATGATAATAAACGTCTCAAGTTGCAATTTATTCAATTTCGTACACCCGATACCCGGATTCCTCTACTAAGTTTCGTCATTGTCGAGACATTGAAGCTACATTACCAATGTCAGCGCGATGTTTCCCTCGACCCGGAGAGATTTTTCCGTGACGCAATCAATAACATCGACGGAACGCGTGGGCGGTGTAGCGTACATCGCGCACTTAATTCATGCGTGAAGAGCGTTTCCTGAAATTCGAGAGCAAGGTAGCCTCCCGTAAGGAGAGAACAAAGGGCGAAGAAGCGAAGGACGGCAAGTTTCAGTCGATCGCCGAGGGTCACGACTGTTTGTTCTCCGTTTGCTCCGGCTCAATTTCTCACGGCCACGTTAGTTCGCGACTTCGATTATCGTTGGCGAGCATAAATATGCAATTCCTGCTAATGAGATCTATGATACAACGGTGAACGCGGGTTCCAAGTTCACTCGTAACGTAGTCCACGATCGAGGAAGGAAAAACGGGGTCAGTTCCACGAGATAACTGTTTTAATAGTCCCCGTGGTAATTGTTTTAATTGAGAAGCATACCGTCCGACCGTAAAGAAAAGATTATGTGTGACGTCTTTTATTGGAGAACCGCGCTTTTAATTGATATTGTCACGGAAGAATCTCTTGAAAATTGAATCGCTCGTTCTACAATACCTTTTTTAAATTACATACGGTATGCGTGAAGTTAGATAGTAATCAGAAATCAGAATAATTATATTATTAGTTGCATGAGAATTGCATTTAGAAGACAATACACTATATTTTACTATTTTTTGCTATACTGTTGCAACCTTGTGACTATTCAACGCATTATTATAAAGCAAGGGATTAATATCCTGTACATCCAAAACCATTAACCACACATAAATTTCACGTATTACCGACTTCAACATCAAAGTTCCATCGAAACCTCATTAAACCCCATAACTTTATCTAATATTATCTTCTGGTAAAGAAAGATAGTTCGCGAAGGATCGTGTAAAGAATACTCTTCGCAATAGTCGGAAACTGTTAATTTACCTCGTCCCTGAGAAGCTCCAAGCTACTGGCGTGATCCTGGAGCGTGGTATTTCTGAGGGCACACTTTTCCCTGAGCACCTTGACCTCGATGAGCAACTGCTCTTCCTGTTTGGCCGCTTCCCTCAGCTGATCGGCGAGCCTCGTGTTTTGAGCAGAGAGCTCCGTGACGAGAGTCGCTTGATCCCGCTCCGCGCGTCTCGCCCGATCATTTTGCTCCTCGAGCTGGCTCCTCAGCGTGTCCACGTCCGCTTGCAGCTCCAAAGTTCTCGCCTCGCTCTCACCCTTGACTTCCTCGAGCCTCCTCCGCAGCAGGTGTCTCTCTTGTTCCAGGGCCTGTCGCAGACAAACGGAAGAACGGAACGTTAAGACCATTAGAGGGATCGATGAAAGCCAATTTGCCCGGCGCACGTGCTCACGGTTCGATGCCTTTAACCTTACCCCGCGGACGGCACGCGGCGCGATACGTGAGCCGTCGAAATTATAGCGGAAATTACAGAGACGGATTAAAGAATAAATCGCGTGGACATGTCTGGGTTCGAGTCTGGAGATTTATAGAAAAATTATACGTGAAAGTTTTGGCAGCGAGATATTCTTTGAGATGGGGACGCGGATCTTGAAGTTCAGTTTTATGAAATTCGTTCTCGTTTTCACGTCGTTTTCGTGAGAGCGATTATCCTCAGACTTTAACCTTTTCACACTTTAATCCTCGACGTCAAGAGTTTCGGATTTATTTTTTTCTTGTATTTACTATTTTTTTATTCGGGAAATTATTGTAAATTACGTCACCTCAAGAATACTTCACTTGTAAAGAAATAAATATTCATACCGTAGTCACTGATACAGTTCCCAAAACTTTATATAACCACCTTTCACCTTTTAAATAAGACTCCAATTTTCTCTATATCGATTTTTAATTTTCTTCAATTGTAAACGCAAAATGTGGAATGATTCTCTCTCCAAAATTTAAGATTCTCAATGAACATTTCATCGAAAGTTATTGTATAATACTCAACCACGAAAAATCAAATTCCTAAGTAAACCAATTGCAGCAACAGTCAGTATTGTTCATAAAATCGTCTCGACCTCGAAACCTTGTCTACCGCAAACGACCCTGAATGCTACATCGAAAAAAAACAGGATTGGAGCGTTCCCTTCCTCGAAATTTCAAACTCGTTCCGCGGCGCTCGCGTCATTCGAATTTTAAAAAGATCTAGCATGACTCACGAGCGACAGTTCGCTTACTTGAATGATTTATGTTCGACTGACTCGCGGCCGAGACCCACTAGAATCTGGTGAAAGGACAACGCCGTCGTGTTTGTCTGTTTCGTAACGCTGCAGCGTAGAAACAAAAAATTTCGACTACTTTCATCGTCGTTGGAAAGGTTACTACGTTACTACGTAACTGGGGATACGGAATCTTTCTTGTGATAATACTGAGGAAACTAAACGAAATCAACCTTTGGGAGTATCAAAGGTGCTCTGAATTCGCTGGAATTCCTTTCTTCCATCCCAGGTTATCGTCAAGCAGCCGTGTAATTTCACTTCTTAACCGTGGCAGAAAGAGGTAATCGACTATGCAATGCAATCCAGTTACAGCATGAGTTTCATATTCTCTGGCGTTCGGTCGGAAACTGTAATCCAATTTATCGATCATTCTCCGTAGCCAGAGCCGATAAGGATTAGATAAAACGCGTTAGGATTGTTCTTCGGGATCGAGATCAGGACCATCGATCGTTTCGCGTGGCCGCGTCTATTCTCGAGTGAACCGAAGATAATAGAGAAACAAACATCGACATTCCGGTAGATCGGAGAAAGATCGACCGCGGTTAGAATCTCGGGATCAGGGATCACAATCGCTACAGCAAATGAAAAAAAAACTGTTGTAATGCGGGCGTGCACACACAACAATCGCCGCGGTTCGATGTCGGAGTGTTATCGAGCTAAAAGGTACGACCTTGGTCTCCCGTGGTTACTCATCGACCGATCGCTGACGAACTCGAACATTCGTTGTTTGCCGATCTCGCGAGGTCCGCGTTCGAGACTCGTTCATAACAAATTCAGAAGAATAAACTACCTCGAACCAATTAAAAAATAGAAGGCCATCGGTGAACGAGAGAAAAAGAATGAATAAAACATATTTCATCGCATTCGAGATCATAAGCACCGTTAGAAAGATGATGGGAAGAACCTTGTTCCATTACTCGCTACCAGAATATCGCGACATCTCAAGAGTAATTTCAGATATCGCAAATCGAATGTCCAAAAATACCCAGAACCGTGCAGAAATATAGAAGATCGATCCACAAAGTTAGCTCTATGCATTCGAGTATGTTAAAAGCCATGCATTAATAAAACCGTCGTATGCTTGGAATTACCTACGTATCCTGGATGTCCGTCCATTAAATCGCAAACGATTTCGCGGTCGATTCGCAAACTCTTTGAGCAAACAGTTCGAGACGAATGATGCCCACGCGTTGGACGCGGGCAGGAAACAAGGAACGCGCGAGTGCAAAAAGGAGTACGGCGAGCAAAGGTGGCGAACGGACGAGGCGAGGGACGGAAGACGGGAACTGGAAAGACGACGATGCACGCGGGAGGGACAAGGAACTCGTACACGCGGGCTTTTCCATAAGGTAACATGGCCCGAGGCGACTAGCGGAGATCCATGAGTCACGGGATCTCCATCCCGTTCTCTGGCTCCGACTATTGCCCCGATTGTCTTGGTTCTCTACTCTCTGTCGATGACAGCGTGCGGCGACACACACTCCCACGCTGTCGGGGTGCCCCAGGAAACGGCGACCGTTCGCTTTTCTGACGACGAGTCTCGTTTAAAGAAGTGCACACACGCGTGAGCGGCGGGTTTTTCGCGTAAAGGCTCGGAAATTAGACCGCTGGGTCCACGGTTCGTGTTTGGACTGGAGAAGTTGAACGTCGCTAACTTCGTTTTCGTGGAAGCCGCTCTTTCAGCGGAGAACCGCGTCGGTAATTTGAATAAGTTGCGAGGCTTTTTCGCATTAGTCTCGGCAGAATATCATGTGAGGCAAGGTTATCGAATGGATTACGAGATTAGTATGCAATTGGATTTTGAAAGAAGCGACTGCACGACTAATTGCATGTTGTGCTCGCGTCGTTGCACTCGAGAAAATTGATTACACTATGCAAATGGTAATTAAGCCATTCAACTGTTTGCTGTGTTATTTTCTTCGGTTTGCAAAAAACCCGTGGTAATTTCGTTTCAATTTATAAAATTGATTCTTTTGCGCAATTTCTTGCGTCGAAACCGCCGATCATTTCACTCGACTTTATTGCCCTACTTCAATACATTCATTTTTATTTGTACAAATAATGTTACTTTCCATGTGGTTTAAAGCGCGCTTTCGCTTGAAGGAATTCTTAATTGTACGCAGATTTTTTAGGAATGCATGTACCTACTCTTTTTCATGTGGACAATCCGCGTAATCGATACGGGCAATTAACACTGAGCATCGATAGCAACGCTGTCTACGCGATGCTAAGCTCCCATCGCTATCTGTCGATATTAATAACGCGAAGGATGAGTCACACGAGTACGCGGCCATTACAACCACTCATCCTCTCCGCAAACGCAGGCACATGTTACTCTCGACTAATCCGACCGTTCAATTACAGGCTACACGAATATCGACGAGTCGATCGATGCAGATAATTGCAAGCAACTATCCGTTGCCGCCAAACCGCGTGTGCGTGACAGGATCCTGAACACTCGTGAGTCACGAATCCTCCACGTGTTCTCGATCCTCCTCGAAACGCGTGTTCTTGCAACATCGACTCAAATATCAGCGTTAATATTACGCGGTGACGAGCCACTGCCGTTAAAGGATCAAAATTAATTGTCGCGAGACAATCGGAGAATTTATAGCCGATTGCCGCGAATCGATGCCGTGATTCGAATGCAAATCAGGCAAGCCGACAATTCAAATGCGAGCACGGGAAAATGAATCGCCACTATAGCTCCAAATAACAAGGTTTCGAAAAGGAAACCATCCACAACAGATAGATTATTCTAATTACGTAGACAGGGCCGGCAATACGTCTTCCGACACACTTTATCGGACTTCTAATTTAATGGCTGAGCTCCTGTCGGTTTCTGCTCGAAGAAACAGACATCCGTCCGATGAGAAGGGAAACAACCGAAACAAGGAAGCAGCCGGGGACTGGTACGAACGGGCGCGGATGTTCGATTTTAACGCGCTTCGATAGTATCGACTTAATCGCGGTCGAAAGGCGGGAGTCGCTTTAAATTTTTAATTGCAACTGTCCATATTGCATTGAATGCTTAGAGTCAGATTATTTGAGAACTTGGATGTTAAAAATTCGACGATTTTAATCTAACGATTCTACGTGACTTTGCGTTCATACAGTGATTCGCGAATTTGTTCACAAAGACTATATTAAATTTGTTTAAACTCTAAAAAAGATGCTATCGGTATTAATTATTTAGTATCATTGTAACAGGATTGCGGTGAAGTCTTTATAAAATTGAATTCATATATGAATAGTTCATGATGCTCTCTCTGATTAATTACAAGAGTTCCCCAAAATGTTATATTAAAGATAAAATGTTAATTTAATGTAGCATCGAAAACGACCCAAATTGAAAGAAGAAGTTAATACCGTGAATTTCGCAATTAATTAATATTTGGAATACATGTGGTCAAACCTGTGAGTCACTATAATTTTAGGTCTCAATTACGGATAATTCAAAATTTAAATAAAGAGCTCCTGAAATCAGACAACTCGTTGAAAGTGTCTATAATAAAATTTAAAACGACCAATGATAATAATAAACGTTTTCATCATTCACTTCAATCATCAGATTTGATAGAATCAATCAAAGTCCTCAGAATCATAGAAACGCTAATTAGAAGAGCTTCTGGAGGATTCCACGAGCTTCCGGTGACTTTTATTGCGAAAATAGGACGAGAAGCCACGTTTTCAACACGATGCAAGACACGCGCGTCCTTCGTTTGTAAAGCGCGGTTTTCGTACCGCTTCTAATCTAATTACACGGTACGGCGAGCAAGTCCTTCCCACAAATCTGTTTCCTCTAATGAAAGATCTTCCGCTATCTCTTTCTCCCTTGGATTTTTTTGTGTCTCGCATACAATTAGACAAAAGGGAAATACAAGAACTAGGAGCTGGAGAAATCGTGTGACGCTGTATTGATCTTGACGATAAGCTCGGTGGCTCACGTTTGTACGCAAAAATAGCTTTTATTTGCAAACGAACTCTGCAAACTTCGACATATGTAACTGTGTACATTGCACGAAATAGATGGGATTACTTGGATAACTTTATCGCTCCACAATTTATAGATACTCGGTTTTCAAAACTTTTACGATCGATTTATACGCATTGCGTCTCTGTGTATCACCTTTTAGATTAAATCCTAATCAAATTTATCTCCAATTTCCCTGCAACCAGCACACAAATCAAACATTTCCTAAATCACCCAGCGAGTCGTTAAACGGCTCAAAATTCTTCCGCAATGAAAGTCACGGGAGATTAGCGCATTGCCGCGAGAATGATTGGAACGCGCCACGCTTTTACCGACTATCGCGCACGTGGCAACAATGTGAGTCCGGTTCTGTCAAAAATCAACCACGTGTAGCAAAATGTAGCTGGGCTCGATGATCGAAGAGGCAGCGGAATAAAAGCCGCGATAATTACGATTTAATTGGCATCGCGGTTCGCCAGTGACGCGGTGCACGGTCGGCTCTCGATGCACGAGCGTCGATTGCGACGTTCCTTGTTCACTTTCCCTTGGAGGAAAACGATAATACGAGGCGAAGCTTGTCGGGGAACGAGGCACAGAAGGAGAAGGAAAGGCGAGCTCGTAATCGAGCGGCAATGGCCCGTGACGAGTCCAGCAACGATACCCGGTGCTAGCGCAACTCGGTCCATCGGTGCATCGCATGGCCGATCTCCGATTGAAAAATTAAACCGTGACTGGAAAGTAAGAAATCCTGTAAAACGCTACTCTGATTTTTTGTCATTAAATCGCAGTCTTCAAACCACGTGATCTTTGGGAAAATATCGCAGAATGTTGCGAGAAACTGATTTACGATTTCGAAATCCCTATCGCTTACCTTTCGCTCTCCTTAGTTATTAATAATAACGTATTACTCACGTACAGGGAAATGTTGACCTTTAGAACGTGAAAAGAGTGCAACGAGTTCTGATTGAAATTATTCACCTCGTGCAAAAGTCGACGTCACGTGTGCGACTTGTGTGCTTGCACAACCGGTTACGCTCGACCCTTTTTTTATCGTTTTTAACAATTTCTACCGTTTGTGGTTTAAATTCGGATTACTTGATATATTAGCAGCACTTTCAAGAATCGAATGCTGTCCATATTCTTGCAAATTTACAATTCCCCGAGCCACTCGCCGCAGAAATCTCTATTGTCAGCGTCTGATAATCCACGAGCATTTAAATAAATGAGAGTGGCGCAGGAAATCCACGGCGATCGATGTTAAACGTTGTGTAATTTCTCCAGGGCCTTTTACGCTCGAGGGATATCGCTTCATCAGGGAAAGAGCGGCTAATTGAATCGAAGTGCAAGAGTCTTATTCAATTGCGTCCGCCTCTCGCAAGAGGATTCAAAAGCTGTTACTTTGACTTTGCAAAAGACCTTTAAGTTATGCCTTGCTCGATTGATTTGCAATTCCGAATCGCGCCCAACCTCGCGATAAAAAACGATATTTCTTTGTCGACCGACGCCGCGTTTGATCAGCTGACGCCACGCTGGCCGATTACTTCATCGATGTTCAATAATCCAACTTGGCAGCAGACGCTTAATCGCAAGCGCGTTATACGACTTGGCGAAAGAAGTTAACAGACTTCGATATCGCGTTATAGCTTTACGTAAGCGGCTGCCTAATTCGATTCCTCCAGCTGGAAAGGTGCCGAGGCCCGTTTTACGTGATCGAATATTCAATCCGCTTTAACAATCCATACCGATCTCGCGATCGTACCGAGATCACGGTACGTTACGTCATGCAGGTGACGGAGAAACGGCGAAGCCGGAACTGACCACGATGTCGATTGTGCGCTATGATCAAAGCGATATTCGCCAACTTGCTGCGCTGAATAGTTTCAACGCACAGATTTATGCAATGCGATCTTGACTATCGGCTTTCAATTATCTCCGATGTTTCTAATTTAACATTTAGCATTGGATCTGGATTTTGAACCAGCGTTGAAGTTCAGAATTTCAAGTAAAACATGAACTATAATTTAAAATTCTATTTAATCCAACGAATTCTATTTTCCAAGCGGAAAATGAATCACGAACGATGACAATACCTTCTTCGAAACAAAAGAACTCGCGGCACTCTATTTCTGTAGAAATCACGTCAGTTATTAGGCAATTACAAGGATCCGTTCTGTTGCGCAAAACGCACATAAAAAACCAGCTGCTCGATTTTGCTCGATATCGCCGCAATTATGCTCCAATGATCGAAACAAGTTCGAGGAACGAATCTCGAGCATCGGCGGAATCGCGGCGCAGTTAGAAAACACGGAGGCCCGGACTATCTTCGCGGAATCTGCGAAAGTAACCAAGCACGCGCGATTAACGAGATTACAAAGCAGATTGCGGCAGCTTGAAGGCGCAGTGTTGCAACAACCTCGTCAGCGACAGTTGCTGGCTCCGTTTCGCGGCTACTATTATTGTTTACAAAACTTATGTGACTCAGCCGGCAATTAAAACGGTATTGTGCAATGCGGTTCGCGGTTCTTGCACCTTTCGAAATGTATCAAGGCTGAGGCGGCGGTGCCTTGGCGCGTTTGCAGGCGCTTGCAGGCGCTTGCAGAGCCTCTTATCTTATCGATGCGTTGATCGGCGGAACAACCTACAGACAGGTCGAGGCTTTTCGGGAACTTTCCACGACCGTGTAAGCCAATGGTGTCAAACACGCGGCCCGCAGGCCGCAAGTGGCCCGCAAGACCTTCGAGTGCGGCCCGCGGCCCAAAACTTGAAATTAATTTTATTACCAAAAAAATACAATGCAACACAATGCTGAAGGAAAAATATAATGAAATTGACATTCCAAATTTTTATTCGTACTTGCCGGAACATTTTATTGAAATGCGTATGTTTGTTGCGAGAATCTTGGCAATGTTTGGTAGTACATATCTATGTGAACAATTATTTTCTGTCTTAAAGACTGATAAAACTTCACACAGGGTGAGGTTAACAAATGAATACTTAAAATCTATGTTAAAAATATCTTTATCCCAAAAAATTACACCCGATATCGATAAAATAGTATCTGCAAAACGATGCCAAGTGTCTAGTGAAAAATATTAAGTCTTTTAATTCTTGTAAATTTATTAAAGAAAAATAAATATAAAGTTTAAATGAGTTATTCTCTATTATAAATAAAAGACTTTTTTTTCTTCGTGTCTGCGGCCCACGGATTTTCTTAAACTGAATTTGGTTGCCCATATTCATACATCAGTTTGACACCACTGAGTGTAAGCGATCGCTCGTTATCTGGTGTTCTATTCGCGATTGAACGCGATGAAATTGTCCACGCGATTGATCGACGGCATTCATTCATACAATCGTAGCTTCGGGTTCGATTCGAGGCTCGAGACGCAGAGACGGTGTGAAATATCATCTGGAAGAAGACGCGAGACGACACTTGGACGCTTGTTCGATATCGAAAATAGCGCTGCGAGGTCTCCCATTGTAGATTCGTCAAAGTGGAGCGAGATAAGCACAATCAGGTGTTTTACGTGTTTCTGCTTTCTCTCGTTTACGTTTTCTGCATACATCTAATTATATTTTATCGGACAGTAATGAACTTTCTTCATAATCATATCCCTTCTTATCTGGACTGATGTCAGATAGACATAATTCATTGTCCTTCCACTTGATTTCAGCAATTTACTGCAGTTATTTACGATTTCGCGTTATGTATGAAAACGTGTCTTCGCTAGTTCTACTAAATACGTTCTACTTTTTCAAATCCAATTTGTTTTTCTATGACATGTACTGCCATTCATTTTAATTTAGAATGTATTAAGTCTCAGACAATTTTCTAATGACAATTGTGTAGTAAAACTTAGTTAACACTAGATAAACGAGCAATCCTTCAAACGACAATTATATCTTATCTGTATTGCAATTTATTAACGATTCAACTCAAAGTTACTCATTGTATAATGAAGCCGCTATCATATTCCAACATTCCCATGCATTTATTCCGACACTAATCGTTGTTGTTACTGAATTCGATTACAAATTGTCTCGAAGTTACTCCACTTCAAACTCGCTTCTGAATCTACCGAAGTGAACCGTGAGAAATAAGGAAATGGTAAAGTGGACGACAAAAGACACCGAGAAAAATCCGTTCTTATTTTACAATACACCGTGAAGCGGTAAACCGCGTCTCGAGAAACGGCCGAGCCGATCTCCCGTTTCAGATCGTTACTCGACACCGGGTGGCGGGTAAGAGTGCACGGCGCGGCCGTCGCATTGCGAGAGCGAAGGAAAAACCCTGCGGTGCGGCCGACGCAACCACGGAATTTTCCCTCGAGTAAGATCCGCGCGGGACAATTGAATTAACGCGTCGTGGAAGGGAAAAGTGGTGCGAGACGCGGCGCGATAATTGAACGATCGCGATCTACACGCGAGCTGCTTCCAAGCCACATTACAAATGCGTTATTTTTATTTTTGTACAGGCAGAAGATCATTGCAATGCTGTTCGCAAAAGAAATCAATTCTGCCACTGTGCTGCTCTCTGAGTATAACAAATCCTTTTTTAAATAGGATAGCAAAGTGGTATCTTAATTAATCGATTGAGTTTCGGAGTCTAAACTAACTTTTGAATTTCTTTAAATTTTTCGTAACCTAAGTTCTGGTGTTTTTTATCTATGATAATTGGAACTCTGTGCAATAGAAATCGGGGATCATTGAAAGCCGGATCAAACCATATCCTACCACATGATTTATACATCTTTATGCTAATGAATCAAGGTAAAAGAAATCGTCACATGCGAGTAAAACTCAGCCAGTGATCTATGGGACCATCTAGATCAAAGTTCAAGAGAAAATCTTTGGCAGAGCGATCTGGGTCATCGAGAATTTCTTTTCTCCGAAATCGAACATTCCAAGTCACCCATTTCAGAGTTCTTTTACCTGCCGCGTTAGATTTCGATGACCAATAGAGTTGTGTGGGTCGCCGATCCTTCTCCCTAACTTTGATAATTTGGGTTCCTGTCGCCCACGAATTGGCCAACTTAACAAATACGGTTATTGTCAACCACGCATGAAACTCATCGAAAAGAAGAATATCAAAGCTTAAAGGTTTTCTCATAACTTTCAATCCTCAAATCTCACACTCTAACCCTCAAGATCTCAACTTCCTTCAAGGCTACACAGTCATCAGTTTCCATCCAGGGACCACCATGGACGTTCCCACAGTCCCCATAATTCAAAGGTGAACCCAGGAAGTCTTCAGAACAGCAACAGACACGGGGGTACCGTAATCCTCAGCCGAAAGACTTAATGAAAGTGCCGTACCGTCGCAAGGCGCCTATCGTAAACTTCATTAAATCGTCTCGGTACGTTTGGAAGTCGCGGGCCCGAGCAGTACTTCATGAAGCCAATCTCGGCGCGTCTCCGCTCGTTCGGCGGGAAATTGCTCGTGGAACGGCACGCTTCGTTCCAACGAGGGCGCAGCGCGGCGAGTCCGCAAACGAGGATCCGAGGAACCGGCGGAGAACAATGGGTAAAGATAAGGAACGAGGTGTAACAAGATCGAAAACAAACACCGGAGGGTTTCCGCGTAACGGTACGGGACCCCGTAACTAGCCCATTTCATGACAAACCGCGCTCAACTTTTTCTCCCATCCGCGTTACTCTTTCCGCTTTTCGTATCCTCCCGGAGGGCGTCTGTGCGAACGGTTTCGCCTTCTGGTGCCCAGTCGATCGCGCGCAATTTGTGCCCAGAACTGCATCGAAGAGCCTATCATGCAATTTTATGATGCATCGCGTTGGACACGCTCGATTCCGATAGTCAACGAGGCAGCAATCGTCGTAAACGGTTGTCGAACTTTTCCTGAGAAATTCGAATCGTCATCAGTTGTAGCAAGACTTTCGGCTTCAATAAGATTCCCCCCCCCCCCCCAGAATCGATTTAATATCGGAACGACTGGCCCAGTTCGAATCACGACGAAACTCCGCGGGGCTTGGTCTCTCAAACTTGGCAGCAGCTGTTCTGAACGCGGTGTTGAGATCACGAGTGCTCTCCTGGCTCGAGTTTCCTCGACGTTGGTAAAAATGTTCGCCAAATAGGTTCCACTCTACGGGAACGACGGAAGTTCTAGAAAACAGCACTCGTTTCGTCGGGAAAACGTTCCTTGATTTGGGATCAAGATTATACATTAGGGTGGTGCTTTTTTATTAAAAAAGAATTTTTTCTCATTCATCATGAGACACTGCCAATGTGTTTTCCCTTGTGAGTAAAGAATATGGTACCTTCTTTTTATTTTTTTCTAAGTTAGGGGAAAAGGTGGGTATATGAACCAAGTATTATTTCTCTGATAAATACTTTGATGTATGAGTAATTGAAATAAATACAATTATAATTAAAATTGCCATAAATGCATAAAAATCCACTGTCTAATTATTGCAAAATAATTTTCACGAGTAATCACATTTATAGAAATCCATTTTGCACTAATGGACCCCATTTAACACTAGGCTTAAATATCTTCGATTTGAATATATGAGGATATTTCTATCGAAATTAACTAACTGAACTAATAGCAACAAAATACTGTTTTTATTCTTGGTATATTCATTTCTGCGTTCATTCCGAATTTATTAAGAATTCTTAATGTAAGCCAGACAATCCAACTCTCAGATTTATAGAGTCTGATGCGTGAATTCGGCTGATAGCAACCCCTAAAACACCATGAAATGTAATCAAATTTTAACTGGACCCGTTTTTCGGCATGAAGAATAAAATGATAAGATACCGTAGCAATAATTTAAAAGATGAACCTTAAGCACTATCCTATTATGTATACACTTTCTGACACGTTTACTGATTAGATACACTTCGCAAGAGCTGCAGTTCGAGGGTTCAAGCGACTCGCTAATGGCCGCTCCTTTCGATGCGCTTGTAAGTAAACAAGCCAGAGGAAAGAGAGTAAAACGTTCCTCGGAGATCCCCGAGTTAACGGTTCGCTTTTTCGAGGATTTCCGGTCTGTTTCCCGGTTGGTCTAAACAACATTCGGTACACTGTCGACACCATTATTCTATTGCAATTAATTCCGGGCACCTGGGCACTGTCGCGTTCTTCCCGCTTTGTTTGCGCAAAGTCTACGACTGAAGTAGGTCCTCGAATCGACTGAACACCGTCTGAAGCCTTCGAGCAAGTTTCCCGGGATGACTTTTCACCCCTATTGGAACGACTTCCCGAACTCGACGGAGAGGCACACGAAATTCTCCGTTATGGAAACATGCTCACGTACTTCGTGTTTGACTGCGAGAAGGGTTCCTTTGTTCGGGCGAGTTTCCTGCGGGGCATTCGAACGAAGAAAGGCCTCGCGAGTCCAAACAGAGGCAGGCCAGCGAGCCGTGTTAATCTACCTGAGAATGCGACTGTGAAAAGCGGCGGAGCCGTTGCTCGCTCTCGACAAAGGAAAGCCAGTCAAGCTCTCAAAGGAAAATGCGATAAATATTTAAAGGGAAAGGCGTAGAACGGCCGGGATCCCCTTATAATCGCGTTAACCACGATCTCACGAGGCACTTTTCTGCGAACGCGTCAACGCACATTACACCGACTTCATGAAATGTTCGCGTCGTAGGCGCGGAATCACCTGTGAGTTCGACTCTGACTTTTCATTCCACACTTTCTCACGGCGTCCCACGCGTCTTTTTTAAACTGTTCAGCAAATTCAATAGGAGCACGCTTAATCACGCTATACTCTGTGGTTAACGTGCTCACTGCTGTGGGAGTCGCTGATGACCGGCACTTTGTGAATAATGGGAATCATTTAGACGGCAGGAAATACTGTCGAATTCCTCTGTTGGTAACTACGAATTATCTTACGGAACGTTGCATAATTTACCACGAATTTTTAGCTAAATTGTTTTTTAGAAATGATCGCGTATATGTAAAATTACTCTCAGAAAGTTGCGAACAGAACCCTCTTCTCCGATTTCAATTAGTAAATTATTGAAGATGTGAAAATTTCCTTCGCGTCTTGAAAACTTTATTTCTCGAAAACCGAGAAACGCGGTCCTTCTCTCAATTTTCTGGAATCATTTTATCATTCCCAACATCTAACAAACAAATTGGTTAAAATATCTGGAACATACATCGCAATCTTCTCTCGTTAAAAATAAATTGCTCGAGAGTCCTGAAAAAAAACAGCTGCACAGAATCACAGACAATTGTATACACAAGAAACTGAAATCTAAATTAGCTAAAATAAATTTTCCAATCAATCTAACGAGTGCATTCTTAAACCGCAGAATGTTGAAACTTTTGATAGCGAAACAGGAGCAGTGAATGAATTAAATTGGGTTGCATGCACTCCGTTCAATTTCCGCGTACCTAAACAACCAATATGTTTCTTTGCAAATTAATTACACTCCGCGCAATTAATTGCCAATAAAATTGCTTCATAAAAATATTTTATCGAAAATTATGATTACATAAGAGTAATTATCCGTAGAAAACGTGTGGATATTCGCATACCGATACAAAGAATGAATTATTTAATAAGCCCGCGTGGGCGAGTTTCGCGGGGTGTACGAATTGTTTTATGCAAACACCGGCAATGCGGTTCCAGTAATCCGAGACGATCTGCTCAACGACCGTATCTGCAATGCAGTTCCTACATTTTGAAATTTATCAATGCTTCTAAAATTTTTAACTCCAACGTTTCCCTCAATTTATCGCGTTCGCGCTCCGCGCGGCTACAAAATGGTTGAACAATACGCTGCCACATTAATTAGCGCGCAGAATACCGTACAGGATTCCCATTGTACACAAAACAGGAGTCATAAATGTCAGCTCGCAATCACGGAAGCGGGAAGACGTTAAAAAAATGATCCGTTCGGTGCGTGTGCACGCGGATCCACGAGAAGGGGAGACGATTTTACCTTTCTCGTGCCTAATTATCGCGCGGCGCCGCCATTATCACGGGGTTAATGGGCGATCTTAATTTCTAATAGACGGAGGCGACTCGTTCGGCGCTAGAAGCGAAGGAGCAAGTCACGTAATTCGCGCGCTCGAGATTCCCAGGTCGTCGGCTGAGAGAAGCCCGTGGAATCTTGGCTTTCTAGATCTCGGCTGCGCCGCGCCGCGCCGGTCGTGTTAGGTGTAAGTGGCCGCTTTTTATTATAGACACGGTGCCACGATTATTCCCATTGCCGTTTTCAGACGGCCAATTATACAATAACGAGAAGTAAACTTCGCTCGCTCGATTTCGTTGTTGGTTTGACCCATTTCGACTCCTTCGCCCTTTCCTCACCCTCGCCAGGAAAAGTCCGCGACGTCGACTATGAGGACTGCGGGGCGCGTTGATCTCGCTAAACGGTGCTTTAATATTCAATCGGTTTATTTATACGACTCGGTGATCCACGAACAATTTCAAAAGTGAAAGCCACGGTAAGTGGAAAAATGTGTTCTCGTAGTTTCAAGTTGAACGAGGCGGAAATAGTGTTTGTATGAGAGCAAAATAATTCTTGAAAACACGGAGAGCAATGTTTCCTATAATTATTATCTTTTTTTCTAGTTCGTAGAATTGCTTCACAGAAATTTCCACCGATTTATCAAAACCCAGCGATCGCGTCGTGACACAGAATTGTTTTTCATCCGCAGTATGAAGGTGACACTCATGTTCATCAAGCGTGTTGGCGAAGCATCGGTAAGTAAAACCCAGGAAGACTCGGAATGCTTTTCGTAAAGGAACAATTTTTCCAAATCACCTTGCTAAATCCGTAAAAAGTAGAAATCCAGAGAGATTTCTCGCTCTTTTCACTTAAACTGCTCGGCATCCAAGCGCAGAAACTCTGTCGGGAGCGTCAGGAATCAACCAGGGAAGAATTGAGACATGGACACGAAGGTGATTACTATTCGAACGATCGCCTATTTCGCAACGCAGCCTGCCGAAGGGAAACAGTACGTGCGTAATCGACTCGGAGGCAATTATCGCGTTTACTCGCGAAACAGTTGCGCCTAATTACTGTGTGTATGTGTGTGCAGAAGAAACACATGAACGAGGGCGATCCGTAGATAGTCAAACGAGCCGGCTCGATATTTCTGATCAACTGGAGTCCATCGAGGGAACGGGCGATCGCGGCACACGAAATGCTTTCTAACGGCGCTTGCATAACGAATTTTAATGATACACGGCCACCTGCGATAGCACCGGATACGTTCCCCGTAAAAAAGAAGCACCGTACACGACTAATTAAAAGATCCGGAAATGCAATGGGACGGTCGCGAACAACACGGTGTCGTTCAATGCGTACCTCTGCGCGATTCGCACACGTGCCTCGTAGTTTACACGCGTTCACACAGGTCGATGCATAATCGTGCATCGATTATGAACGAGAGAGACTACCGTGAAAGCGAAATTGTTAACCCCGGAGAGAAGGTCTGCCATTCACCGAACGGGAAGCGATACTTAGGCGACACGCGTACAATTCTTATCTTATTAATTTATAGTGCGGATTACTTTTAATCGGTTCGCTTGATAAGACCAGTACGATTCTGAGACATCTAATTAAGTTCCATGTCAACTCGTAGCTGGAATTATTAAGCTTCCAAATATTTTGCGGAAAGTCGCAACGCTCAATTCTTAACTCAAGATTCTTTTACTTTAGAATGACGCGGCTCGAAAGAAAAATTACTGTTACTCCAAAGTGTGCCATCCCGCGTGGAAATACAGTGAATAATAAATCGCGGCAGAGGCACTAGACCGCGAATAAATTCTTTGCCCGCGTTCGATCGCAAGCGAAAGCGGTTTTCAATACGGTAACTCGTTCGCGTGAATCGCACGTGTGCGTAACGAAGGGAAACAGCCGCGCAAACACGACCGCCGCTTATCGAGGCGATCCATCGTTCCGACGACAATAACGGTATTTCGCTAACGCGACACCTAGCCTTGCGCGATTCGCCTTTTGAAAAATTACGTCCCCGCGGGATGAGTTATCGACGCGAACGTGTTTGCGCGAATTCAACGAGTCGCGAGCGCATCCTCGCGGAACAACCTGACGTAAGCAATGATTACATCCGAACGGGAGGCGGAAGACACGTAGGTCTATTTAAAAGAAAGCATGCGCGGGTTTCCGGAAACCGCGGCATAACAAGAAACAACGCTGAAGATCGAAGGATCGTGACCGTTGCCTCGTCTTTTTCTTCCCTTCGCGCCACCGGGATCGCGATTCCTCGCCGCATTGTCCGATCATGCTGGATAATGATCACTGTAGTCTTCCAGCTTTTAATTCCTTTCCTCTGAACATTTCAGGAGACTTCGACTTCGCGTCATGAGGATTCCGACGCATTAGAATCGTTTGAAATCCGAATTCTTTAAAGAGTTAGATCCGACTCTCAACGTACTCCAATAATCGACATTCCAGCATACAGAATTCCTCGATCACATTTTTCTAAAGTAAGTCGTGTCAAGTTTAGAACTTTCGACCAACTCGCTTTTCGCAGAAGAAGCTCATGAGAGAACCCGGCATCAGGGATCGATAAGCGAGCGTAATAACGCCGAGACGACCACGAAAGCGTAAAGGCAAAGGCGCTCAGGCCACGTAACGATATCAATTTTTCCGACGATTCCGGGGAATGCTATCGGTTCGCGAGTGATCTATCCGAAGAAGAGGAGGTTACTTAGGTGTACATCGCAAGCATCGCACGCAACGGGCTCGCGAGCGAACGCGGTGACGGACAGAAAGCCACGAAAGCGTGGAAACAAGTCACTTAGGCAACGTAACGTCAAGAGACAATGCCCGGCATCACGCTCCGCCTGCCCGCTGCTTCTTCTATCTTTCCGCGTTTTGCCTGTCACCTTATTTTTGACCCTAGCATTCGCTTTGTCTTCGATTACAATGCCTGCGCACCGCGTGCCTCGCGCTTGTAAACTCCTGGCTACTGATCGACGCTTTGAAACAACGCAACGAAACTCTTGGAATTTCTCTGTAGACTGTAGAATACCCACAGGAATTATTCTATGATTCTGTATTGGTTTATTGAGTCGTACGAAGGACACTTTTTATGCTAATAAAATTGCAAACAGAATTCAGAAACCTGATAACGTATAACAGTGTATGTAGTTCTCAGTGTTCAGAAGTTACCCAACAGGACAGAAATTGAAGAACAACTGTCCTCTAAGTAATTAATCACGATGTCGGAGCTCTAACTCATCCTACTAACCGAGGAAAACTACTGACGCCTGTAGAAATTCCTCCAGTTCGATCAAAACAAGTCCATTCATCGTGAAAAGCAAACATGACGTCCATGACGTCGCGATTCCTAAATCAAAGAATGCAAAGTAGAATTTATGAAAACAAAGCTACCAAAGGAGGGGAAGGACAATAGTAACGAAACCAGTGTTTGAAACGCGATTGACAAGTTGGAATATGGAAATTTAACGCCGTGTCGTCAATGAGTTTATCAACGATGACGCCATTTCGCCGTTGTTTTACGTAGTGTATCAGCGTCGGTCGCGATCGGCCCGTTACAGTTCGCAGTTTTTATCGGTGCCGCGGATCGCGATATTCCTCTGCAACGCGGTCGTAAAAAGTGCATTTGAAATTCAGAGTCGTGCCCCGTGGCCCGATTCCGGCGAAATCCGCGGAGAAATGTCTTCTGCGCGTGCCTGCGCGACTTTCATTTTTTTTGTTTTTTTTACATTTTCGACTCGCTCCTCGAGAGTACCACGAAAACTCCAACAGGAAGATGCGGCACACGCAACGAGAATCACTCGTTCCTGACGGTAATGAATGCCTGACGTTCGAAATGGACGCGCGAGTAACCCCAACCGTTTCACTCGGACGATTGTGGCAAGTAAAACAGTCGTATGCAAATTTGTGGGTTTTACGAAAAAGTAATCGCAAGAGAAATGTTTGTCTCGAGTGTGCGGAATGGGATTTTGCTGTCAACGCGTTCGCTGCTTCAACAAAATTTATTTCAGCAAGTTTTTACGTTGCCTATACGCAACAGAGACTAAAATTCTTATCAACTCACAAAGAATTAAAACTAAAATTTTATTAGTTTTTTTAGTGATCAATAAAAAGTCCACTTCTAATAAAATTGTCAAAGCTCCACTCACGCGACGAGAAATTTATTAAGAAAACCTCAGTGAAACTGGAAGAGTGAAGAAAGAATCGACCATGGGTTTCGTTTAAAAATATCTCCAAGGCACTTTGGATCTTCAAAAACGTGGAACCCTGGACAAAAGAACTCTAATAAAAGCTCAGAATATTTTCGATACGAAATCCACTTCTTATAAATAATTTAAAACGTAACAAGGACTATTTTTAAAAAATCTCACAGTACATATAATTGAAAGAATGAAGGAATCGGCCACGGATCTGACCTCAAAATATATCCAAGGTGTGTTGAATATCTAAAAATATGGAGCGCTGGACGAAAAGGTTTCCGAACAAAAGCTTAAAATATTTTCGACTAATACGCGCGTTTATGTGGCGCACGCAACAGCCGCTGCTATTCGTGGGTTAATCAAAAGACGTCGGTGCTATTAATATGGCTAATGCGGCGTACCCAAACGTACCCAGGCTTTCAGTGTAATGAAATGGTACGTGATCGTTCCGCGTAGAAACTGTATACGCAAACCACGCCTCCGCGATTAATCTAATAGAACCTTCCTTTACGCAATGCGAATCGCTGTCGTTACTCTTCCAACAATTGCTTTCAAATACCGCTCGTTTCATTGACGATAGATGACGGTTATCTATGGAACAGAAACACTACTTTTGCGGTTCTGTATACATATATTTACCTGCCCGCTGGTTTTTACTTTTCCCAATTAGATCAACTACCGGCGTTATGTTCGAATGTTCCGTTATCAGATACGTTCTTTATCGCGGACGATACGGAGCAGACTGATAGCGCGAAATTAGCGCGGCGCATGATTCAGCTGATAAACGCGCCGTTGATCCTATTGTGAAGTAACGAGCAAAACATTGAAAACGAATCCGCGCTATTGCTTTGAAAAATAAATTTAAATGTATGGATACTAGGGTATTTAAACTAGCAATATTCTAGAGGCGCGTGTGTTGAACTACTGGTTTAGAAAAACAATGTTGACAATGAAATTCTGTTCAGCATTGTGGAGAGAATTAATTAATTCTAGGGAATTATATTTTCGAAATAATAGTATCACGTCATTGATTGTTAAAATGTTAAGTAAACACTTAGGTTATTATAGCAGGACTTAAACTTTAAACTGATGGTACACTTAACCGTAAAATAAATTTCTCCATTTATGGTGGTAAAAAAGGTAAATTGCACTTAACTGCACTCATGAAGGAAGTTACCCAGATGACCAATTAGTTTAAAAAACCCGGTTGAAAGTTATGGTACTCTTCCTCTTAATAACCGAAATGACTACCATTCGCTTGGAAATTTTGATATCAACAGAAAAATGGCATCAAAACCTGCCATAAGAGGCTTCAAAATCTTTCATTTTGTTTCATATTTTTTAGCCTTTATTGCACTTACACTGATCTTAATGTATAATTAAAGAATATAATTTTATAATTATTATGTACAATCGATGATCAAATCGTTATGAACACTGCGAAATTAGCACTTGTCTTATCTTATCTTTTATATTTTGTTTTCAATAATGCATAATAATGCCTTGAATACGTCTCCTTAAATTTTCAATATTTTTTTTAACATTTAACAATGTTTCCTTGTTTTTTAAGGTTGAGTGTTCTTAATTTTGAATTAAGATTAATTGATATTGATTAAATTTAACAAAAAATATTTGATCACAATTGAAAGTATTTTACAGTAACATAAACAACACGAAATGTGTCATTTTTTCATCAGTTCATACAAATTTAATCAATCTCTATAAATCAAAAAAGTATATATTGTTCATTTAAAATTTTAAAAAGTGAAAAATATTCTATTAGATGATGACGACTATTTTCTTAGATGAAATGCAAAAATTAAAAATGATGCAACTAATAAAACTAAACTAAAAAACGCCTAACACCCACCACCGGAATCGAGGCCCAAGTTTTTTCTATTCCTGTTATTTTATTTATATACACCTAGAAAAACTCAAAGGCCTCAGATATACAAAGCACGTTAATTGGTAAAGCGACAGGGCGGTGGTAAATACGAAAATAGTATAAAATAAAAGAATGAGATCAGATATTAAATATTGAGTATGCTGTTTAGCGTTACCATTCTAATGGCATAATACTTACCGCCTTGCCGCTTTACCACTTACCGCACTCTATATGTCTGAGGCCAAAAAGTGAAAAAAAAAATTGCAAAAAAAAGTCATTTAAACCCATTTTTGAAGCCCCTTGTGGCGAACTTTAGGGCTATTTTTTCAGTCTATATTTGTTAGAAAATAAAGTACTATAACTTCCAACCAGTCGTTTTTTTAACTAATTAATCATCTGGAAACTTCCCTTGTTATATTTCATTTTAATCACATGAAAATGGCGCAATTGTACGCACAATACAAGAAACACGCAAAAAGTAGGTAAAAAATACAAAATAACATGGCAATTAATTAACATCCGGTGAAAAACACTCACCTCCAATTTTGTCGCGTACTCCTCTACGAGAGATTCACTCTGTTTCGTCAGCTCCTGATTCCTCTCGAGAAGAGCTTTGCCAAGCTCGGCGGCCAACACCAGGTCCTTATCGCGTTTCTTCAAAAGCTCGACCGGATCCTCCAGGTCTTCGTGGTCCAGGGAATGCCGGCGGGTCTGCAGATCGGAGATCATATCCTCCAGAGCGTAGGGCTCTGGTTGCCCGTCCTTTTTCGGCAGCATGGTCGCCTCCTCGTCGTCCTTCCGCACTCGCAATTGACACGCGAATGTCGCGTGTTAAATAAACACGCGACCTTTATCGTCGTTGACAATAACGACGCTGACGGGGCCAGGTGTCCGACCGAACACACGTCACAACCATTTGTATCGTTCGAAAAACGCACGATACACGTTTGTCAACATCAGCACCTGAACCGCTGTATTCGCGTCAACTTTATGTCACAACCGGATCGACGTTCGCATCGCGATCGATTACAAGCGGATAAACGCATATCCGAAACCTCGACGTGCCGACCGCTGCACTTTCCCGCGCGAAACGTAATGATTGCGCAATGATTGGCTTGAAATTAGTTTTGGATTCACATTAGATCGAGAATCGATGGAAGTGTCGATACGTGCGCATCGATATGTATGTAGAATTGCAAAAATCGTCTATGTTTTTACACCGAGACAGTTTCTCAAGGATTTGTTTCGATGTCGCAACGCGATGACTCAAAAGTCATTTCGAAAACATAACAGAATAACTAGACGATCGATAATCCATGCGTGATTCATAGCGCTCACCTTCAAGCGTTGTCAATAAATTATACGGGCAGGTGCGATAACAGAGACCAACCTGAAGTTCACTTTTTCCCTCGGCCCGTGTGCGTAACCATCGGCATTCGAACAGGTTTTCGATCGTTAAAAGTCTCGCGCGACCGGAAGCGATCAGCTGGATCGTATCCTAATGATCCTTCGCCGACTCTGTCGCTTTCGAAACGCTTTCATAAATTATATCCGATGCACAAACTGCAACACCACTGAGGACTCCCGTATCTCATATGCATAGAAAAACCGTTCGACGAAATTATAGGTTAGAATCGATCGCATCGAACCGCGGAAGATGGATCGATTGTCAACGCAATGCACTTCTCCTCACGCACAGGGAAACGGGGTGAACTGTTACTGGGACTAATTCCACGGTTCTGCTCCGTTTCCTCCTAGCTACACGCGAACCGTACAGCAACTATATTCCTATTTCTCCGGTAGAAAGTCAACAATGTAACCGAGCTTCGAAATGCAACACACATGGGTAGAGTGTGAGCAAGCTTAACCCCTTCTACTCGCTGAAGTACTGTGCACACATAAAGGGAATAACACCGTTCAATGAAGCACAAGAACAACACAAACATAGAAGTTGCATTCAGACATCAGTCGATTCGAGGAACTCGGGTCTAACGTCAAGCTAACATGTCAAGAAACGGAGCACGACGTTTGCGTGTGTTCCTGCCAAATATCGATATAACCTTCGCGTCGCGATCGTTTCCACTTGTTTTTAAATAAAGACGAAGGTATCCGTCAATCACGGCGATCACAGTGTCACGTCGTTGTGCACTCGATGGATCGTACTCCAAAGCTTCTGTCAATCTGCAGGTATCGCAGTGACCGTGAATCCCTTCTTCCTTTCGATTCGCGAACCGTTGCAACGCGCGACGCGGCACGCGAAACGACCAGCTCACCGCACCGTGGCCGGCCAGATAGTGACTCACTGGCCGCCAGTGGAAAATAAATATTACGGAATCGGTGCTCCTCCAGGCCAGGTAGAGATCCTCCTACCTCCCACCTTCTGCCCTTCCCCCGGCTGAAAGTAATTCGTCCTGCTCCCGGCCTGCGTTACGCCGCGAAAAGCGTTCACTCGCGCCGCCTAAATTCGATCGACTGCAGCTATCGCGATTTCGATTGCTCGCGTTGCCGCGCGCACGACGCGACGGTTTATCGGGAACCAAATTATCGTCGTCGCGGCGGGAATAATCGCGTTTATCGCGAATGCGTCGCGAAGTATAGCGAAGCTTTTGCGGGTAATCGATGAGACGCACGCGGGAAAACGACGAGATAATGCGTGGAAGGTTTACATGTCCGTACACGAGACGATCGACCTGTCGACCTTCCCCTCTGAAGGCATACTAACCTCTCCTTTGCCTGTGCCCACCACCACCACCAACCGTCACCCCCCCACCACTTGACCCACCTGGTCGAACCGCCACCTGACTCGATCTCACGAAATCTATGGTTCTATGGATCGTGTTTAATGCACAATCCTACTGCCTCTCTGTAGTTCGTTTATGTACACACGTAACATTTTTTTACGGGATTTATTTCACTTTTACGAATAATTTTCCGCGGGCAGTATTCTATACTGCGTTATGTAAAGGATAATTAATGAAAGAGGAAACGCAGGGAGAACGGAGCGTTTACTGTTGTGTGTATACAGGGTGTACAATTATTCTTGGAGAGGGTAGGAAACTGATTCATTTACTAATTGCATTAGTCCCGAATCTATCGAATTACTGTTTCTTGATATTCTTTTATTCAAACATCGAATAAATATTATGAAGCTAAAATGAAAAAATTGGAATGTGCAGGGCCGGCTTTACGCTAAGGCACAAGAGGCGCCGACCTAGGGGCGCAATAGTTTTTGGGACGTCAACACTGTAAAAAGAAAAAGATAATACTAAAGAGAACAAAAAATTTAAAGCCCCTCCCCCAAATTCTATATTGCAAATGGTGTCGTTTTTAGCATTTCGTGTTTTTAGTTTGCCTACTTGATTTTCCGCACCCAGCGAAATAAAAATAAAAGTTTCTGAATTAAATTTTATACCTTTCATACCCCTTTTGTACAATGCATAAAGCTTGTAAATTTCAAATAAAGAGAAAGATAATGAGCTGAAACCTGACACGACCTAGGGGCTCCCCATACCTTTAAGCCGCCTCTGATCGTACAATAGAAAAAACAAAACTGAATTTTTTCAGCATTCGATTTTCAAAATTTTGTAATTGATTTGAGAAGTAAAAATGACAACTGTGTTACTAGCGAAGCAGAATACGAGGCATTAAAGAAGAGGTTATAATTGTAATATTTAAGACGCTGACATAATAAAATAATATCAATTGAAGCTTTCGAAGTATATTTTTTAAATTAACAAATTTACGAGCAAGAGTACAAGTTCTGAGAGTCACGAAACTATTTTTATTCAATCAAATATGTTGTGCAATAACAATTAAAAATAAAAATGTATGCTATTGGTCAATAAATAGAAAAATTATGCAATAATCTCAAGAACAATCCTAAAATTTTGATAGTAGTGCCTAGAATTGGAATTAGGCCTTGGAATCTCAATTTAGAAGGTTTAAAAATACCATACAAGTATTCTAGAGTTACTAACTGCAAAATGTAATGTAAACAATTATCCCTATTTTTTTAGCCAGATTTTGTAAATATATTGTATGTGAAATCCAATGAAAATGTTAACAAGAATTTTAATTATACCACATTTTTCTGTTAAAAGAAAAGAATTACATACAAAAAGTGCCTATCGTTAAAGTCCAAAAAAGCGAATTACCTCCTTAAAAAACAATTTTATGTAAATATTATGTAAATCATGAGATAGAAACATAAGATACGAAAGAAACACAATGCCGTGTCTGCGTTTGAAAATATGTGCTCCGTTTAGAGAGTTAGAAAATGTGTTCCACGCGAAATGACTCAGGCAATTTCACTGCAATTCCGTCACGAAGCTGAACGAATGTATGAAACAAAATATCCTCGCGACTGAAAATCAGTTTTGTCTCGTCGTCTCGTCATATTTGTGTTTCACAAATGTCAAAAATAAAAAAAATGAGCGACAAAACACTAACCGTATTGTACGATTATTAATCCTGACCCTATTGGAAGGTGACCATCATCGAGCGCTTTCAGTGATGTAATTAAATGTATACGGGCAATACCTAGCGTCTGTTATCACAAAGAGGCTCGCACCATCTAGTGGCTCCCCAAGAAACTGGTTTTATCAGGAGAAGCAGGAAGTCATCCCGCATATGCTAACAAACTATTGCCAATATCTCTAATTGCGAAGATCTACCGTTAATTTATCTTATCTGCTTCGTGAAAATCCCAGGTCTCGATATTTTGAATCCTCATGTTGATCGATGATCGCGATTTCGACGCTCAATCGAGAATTTTCATAAACAAATATTTTGCGTTGCGTCTAAAGCAGTTTGTAAGCGGGTTTTAAGGGACAAATTGATTATTCGAACCGGCGGTAAAGAAATCGGGAATATTTCGGTGTTACGCGAAATCGAGATTCCCGTCACCGTACACCCCTGAGAGGGTGCTTGGCAACCGGAAGCACCAACAAGAACAACGGTGCCGCAGATACAGCTGGCAGAGCTATACAGGGTAGCAGATGTCTTTCTCAAATGTCGCCGTTGAACGTCATCGAGGGTTTCGTCTGGAAAGTGTTTTCCTCCCCTCGGTGGGTCCTCGAGATCATCAAGGCGAGAGGCGAGGAAAATACGGACGAGGACACTTGCTACCTCCGGAAGGATCTCTGATCTCCCGAATCTTTAACTCTCCTCGAATGTTTAATAGACAGTAAGTTGTAATAACCTCGTTGCATAGAAACCAACAAGTAGTACCTACGCGGACAGCAAGGAATATTGAAGGAACAATGCACGAATATTTAAGGTTATGCAATATTCCTATGTCCGCTGTTTTGTAAGGAATATTCCGGAAATATTCCTATGTCCGCTGTTTTGTAAGGAATATGCCGGAAATATTCCTTGCTGTCAAATTTATTTATTTATTTATTTATTTACTTTGCGTGAAAGAATTGCCATTAGTGTACAATTAGCCCAAATGATTCGTGACGGTTACTAGAAAGTTACCAGGCGGAAAAATGCTTATTCCCCACTATTATATGTAAAAAATATTTAAAAATATATACATATGTTCATATGTAGATATGTATGTAGTATATGTACATATATACTTTTTATATATATATTTTTTTTATAAAATAGTAGGAATGGACATTTTTTCGCCTAGTGATTTTCTAGTAACCATCACCCCTCACGAATCATTTGGACTAATTGCAAAGAGTAGGTATAATAAGAGGCGACACTCCAAGTGTCCCTTTAAATTGGCTGTGTCATTTCGTTTCTTTCTAAGAATGAAATTACCGATCAAAACACCATATGGACATTTAAATTGGCTGTGTTATTTTGTCTTTCTCTAAAAGTGGTTTTCTTTTCGAGTGTCGCCTCTTGTTATATATACTCTTTGCTAATTGTACATATAAGATGTATAAAGCATACATAGAGGATTTAAATTTGAAAGGGAACTAATTTGATTGAAAAATGATATGATTTTATAAACTTGCGACCTAAACGAGTTTATAGAGTCACAGAACATATCTAAATCATCGCCAATGATATTAACATTAGCACATATACGGTCGATTGGATCAAAGTGCGAATAATTAGAGGTGTAGCGGTCTGAGGGTGTCTAAAATATCTTGTAGGTGCATAAAAATTAACATGAGCTCTTAGTTGAGGGCATTTAATATAACCATTTATAATCTTAAAAAGAAACAGCAGATCGAATATGTTTCACCTAGATTCTAAAGGCATGAGTACCAACCTGCTCATAATCGGATAATAATTGTGATCATAGATAGACATCCTCTGACCCATCTAACACGAAGCGAATCTAAGAAATGAATGTTGTACGCCTTCAAGTTGTTAATATACAGGGTGCGCCAAAAATATGGAAACGGTCAAATATTTCGAAAACGGAACATTTTTGAGAAAAATGTTTTACAACAATGTTTTAGGGTTGTAAAAATTCTATTGAACGGTCGTATCCGTTTGACCTTCAGAGGAACGGTCAAGGTCATATCAAGGTCAACATGATTTTTTTAAATGGAACACCCCATTTTTCATCATGCAGTGTTGAAGTTGACGATGAGACCTTTTCAAAACACTAGCTGATGACCTATTTCTATTGCGAATTGCTTAAGTTCTGAACGTTGAGAATGAAGAAATAGACACTCGCTTGTGTACAATGATCATTCCAATGTTTGCCACATCACTGGCCGAGTGATGTGGCAAACATTGGAATGATCATTGTACACAAGCGAGTGTCTATTTCTTCATTCTCAACGTTCAGAACTTAAGCAATTCGCAATAGAAATAGGTCATCAGCTAGTGTTTTGAAAAGGTCTCATCGTCAACTTCAACACTGCATGATGAAAAATGGGGTGTTCCATTTAAAAAAATCATGTTGACCTTGACATGACCTTGACCGTTCCTCTGAAGGTCAAATGGATACGACCGTCCAATAGAATTATTGAAACCCTAAAACATTGCTCTAAAACTTTTTTTTTCAAAAATGGTCCTTTTTCAAACTATTTGACGTTTCTAAACTATTTGGTACAGTAGACTTTCTTCATTCTCAATGCTCAGAACTCAGGCAATTTTTAACAGAAGTAGGTCATCAGCTAGTGTTTTGAAAAGGTCTCATCGTCAGCTTCAACATTGCATGATGAAAAATTGGGTGTTCCATTTAAAAAAATCATGTTGACCTTGACATGACCTTGACCGTTCCTCTGAAGGTCAAACGGATACGACCGTTCAATAGAATTTTTACAACCCTAAAACATTGCTGTAAAATATTTTTCTCAAAAATGTTCCGTTTTCGATATATTTGACCGTTTCCATACTTTTGGCGCACCCTTATATACATAATTGATTATTGTACGACCGTTATTTTACTGACACGATCCATATTTGATTAGAATATTTTTCTATGTCTAATAAAACTGATGTGCCCCGGAATCTCGTCCAGATTCTAAACCCAAAGCCATACAATGGCGAGCAGAAAGCAACAAGCGCCGGACGAAACGGAGTTCGAGGCGATGGCGCAAGCCGAGCTCTCGAGGTTGAGGAGACAATACCGGATAATGGAGAATGATCGAGCGGCTTGCGCGGAGGATGCGAGGTTGCAGCTTCGCAATCAGCTGAGCATGATCGACCGTCTGGAGTACGAGAAGGCGGACCTGATCCTTGACATTAAAACGGCGAGCTCGAAAATGTACACCAAGAAGGACCAGGAGTTGGAGGAGCAGCTGAAGTGTCTCGCGTCGCTTCGGACGAAGTACGACCAGATGATCAAGGCGGAGATGAACGAGATAAAGGAACTGGACTCGCATATCAACCAGGTTCGCCAAAGCACTCGGGCTTATCTCTGTAACGACCATTTACTAAAATGATGTTGCCTCCCTTAGCTGACGAAAGATGTAACGATGTTGAAAACGAAAGTTCGATCGGACATGCAACTCAAGGAAATCGCTGAGCGAAACGCGAAGGAGATCGAGATACTGGAAAATAGACTCGAAGTGGCGACGAAAAGATTCAACGACGTTGTCTCTCACAACACGAAGCTGAGGACGGAAATTGACATGTTGCTGAGGGAACGAACGCACTTCACGGCAGTCTGGAATAAATTAATCGGTCAATTGAACACTGGGAAACAAATTATCAACGATTTGATAGAACAGGCCACCGTCGCGTTTAATCAAAGAGACGAGGAGCTGAACAAGATCCAAGCTCTTCGTGAAAGGTAGATCCCAAGGCGTTCGTCCGTTTTCTTACGGCGATTCTAGGAAACCAAATGCTGCGTCGGTCTGATTTCGCAGACCATGTCAAAGAGCAATCGCGAAAGCTACAAAGATCGGATCGCTGTCCCCATAATTTCGATAGTCGCGTTAACAACCGGTAAGCTGTTTCGCAGCATCGGCGGATTAGAAACTCGGAACCGAGGAGTAACGGTCGGAAATCATTGGCGCGTGTTGGCATCCGGTGATCTCGCGTCTCGATTCGATTATTCAATATTTTATTCGTTGAACCGTTAAGCCACTTGCACTTTCCTTGCTTCCGGTAACGATGCACGCAAGCGGGAACGGCGAATGAACGTCGTGTTTATTTAAAGGGGACTGCGAGATCTGAACACCCACATTTCGGAAATGTGCGAGCTTCAGAGAACTTTGGACAACGAGATGAAGCTTCAGGAATTCCTGGGAGTAAAAGGACAGCATCGCGAGATGGCTGATTTGAATGCGAAACGCGCGGCTGAGAGGAAAGCGAGTCTAGAAGAGAAACAGAACAAGATCTCGTCTTACAAGCAGATACTGCAGCTGATCAAAGATTTCACCGGTACTTTTCGTTGTTCTCGGATTACTTGCAAATCCTTCGATCTCGTTTAATCGTTCTTCCGTTTAGGCGAACAAGACATCGATAAACTGACGGCGCACTTTATCAAGCAAGAGGAGGAAAACTTCGCTCTGTTCAGTTACGTGAACGAATTAAACGACGAGATGGAGTCCCTGCAGTTGAGGATGGTTCACTTGTCAGCTGCCATAGAGGAGGCACGTGTTCTGAAGGAGCAACGTGGTCTACAGCAGGCCGAGACATTGGAGAAGCTCAAGCATGAGCTTGAACAAGAGACAGCGCTGGCGGACGCGGCTGAGGAATCTGTCGCGGAGGTGATGGCTCGCTAATCTTATCGAATATCGAAAGCCTAGCAATTCGAATGCAACGATTAAGAAGGGAGCTCGAAAGGACGCTTCGCTAACGTTAGGCAAATCGCTTTTCTTTCAGTGCGAAGACATTCTGGAGAAGCTGATCAAAGGGATCGATTCTCTCTTCAAAGCGATACGCTGCGACAACTCGCCAATTTTGGCATTGCTGGGCGATAATGAACAAATTACGACGAGCAACGTGATGCTGTATTTGGAGCTCATCGAGAAACGAATCACGCAAATGTTCCACAAGGTGTACTGGATGGATCGGGCCACTAAATCGCAACAGCTGCGACTCGATGAACGGAATAGGCCCGTCATAAGTGTACCCCCCACTGAAGTTATAGCTCCTACCCAGCCCTGCGCCTTGTGAGTCCTTTCTTCCTTTTTCCTTCATGTCCCATTTTCCCCCTTTATGTTCACCGTATGCTCACAGCAAACGGAAAACGTTGTTCTTTCTTAAGTATTTTTTTTTTACGGCGTTTAGTTTGTAAGGTAAAAATTATATCGATCTGAAAAAACGATTAAATCATACAGATGCGTCGAGAAAGAAGAACTACAGATCGTGTCCGAAGGGTTGGAACGGCCACTGACCCGCGATGCAGCCACTGTAAAGTTAAAGGCAAGACTCTACGAAGATTACGGCGAACTCCTGCATAACATATCTGGCTGTCACTTACCCGCGGCTAGAAAAATCATGCAAAAGAGATATCAATAAAATACAAAATATAAAGGTTCACGAATTATTGTATCGTTAACATTCACCAGACGCAAGTTTAATTGATTCGAGTTAATGATGCAAGATGCAACTCACAGAACAGAATTCACAGAAATTTCGATTGATGAAAGTGGCGTTTCAATATATGTATCTTAAATATCTGAGACAAAGGACAATTAGTAGCAAGTTAATTATAATTGCCTTTAATTTACCTTTTAGTTCATCTCTAATAAGATATAACGTTTATTAGTACATATTTTATTTCTTTATAATGAAATATTTATATACAAACAGTTTAAAGAACTATCTATTATTCGCCCGTTTTCTTGCGACTATGATAATTCGTTTTAACTCAAGAATGGTTCGCTTAATTTCGTTCAGCTGTTGCTCGATGTTCTCTTTGTCCTGACCCATGGGCATGCCTTTTCTTTTACAGATTTGTTGGTATAAATTCAAGCAACAAGTTTTCACTTGCGTGTGCTCCAAAGTTTTCTCCGCGACTGTCACTTTTATTCTGGACACAATCGTCTCCCACCTCATGGCTTGCACTTCCGCTCGATCGCGTCTAGCTTCCAAGAAGGCTAATTTATTATTCAATCTCATAAACTTTTGACTTTTCGCGTCTGTCATGTGAAACTGTAACAAAAATAGTACCATGCATAAATCAAACCCTGATGTGTTTTATATTTAATTTAAAAAATATTTACTATTTCTGTTCCCGTCTCCTCTAACTGATGGAGATTCCGATCTTGATGCTCAGACAACAATAACCTGGCCTCGATCAAAGTTTCATAACGATTAAAAATCTCATAGATCGATTGAAATTCTCCTGTTTCCGTGATCACTTTCTCCAAATAATTCTGATATTTTTTATACAGTTCCACGTGTGTCTTCATCGTTTCTCGAATGTAAATCATGAAGTTTAATTTCTTAGTCAAATCGTCGATCTGTAAAGCGTAACCTACGTTAACCCAATGGGATGACTATCAACATCAATAAAAATTAATTAACTGTTATTAACTCAATTTGAATATGTTACTTCTGCCTGCCGTTTCATTTGACGTTCAAGTTCTTCTTTAATCCTAGCTTCCGCGCGATCACGCTTTTCCTGATTTTCCCTCACGAATCTATTAAACCTTATAAAGGAATCCCGTAATATTAATTCCCGGTTCCTCAATTCTATCCATTGTTCGTCCATGAACTTTCGCTTTCTTTCTTGTTCGATCCATTTCGTATGTAGTTTTTCTTCAACTTGTCGTAAATCACAACGCGCTCTGACTAATTCCGATGCGGGGAAAACTCTTGGCTTATCCCATGCAGGATATTTTCTAATACAAAATGTATATCGATAAAAGAACCCTGAAAATTGATTAAAAAAAAAAGTTTTTATTGCCACATTACTTGATGGTACGATCCTCTTGTTTGGAGAGAAAATAATCGGAAACAGCTTTGTGCGAATCCCTTGGAACAACAGCACGTCGTATGAAATTCTTCGTTCCTTCTTCTATTGTTGCCATTTTAATTCTTTTTACAAATTTATACCGAAGGAAATGTCAATAGGCGGTGCAAGGAAATTTTAATGGAACACGGAATCTATCACTATGCGCGAATTATTGATCAAACAATTCAAATACAGGTTTGTTTCCATATACCGTAAAATTCCCTAGCACTATAGATCATGATAGAGACTTTATTTAAACACTAGCTTTCAATCATGTTTCGGCGGGGACAATTAAATATATCTAAGGAAATTGTATCTAAAATAATTAATTGAATTTTATTTATTTTACATTTTTACAAGGCAAAAATAGCAATATGAAAAATTAGCATACGTCATAACAAAAGAAGAGATAAATATACATGTGTTTAGGATATTCATTTCAAGATTTCTAGGGATGAACCTCTTGACCCAGAAGAGATAATTGTTTAAGTAATTGTTTGGCATTAATAAACGTCGTTGAGCCATACGTAATTCGTTTATGAACACCTGCTCCGCTTTTCTGCTTTACATAATCCACGAGATTTTGATATTCTATGTAATTTCCGCCACCAACAATGAAAACGATTACATCTTGGAACGTCGGTCGATTCTTTGGCATTTGTTCCGTCTGTTTCAGCTGTTTAGGATCCAAGTAACAGTAATCGTCCGTTTGGGACGACTGTCTAGATTCCATTAATTCGTCTACTATTTTTGTAACTGGTAAATTATGCGTTTTAACAACTAAATTCTTCACTCCCTCCATCACAAACGACGAGCCTTGGTTCATGAGCTTCGAAAACATACTGACTGTCTTAGTTCCGCCGCCTTCGTAACTATTTTGGATCTCCGCTATTCTCGTGTAACTTCTCAATCGTTTTATGTAAAGTAAGGGATTCAAGTCGCATCCAGCCGCGGACAACGCTGCCTCAAGCTTTCCATAGTCAGCATCTGACATATTTGTACATATGTAATAGATAACAGCAAGGCGTAATTTATCCTCAAGAGTGCCACAATCCGGATCGCTTATCGTTTCAAACACACTTCTGTCCAATGTTTGTTTGCTCATAATTTTCTCTTCTAGTTCGAAGAACGTGTCAAGCCTTCTAGACTTTATGGAATTCAAAATTCCAGTTGCAATCGATGTATGCATATCTATCAGTCGTTTCATTTCCAGTAGTTGGGGTAAGGAATTTACGGCATTCGTTAAACGAGCCGTATTACTAGAAACCATTGATAGCGCTACCTCGCTATCATTATCGATACCCATAGACGATTTAAGCTTCTTAACATCCTCCTCGAAAGTACGATATTGTTCCAATTCTTCTTGTATTGCCTCCGCCACTCTCGGAAACGGACTGCCTTTATGTTGACACCAAAATCTGTCTTTGTTATCCAATTCATAGGCTTTAGTTTTCGAACGAGTTCCACCCGCAGGAGACCTTCCCACACTTTCCTCGACAACAAGCCTATTCAGCGCCATTTCCAGCACGTCGTGTGCCAACGCTTGGTAAGTCCATGTATGATGCAACGGCGTGGCCATGTCTATGTTACGATCTAATATGATAAGAAGCGGTCTCTGGAAACTATAGTGACCAGTTGCTTCGCTTTCAAATAAATTATTCCTCGTATCCCACACATTCTCTCTCAATTTCTTATCTATCATTTTAGCCACCATTTCCGCTGCATTTCCTCTTGGACACCTTATGATTGGAACAGTTCCCAATGTTACAAAAACAGAGAAAAGACAGTCGACTATAATCTCCATAACAGATTCCATTTCAGTATCTTTTACTTCACCTCGATTAATTGCATGATAGGATATAACGTCACTGTTCTGATGTCTGAGAATAAAGAGATCATCTTCCAACGATATAAAATTTAAATACTGGTCAAACACTTTGTGAATATTTGACACTACGCCGCCTAGCAACGCCGCAGCTGCTAAGTCTTCCATTTTTTGTCGAGATATCGGCGATATAAAATTTAAATGATATATGTCGTATAAACCATTTTGCAAATCTTGACCGATCCTGCCGAGGTTCTCGTCTGTCGGCGCGCAGAAATAAATAGCTGGTACCTCGGGAATGGAGTCTCTATCCGAATGCAATTGCATGTGGAGCGTGATACCAAGTTCTCTGAGTTCCTTTACAGATATCAATGGTGAAATAATATCTTGTCCAAGACGATCGTAAATTAAAACTTTCCATACAGGTATCGCCTCTTCTATTTTTTGCTCGGGTTGATTCAAATTTAACATCTGTTTCAAGGCATTTATTTGCCTGTCACGTAGGCTCATCATGGTTAACCAGCTTGTTTCGAGGCTTCGTTCGAACAATATCTTCTATTTTAATAAATACTTAGAGGAATATAAGAATCTTTTTAAACGATCAACGCTTGTATGTACACGTCAACATTAATCTCAAATTGTCAAAAAGTACCCATGCAGTATGAAATATAGGGCACATCAATAGTTCAGAATGACGCAAAATTCCTAGATCGTTGTTACGATTTGCGTGAAATTTAATCAGAATGATTGAAGATTTATATTTACAAGCTTTTAGATACTGTTTCAGTATAGATGAAAACAAAATAAAAAAATTAAAAACGCGTGTACAGAGAATGCAATATTACTCCTTCATCGGCTTATCGGTTTGCAGGTATTTGCGAACTTATTGGTCATGGTGGAATTCCACCATGTTATTGGTAGCATTGGCCGGCAGTAAAATGGCGACCTCATTTTACTGGGAAAGTAAAGCCAGAGAAAAGTTTGATGTTAATAATAAGCTACCGCGCGTGACATGTAAATAATAAGCGAGATATTGTTTGTATATTATCGAAAGAATCAGTTACACAATTGCAATTCATTATACTTTGAATATCCGATGAGTTTTCGGTGATACGTTTCTGACAGCATGTCCGCAATGGCCGAAGACTCTACTTCTCTGCCTAAAAGGCGTCAATTGGTAAACAAACCGAATGCGACTTTATAATTTTTATGTTTAATTCAACAATTCTGAGAGAATTCTGGAAAATGTCTCTTTTATTTTTTCTGAATGTTATTACAGCGGGAAAGAACTAGAAAGTTGTATACAGACGATTGGACCATAGGCGATGAGGAAATCGAGGGTCGCAGAACTTTTCAACTCGATGAAAAGATTGAATGTGAAAGATATAATCTTAGTAATTTTAGCGGTTTATTCCGTGAAATGAACGGTTCCGAGTTAAACCTAGCATTCCTGCAGAAACACGGTCTCAGCATACCACTACTTTTCAGAGACAAGTCTGGACTAGGAATACGGGTTCCCAGTTCAAATTTCGCTGTCAATGACGTGAGGACGTGCGTTGGTATGTCTTTATTATAATTTTACGACGATAGCACTGCAGTCGTAAAAATGTCATTCGTGTATTTTAAACATCATGCTTTATTTATACTTTGCAGGTTCCAAGCGAGTATTAGACGTAATGGATGTCAACACGCAAAAAAATGAAGATATGACAATGAAAGAGTGGCAAAAGTATTACGAAGATCCCAACAAAGAACGCTTGTTAAATGTGATTTCTTTAGAATTTAGCCATACAAAGTTAGAGAACTATGTACAATCGCCTGCTTTAGTGCGGCAAGTTGATTGGGTGGATGTTGTATGGCCGAGGCATCTAAAGGAACAACAAGTAGAATCTACTAATCTTTTAGAAGACATGATGTATCCGAAGGTGCAAAAGTACTGTTTGATGTCTGTAAAAGGTTGTTATACAGACTTTCATGTTGACTTTGGTGGAACCAGTGTCTGGTATCACATCCTACGCGGTGGGAAAATATTTTGGCTTATTCCTCCCACAGAGAAAAATTTATCTCTTTATCAAGAATGGGTGTTGAGCGGCAAACAGTCCGACGTATTCTTCGGAGACATGGTAGATAGATGCGGTAGGATAAGTTTAACAGCGGGCATGACGTTGTTCATACCAACTGGTTGGATCCACGCTGTGTACACGCCGCAGGATTCCTTAGTTTTTGGTGGAAACTTTTTACACAGCTTCGGTATCGAGAAACAATTAAAAGTAGCACAAGTAGAAGAACACACAAAGGTTCCGCAAAAATTCAGATATCCATTTTTCACTGAAATGTTATGGTACGGCTATAAAATTACTCGAAAAATCGTGGATGCGAAATGTTTGTTCACGCGTTATTGCTTACAGGTACGTCCTGGAGAGGTACGTACACGTACTTCTAGGTAGGAGTCATTTGGACATTTCTGAATCACAACGTCAACACTTAGTACCGCAGCATCATCAACACGTGCACTTAACACCTTTCGAATTGCATGGTTTAAAAGCAATAGTTATGTATTTACATTCGCTACCGTCTACTAAAAAGAACGTGCCTGAGCTGATTCGCGATCCTGTTGCCTTAATTCATGATGTTCGATGTCTAGTGGAACAACACAGACACGACAGTCCGGACGCGGCTGTGACAGGGAATCCTGTTTTACCACCGCCGCCTGCGATAACGATTGCAGAAAGGGTAAATAATACTTGAACAATATACTGAAAGAGCTTATTGCTTCTTCAATCTTTACGTGTACTTTGTTGCATCACGTAACAGGAACGCTTGAGGGTTACTAAAAAAAGTTTTGCAAAGATACAGAGGCATCATTCGCAAGAAAAGTCTGAAAGACCTTTCCCCCGACGGAGGCGTACTAGGTGTAAAAAGTGTGAAGCATGTACAAGGACTGATTGTGGAGAATGTATCTACTGTCAGGACATGGTGAAATTCGGTGGAAGTGGTCGTGCCAAACAGACGTGTTTAATGAGGCAGTGTTTGAGGCCTATGCTCCCAGTTACAGCAGCTTGTAAAGTATGTTCATTGGATGGCTGGGGACAGCATCCTGCGCCTTTAATGGGTACTTATGTTACAATCACACGATTAATACTATTTTAAGGGGTTACGCCACCCTGAGGCGGCCGAAATGACATCAAAGTTTACGAATTTTTATTCTACGAAACTATGAATGTGACAATTACTTCATTGTTATTTATAGTTAGGGCATACATTATTAAAGGACATATTGTGTAAATTTAACAGAAAAATATTAAGAAATGGCCGAGCTATCCGTTATCCTGCATAACTCCCTCCGTCAGGACGCGCGCAGACGGTGTAACGGATTGTGATGCCCAGGATTATCTGAAACTAAAAAACCAATAGTTTTATTGTTCATTGAATTTCTGTCAAATTTACACAATATGTCCTTTAATAATGTATGCCCTAACTATAAATAATAATGAAGTAATTGTCACATTCATAGTTTCGTGGAATAAAAATTTGTAAACTTTGATGTCATTTCGGCCGGCTCGGGGTGGCGTAACCCCTTAAAGCAACAAATACACTTACCTTAATTTTGTTCTTTGCAGGTAAACCCATACCAGCTGCTGCATCAAGCTTGGTAGAATGTTCGATTTGTTTCGACATTGTTCATCCCGAGTGCATAGGATTGGACCCGCAGACAGTAACCGTCAGTGACGATTTACCAAACAGTTGGGAATGTCCTCAGTGTTGCGAGAGCGGTCGGAACCTAGACTGCAGGCCGCGTCAACCTAAGGCTCGTGTTCGAAAACTTTCTGTATCTAGCGCAGCTTCGTCAGCACCTACAACAGATTCTGAACGCGCTACCACGCCAAGTAAACGTTCAAGACCCGATCCGAGTGATGTAAGTCTCCAAATGGAATGTGAAACGGATTAAGAATACGAATTATTCATGGTTATTATACAAAAAAATTCCAGGCATGGAATGACAGAGAACCGGCTGAGGGTGAACAGCGAACAGCTTTACGTACTCAATTAGCTGTACAGTTAACTGGTTCGAGTAGTAAGTCGTTGAAGAGGCCCCACGTGGTAGTTAGGCCTATTCCACTTCCGCCTGTTCAAAGACCAGGGCCCGATTTCAATGGACAATCTTTAGCGTACGACAAGACGGCATTACTTGCTATTTTTAGATTTTTAAACGCAAAGGACCTGGCGAATTGTGCCTTGGTTTGCCGTACATGGGCCAGATACAGCATAGATCCTAGTTTGTGGAGAAAATTGGACATGTCTCATTCGCATCTAACGGCTTCGCATTTGACTGGTATTATACGCCGCCAACCGGAAAATCTGTCCCTTGACTGGACGAACGTCACTAAGAGGCAATTGGCCTGGCTATTAAGTAGATTGCCGCAGCTAAGAACGTTGTCCGTGCAAGGTTGTACGTGGGCCGGGGTATGTGCGTTGAGAAGTTGTACTTGCCCGCCGCTCATCACCTTAGACCTGTGTCATGTGTCTGGACTGAACGACTCGAGCTTGAGGGAGGTGCTCAGTCCACCTACAGACTCGAGGCCCGGTTTGATAGACAAAACGTCGAGGTTAAAGCACCTTAAGAATTTATCTTTGGCTGGATGTGATATCACCGACATAGCTTTGAGGTACATAGCACAGCACTTGCCCTACCTCGAGACGCTCGATCTCTCTTCGTGCGGCCGGGTTACCGACGCTGGCGTAGCGCAACTGGCAACTCCGCCGGCACAAGCGGTAGCGAATCTGGCGTCGCTGAATTTGGCGAATTGTAGATTACTCACGGAGACAACATTAGATCACTTAGCAAGATGTAAAGTGCTTAAACGTTTGGATCTCAGACACACGACTCAAGTTTCGACGCAGTCCGTAATTAAGTTCGCTGCGAAAAGTATTCACAATCTGCACGTCACCGACGTGAAGTTGGTCGAAGAGAAAAAGATTAAAGCCGAAATGAAAACCGAAAGAGTAATGTAGTATGAACGAATAGACATCGTTTCGATTATTGCAAACATTTTCGGCGCGTCGAATTCGGTTACCGTGTTGGATGCAGGAAGGACGATTAAAACGGTTGTCACCGTATTTCGTTTAGCGATTATTTATTATCATAAAAATCCATCAACATTGTATCGCATCTTCATAATGTAAAAAAAAAGTGGACCTGACTAGCATAGGATTTCTATTTGATAATTATTCAGTTTTATCGATATGTCACTGTGCAATCTGGGCAGAAAACTATTTGTATATGATTTGTAATCGTCGAGGAATGTTTTATTTTTTGCTTTTATTATCGTAGATCGTGTCTTCCTTTGTGCCTGGATAGCTATGTGTATATTTCTGAGATATTTTAAAGAATACGGAATATTAAAACAGTAATGTGGGTTCTATACTATAATTTTGAATAATTGATTTGAACAAGATACTAGCTTGATTTCAGATATGTTGCGGTAGGTATATCGACTTTTAGTTTTTGTAATATTAACGTTACGAACAGACAGGAAGAAATGTTTGGTTTCGCCACTGCTTGCTTAATATTCAGTATTCTCCTAAATCGAAGTGAGATTTTGGCATCGGTATAGAAGTCGCTGTCGTTGCGCCGAAAAGTGAGCGTACATATTGCATAGATCTTCTATGTAAATGCATAAATACGAATGCGGGTAAAAAGAGTAGATGTTGACACGTCTGTAGTCTTGCAAAGGGCTCGGCGAATTAGCATATCGACGCTACTATCGCCGGTATATTAATTAAGAAGAGAAAAAAACAGAGGTATATTTATTTGTGTGCGTGATTGGATAAATCTCGAACGCAAAGATCGCTAAAGTGACGCGAAAATCACGAAACTAATTTGGAGCCTGTTGACCATATAAAACTCATACCCTAATTATAAAAAAAAAGAAGCGCGCAATGAAACATATTCGACTATACCATTTCATAATATTAGATAGGTAATTAATATTACGCTGAAAAAAAACGTGTATATTTCATGTTTTAATTTACGACCGAAACTGCGTTAAAGTCAAATGTTTGTATGTAAACCAATGTACATACTATCTTTTTCTTTTTATATATATAGATTTTCTTTTCAGTTTTATTTTGTTGATATGCATACTATATGCGTAACTGAAGAGTAAAGATGATAATAATAGAGAGCAATAAGAATGTAATTACCTGCACTTTGAAACACAGTTGTGCGTTTCTCACAAATTCGTGTGGTCAAAGTGTTTCGCATTGTTTGTCGATCGTCTCTGTGAAAGCGTGTCATCTAGAGCACACAAATCACTCGCACTAAAAATCCAACATATTTTTTCAACTTAGCTCGCAGTGCAATGTTTTCTCATTAATAATACTCGGACGTCACAATCGTTTATCGCGAGTAATTTTTTATAATTCAAGCATGCGTAGAAACACGTAAGATACGACTAATGTTCTAAAATTACGACACCATTGTATAGAATGTGTAACCCACAGAGAACAATAGCGATATTCTGATTTCAAATATAATTTTAAATTTTAAATATATCACTATAATTTTCACCATTTCATCTTCACGCCCGATCAACTTTATGTTTCCTTTTTTTTTTTTATCGTCGCGCATTCGAACACGATAACGTAATAAAAGTGAAAAGGAAGGAACTTTTAATAATTCTATAATTATTGAAAAATGTTTATATGTTTATAAATTATAAACGTATGAAATATTTACTTTGCGACGCCAATGCAATGCGTAGTACAGTACTAGGGATTTTATCGCACGTCATACTTACGCATTTCTTTTCAAACTATTTTCGCGGAAAGCTGTGGTCTTTTTGTTAAAAAAGTTTAATAAACATAGTCACTTATGTTGTGTACTTCAAATGAGAAAAAGAACACCGTTGAAAAATAAAGTTTCTCAATTCTGGAAAACTCCACTCGTCGATTGTATTTCAATTTACAAGCATGTGAGTGTTGTGTTCGATTTTCTGTTTGCGTTAACCTATCAGGGAAGTCTTCTCGTCGACTAACAATCGTCTTTATTAAAAAATATTTTACAACGTAATAGCAAAAGAAAAAGCAATACTAATAGTCTCATATAAACGCTTGTTGTATCGGCAAGATGTGTCGAAGATGTTCAGCTAATATAGAAAATTTATACGCCAATTTTGTCTTTTGTTTTGATCGATAGACACGTTTTGATGTTTCCTCTTTGGCTCGTTGCGCATGTAAAATATTTACCATAGATACTAGAGAAAACAAATTATCGCGTTTGCCAATCGATACTAAAAGAAAAAGTAGCATTTTACTCTCTGCAGATTAATTGAACAAAAATTCTGTCTTAGTGTCAAATCCCTGCCAAAAGCATTTAGGTGAGTGTGCGTGTATTAGCCTGCGTGTTCGCCCTTTCGGACATCAAATTTTCTATATTTTCATATGTAATAATACTTATATGTTTACGTATACAATAGTCCATAATAATTTCTGACAGATCCTTACATTAACTTAACCTAATTCTGCTAGCACAGAGTCAAGATCTTCTTGCAGAGAAAGACTCTCCTCTCGTTGCTTTGCTAAGTCATCTTTCAGTCTATCGACTTGTGCTTTAAGCAAATAATTACCCTTCTTTAATGCTGCTAAACGTCCTTCGTGTTTCTTAACTTGTTTCTGTTAAAAAAATGAATTTACAAATATGAGATTGATAAAATTCTTAAATCATATTTATGAAGACACACCTGTAATGAATCTCTTTCTCCTTCCAACGAGTCATCTTCCTCTTCTGATTCAGATTCCTCATCTTCTTCAGATTCCTCAGATTCAGATTCCTCTTCAGACTCTGTTTCCTCTTCCTCCTCTTCTGCTTCCTCCTCGTCTTTCTCATCGTCAGTTTCAGACATGAGGTTTGCCATTTTGTCTACTTCTTTCTGAAGATGTTTGAATTTCTTTTTCTCCTCCTTCAACAATTTTTGCTGCTGCTTGATCTGATCCTTTAATGCATGCCGTTCTTTCTTGGCATTAACTGCTTTGTCCCTATTTGATCAGAATATTATTATTTCTTATTACAGTTTTATGCGGTTCCATTGTAAATATTATAACTATACTCACTTGGAAGTTTTAATCTTTGTGCTCAGAAGTTTGATCTCTCTCTGCAATCTTTTTTCTGCTGCAGCCTCAGAATCATTTTCAGTTTCTTCCTCTGAACTTTCTTCCTCCTCTTCTTCCTCGCTTTCGCTCGGTTCTCTTTTATCTATACTCTTTTGCGAAGCAATCTTCGCTACATCTTTTGCACTTGGACAACCGGCCAGTGCCATTCCTGAAACAGTGTACCAAGCCGCCTCGTCGCTATCATATGCTAGCTCAACAATTGGCTCAGGCTCAAGCTCTTGCTCTAATCCCAAAAGCGTAGAATAAAGAAGCAAAATTAGTATAAGCATAAACTGCTTGATAGTATTGACAAAACATTGAAACTAAATATATTACAATAGAAATAGGTTTTTTATTAAGGATTTCTAGTAGTTAAATGCTTAGTTAAATGCAGTATTAGTAGCTTTATACTAATTGGCAACTGTTATTGAAAACTTATTGTTATAGGATAAGTAAATTATAATTATTATAGTAAATTAATATTATTAAAATGTATTTTAATTGAAATAGTAAGGAAGTTTAAATATTCCTACCGGCTTTCATGCGCCTCTCCAAAACGGCGTACATTTTCTTCATTTCCTCCAATTCATTTTTCATTTTGTCTCTCTCCTCCGCGACAGTCATATAATCTTTCTCAAACTTCTCCGCCTCTTTCCTAGCCTGCTGAGCGTCACGCTTCAAAGATTCCGTAAGCTTCTCGTCATATTTCCTATGCTCTTGCGTGTTCTTTTGAGATTTTTCCCGTTCAACTTCAGCCTCGAGATTTAAGATCCTCGCCTGCAAATAAAATTCCAAACGATCAACGAATCAGAAAGTCGTCTTACGCTTCGGAAAAATCCGAGATACAATGTTTTACTTGTAGTCTCTTGTTCTCTCTTTCCAAAGCTTCCTTATTTCTAAGCTCGAGAGCGAGCATTTGCTTGGTACTTTGCAAATCGTCCCTCACTGCATCAATGTCATCCATATCGTCCGAAACAGACTCATCCGCTGTTTCCTCGGCCTTCTGTATTTGCTCCTCTATCGTCAACTGCCTCCGGAACTTCCTCAGTCCTTCCAACATCGGTTTCGACCGATCGTTGCATTGCACCCTCTTTAGATTTACACCCTGCTGAATCTGCTTCAGCAGTTGATTATGCATGTTCGACTTCTCGGATTCGAACACAAAGTGTGCCTTCCCTAATCAGAAACAACGAATCAGTATGACGAATGAATATAGTACAGCTTTCGGATGATAGAAGATCGAGGATGTCTCAACTCGCTCCTCGATTTTGTGACAAAGCTTCAACCTTGCCTTCGATCCCATCGCACAATGGATTATAGTAATCGCTAAACGTTCTGACACTCGGTTGCGATTCCCCGGGAGACAGGGAAACGGATAAGGAGAAGGGTGCATCGGTAAAACCCCCAGAATACGAAGACAGCAGTTAATTCAACTACAATAATATTATTCGGCAACAAACGAGGGAGTCTCCTCGCGGGAGAATTGTTTCGGAACAATGCGGGACGTATACTGTAAACAATTCGTATCAGGAAGAAAAGCTGATTGAACTGCGAAGGGAAAGAGGGACTAATTAACAATTTAATTAATTACACTCGGTGTACGCGTTCCTTTTTTGCATTGCGGGGGTTGTCAAAAGGGGGGAGGGGGGGAAGAATAACAGCACAGAGGTTCTAGATTGATCAACCGACACAGGGTGGAACTCTTCCTAGGAGAATCGCCCGGGGGATATCTGAGTAGGATCGAAGTTCGATCGACGATCACCTGCTGGATCGGCCGTAACCTTGTTCACCCTCTCGATCAGGGGCGCGCTCCTGTCGTTGCAGTGAACGTGCCTCAACCTCTTCCCGCTCTCGACTTCCTTCATCATGCTCGCCCAATCGGGACGTTTCCGCGGCCTCGACCTCAGCATCTCCAGCTTCTGTTGTTGCGTTTCGCTCAGGGGCTCAAGATCTTTCAAAACCGTTCTGGCCGGAGGCGGTGGCGGCGGTCTCGGTGGCGGCGGCGGCGGGATCGCTGCCCTCGACGAGCTTTTTGATAGTGTCGGCGCGCCTAGTTAGACGGAAATTTTATTTATACCGTGGCTAAATGTGTCGTCGACGTTTGTGTCGCGTCTTTGATAAGGATGTTTTGAGAATAAGAGTAAGTAAATCGCCCCTGCGCGGGTGGGAGAAATTAAATATAGTTGTTGGCTTGGTTTTTTTTAAGGCTCTAGCATTTTCTCCTCCCACAAATCATTCGTGTATTTTTTTAGAGAAATCGAAAACTATTCGTGAATCGAAACACTGAGGTTCTTTAACTTGATCTGAAACGGTTTCGAGCAAGTTTCGAGTCGGGAAGCGCGGTCGTGTCTTTCGAACAGAGAGGTCCATTACCTGTGGTGCTCTCGCTCTTGGAGAGAGGTATAACGTCGCCTCGAGATCGAGACTTCTCGACTCGAATCTGTCGTTCGAGCTGCGGCCTAGAATTTGGTTCCTGTCGTCCATTCTCGCGGTGCTTCGTCGGCGCAGGTTTCGTCGATGCAGGTTTCGTCGGTGCAGGTTTTGTCGGTGCCGGTTTCGCCGGAGCCTGTTGACTGGTCGTATTCTTCTCGGTTTTCGGCTGTGACGGTATTATCGTGATTTTGCTCTGTTTGCGCGGCTGCGGCTCCTGCGCCGGCTTCGGTTCCTGTTTCGGGACACTCTACAAATCGGGAAACGTTGCGATTAGAGATATACACCAGTTTCAATAAACAATTTTTACCGCGCACTTTTCACTATATATTCATTTTATTTGTTAGAACATTTCCGAAAATTTTTACGCGAAATCGTTTATTTAACATCGGAGAAACTATAAACTCTGTTCTCTGTACCAGCAACATTTGCGCGTCGATCGTTAGTCAACGCATACTTAATTCCTCGGGCACAATCACCTCATTGTTCGCGATTGCCTATCTGAGATGATCTATCTTGTTAGATCCGCGCGGTAGGTTCGTCGATACGCGGAAAAGAGAGTAAAAGAGCGGTGCTTTCTGGTGTATCGTGAAACGAAGTCGCATCGAAAAGTAGGAAAAAAAACGAGAGTAAACCCCCCACCCATTCCTCTTCTATACTAAAGAAAGCTTCGAGAATCCTCTTGGCAAGTGTCGAAGTACGTTCGGTGATCTTTAAATAATCCGAATCGCACTTCCTCTTCGATCGTTTCTAAGCTAGAAACTTCGATCGTCGAAACGTCGCTTCGGTCCCAGTGGTTTTCAGTTTTGAAATACATCAGAATATATAATATATAATACTATTGTATCTGTCGCTGAAACGTCGCATGAATGAGGTTCTAATGTAATTCAAGTACTGGCGGTGGTCAGTGGGACGGAGAAAGGGCAAATTCCCAGCGCGATATTCGCAATTTCGAATCAACTCATCGCGTCGGCGGATTCGCGCGAAAGCGTGATATAAACTCGTTAAGAAACTGGCGGAAGACGTAGCTGGCAAGACATTTGAAATAGAAACGCGTGTTCTTTAAATAATCGTGACCCAGAGGCTTATATGCGAGGACTAAGGCTAGCTTTCTGCCTGATCTCTCATATCTAGAAAGGGAAATCAATCTTATCTTTTCATCGATATTCAACAACCCTTATGAATTTTTTTGTTTACTATTCAAATTGATGACTGCATTCTTGCTACTTGATTTTTCCTCTTTCCATGATTCCTTTTCGTATTTTCAGATCTGGAAGATGAAATGTAAATTATGTATGCATTTATTGCGAACTACATGCAGTTGCTCTTCTCAAAAGTATCTGAACAGAATAAATCTCCAAAAATGAATAAATTCATATATAATTCTGGAATTCTCCTGAGACTCGAATTCGTTGGATACCATTCAACGATAAACTCATACTGTATCAGATTCTTCCACAATTTTAAAGAACTTGCGGGCCTCGTAGTTTTGAATCAGTCCTGTCGATGATTTAACTGACCGCGACAGTTGTAAACAATATTGTGACGTTAACTTCCACGTGTCTTCGAAATATCACGTTTTTCGCGTTTCCCTCGGATCAAGAATTCCGTTCACGTTCGGCAATATCGCGGCGTGGCTCGCTGCCAGAATATCGAAAGTATGCGTTTTTGGAATCGGTATGCGACGGCGAAAAAAAATACAAATACACACAAGACGTGCGCGATTCGCGCGGTTTTCGAGGAGCGGAGTAATTGAAAAAAAGGGACAAGAGGGGAAACGCGAAATAAATCGGCGTCGCGAGAAGGCGGATGGCGTCGTAAATCAAGGGCTCTCCCTTCGAAGAACGCCGGTGTAATATCTTCAACAATAATTGCTCGTGTAGAAACAGTTTCGAATGCAACGCCCTTGTAAATTTCAGCTTGTCGAAATGTTTGCAACGCAAACTTGTTACTTGACACCCACACGGGTTATTAATAGCCGGGGTCCGGTGACTTTGAAACCCAATATCTGAATGGAAAAAGGCTGCAGAAGTCGGCCGTCATTCTTCGGCTCGATCGCGTTTCCAGTAGAACAGGCGCGTGTGTAATCAGACAACTTTTATCTACCAATACAGAGAACAATATAGAAAAAAAATATACGATTTATGTACATTATGTGTGCTTTATCCCTTAAACCGCCTCCAGAGCACTTGAAATTTTTGGCGAACTCTCGCTATAAATAATTTTTCTTTTGTCCAGCGCGATGGAATTCTCGCATGACGTCTTCCCTTAAGCAACTAAACGTCGGCTAAACGAAAGTAACTTTTCCCGAGAAATTCAATTCTTTACAAAACAAATTTCGCTAATCCCACGAATCTTCAATTATGTTTCAAACGAAATTATCACGAAGAGCAATATTAGAAAAATGATATCAAATGGACTCACTTTGAGGGTAACTTGAGTGAACGGCGGTGGGTCATCGACTTTAGGTTTGGAGTCCCTCCTGGCGTTAAGGGCCCAGGGTGCAGTAGGCATGGGGAGAGGGTTGGGACCATCCTTGACCCATGGCGGCCGGAAGGTGGTCCTCTGCGGTGGTTGACCACCGGCACCGGGCATTCTTCTCTGTCACAGGGTTCCTTCTTCCTACTCGATCCTCGCGTGTCGATCCTCCACCTCTTGTAGATCACCAGGTTGCTCAGCCCTCGGGGGATCGCGAGAGCCGCTTCGGGGACGACGAGGATCCTCTCTAGGATGCGTGCGATGCGCCACTGACGAACTCCTGAACGATGAAATAAAGAGGTGGGGGATTCGGTTTTGCGTAGAAGCGAGCCACCGACCCACTTTTCTCGCGACGTTTCGCACAATCTTTACAGGCTAATCCTCCGAGGAGGGTTCACTGATCGCGGATTCGATCGAGGGAGGACTATTTGCGCGGATTGCTCGTCGATCGGTTCGCGAACGGTTTGACGGGCGAGCAGCGGGTGAATATCGGAGAGCGAAGTGGTTGAGAATTTTTGGGAGTCTGGGAAAGATTGAGACCTGGACCACACATCAGGGCCACGACTGCACCTCCCTAACCGCGCGATATTTTCGTCGGCGTGACGTCACAGAGAGACGCAAGCTCGAAATAGAAGACGGTCCTCTTCTTCTATGATGCTTTCGGTGACTCTCTCGCTTGAAACGCCTCTTCGCTTGATCCTACCGCGTCTGTTTACGATGCACCCATGGCGATCGGCACCGAAGGTCGATCGATCTTCAGGGCCGTGCGGTTAAATCGCTGTCAGATAGGCCGCGTCGCGAAAACCGACGAGATTCGAAATGGCAAAGCATCGAACTTAACGAAATAAAATGCCATTGACAGTTTGTCGTAACGTTAACAAATGCTACCCAGGTTTTATTTTATTTTAATTCACGGGAAAGGAATTCCCATTAGTGTACAAAGGAATTTAATAAGGTTGCATGTATAGAGGTCAAATAAAGAATACAAAAGCAATATGAAAATGACGAAGGAAAAAGAACGTTTACGTCCTATTTTCTCTCAATTAGATTTCCCAATGCTTTCAAGAGATCATCAGCGAGGCTTGTCCTGTTAAAGGGTCGACCGATTCCGCGAGAGGCAGTACCAATTGGCCGCGCAGAAACACAACGAGGCGTCCCTAAGGCACGACTATTACCAGCGAACCGCGAAATACTTCGAACAGGCGTGCAGTATCGCCAAACACTATGACTCGTGGAATTACAAGAACGTAGATCCAAGCGGGAAGCTCGAGAAGGTTAAGAAGGCGGAAAGGCTTCTAGTCAGAAGAAACAAACTGCGAAATCTTCTGAAGGAAGAGGAAGAGATATATCGAAGAGAACTCGAAGATCGGAACGCGCCGTCACCTCGACCCGACGAATCCTCCTTAGAGCTCTTAAAGCAAAAATTACGAGAAAAGAGAGCGGAACAGAGCCTATATTTACCCAAAACTTGCCGAAGATACTATTCCTACTTCGTCGCACCGAAAGACTCAACCAATCCACGTTGGAGCACCCTCGAAGACACCAATCTTCAGCACTCCCGCGTCTGCAGAGACTCGACGAACTTCGTCCACCGAGGACAAGACTCATCTCGAGTGAATAGTAGCATGAGCAAAGGCGATCGCAAGAGTTTAAAGGAACAGGAAAATCTAGAAACGCAACAGGAAGTTCTGCGACGTCCTTCCTCTCATTGTCTCGGCGATTTAGAAAGACCCAATTCTAAATTTTCTGCACGTTACGCGCGCAGGAGTCTGGAGAACACCAACGTAAGGAGCGACGATCCCGTGGAATACGTACCAAGCAGAATGTCGAGCAGATCGTCCCTTGGATCGTCTAGCGCGAGGCACGCCTCATCGAATGACAACTTTGTTTATGGTGGAGACAATAAGGAGAATAAAAAGGAAGAACAAAGACTAATCTACCAGCAAGAAGATGCTAGCGGAGCCAGAAGTCGGCCTTCTAGTGTCAAAGACGATCGTTTGAGCACTTCGAATGAGGTTCCTGTGCAGGGAGGCAGCCCTGAAGAATTGAGGAAAGAGCATGACAGCTTGGGGGAGTCCTCGGTGATCGAAACTGGTCAACCCGATGCGTCGAAGGGTGATTCAAGCCACGGAGGCAGCGATGAGGTGGACAGACACATCGTTAAGGAGGGACAAGAAGACCAGAAGACGACTGACAACAGACAGTTCGAGGTTGAGAAAAGCATGCCTTGGCTGCGGATGAATCCCAACGACAAGAATCTCTCGATGCAGATGTTCATGTACTTGACTCATAAAGAACTTAAACATAAGATCGAGGACCTCGCGAGAAGAGAAGGTCATGCGTGTAACAAACAGTGCTGGGACGAGGCGCTAAGACTGAGGGACATGAGGAATAAATTGGAATTGATCCGCGAGAAGGAACTGTATGGTATGAAGAATCTGGAAATTGACGAGCAAGTGAGGAAGCTTGGACTCCTCAGCATCGACAAGAGGGAAACGGAACTAGCGGAGAGGGAGAACATCTGCATGGATTCGACGATGTACAGGTGAGTTTAATAGTTAATACCTTACCGGCGAGCAAAAATTAGAAAAACAGAGTTTTGAGGATTATTTCCTGGTCGGGAATATCGTATCACGTCCGATCTTATCGGTAATCAAGATCTACTGAACAGAGATGCTCTCGATATAACCGAATCGAATCAAAAGGTATTTAACATTGCATCGTCTTAACGTTCATCCCACGATCAGATTCGTTGCAATTGCGGCACGTGACCGTGAGCGATGTGCAAGGGTCTAGGACGACGAATGGCACCTCCTGCCTCTCGAATTAGTCGAACTCCGGTCGATGGTGCAACCGAAAACCGTGAGTCATTCACGTCTCACGGTACACGCTACACTCTACTCGCATCGGGCGCATTTTGTAAATGCGTGCCAAGACGTTCGTCATCCTACACGTCCTACATTCGTTCCTCGATAGATCGCAAATAGCATGACGATCCACGATTCGATCCTTAGTGCAGCCGCTAAAAATTGAGCTTCGACGGGTGGTTTTTAATTGATTTTGTTTTGTCCCTTTTCTGTTTTTCAGCGAAGACGCGAAAGCTCTGTGGAAGAAGTGGGTGCAGGAAGACGAGAAATCCGGGATAATAGACGCTCGGGTGCAGAGGGAGAAATTGATGAACAGTTTGGAGAAGGAATGGCAGAATCTAGCGATTCGAGACAAGGAGAGGATCTCTCAGACGTATCAGACCGTGATGAGCGATTCTACTTTGCAAGAGGAACACAAATTGGCCGCGGCTATTAACATAGCTAAGATGAAGTCCCTCTCTAGTTCCTTGAAATAAGTCATTGACTGAATTTCAACAAATTTATCAGGCCTGATTACCCACGGTGCCAAGCTTAATAGCAATTTATGTTCTAACGTTTGTATTTCACTGTTTTTCGTCCATAGTATATACACTGTAACGCGCATTCCAAACATATTGGAGACATAGTCGTCTACGGGAAAAAAAAACATGGAATGAAAGTATGTTAAATATGTAATACCTTGTTAAATGTTCGTAAAAAACTGAACAGGTTCAAATGAAATCGATGATCCGTCTTATAACTGTTTATCAAATGTGATAGCGAAGCCGTTCCAGATTATTCGTGCAACGTTTGTATTTGACATTTTAAATATATAATTGTATTATTGAATCTCAAACTCGTTTGGTTTGCAATGATTATTTCTGATCGGTCGGTTTATTTGTACTTCGTCGTTTTCATTTTCGTCATTCTAGTCGTTTTTATATTATACGTCATATTATACGTCACCTTGTCTCCGAGAGTTATTTAAGTACATTACATATGTTTTGTATTTAGTTTTTGTCAATTCAACTAGTGTACGTTTTATTATTGAACTGAGAATAAAGAATTCACGTTAAAGAACCTCATTTCAAAGTAATTTCTGTTATTTATCGGCTTGCAAATGCACTAAGTATAAATTTGACGGATAAGTGTTTAAATTTGCCGCGCAGAGTTTTATGAATCGATAAAATGTTGTAAAGCTTTTCCTACAAGACGCGAGATGGCGCATCGATGCCAACAGTAGTTCTGTGGAAAATGGCGCGCAGTAACCGCGTTCCTCGGCGTAAAGTTAAATTTAATCATTATATTTCTTGTTACAAAAGCATAGAAAAGTATAAATCCCAGCATTTATGGTCGAGGGCTAGAATGAGCATAAAAATAAGCAAAGAGGACTATCTCGGACAATCTTTGACAGACTGCAACGATTCCTCGATCGGTGAGTTTGAAACATTTAATCATTCCTACCTAATTGCGTTAACAAAACCACAAAATTTTGTTACCCTCAAGTATAACCAGTATTTAATATCAGAAAAATTTTGTACTACTACTAATACCACAAAAACAAGGCACATATTTTCCAAAATATCACCTTGAATACCAAAATCAAGTTACTGGAATCATTTGTTAGCTAAACCCGCGACGTCACCTGGCGCCACCGAGGAACTTTGAAATCGTAACCTAAGAAAGTGTAATTTCAATTGCTTTTACATTTAAAAATTTTGATTGCTCCGAAATGATATTGCTAAAAAAACATCGCAAAGTTCCGTGAATATCCTGTCAGCGTGAAATCGTTGCAAAATAGGTTCGAGTAAAATTGTTTTTCACGCGAACCACAAAGTGTTCGCAGCCGCGAGACAAGGGGGAGGAAATTGAGGGTAACGAGTCGTTCCCGCTCTATTATTGTTCCTATTCGGAACTGTTAATTAAGGGGCCACCGTTCGGTCGTCTCGAGTCGCGAAAGAATTTCCGAGGAATCCGCGGGCGGAGTAGGCTAGGTGGTCGCCATTAATCCTCGGGCATACCGGGTGACAACGACCAAATTAGTCGGGCGATCCGTCAAAAAGAACATTTCCGCGGTAGGCGTGCATTATATCCGCCGTGGACAGAGGGGCCACATGGCGTGACGCGCGCATAAGCGCCTGCGTTGTCGCCTGCGAATCCCTGCCACGGAAATACTGTCTATACACGGTGTGATTTAAGAGTTGCCGCCGAAATGATATCAGAATTAATTAACAAAACACTTTCTGTTAAGTTCCTGATAATAATTTTATTGTTGGATGCAAAGAAAATCTCAGAGTTATAAGTCAGATTTGGAGAAAACCGGCTCGAAACATTTTAAGAATATTAACAAATTTGTTGTATGTAGGGAAGCTATTTTAAGACTGTCTATAGTATTAATAAATTTGTTATTCCTCTTTTATAGTTTTGTTAATACGATTCGTGTTATTAAATAAATTTTAGTATTCGAAACCTTATTCCGTAAAATAGAGATATTTAAAAGAAACGTATTGGTTCTTCTAAATTATTTCGCATTATTTATTTAACATTTACAAAATGTTTTAATGTATTACAATAATTCATGCAATATTGATTTATAAAATATGCTTTACGTCTCTCAATTTTAAAGATACAACCATAAATATTTACAGAGTATTTGCATCCAATAGTAGAATGAAGCATACCTAATTTTTTATAAGTTTTGTATAATTTTTTGGCCGGAATTATGGAACTTCTAACAATTTCGGTTACAGCCAATGATTATTAACTTAGAATATAAAAATGGAAAATAATCAGACTCCGGATTTTTATACAAAATTGTATTTTTATAAATATAAATAAGATAGTTACTTTCTCAATAATGCAGCATATACTTTATTTCTTAAATTTTGTATATTTTTGCATAAAAATCCACAGTCTATTCGTTAACAAATTATTAACAATGTTGCATAATAATATTTTTTTATTATACTCTGAAATTTTCGGAAACTGAGAGATTAAACATTGGGTGTTCTATGTACAAAATTTACTCTATATTACTTGAATTTGCTTTAACTACTCATATTATAAATTCACTGTACATAGCGAAATTCAGACTATTTTTATACTTTACATAGTTTAGAAATCTATCAAACGCACAAAGTTTCAAACGCATAATTAGTTACCTTAATTTTTATTAAATTACAGATATAATTGTTAAACATAACAATGTAAATATCTATCTACATTACATTTCCAAGGAATTTAAGTTGAAAAGCGGAAAAATTTGTTGAATTTATATTTTCAATAAAACACAATTACATCAAAAGAATCTTTTCTTTATAAATAAAAAATATAGTAAAACAGTTTATTATACGATTAGGTAGTCAAAATTTCCAACCCTAATATTTCGAAAATAGAAATACAGGAAAGTATTGACTATACGACTCATTATAATGAATAATTGCATTATGAAATACTAATAGTTATGTAAATAGTAGAAAATTATTAAATCATAGTTCAACTTTTACTCATTCCTACTATAGTCTCATACCCAATATATTAAATAATTAGAACCTTGGGCAATAAAATAATTATACTATAATTGAGTTCTACTCTATCCAACTTAAATCATTCTACAATCATAAATATACCTAACATCTTGCTCAAATCAAAACTCATCGCTGAACGTAGACACACGTTCATCATTCTCCCAGAATGAATAAATAAATCCGACAGATGACTAACAAATTGCCCAGCAGTCTTTTAAAGCGATAAACTTCGATCCGATCACCGATCAAAATACGAAACCGAACGAAACACCTGCCCCTGTCTTGGCATGATCGTAACGATCGCAAAAAGACGGCGTCTCATCGTCGTATTTTTCGGCGGACCGTTCAATCCTGAGATTTCGTGTTAACAGTTAAATCACACCCACACTGTACATCCGGAACGCGCGGGGGTGGAGAAGAGGGGGAGGAAGAAATATAGTTTGTAATACGTGTATCGTGCGTGCAATGGCCCGTGAAAGTTGACTGGCTGCTCGACACCCGGGAGAAGAGGGATGCAGCCACGCCAGCTATGTTAATTAAACGCATTTCTAGCCCCCGCATAGGAAATCAGAGAAAAAAGGAGATGAGAGGAGCGGTGCTCGGAGAAGGAATGGGGCAACGTGAAAGAGGGTGCCGGCTAATAACACGTCCCGTACGACGAACGCACGCCACACGCCCGTCCTCTTCCTCTTCTTCTTCTTCTGCTTCCTCCTCCTTCGAGCACCGCTCCATCTCCACCACCTCTTCCTTTTCTGCTTCTTCCTTCGACCTTCTTTTTCCCCCCTGAGGCCCTCGCTTGTCTTCTCGACGCCGCGAGAATTTCGTGAAACTTCCAACCGGCTGTCTTCTGCATTTTTCGATGACTTTCTTTTGACGCAGGCTGGCTGTAGCGAGATGAGTGAAAAAAACGCGATGCGATGGAGATGCGGTTTGGATCTGTTCATTCACAGATCTGAAAGAATCGCGTGGGACTAATAGTAGGTTGTATTATTAGGAACGCGTTTGTGTCGGGGTCTAAGGTAATTTTCTGATGACGTAGGAATCTTTGATAATCATTATTCAATTTATTCAGCCTTTCGGGTTTTAATCTTTTTGGGTAGAGGAGATTCTAGGCAATTAGTCAGAACAATTTTATGGTTTCCGAACTATTAAAATCCTTCCTGCTCCGCGTTTCAAAAAATAAGATCCCCAAGTCTCGCGATATGGATTTTTAAATACTTTCATTTCAATTCTTACACCCGTAATAGAGGAGATACATGTACAGTGTTGACTCGAAGAACGGCTGGGTTTCAGAACCGAACGCAGTCCTTTTTCGAGTCGGGTTCGATTTCGGTCACGACGAAACGAAGAGAAATGACGAAGGTGAGGATAGAGAAATTCCTTTTTTGAATCAAACTCGGACGTCGTTTTCTGAGTCAGCACTATAAGATTGTCCTTATATCGAGACAGTACTATATTCAGATAAATAGGGTAACTGTCCCTATTAATGTGCTTTCATTAAGTTTTCATTAAAATTAGAGTTTCGATAGGCATTGAACATATTACTGTGCCCCTAATTTGTGTGCCTGTCCCAAATTGTGAGCCCCCGTTTTGTGTGCCCCCCAATTCGTGTGCTCGCCTATAATTATTGATTAACGTCTAATTTTTAGAATTGTACGTATTTTATAAACCTTATATTTTCCTTTAAGTTTAACAGTCAATAGATGTATATAAATACGGACATATAAATACGGACAAGTCATTAAATTCGACCCTATTTGTAGAAACGCTTTTAAAACTCGTAAATCATATTAATAATCCATTTATTTACATATTTTAGTTAAGAAAATTCGATAAAGCTGCGCAAATCATGATACAAATTTTTAAAAAATATTAATAATATTATAACAATTTGTAAATACAAAATGTGTGTTCTATAAATATATATTCATAGCTTCACTTTAATAAAAAAAATACTTTATCCACTAATTTTCACTCGTTTTTCTCTGAAACGTATTTAAATATAAAGGCACATTAATAGGGACAGGCACACAAATAAGGACAGTTACCCTAGTGGTTCAACCGAATAACGATGACACACTGAAATAGCCCGCGATCGCGTTTATTTGACACTTCCCTGTTTGCAAATAAAAAAAGGCACAATATTTGAATTTGTTGTTTGGTTTCATTCGTTTCGCAAGCGTTAAAAATACGGCACATTAAAACACCTTTCAGCGACAAAATCATACTGCAAATAAACTGTATATAAATATTCACGGCGAGGGATTCGCGGAATCATTAAAAAAACCGACTATTTCCCCACAAAAATGGAATCCAAAATCTCCGATCTCAAAAAAGTCCCAAATATCCGTTTAATTTGAATCACCTCTATATTTCAAACACGTTCAAACAAACCGAGTCTTCCCATTTCATCGATATAATTATGAAGCCAAAGTGACGCGGAAATGACGCGCGTTCCGGTTCGACACGTGTAGAAGGAAGGCGGCGAAAGGAGAACTTCAAAAAATTCTCCAAAGGGTCGGCTAAAGTTACAGCAAATTAACCAGTCAATAGTCGAGGGGTTGGTGCCGGTTCAGAGAAACGCAGTGGAACCACGTGGGCCTGCGTAAAGGGAGGCAACGAAGACAGCATATGTCTGACAAGCGCTTCATCATTGGGGAAAATTTTCTGTCATCAACAGATTAGCCCGCGTTTCCAGTTCTAACTCGGCCGTGTGTACGCCGCGCGCTTCGCACCCTTGTTTCCGTTCTTCCGCGAGTATCCCTGCTCCCTTTGCCCCAGCACCTGAAAGTTCCGCCAACTTCGGCTCAATTCCCAGAAGCACCTCGGTAAATGGGTAACATGGTTCGCGCGGGCGCAATCAGGACGGAATTCGCGAGAAAAAAATTGGGATGCAAATTGTGATATAATGTTCGCGTATGGACCGATATTTAAGCAAAATTTCGTCGGCAATTTGGCCCGTTTTAAACTCAATTTGCCGCGAATCCTGCGACGATTTTCGTGCCCACCCGGATCGTCGCGTTACGACTTAAAGACTGGGATCGTCAGTGATACATCAATCTTTCTCGCGTTTTTTGCACGCAACGAGGAGAGGGAAAATTGATTCAATTATTGCCGACGAAACCCGAATGAACACCGATATTATGTAAATTTCTGATCACTCGGCCGTCTCTGTCGCTGCTCATTAAACGTTCTATGCGACACCGACGAAACCCGAACGGTGAATCGACGTTATGAACGGGACATCAAGTAAGCGTTAAACAAAATAATACGTTATAATTAATATTTACGGTGTCCCAAAAGTCAAGAGATTTTAATCACGTAATTTTGATCGATAATTCGAACCCGACAGAATGAATAGAATTCGAAAATTCGAGGTTTGAGTATTGCACTCCCTTCGATAACGGCGAACATCAACGAGCGGTTTCGTCGATTCTCGCTCTAAAATCGTCGTGTACTTTTTTTCCCGCGACGAGTACAACGAAGCAGTTTTGTTTGAAAGTTCGTGAATCGTTGCCGAGTCAAGACGATAAATCGCAGGGGAAACTTTGTGCGCGCGCGCGCGCGCGAGCCTCCCAGTTCCCCTGAAAATTTATTCCCTTCGTTATCGCGAAGTTTCCACGTCGGCCTTGAACGTTGATCGCATCCTTTTGTTCGTGATACGTAAGCAAATGCAAGAACAACTTGTGCGTACACATTGGAAGGGATCGACGCGATTTTGAAATTCGTTGGGATGTGAAAATCGTCGCGTTCCGGACGAGACAACTTTATTAATCAAACGTCCTGTTAATAAATATCATTCGCAAAAAGTGAACCTTACTTCGACTTCAGATCGTACGTGAAAAACTTCACAGATCTTGGACAGCTCTTCGAATAAATTAGACATTAGAATAGAAAGGCGTTTCAATGTGTCGATCTCAGTTTCCCAATCGACGCAACGGGGAAAGGCGGCTTTTTCTCTCCGCTACATCTCGAAAGTGATTTTCCCACGGTGTTCACGTCGAGACAATTAAAGCGTGTCTTTGAGGACGGAACGGAATAGAAATGCGCAACTTGATTTTCGCGAGATCGTTTGCGGTCTGTTTTAGACGCAAATGGGCCGAGGGACTTTTTCCGCTCGTCGTTCCTCAGAAAATCACCACTGTCCAGCAACACGGATCGCGACTACTCGCCGATTACTTCGTCGCGGGGATCGTTTCGCGACATTTAGCGTGGTGGTCCTGTCACACTCCCACGCGCAGCCTCCCCCTTTCATTCCTCCAAAGATACGGTTAAATAGCACAAAGAGGAGTCCGCGCATTCGACCTGCCGGAGATTATAATTACACCTTACCAGGCATAGGGGACATTAATTGCAGACCGCAGATTATGATTAATTACCGCGTCGATAATGATTCATTGTCGCGTCTAGCGATACTTCACCGGTAACATCTTTCTCAATGGAGAACCGTAATTATCGGGGGTGAAGGGCGGCAACCCGCGGTTTTCGATGCTCTTTTCAATTTCCAGAAAAAGGCGCGTTGTTCTCTGCAACCTGCAACTTGGTTACCTATATGTTTCGACGGATCGGAAAGGCGTGTTCCAATTAACCCAGCGCGTGCCAGTTACATAATTTTCTAATCACATAAATCGTCTTTGCGGTATACGAAACGAGCGATCGTAAAATTCAGCGAAACCTCCGCGCTGGGGACACCTGACCCCCGAAAGTTGACCTAATATTAATTGAATTGTAGGAGTGAATGGAAGCTCGCGATCTCGTTTGGCGTTGCTCTGCCCTTTTTATTAGTTGCGTGGCTTGATTTGGGTTTTGTGCCCGTGAAGGATATAGGAGTAAGCAATTTTAAATTATTCGGGTTTGGAGTTTTGTGCGGCTGGAAGTTGAAGGTTTGAAACAATAAATTTTTCAATTTTCGTACGTTATATGTACGTATTTTTAAGTCCGAATGAGAAGTTTTTGAATAAATTTGTGTGTCAATTCGGAACAGGTTTAATAGGTTTAAGAAGTGAAAATTTAATGAAGATTTCATTATTTTAGTAATTTTAGTATTACGATATTTACGTTTCGTTTGGTATTCTGACTTGGAGAAACGTAATTCATAGAATATGATACAGATTTTCAAAGTTGTGGATTCTTAGTTTTCAATGTATGAAAAGTCTTGAATAAGTTGTGGATTTTGATAAGAAATCAATTTTTTTCAAAGACAAATACGGAATTGAAACTTAAACAATAACGTGTCGTACTTTCGAAACATTGTAATTTTGTATATATTCTTGATATTTTGAAGCGTCTCATACATGTTTACATATTTACAATTGTCCTAAATGCGTAAAAATCCCGCAATCTATTTAGTGTGCCTTCACATTTAAATAAGTTATAAAAAAGAATACCTCTAAGAAATGGAAGATAAACATTTTAATAAATTAAGTTAGACTATTGAATTCAATGAAAAAAAAAAAATGTTTTTCTGTTATTTCCAGAGATATTCCTTTTTTACAATTTATTTAAATATAAAGGCGCACTGAAAGGTTCAGGCTCACTAATAGGAACCAGTACCCCAGTGAAGAATTTTCCTGAATATCATCGACAGTACAAGTCGCTCGTTTACTGTTTCAAATAATAAAATAATACGAGAACCCTTGAAATAATTAAAACTCCGACCTTCCACTTCCAAGCAACCCTCAAAATAAAATTCGACTTCGCAGAATGAAAATCACGATCACCCAAAAAGCAGCACAGGCTCATCTGCCGCCCGGACACAGTCCACGCCTGCAAAAGCGCAATTCGCGCAATCCTGCCGGCCAGAAAGCTCGAAAAAGAGGGACGCAGACCCGCGGCGTTTGAAAGAAAATATATTGATGAAATTCATGGCAGACGTCTGGCTCGGTTAATCGGTTTCCCGAGGACGTTGATCAATTTCGCCTAGGAAAGAGGAGAGATGCGCCCTCCGAAATTTCCCTTTCCCACCTTCGCCCTCTTCATCACCGCCTCTGTCCTCCCCCGTGGCCTCCGCCCTCTCCGTCACTCCTTCACCGCCCCTTACGATCGTCCCGCGTCACCCTCGTCACTGCACCACCTAGTCCCTCCTTTTTCGAGTCGCCAAAAAAATGCCCCTTCGGGCAGGGCTCTCTCTCTCTCTTTCTCGCGCTTCGTCTATCTGGCAGCTTCCGTCGTACCGAGATGCTCTCATCGTTCCCGCCTCCGCTTCGGCCCCGATCCCCACGTCAATGCCGCCACCTCCGCCTTTCCTTCGCTCTGCCCTTTCTGCGAAAGACACGCAAAACGAGCGCGCGCTCGCCCCCTTCCTTTATCGCTTCGCACTGGAAACCGCGCGCTGCGCTTCTCTCAAACAGAGAGAGAGAGAGAGAGAGAGAGAGAGAGAGAGACTTCTCTCTTACTCCTCAGTAATATCAGCGACGGTGCATGACACAAGTAATGGGTGCGAGGAGGACGGGGGGGAGAGAGAGAGAGAGAGAGAGAGAGAGAGAGAGAGAGAGAGAGAGAGAGAGAGAGAGAGAGAGAGAGAGAGAGAGAGAGAGGACACCACGGGACGAGCCGCGGCGGCACGTAAGCACGGATGCGAAAGGGGGACGGACGCGCGGGGAGCCACGCACAAGGGTTTTCTTCTCGCGGCTGCGAGGCCTGTTACGTGGAAAAATAAGCGTGCACCGAGCCACCTAGGCATCCGGCGGCGGACAACGGAGAAAAAGGGACGACGGTGTCCGCGGACGCGACGCGACGGAGGGAATGAGAACGAACGAGACACCGAAGTCCTGCACTCTCGGCCCGTTCACCACTTTTCCTCGCCCTCTCCCCCTCGTCTCTCTCGTCTCTCTGTGTCCTGGCTGGTCCGTTCGCTGTGTGCTCGCGTGTACCTACGTGTTTCATGTTAGTGGCCCCGGTACACGCTCGTCTTCGTCGCCCCGGCTCGCGCCTCTGTCTGCGTGCACGTACATTAGGTACCTGCACGTATATATAGGTACCTATCTATAGGTACCAAATGGTAAATGAGAGGGTAGACGCGAGGTCCGGACGCCCGCAGCTAGCGGCGACCCAAAGCTTCGTCTACCGCGGGGCTGTATGTGCCATCGCACATACCGGGTGATCAAGAAAACCGCACATTTTTTTCTACAGTCGACGACTGCCCGCGAATCGGCGATTTTCCTTAACGAATCATAAAAACCTAACGATACGACCTATCGCTTTACGCTGTGGATGCAAACAAATTTTCAGAATTCGTCAATCCCAAAGAAAATCGTTTCTCGCGATCAGAAACCATCGAAAATGCGTTCACTTCTATGGAAGCCTGTATTCATTTGCGACTGAATCCGACTAGCAGAGAGAACACAGAATTTTCTGAAATGGGTATCCGATTTTTTTGTCATTTCGTCGAAACAAAATATCGTTTTATATTTTTTCCAAGCGTCGTCAGAGAAAGAAAAAGCAATTTCTCGCTAAACAGCGTTCGGCCACTCGTATGAGGGAATTTTGAATTTCGATGAACCGCTGAAAAACATTCGTCGAAACGATTTGCAGGAAGCATTGAAATTGTCGATGGACACCGGAGGAGAAAATAGACGGGCGCGAGGGGAGAGCGCGGAAACGCTGTAAAGTTGTTTCTCGTTGCGCATCGCTGCGGCAGATGAAAAATTTTCTATATCGCGGACTATTATCGTTGCTTTAACTGTGTTCGACCGGCGCGCTTTTTCAATCAGGCCGCCGACTGTTGAGTGCATTTTGTTCACAAATCGGAATCGTCGGACGAGGGGGGCGAGGCAGGCAGGGAGGAGAGGGAAAAATTGCTACGGTTGCATGAAATTTCATATTTTCCCGCCGTGCGGGATGGGCGATAATTCTGGAGCAGATCGGAGAGGCGCGTGATAACGTGTACGCGATAACACGGGGAAAATGGGGTAGAAAATGCATTTAAAAAAAAAATTTGTGCTGGAAGTGAACGAAAATTGTGTTCGAATTGCGTCGAATGATGAAGTAGCTGCGTACTAATTTCTGGGGAAGGTTTTGAAGTCTTGAATTCTTGGCTGGTGTGATATCAGTACTATGATAATAATCTAACTATATAATTAAATCTTTGTGACATTGCGTTGCGTTTATCAGGACTTTTTACAGATTCCACAATCACCTTATTTTTAAAAAGTTAGTTTCAATCGACTGCTCGAGTAATTTCATGACATTGGGATTATTATAGGTTTCTGTTAAATTTAGTACTTCATTATACCGGTTTTTTTTTATGTCTATCACTTCTCATTCAATAATTTTCCGAGGCGTGAATAATTTTGGTATCTAATGAACCCTAACTAAGGGTGAATTTTGAGCAACACGTTTTCGAAGCAAGCTGAGCAATATTCGATTCTTTCGCGAGCAGCGATATTTGCGAAGTCGTACATTTAAAACGAAGCCCCAGAAAATATCTGACGGAATCACCGTTGTCACCGTTCTTCACGCACGTGCGGACCTATGTAGGCTTTTTCCGTCTGAATGAAACCGAAGTCGAAACTGCGCGATGTAATCTCGCCGACCGATCTTCCTGCTGCAGAATCACTTTGACGATTCGAATTGATTAAGTTTTCCTGCTATCTTTCGTCTTATTGCTTATCCGCGCTTTGACCTCCTTCTTCGCCATTTGTTCTTATTATTTTACTAGTTACTCTTATTTGTTGTTGCAAGCGAGATCGCAAAGATATGTTCTGTGAAAGTGAGCGGCAAAGTTATCGCAGTTTTATCTTCCTGCTGTCACTTGATTATGTAGGATTCTCAGAAATGCAAGGTGTAGATCAGGGGATATTTAACAAATTATTATTTAGGCGTTTTTCTGAGTAATGGAGTCTTCATATGATCCATATTATCTTTTATAGTATTCAGAATATTGAGATATGTTTACTTAATTATATTTGTACTTTATCTCTAAGCAAATTATGGTGACAAACTCTTTTTCTTGTTTTCTTTAAACCCAATGTGAAATTTTGACGAACTCCGAAAATTTCACCTCCAGAAATCTTTGTATTGTAATTAGACTGCGGATGTTTATGCAAATTCACGTTTTCAAGGGCAGAGAAAAAGAAAACCCATTTAAATAAAAGCTGCTTTTACCTTCTGAATGTCATAAAATGTATTTTATTTGCGATATTTCATGTATTTTTGCATCTATGCATACTATTGTGCATTTTAGCAAATTAAAAATCGTCAAAAATGCATAAACATCCGCAGTCTAATTGTAAGAAAGACACTATTTTCTCTCCTCCAAAGGAGTAAATTTTGCCTAAAATTTGCAACCACCGTCTCTGTATACATTAAACAGCAACCGCACACCCGTTGGATCCTTTACCTTTGATCGTGAGTCAGGCGCGTACGTACCGCGGCAAAGATATTTCTAGCACCGCGATGACTCGAGTCCTTCGCGTCCGATCCTACCACCGTGTCAGGACGTTGCTTAGAAGGATCCTTTTTCATCGCAGTCGGCACGGTCGAGGCACGGTGATTAGTGGAAGAAACTCATCGTGCTCGCACGTGCACCTTGCCGCTACGTTCTCCCGGCTATTCCTCTCAGTGGCGCCGACTTTACCCCTCCGATGTTCCGCGATTCGAGGCGATTTATCGAGTGACGAACCAACTTGGACAGAGAGATCGAAGAAGGCGAGGGGCTCGAGATCTCGTATCGCGATTTCCCTGGCAATCAAACGCGCGAAACTGCATCGTCAATGCGACGCTTATTAATCGTTCCGATCTCCCCACCCGCGCCGATAGCCGCGCACGCCGAGCCGATACGCGTCCGATTTCCCATTGACACTCTTTTCGTTTCGCTATGGCCCGCGTCGGCGTCGATGTAACAAAGATTAAATTCCGCCGCGGTAATTGTTAAAAATTTACGAGGACCCCGAAGCCCGCGGCGCGCTCGTCACTGCCGCGTTATTATGACGGATGATTTATGCGAAATCTAATATTCCGCGAACCACGGGTTCCACCGAAGGCCATCGGCCGCGCGCACACCTGTTATCAGCGGTTCCGCACCGTTCGACATTACACGGGGGCCCCCCCTCGTGTTATCAAACGAGCGACGCTCGTAACCGGAGGTGCGCGAGAACACCGTGCTCGCGGAATAGCATTTTAAATCCGAAATGGAAATACGGGACGGGACCCGGTGGTAATTTGAATCTCAACGACGACGGGACAACCTGGCAGGTGTAAAAATATTACGGGTCGGAAAGCCGCTTATTGTTCTTGGGCTGGGCGACGCGTTATCATTCCGCAATTACCGTGCCGAGGCAAACAGAGCTCGCCAGCCGAAAAACGAAGCCCCGAAGCTTTCGCAAACACGCCCGATCGCCGGCGGTGGTGTCGGTGCGTGCGGCTCGGCTTCCGATCCTGTAAATAAAAATCCATCTCATACATTATACATATCCGCAAATAATCGTCCGCCGATCGCGTTACAGCCGAAGAAATCGATTAACCTTTCATCCCTTGCGTCCGAGAGTCCTTTTTCATTCCGACTGATTCAGGATCATTCCAAATTTTGGCTATCCGTTATTTAAAATCCTGATTAAGCTCCGAATAAATTTGAGGTATTATATTATCCATCGGAAGTATTAAAAAATTTAGCGACGAGAACGAATTCCAATTTTTCGAATACTATTCTAACTTGGCCAAAATTCTACAAAATTTTCGTGTCCGAATAAAGTTCCATAGCTTCGGAAGAAACCAAGGATCCCCGAAATGGGATTTTCGTCGTTATTTCGACGGACTCAAATTCAAAATCACCTCGTTTCTCGCCGCGCCACCCGGTATAGAACGATCCGTGTTCCCGTCCACGAACACAGGCTCGCCAGGCCGCGGACTATATCGGTGTAAGAACGGTCGGTCGATGGGATGAGAGAGAGAGAATCGTCGTCCGGACCTCGCGTCTACCCACCGAGTTGATAGGTTGTTCGAGGGAGAGAGAGCAGGAGCGGTGAGGCCGCGGAAGCAGGAGGGCAGAGTCCTCGGTACGGAGGGAGAGCGAGGATCGCGGATGCCGTATGAGTGAGGAAGAGAGGAAAAGCGAGCGGGAGAGGCGGAGGAACGGTAACGGGGCCGAGGGAGAGAGCGAGAGGCGGCGGAGCAGCGAGATAGAATTAGAAGAGGACGGAGGCACCTTTGCTTCGCCGGTGTTTCGAGGGATGAACGGAGAGAGAGAAGGGACGAGCGCGAGAGGGTCCGGGAGGGAAGGAGCGCTCGGAGTAAGAGGAGAGAGCCTCGCGAGGGAGAGAGGCCGCGAGAAAGAGCGGCAGCCGGCACGAGAGAGTGCGGTGTGTGTATGCAAGAGAGGCAGGAGGTGGAGCGAATAAGAGAGAACCGTGTTTCGTTTCGTTCGGCTCCGGCTTTGCCTCGGCTTTCGTTCGGCACGAAACCCAACGAAGGGTGGAGAGGACGAGGCGGTGGTGTACGCGGTGGAAGAAAACGAAGAAAAGGAACGGAGGGATGGGCCACGTAGAAATCGTCCTACCGTACTCTGCTACTACCTGCGATCCTGCGGTGAATCCGCCTTCCAGGATCCCTTCCTTCCTTCCTTCCTTCCTTCCTTCCTTCCTTCCTTCCTTCCTTCCTTCCTTCCTGACGCGCTTCTTCCTCCTTCGTCTTCCTTCGTTCGCTCTTTTCTCCTCCTCCGTCTGCTTCTCCCTCGTCGGACCCGCGACTCGCGCCCCTTCGCGTCTCTATTGCGTCGTCGTCGTCATTGTCGCTGGACACGCTTTTCCTGGACCCTCGTCACCTGCTTCGGTCCAGCCCCGAGAACCTGCGACGTCCTGGGCCTGGAATTCGAACATCCGCGCTCGAAAATTGAATCCACCTCGCCCAGGGGATTCTTCCGCGAGCGCAGCGTCCTTTTTCGCGCGTTCTCCTTCTCTCTCTCGTTCCCCCTCGCACCTTCCGAACCCTCCCCTCCCACCCGCGCGGCTCGAGCTTCAAAGCTTTTAAATTCCGCCCGTGGAACCAGGATATCCGCTTTTTCCAGATTGAATTCGCATTTCCCGGGCCCGCCTCTTCGCCAAGCCGATTTCTTTCCACGTTTTCAGCGTGCCTTCGGCTTTGCGCCCGCTTTTGCCTCGCTTCCTCGCGTCCGCGCTCTTTCAAAGCCCCGTCCCGCGCGAAAACCCTTTGTTTGCGGAAATTTCAGCTGGAAATAACCTCGCGAAAAATCTCCGTGCTCGCTGGCGAGAACGATGTGCCGTGTTTTAAAATAGGTTCGTCACTGCGCGTACTATCGAAATTCGCCTTAAGCATCTTTAACGGTGTTCGTTAAACACGGGAAACTCAGTATCTGGAAATTAAACTCCTGAACGGTGAAAAAAAAACTTGAATTACTCAATTGCAAACGGAACTTATGAATATTATTTACACTTTCTCGAATCCGCTTCGATTCTTTGAAAATTGTATGTTCTAAAAAGCTAGCTGAAAATAAAAAGAAAAACTGAGTAATTACCGCACGGAATATTAAACAAAAGTTCACAAGTTAATCGCACAAAAATTCAAACACGAGAATTTCTGTGTTTAATGTATCTTACCGCGTTTCATGGACGCGTACCGTATTATCCCGATTCTAGTTCCAAGCGATTTTCCTTCGCCCAAACGTATCTTCTTCCTCGTTTCCCCCCTCGCCCGCGCCTACGAGGGCTTCATTCGTATGCCTATCCCGTGCCAAGTATCCTTTTTATCGATACTCTAATCTCCTCCGTTACGATATCGAGGACAACGCGATCCAAACGCGCGAACTTTATTACGGCCTCCTTTTTTGGCCGCGCGCTGCGGTTTGCTTCTACTTGCACCTGCCTCGAAATATTGGCCGTCGTCGGACGCTCTGTTTCCACTTCGAACCTGGTGATCCGCTTTCTACAGACTCTCGTCCCTTCCTCGCATTACTTCTCGCTTCTTTCCACGATTCTAAATACAGTCCCTGGTCAGTTTATTAGACGCACTATAAAATATTTGTAATTGTTTCAACTTTCTTCTTTATGCGTCGCACAGTTGCTTCAGACACTATCAACTTTCGTGATATTTCGTGGTTGGAAAACATTTTAGTATTAATGAGGGCCTTAACTTCAGCTATTTTACGTGGCGAAAGGTCGCCCTTTTTACCCATGGTTAAATTGTTCCAATCTAGTAATTCTAGCTATCAAACGTGCTGCACACACAATAAACAAACTTTCGTGTAGTTTAATCCTGAAAGACAAATAAATACATTAAACAAAACCATATAAACACGTCAGTACTTGTAGCACGCGACAACGCAAATGAAACAAGTTTATACTTGTTTATGTTCCATAGCCAATATCTTAACATTATGTGGCGACATGTTAAAAATAAATATGAAATAAAACTGTATCATAAATTTCCTATATAAAAATCATTATTTGTAAGGGTAAATGTAAATAATATCGCATATAATCTAGTGCAACATATACAATTACAAATATTTTATAGTGCGTCTAATAAACTGGCCAGGGACTGTAGATCTTCGCACCTTCGTCTAGATCACAATTTCCTTCTCATTTCCATTTCCTCCATCATCGTTGTTTGTTCTGTTCTCGGAAATTTTCTTCGATTGTATCTGAAGCCCCTCCTTTTTTCATCGAAGCACCCTCGATCGAATTTATCTTCGCTTGTTTGCAATATAAAATTCGAATTCGATGCAGAGAGCCCGTCAACATCAGGAGATCGTTCTCTTTGAGGGGATCCATCGAGAAGTCGGAGAATTTCTTTTGAAGTGCAGCAATGTCCTTCGAAAATCCTCCGTTTTTCTAAATGATTCGTAAAAAATGTCTAGTCGATTCGGAAGGTGAGTTTCAAAATTCGTGTAACCCGACACGCTAATTGTCTTCGTTTTTTCCCTGTCAACGCGACGTAGGAGGCGCGCCGGGGAACTCGAGAGGAGAAGGTGGTTCGAAATAGTTTACAGGTGGCACTTGATCGAAAGGAATCGCGTGAAATCGAATTCGTACGCACGTACGACACGCAGGAACGCGAGGAAGGGAGCAATCGGGTGGGCATGGGGAAATAAAAACGATCCAACGAGGGGAACACAGTTCGAACGATCAAAACGCCCTCGATCCTTCGACCGTGAGTCGATCCCCCGTGTTTCGAGATCGTCGGTTGCCACGATGACGAAGCTATTGTCGTCGAAGAAAGCAAATAAGCCTGTCTCATCGAGCCCTGTATGAACGTGCATCTCGTTTGCGCGATGATTTGTAGGAAAAATTCATTCCCCATGTGCAGACTCTGCGTCGAAAGACATGTTCGCTGTTGTAAATTCTGTGAACTTCACTTTGATACATTCAATACCTTGTATGATAAATAATTAACTCGACACCTTATCGCGTAGCGATTGTAAATGAAGTAGTCGCAAACTGTGCGTAGCAAGACAGTGCGACACTTTATTGTTTGCCCCAAAGTTTCTCGTCAAATGTTTCCACAATGTTTGGAGAAACCGAAATCACCGATCTCGTGGGTAGCAAAGGTCGCCGAAGAAAATCGTAAAGCATCGTCATAAAACATCTTCCAACTTCTTTGTGGTCGTTTCCCTCCTCCAAGCAACTCCACCCTCTTTTTTTCCTCTGGTCCCGTGCTCCTCCGACGCCAATTTCAAAGGATTGCGTAAGGCAGTCGTTCGAGAGGTTAAAGACGATAATGATAATCGTTAGCAGCAGGTCGGACCACCGAGGTTCGAAAGGCGAAACGCAGGGCCACGCGAGAATGCCGCGCGAGATATCGCGGTGGCCCTTGCGAGTTCCGTGGATCGCAAGGAATTCCGGACTGCATACGCACGGGTCATTTGGTATCTGTTAATTGTCGAAAAATCGACGAGCGTCGTCGATATTACTGATATCGGGGAAGTATCGACAAATTCCGCGGCTGATTTGATTAGAATTAGGAACACGGAGAGGAAACGTTGTGCAACTACTTTTATGGGAATTATTTGTTTTATATGACCACTTTGGTTATATTTTGCAATTTTGTTTACTTCAGTCGGGTTGCTAGACATTCCTGAGAGATCGTAGATGATTATCTAAAGAAGAGGGTGAAGGAAGTTTGCTGTATTGTAAATTAATGTTAAGTGGGAAGTAGGCAATATTCATACTTCAGATTCTATAATTGTCTCCAGTGTTGCTATATTTGTGATCTTAGACAAATTTTTTCATTTCTTTGTTCTCTAATTTTCCACTTTGTTTTATGATTTCTGACACATTAATCATCACAAAACTATAAGAAAGTTAAAAAATTTAGAATGAAATTCTTCATACGAAAGGCAGCTTCACCTTCTTCGATCATCGATTACAAAGAACGAAAGATCTGTCGATCCGTGATATTTATGCGACTGGTAATCTCCACTTCCGGCACGCGAAGGGTCGATTTCCGGCATTACATAAACCCGAGACGGTTGTTTGAAGTCGAAAGGCGCGGCACGGTAATAACGTTAAATATTATCCTCGGAGTCAGACCACCGTGTCGATTCGCGACGCAGTTCGCAAAAACCCTTTGCGTTCCCCGGGGAAATGTTTACGAAATTTCCCTTTGATTGAAACTCGCCGCGCGCTTAATTTAAAATTTCACGAAATTATAATAAGAGACCGCGCGCCGGCGATTAATTCGTTTCCGCCCGAGATAATGTTGATTTTCCCGACGGTATTGTTAGGATCCGACGGTTTTTCCGCTTTCCCATCCGCGGCTAAACCGGACTATCGTTGATTTTTTAACGATACCTAGGAAAACACATTTTCTCCCGAGCGAGATTACACGGCGGCACATATTCCGCGGATTTTCCGTATATTGGAGAAAATTGGAAGTTCCTCTCGAAGGGGGAGGGGCGCGGAAAGAAAACGGTGGACAAAGAGAGAAGACGATGGTTCCTCTCGTTCCTCTCGCTCGCCAAGGGAAAACCCATGAAAATCTCAGCGACGCTAATCTCCGTAATTTCGAAATTTCGAACCCTCGTCGCCACGTGGTTCGTAACTAAACCGCCCGGTTACGTAATTATCTGATCCCCCCCTCTGATCGTCGGCCGCCGCTCTCCGCTTTTTCCCGACCTCCTCCGATCGAGTTAGTCACCGAATACAACGATCGCGTAATTGGGCGCAGCTACTTCGGCAACAAAACGCGGCAACACGCTCCGTAACAAGCCGGCGCGCGTAAGTGAATTCTTAACGAGTTCTGTTGCGCGCGAGGAGGGGATTGGACTCCCCGAACCGTGTCGATCGGCCAAATCGATTTGCATACAGAGAGAAGAGCGCGCCCGTTCGAAAAAAAAAAGAAAGAGCGGCGCCGATTCCTTCGGACGCGTCGAGTCGTGTCGTCGACGGAATAATTTTTCTGTAGCCGCGGCCAGAAAGTTCGGTTCGCATTGCTTCCGCCGAGACAGAGAACGCTCCACGGCGCGGCACGCACGCGGGTGCTAGGCGGCGAGGGCAGAGAGGACAGAACCTCGTCGTTCCCCGGCGATCGAGTAGGGGGCGATAATGATCGTGGCCAATTTGTTTTCCGCGGTGGAACGCCTTCGAGGTACGACGTTGCCGTAATTATGATAATGACGTCGTCGTCGCGGCAAAAAGGAGCGCGTCGAACGCGGCGATTTTTCACGGGGCGCACGCGCGCGCGCGCGTGCTCGCGAGTCGCGAGAAAGTTCGGTTTTCCGTGTCCGGAACCGCGATGGCCAAGGAAGGGGTCGTCGTTTAATTGAAACATCAGCGCCGAGAGCCGCGTTAATTGCGAGCTTCTGGCGGAGAAGCGCGTTCATTACCAGCTATATATATAAATGAAATATTTATACGGCCCAGCCGGGCTACATCGACACGATTCCATCGATCAATCGGGAAAGGAGGATAATGTATGTCCGCGGTATCAACGCGTTCGCGTCGCACTTGTCAACATCGATCATCAACGGCCGGCGACTTTTTCCCCGGTCGTATGAACGATCGCGCGGGTAACGGGCAATGAAATCTCGACGCTCGCCCCGATCGATCGTTAGTAACATTAATTTATTCAATAATTAGAATCTCCCGCGACCGCGTAGCGTGTCGCAGCGGGGAACGCATCAAAATGAAGCGAGAGAGCCCAATGTCCCCCTTCTGCTGTCCCTGTCGAACCCCCTCTCAACGCGACGTCTAGCGTCCGTCCGCGGATCCGCTTTTTTGGCGGAAAACGAGCCGACCCAAGCCTGGCATATCGTTTTAATTATTTCAACGATATTACAGCGGCGCGCATTAAACGTTATTTAATACGCACGGAACCGGCCGGGCGCATGTAACCGCGCAAAACTCGACGGCTTTGTACCTGCCAAAAGCTTCGTTTCCGAATGCGTTCGGGACGGTCGAGGCACGCCGCGGGGTGCGGGGGAGCACGGTTATTAATAATCCTGAACGATTCGTGCTGCTTCGGAAACGCTCGTTTTCAATAGTTTCGCTCCGTAAAACTCGGATCGCCTCCGACCGTATATCGGCATGCAAACCAGCTTTGGCTTAACGCAAATAACCAAGGCGGCTGGTAAACATTAATTTAGAGAGAAATACGACGGTTTCGCGAAAACTTTCGCCGGAGGAAATTCGGGATTCCCGTGCGGGAGGCGCGCGTTGAAACGCGGATTCGTCGGCTTCGACTAGTGGTCCGTTTCTTTTCTTTGAGGATCGTTTCCAATTAGAATACTTTAATTAGCTAAATGATGTTGCAACGAGTACATCGAATATCGTGCAATCCACACAAAAGTAGTCTATTCGCATCGTCATACGCAGTTGTGACTCTTCTGAAGTCGATATACTTGCTAAGCGAAGGGGATTTGAAGGATTGTAGAGACCTGAGAAATTAATGAATTTTTTTCATTGAACAGAAGTTTTAGGGAAAAATTTCCATGCGATTGCGCTTGCAGATTTCAAAAAATGATGGAGACGTGAATTTTTTCAACCCGACGGACATTTTCGCTTCTATCTGTCGCTCTGCGCTTTACGCTGTTCCTACAATTGCGATTTTTACCATTTGTATTAAGTCTCTGAATATGCATCATTCATTTTGATTGTGAATTTCAATGTCTCAGTAATCGTATGTTTTATGGATTCAAGGCACTTTGTGCTTGAAAACTCTAAATAATTTTCTAGTATTAAGGTTACTGTTCCTTCTTAACTGTACCATCAGTGTTCCTCCTCGGTTTACTTCTCTTCAACTGTTCCAGAAATATTCAATTTTACGCACATATACTTATTTCTTCGTTTCTTCAAAAATCTCATCCACATTTAAACATGATCACAAAAAGAACCAAATCCCCTGCATCGAAGGTTTCCGATGTTTCTTCTTTTCCCTGTCAGCAGAATCATGTTTTACGGTTGGGAATTCGTCTTCCGTCCCATTAAATTTTTGGATAACATGTTAGACTCGCAGCTATCGTAAGTTTACTGCCAAGAACAGCACGACACGAGAGGAAATCATACTTTCCCTGCTCGTTACGAGTGCGTAAAGGCGGCAAATGCCAGCAAGAATAAATCTCGATACCTCATCGCGCGCAGTTCACGCGCCCTCGTTCGCTTCTCGCTCCCGGTTTCTGTGCTGCGATCGTTATGAGGTCGCTTCGAGCGAGTTTCGCCTCTGAAATACGTTCCCAATGATTTATGGTCTGTTTATGGTATTGCGATAAGTAGATTTGACGCGTGTATCGATTCCCTGACGCAACTCCCGCGGCACGCTGACCGCAACAACTTTTTTGCCCATCTTTGGTGCCATTTTTCCTGTCCCCTTCGAAACGCGCTAGTTCCTTGTCCGATGTATTAAGATATTTTTGCAAACAGAAACCTCGAGACACAATCGACCGAATAACTATTGGCATCGGAATCGCAGACTTCGATCAAATAGTTTTATTTAAATTGAGTAAACTCCAAAATTTCCTCAAACACTACCTGCTGCAATTCTTTTTTGCATATTTATGGAAGAAGAGAACTGCAGCCAGTAATTTAAAGGAGGAAACGTCAACGTAAACACCGTCTCTTTGCCGACGTAGTATAAAAGCTAACAAAGCATGCCAATCCAATAAAATTCACGGGAGTCCACTCGCAAGTTCCACGTTCCCGAGCATGAAAAACTCACCTCGCACAATCAAGACCGTGTTGTATTTTTCATTTTCCGCCTCCACGCGTCCGCAGTAAACAAGAATATTTGTATAAATAACGCCCGGTCGATAGAGACAGCCCGGCTATGTCGGCCGGTGTCAAACAACTTCGCCTTCGAATCGACGACACACGTGGACAGGAGCTATCACGAATTCCGGATGCGTCTCGGAACGAGTAGGGCGACACACCTAACAGCCGTTCCGATCCTAATCTCGAGACCATCTGAATCTCACTCGTCTTATTCTAGCCCCTTTAAATGTATCCTGATTCGACGATCACGTGGGCTGGATTTATGCGTGCTACCTTAGGCATCGGTTTCACCCGTGCCTTGAATTACGGCTTGTTCATCGACCGAATTGTCAGTGGGACCATTCGCTGCAACCTATGAGTACATTTCCATGACCCAAACGCGCGCATTAGGAATGGTGTTTCATTTTGAAGATGACTTATGGGAATTTTTGATCATTGTCTATCATAAATTGAATTATAAAGTGTTCGAAAACTTTTTATGTATTGGGATGAGTCAGAAACCTGTTGAAATGAAATTTGTCTGCGAATAAGATGCACTGTGATTGTTATCTAATAATTATTAGAATTGAGACAATATTTTAAAATTTGGAACTTATTCATGACTCGATTTAATAGATTTTTCTATATTTGAATATGATTTGTGTAGCACAGCTAATAATTTACTAACAGAAGTTAAGAATTTTCAGCTACCCTACCGTTAAGGAACTAGTTTTTGATCATTTCGTGAAATAAATCGTTCTTTTAAGCTTATGTCAACAAGTAATTATTAAAAATAATTTCGGAAGTAAAAATTCACTATTCAAAAATATAAGTATGGCACGTCAAAGCAGGTAGTATTGTGCATTTTCCTAAAAATAAATATGAAAGGTAGCACACTTGCAGAAAGTCTTTAATGAACATCACATCTTACTGATCAACGTAAAAGAGTCCCGAAATTACCATTAATAATAAAGTCAATCAGTTTATGCTGTTGCAACTATTGAAGGTTATTTTCATACATTTTGCTTATTAAATAGTTTATTTACAATGTAGAGCAAAAATTTTAATAATATATATATATAATTTTTATTTAAAAACTAGTTCCCAATCATCTTATTATTCCATAGCTTGTAAATAATTCAATTATACTTATTTTCAACTTCCAAAAAATCTTTTCATAAATTTATCTTTTAATAATAAAAAAAAACTATAATTTAGCATTTTATCACGTTAAAAAAAATATTACGCGAGGAAGGTCTTTAAAATGATCAAAAACTAAATCCTTAACAGCATAAAAATACCATAGAGAAATCCACAAAAATTTTTTCTTTTAAACTTAAATACTCTTTTAAATGTGTCTGCGTACGAAATCAACATATTTCTGAGATTTGAGGCTTTCACGGCCCGGCGTCATACAGTTCTCACTGTTGAAGCTTTCGACTGTAAGCCGTGTCCATGAGGAAATGTTTTCCCAACGTTTCGCTAGCATTGCAGCTGGCTTCTTCAGGGGATTGAAATACACACTGAAACTGTTTCAGTTTCACCAGTGAGAACAACATATTTCTATTAATTAAAAATAGTGAGACTTCAAAATTTCAGATGTTCGTAGGACATCCAGAATGAATATTCCTTAGACATTCCAGGGACTTCAACTTCGGACGTCCATATAGGAAAACGCCCTACGCTGAAGATCCCTCATTGATACCTCACAGAATTGCATCAGATTGTTACGAAATTTTCCGCAACAGTTGTACTACCATATACTTCTTTTGCGTTGCACTATTTTTCGTAAAAAAATGTATGAATTGGGAGAACACCGACGCGCTCCTTCACACTAGAAAAGGACGGCGAGAAATTCGTCAAATGTTTACGCAATTTCTCATAGTAATGGTCACGGGGGTAAGGCACAAATATCCCTCTCTTCTCCTTCTAACCCCATAAGCCGCAAATCTTCTAACCTCCGTTTCAACCTGGCGTCTAGAAAATTCGCGGCTCTCGCTCATATTTGATCCAGAATTGTCATAGTATAGCTACTATTAAGGGGTGACATACGTTTCTCGGGGCTAAATCGTAATCAATGTTTAAGTATTAGTTACTAACAAACTATTAGACCGATTGGACTAATTCTTTTTGTATTATAAAGGTACTTGTTTGTAGAGTAGAAAACAGATATGGCAGTTGTGAAATTATTATAAATATGGCGTCTGCGTGCAATGGCGCAAAACTGTTTTTTTTGCCGCCCTAAACGATGGGCATGATTCAGCTCGTACCAGTGATCTGAAACAAAAAGTGCTGATATTTTATTACTATTTGGGATCGTAGTTATCGTGCTACGAGGGGGTTTTTTGAGAAAAAAAAAATTACGGCAGTGACAGCAATTTAAATTAGGGTGTCGTGATTTTCGCTTGAAAAATCTTACATTTTTTGTTGTTATTTAAAAATGGTTCAATTTATTCAAAAAAGCCTTCGTAGCACGATAACTACGATCCCAATAAATAATAAAATATCAACACTCTTTGTTTCAAATCACTGGTACGAGCTGAATCATGCCCACCGTTTAAAAAAAAAACAGTTTTACGACTTTGCACGCAGACGCCATATTTATAATAATTTCACAAATGCCGTACCTGTTTTCTACTCTACAAACAAGTACCTTTATAATACAAAACGAATTAATCCAATTGGTTTAATAGTTTGTCAGTAACTAACACTTAAACATTGGACTACGATTTAGCCCCGAGAAACGTATATGACCCCTTAAAGAAGAGTCAAGGTGGTAAATGATAGTTAACGATTCCTCTCGATGCTCCGCAATTCTTGCTTCCTGGAGCTAGCATTTCGCTCCAGGGTTGGTGATGGGACCGAAACGATATCCTTCGGAGCGCCGAGCGCAGTCTTTCAGCTACCCAGCGCAATCTTCCGACGACGAATCGTCACCTCGCATTCCACTGAACGAAGGCAAGTCGACCGTCGCGATACCGTTGATGCGTGGCGACTGTCGTTTTCGCCGGACGAGCGAAAATATTTCGTTATCTTAATGAATCCGTGTGAACGAAACGCTCGTGCACACGGTAGCGTCGGGGCAATCTTAGGAGCTCGTGGTACGCGGGCGTCCCATCGCCGATAAGATAACGTTCTTTATTGGCGCCATCGCCGGATATCCCATTTAATTAATTTAACATTAAGCGACGACAACGCGTACATAAACTCACGAACGGTCCTGTCCGGTTGACTTTTACATGGCGCACTTAAAAGATTAGCCGCGGTTTCCCTCTGCCCCGATGGAAATAATTTCTCATTACGCTTGTGACCGGAGCCTCCCCGCCACCCTCCTTTGAACAGATAACCGTGATAAACGCACAACACTTTGTTCCTTATCGAGTGCCTCGAGGAAGTAACACTTGTAAAATATATTACAGCGCCGCTCGCGCGTATATTGAAAGATACACCGACAGATAACGGGCGTTCGAGGTAGATCGACGGCGCGGGAGTTTTTTCGCGTCTAGGAAAAATCCTTTTCTCGATCGTGATCTAGCCTCGCGCGATCGACTTACGCAGAAGCGACAGCCTCACGGCTTGCGTTTACCGACGGCGCCGAACCGTTCTGTGCAGTTTCCACGACCGATCGACGCAACACCGTCTCTGCTTCTATCTGATAACGCGAATCGTAGTTATGGAGCATTGTAATGGTACAATCCGACATCCATTCGCTAATGGAATTCGCGAAATCTCTTCGCGCCGCTCCCTGGACAGAAATTTTATGACTGATCGGAGACTGGAATAACGCGTGTAACCCATTTGTACGAATTGCATCGTGACTTCTGGTAGGCCACTGATCACCTTTTATGATCGAGTCGAAAATTAATTAGAAAGTCGAGATGGGGGATGATACTTCACTTGCAGGTACTAAATGGCGCCGGTATTCTTCGATTAATCATCGAGGAAAGATACCTACTTTCACGTCTTCACTGATTTTATTCCGGATCTTTATCATTCATTAGCAGAATTATTTTTCACACGACCACCAAAACACCGTAGCACCATTGCACGTTTCCAACCGACCGACATCCAACACCACAAACGAATATTACCCATGGTCCGGCATTTATTACGTTATCAAACCGCAAGGAGTGGACACGATCGCGAAAGGGCCAGGCCGGGATCGGAGGGAAGAAAAGGAGCAAAACCTTTGTCCGGCGGGCACGTTGTTACGTCCGCGGGTCACCGACGACGCAGCACGGTAAAAAGTCGACGTTTTCGTTCCTTTCTCTCCCTCTCGTCGATTTGCCTCGAGTCAAAAGTTACGAACGGACTGACGGACAGGTGACGCAGACGGATGCCGCTCATTTGTCTCGCTTCGAGATGAGCGACGAGAAGGGCCGAGCGAGAGGAGGCGAGGGTCCGCGCGCGGCGCGAAAGGGATGAAGATAGAAGGCGCTCGAAGCGGAGAGCCGGGACGGAGAAGGACGGACGATTTTTTGGGCAAAGAGGACTCCCCGCCGCGTTCGGCTTCCCGCTGGCACCGGTCAATTTGCTGCTCTTTTTTTTCTCCCTCTTTTTCTTTCATTACGCCAAACTCTCCGCCGCGAGAATCTCTCTCTTTCCTTTCCTCCCCCCTTTTTTTCTCTCCACTACCCGTCTTCCTCGCTCGTTTTCTTCTTCTCCTGCCTCTTCGTTCGCATCGCGGACCCCGTTGTCTTTCGATTTTCGACTTTTTCGAATCCCAGTGCAGTCGCGACGTGCGAGCGGCGCGGCGCGTGGTGAAACGCTTAGAAATTCCTGTTTCGGTGTTCGCCACTCCTACAGACGTTCCAGATTCTCTGCGGTCGATAATCGAGTTTCTTCGAGGATCGATCGTCTCCGATCTCTCGCGTTTCCCGCGGGAAACTTCGTCGCGGTCGACGGAAATAAAATCGCCGCGCCTCGGGGATACGGAAGCCTTCCGCTCGTCGCCGCCCCCGCGGACCAAGAGCCGCGAACGCGTTGTTCTTATTCCACGGATGAAAAAGAATCGCGCGGAGAGGCGACAAAACGAGATTCTAACGGTCCGATAAGCTATGAAAACTCCACCCCCTCCTCTTGCCTCGCAGAAGGACCGCGGACCATAATGTCCTTAATCCGGGCACGAGGAGAAGCTTCCCCACAGTTTCTGCCTTTCCCGTTTCTCCCGTGCCTCTTGAATTTCTTTTCTTCCGCGCGAAACGACACGCTCGAACTTCGTCCTCATTATTACAGTGAGCCGGAAGGAACGGCTCTTTTTATTATCGCCACCTTTTCAAAAGATTCCCTAATGGCGTCTCGTCTCGCCGATAACGCCCGGCTCGCCGTTCTCTTCTCGCCGGAAGTTTTCCTCTCCGCCGCCTCCTCACCCTCGGCCAGAGGAGTACGGAAATATCGCGGAAATGTCTAAGATGGAAAAATCGTTCCTCCTCTGACGGCAAGAGGATCTCGGAGTCGGCGCCGCGACTCGCGTCACTCGGCTACCTGGCCTTGGGAACCTGTATAAGCGACGTTATTGATGATGATGCTCGAGATAGTGTACTCGGCAGATAGTGAGGATAAATTTATGGTAATTGTTTTTAAAGTTTGAGCACGGGTAGCGAAGTTGCACGGCGTTGGAGACGTATGGTTCAGTTCGGACCTCGTTTTCTTGAACATAGTGCAAAATTTGGAGTACGGTTTCATCTGCTGCGTGGCGATTATCTTGATTGGAAATAGGATAATAGCAACGTGTTGCGTTGAATTCTATTTTAGCAATTCTGAACTCGTTAACTATGGATATTTGTATTGTATGCATACAGTACAAATATTGAAGTGAAAACTGAGGCAAAGCCTTGACGGAGAATTTTTTTTAGTTCTAATAGATCTTTATTAAATTATAGTTCAAGGTTTATAAAAAATGAGACTGTAGTTTTATCGCTAGAGCATTAAATCATTGAAAACCGGTTAATTAAGGTTCCTATGTATGCTATCAATATACTGTGGATTTTGATGCATTTATGGCAAATATAAATAGGCACAAATCTACGAGGCTATTCACAGATGCCAAAATATTAAAACATTAAGAATATTAGAATATTAAGAGGACACACTGTTACTCAAGCTTTAATTCTTTATTTATATTTGTAAAAGTTTGATTCTGCATAAAAATTCGCAGTCTAGTAATCAACAATAAGAAGAAAAGACTCTTGAAAGTTGCTGAAGACTTTTTCCTACTATTCCTCGAATTAAATACCTTATACGTTTATACTTTATTTTCTTCATTTTCTTCTTCTCTTTTACTTCTTGATTAAGTCAAAGATAGACATATTTATCTAATTACTAAATATTTTTAATGGAAATCATGAAGTCAATTGACTTAACTTCTTTCCACTTAACCGTCACAAAAATATTGGAGTACTTATATACAGTGCATCACAAAATTGTTCACAAAGAGTATGTTCAATGTCTAAATTCTAAAAGTTCTCTGTCTAAATTCTAAAAAAATTGTTTACCTTTGCGCAATAAAGATGATAGAAACTGAGAAATAATTAATCGTGGAAACTGGAATGGCATAGAAGATAGAATGGAATAGAAGAAATGTAGTACTATGGATTTTCTACTGCTTTGAATTTAAAGTAGATATGAAATAACCAATAAAAATCTGTTTCAGTACTATAAAGCGCATTATATGGCTATTAAAAATAAAAAAGTTTGTCACTTCAAATATGTTGTTTAAATATTAAAAGAATAATTGGATAAAAATCAACTTTCATCTCGTTAAAATATTGGGACTCTAAAAATTTTAATTAAAAAGACAAACAGCAATCTTTTATTTAAATTCAATAATTGGTTCGTTCTCTTCACTGTTCAATAACACGTTTTAGACAGTTTCATGTTTTAACGATTCTTTTTAGTTAATAATCGACACTGTGTTTTACTCCTCTGCTAGATGAATTTATCATCTGTTTTTACTATATTATAAATACATAAACTAAAATTGTTCATTTCCCCACCGATAACTCATTGATTTATATTATACTATCCATATTAATCAAGCACCGCGGGTATTCGATCAATTAAACTGTCAATTAGTTTAGAAACTTCGCTTCAAGTTTGTTTCTAATATTTCATTGAACATTTCTGTGTACACAGAATACATAAGACAATGCTCGTTAGGCTCGCAAAAAAAACAAATTCTAGAGAAAATATTTCACAAAACCGTAAGTCACTGCGCTAAAAAAATGTCGCCCTCAAAATAAAATACAAACTCAAACCGTACTCTGCCAATTTTCAAACTTCAAAAAGTCTATTGAGCCCTCACCAAAACTTCTCAGCAGCAAACACATCAACCTATGTCCAAATCATTACGAATTCAAAGGGTCAAGAGTCGAAAGCAAACATTTCCAGGGTTCAAAGAAAATCACAAAAGCCCCCTGAAACCCATTCCATCGGGACCGCAGTCCCACCGAGCCTCATCACGCGGTGTTTTCCGCGTTTCGATCGGTTGTCGTACAAATCACACGATTCCGCGATAAATTATGGACTGTTTATGGTTATTAAGCGGGTGCCTGTTCGCGTTTATCTCGGCGCTATCGGGCAAAGCGAAAGACCGGTCCCGAGTCGCCTCGATCGCCTCGATCACCCGTTTCTGCTATTACGTTCGTCCCGCCTCTCTCTCTCTCTCTCGCTCACGCTGTCCTTCTTTTTTTCGCGCGATCAACGCGACTACTCGCACGTGAAATCGCTCGGCACCGCACCGTCCGGCGCGACGTCCGCGAACCTCCGCGCCACCGTCCGCGTGTCCGCGGGCGAAAAGAAAACCGTTCGCGCGTACCCCGAGGCGCGTCGGCCTCTCGCGGACGTTATTTCTGCTATTATGTTTACTCACACTCGTATTCCCGAGCGCTCCGACGCGGCGGTCGTCTGTTCACGTGGTTGCACCGCGAGAAAGGAGGCGTTACGAGCAATCCCGTTTTCTTGGGGATACACGCCGCCTCGCCGCGACCAGGAAACTCGTCTCGATCGTCCCTCTCCCTTCAAACGGGTTCCCGATTCGCCTCGGTTCGTAAAGATCCTTCCCATCGAATGCGATATACACTCCGCCGCGCCGCGGACCACGGCACTTATCGATTCCTTCGATTTCAAGCTACGCGCGCTCTTCTATTTGCGTAACTCGAGGAAATAGTCTCTCACCGTGATCACGATCTCTTACCTAGCGATACGATCGTGCGCGGCAATTAGCCGGAGAGATGAACCATCGAAGAGATGGTCTCGTTACGCGGTTGCCGCGTGGCTGGCCAAAGTGTTTGCGTGTCTAATCACGCTTCGTCGATCGCTGGCGACAACGGCGAAGTACCGATGAGCGGAAAGCGTCTTGAACTCGGTATCGAAATCAGCCCTTGCATAGCGACTTCAAAGTAAAGTCGAAGGTTTTAGGATAAGTGATTCGAACAAAAGCCTTTTACGTACTTTGCAATAATTCAGAGCTTTCTGCGTCGCATTAGGCTGCGGTTATAGTGGATGTGTATTCGGACGAACTGCGTTCTGAGTCCAGGGATTGAAAACAGGTATGATATTGGTATCGATTCTTGAAGCTGTTATGAGAACCGAAATAATGTTCAAACTGTTATGGATATATAATAGTTATTTTTGGTTTAGTTCCATAACAGTTCTGTATCATCTGATACTCATATTTACGTCATAGTAACTAAGATCGAGTGAGATAGTAAGTGAGCGAGTCCACTAAACGATTCGAGACGCAACAGTTATTGCGAAATCATTACGTGTGACTAGAAAATTGTACCGTTTCCTCTTTTTATTTCAATACAAAATTGAGAATAATCTGCAACAATAATTTTATGTTTTTGGCAGGGGCGAATTTAGAGAATTGGCGCCTCTAGGCGAACAAACGTTTGCCGCCCTTTTCTATTTTACTTACGCAAACAAGTTGCATATCACACCTTAAGGCTACGTTTATAGTGGATGCGTTTTCTAACGAATTCGTTCGTACTGTTTTGCGTTAAACAATGAAATACCTCAAACATATTCGTCGGCAAAACGCATTTATTGTAACCGTAGCTTAAGACTCTATTCATCCGATACATTTTGTATAAGAACGGAAATCTATGCTGTTATTGTTGACGAAAAAACACAAATTATAGGCAAAAAGATTTCATTATGTTTTTTGTAATTACTTCTGCGCAAAATTTGCCGCCCTAGGCTGCAGCCTACTTAGCCTGTACGTAAATCCGCCTCTGATTTTTAGCTACTATAAAGTGAATACGATTATCAACTCCAGAACCGTTTTGGGACCGATATACAAAACCGCAAAAATAACTGTTACAGAACCGACATAAAACCGATATTATTAGGTGTAGAAAGTAGAAATAAATTCTTTCCGATTTTTGGGTATAAAGTAAAAGTTCTAAGGAGAAAAATATATAATGGTTCAGTCGTCAAAATATTTGTCAATATTAATAAGAACATTATGCCATTTTCCTGACTGATAATCTTTGATTTTATGTAGAATAAAATTACTATACTAATTGTGTGAAAAATTCTCCCATCTAAGTCTAGGGTCGTAATGACGTTCGTCGATCGTCCGTTGCTATGTCCATCGCAACGTCCGCCGTAGTACAATTAGTCCAAATGATTCTTGACGGTTACTAGAAAATCACCATAAGGAAAAGTGCCCATTCCCACTAATTATTACACAAAAAATAATTCAGACGTATTCGTCAGCACGCAGTTTGTCCGAATATGTACGAATACAGTATAACCGCAGCCTTAGCTTCTGTAAAGCTGGGGTCCTATTAGAAAAAGGCGCGGCGCACGCGGTCTTGAAAACCACCTGAGAAAGTCGATTTTTACAACCAGACTCGTTCTGAAGTAATCAAGGCGTTCCGCGCTTTTTTTCTACTGGAGCCCCGGCTTAAGGGAAGCATACTGACATTCAGTATACGTCGACTACGCCTTTCCTGCGTTAAATCTCGAATCCCGGTCCCTAATTTGCGAGCTACTATTACTCCTGCCACCGTTTATAAGGCACTCCGTCGAGGATCGTCGAGAACCGTCAAGGAGCGTCATGTCACGTCGACGAGCGATCGTCATCGAAGAATTGACAAATCCACGCTCGCCGCGTTCGCCTCTCCCCCTCGCGTCTGCCCTTTCTCATCTTTCTGCCTTTTTCTCGTGTTTCACGTCCTTCGGTCCGGCAGCGGTCCGAGGTCCACGGGAAGAAGAAGAAGACCGTGGCGGCGGTCTCGTCTTTCCCTCTCGTACTCTCTCGCTCGCGCCCTCCCTCGACCGACTCTCTCTCTCTCTCTCTCTCTCTCTCTTTCTCTCGCTGGCCAAAGACTTATGGATATCCATAGCAACGAAGTCAAAGCCATTAATAACTCCGATGGGAACGCCCATCCTCATCTCGTGCCTTTTCTTTTAAAGTCGAGCGTGTGCAACAAACGCTCGTCTCACGTGAACGCGGCTCCTTCGCCCGCTCGCTCGTCCCGCTCGCGAGCACGAGAGAGAAAGGGAGAGAAATGGGAGCCGAGGGGTGTGCGTGCGTGCGCGAGCGAGCGAGGGACGAGGAGAGAACGCGAGAGATCGGGAAGAAGAGAAACGCCGCGCGAGACCTAAGGTAAAAGAGAAGAAGACGAGCGTCAGCAAGGAGGAGGAGATCGAGGAGTGAGAGAGAGAGAGAGAGAAGGCGCGGAACAGGTAGATACGCACCGCGGAATATATTGGAATACCTGAGAAATTTAGTGGCGGGGCACTAAATTTCACTGCCGTGACTTTGCAGGAGGCGATGCTCGCTGTAGGGCGAGAGCCACCGGGCGAAAAATCCCTCCCTCCCAGCCTCCGGCTCTCGCATCTCCTATCCCCACGTCCAAAGAGCTTGCCGGATCGCGAAGGGGCGCCGAGGCGGAGGAAGGAACCGATCTCGTACACGGGAGACTCGCGCATTTTTTCACTAATTACATGCTTTACGGTCTACGGCCTGGTAAATGAAAGGCAACCCGATGACATAAATCATTGCCAGTTTACCCGATTTTTGTAGTTCCCGATCCCTCCCTCCTCACCTTGTCCCGCGTATTCTCGATGATTCGCGCGAACTAGAACCTCTTGTAACGTGCATTCGAATGAACTTGCTGATACTCATTCGGATATATGGATCTTGGATGGCTGAAGTTTTTATACAAACTTATAAGTAGACTGCGAATATCTATGCATTTATTATGATTCTAAATACTCAAAAATCTGCGAGACTGTTTCCAGATTCTAAATACAAGTTACAATGTTTAGAATATCATGCATATCTGGTGTTATTCAAGTTTCCATTTTTTATTTGTGTTTGTAAACAATTTTTGCATAAAAATTCGTAATCTACTTATAAGTGTCAGTGAAGAAGTAGAAAATTACATTTCGTGAAAAAGATTTTAAGACATGGAAAACTCATTTAATTACATTAGGAAGACAATCACTGACCAATTATTAAGCATATAAGGTGATGGGAAGGAGAATATGTAAATTATGTAAAGAAGGGAAGAGTTTGTAGATCTACTTTTGTTTTACCTTCTTTGATTTTTTGGCCACCTATTTTTTTGTTACCCCGTGCAGTAGATTAATTCAAATCACAGGTCAAATTTTACTCAAAGTCCTAGTAGACATTTATACCTAAATAATGGATTTAGTAATTGAAGTCCTGGCTAATAAAAATTGAGGATAATTGTAAATCGGATAATCGAGGATCTACTGTACAACATAAAGAATTCTGTTTAGGATTAAGTTTAGGATATCGTTAGAGTTAGGTTTTCGTATATTTATCTTAGCTTTAGTACCTCTAGATGTAAGAACTGTATATTGTCCGACGAACGCCCTAGGCGGAATGCACGTAAAAACCTGTGTTGTTACGCGCGCGGACGGATCCGACTCCGTCCGTTAGGATTCAAAGGAGCTCCGCCGACGAGGACGTTCCGGGCGTCGCCAATCAACGCCCGCCGTTTCAAAAGACGTCGCCAACGGTAACGAACCCGAAGTTCGTCCGGGGAGACTGCTTTCGCCCGTGCGACAGTGAGCCACGCAAAAATCTCTGCTCCGAGCAACCACTTTGTCTAAGCTATCGCCCGCGCGACTTGTGCAATAAACGGAAGTTGTGTGAAGCCGGAGACGGGTCGCCTATCGTTCACTACTCCCGAATCACTATCCACGAGTTTCCCTGTTTCTCTCAAAAACAAATTCTATTTAGCAACCACCGAAGAGTCTTCTAATTGTTCTTCCTTCGCAAAGTACCTAATACTTGTTCCCATATGTAAACCACTTACTGTCAATATCACAGCTGCGCTCGCACTGCAACTTATTAAATACCTCCTCAAGGAGATATCACAAGCGACCCTCCACCCAAAAACGATTCGATCGCCAAATAATCTCGCACAGCAAAAATCTCCAGCTCCTCAAGATCCCACCTGCATCGTTTTCCCTCCGTTTCAACCCGAAAGAAAGTTCCTCTATTGGCCCAGAAATACAGAATACCGTGGATAAATATATTCCTTCCCCGTCGCCGGCGTGTCCCGGACATTTTCTCCCGACGTCCTCTCGTCGCGCTATGACGATCGGAGAGGGCGACTGGCAGGAGAAAAAGTGGAAAACGCGGGGAGGGGAAAAAGGAACGGAGTAATCAACGCCGGAGAGTGAAAGGACAGCGTCGCGAGCGCGCGGAAACGACGACTCCGAGCGACGCCGAGGGAACGAATTTTCCATGGAAACGTTTTCGCCGGCTCGAAATGAAAGTGCCGGGAGGAAAAGCGGAGGTGGAGGAACGTGGGCGGCCGCTTCGCTCGCTCGTGCTTCTGCACTCGATTACGCCGTTCGATAGACGTTGATTATCGACAAAACACGTCGATTCGACAGCCCCCTGACGATGACGAGCGGCCCCTGTACCGCCGCGCGCGTTCACGTATTTACGTGGGCGCCGATGCGTGTCGCGACTTCGCGATAAATGAAGTCGCGCCCGAACATCCGTCTCGTCGGCTGTTCTCATCTGCGATCGAATATCGTTTAGGGGAAAATCCCTAGGGCCTGCGGGGGTAAAGCATGTATACCTGGGACTATCGAAAGAAGGCTTTCTTTTGAGAGTCTTCAAAAATGAGCGCTAGGCACATGGTATAAATTCACAGTGTTGACTGATTATTCAATGCTCACTGAATTTTGTTTCACGTAGGGTGAAAGCACTAGTAGTCGACCACTTAAAGCTAAATTTGAATTATATGTATTAACAAAACGAAACAGTCAATGTTCTAAAATATATGATATACATGATAGTACTTTAAATTTATTCAGTGTATCAATAATATTTTTTGTTTGTATGTAAAAGGTTTAGAAAAGACGTAATTAACGTTAAAAGTAAAGTATCCGAGTCGCTTCAGTAGTCGACCATATAATCTAAATTATCGCATTTCTTAAATTTGTCAAGCTCATAACTAAGAATGTTGATACTTTTTAACTGGCATACACCCTCATTTTTCAATGAAAAATGTATACAGCTGAATTACATAAGCTATTTTTTCTCAAAGCTCGGTTTTAGGCGCCTCGTGTTTGAAACCAGCAATTGTACCTGTAGAATCAAACCTTGTTTAGAAATCATTTTAAAAACATTTGTTTTCTTTACTTTTAAAAATCGCTTTTTGTCGTATTTGGAAGTTAGACATTTAAGTAACAATATAAAATTATCATTTAATAAATGTTTAATTCAAATATTTAGTTTTTTAACCTAAACAATAAAAGTGGTCGACTACTAGAGGGTGGGTCGACTTCTAGTGTACTCACCCGATACGGTTCCTATAGATTTATCGAATCCTCTTCTTGGGAAGTTCTCAGGAACAGACGGAACAGCATCTTTCCTGGAACAGCGTCGAAGGAATCCCATAAAATTATTATTATGCGGTCAGCCGACATTAATCACCGATAAAACGCGTCGATTCGCAGAGGCGGTGACGATGACAAACGCGAAGGTGGGTGCCGATGCGTCGCAGGGGGTCGACGGATGCGGTGACGCGCGTCCTTCTTTTTACGGGGTGTCAAGACGTCTCTGTGCAGTCTCTGTCTGCATATGGGACCGGAGCAGGTGCACCCGGCACCCTGTCCCCTGCCGCGGTCGTTTCGTTGGCTCTTCTTTTATTCATCTCGGTCTCGTTCATTCTTAAATATCGCGCGTAAACTGGCTGCCGTGACGTTTGCAACTCTCAACCCTGAAAATCTCGATGCATACATACAGTGGAACCTTCTGCAATCACTTTAAAGCCGGGAATCCACCAGAAAGCTAAGCTAAGCTATGCTATGCTATGCTACGTTTCAGAAAAATTAGCGTCAACATATTTTTATGGATCCGTTTCCACCAAGAGTTAAGCAAAGTTAATAAAAATGTATTGTTTAAACATAGCATAACATAGCATAGCTTAGCTTGGCTTTCTGGTGGATTCCCCGCTTAAAAGTAAGGGTAGGGACACACTATTGTCACGTCACGTGTAACCACGTGATATTGCTCTGTATATGAGAGCACATACATACGCGGACCTAATATTTATAGTAATATCCATGGAAACTACGCGATTCCTAAATAGGGGCGAATCAGTGATGGTCGAGCTGGAACAGAAACGTCTCGAAAAATGTCAAGACCAGATTCCCAGTAATTCTCCCCCATAATGACGTCTCTTTATCGTCAAACACGATTGCGAGGACGTCGCCGGGAGCCACGCAGGCTCGAAGGCTGGTCCGGTGTCGCGGCAGAGAACGCCGAAGCGCGCAACGCTCTCGCTTTCAGCGCTTTCGGCCGCGCAATTCCAATTTCATTAAAAAATGGAGATGGAACTACCAGGTGTAGAAACGCGGTACGGAAACACGGCGAGAGACACGGCGAAGGTGGCCAGCGGAGAGCGATAGAACATAGAACGGAGGGAGGAGGGAGGTTCGTCGGGGGTGCACGGGGGGTGTGGGAGTCCTAGGAGGCAGCGTGTGTCGTGTGGCGTGGCCTATCGTGTGTAAAGGTAGCCGGTCGTCGTCGAAAGAGCCCGCAGAAGAAGAAGAAGAGGGCTCAGAGGCCAACTGATCATCGCATGCATTTAAATTGGTTCATTAAAGCCCCACGGTCCACCCCTCTCGCCCCCTCTTCTGGCCGACTAACCCCCTCCTCGGTGCCCCCCTCGTTCCCTCGCGAACGGCCAGCCACCGACTCCGTCACCGGACGACCCTATGGAAACCCACAACACACGCTCTCCTCTTTGCGTACCCACCGGCCTCTCTGCATCCACCGGCTGCAACCACCGAACTGCGGCATCCTACTTATCACGCCGACACCGGACGAGATGTTCCGTCGTACGTGTTAAATCGTCGACGCAATTACAGACCCCTGCCCTTCTTTCCCTCTCCCCCACTCCCTTACGCACGCTGCTTTTGGAAATTCCCGGATACGAGATATCGCAGCGTCCTCCGTCGCGAGTGAATGAGGGGAGCCTTCGGGTTTAATAAGCGCGAGTAGATTATACCTTATGGGTCGAGCGATGCCTTCGAGATTCATGGGTGGAATTTCAGTTACTTTGTCTTCACTGTTTGCACTGCTACTTGTTTTATAAAATGCATTTGTTTGGTCGGAGGCATTTGATCCCAAATGATTTCAAAATTTCAAAGTTATTTATTATTATTAATTATTATTAACGTCTTTATTGCATATAGAAAGAAGAAAGAGGGTACAGAAAGATAAAAAAGAAGAAAGGAGAAGGTTCGGTCAAGTGACTGTTTTGCCACCTTAACCCTGAATTTGAATTCCGTTTATATTTTCTATGCTTGCATCTTATTATTAATGCATCTATATTCGGAGGAGGAGATAATTTTTGATCACCTCGTCGAAATGTGGAAGGCTTCTCTTCACTTCCTTTCCATTGAGGACAAAGTTCGACAACCTCTTCTGATTCTACTGAAATTCCGTCAATATATGTATACAGCGATTCTAACTCGAAGCGACATTAGTTTTAACTCACTTCTATTTACATTTAGTTTATAGCAATTAATATGAAACTCTGATATTATTATTCATATCATCAAATAATTTAATATTATTTATCATACTTTAAGTAACACATTATATGGTTGACAAGGCAACCAAATTCTTAAATACAATTGTACTTTCTGCGGGTGGCAGTATAAAGATATTCCAATTCAAAATTTTATTATATAGTCTAAAAGTACAGTGACTCACAGACTCACAGGTTCGTTTATGTTAATTGCATGTGAAATGCCCAGTATTATATTTTTCCTATCAATTTATGTTGTTCCAGCTTGAATTTGATTGTTTCCATAACTTTTATTATGCATAGTCAACTACCTTTTTTGGAATTTAAACGAATTTAATATACTATATCTGAACAAATATCTGAGTCACTGTACATAGAATACATACAGTCTATTATCACATCATTTTGAATATCATATCTTGGAAATTCCTTCTCGACACATTTTGAAGTCGAGTTCCGAAACTTTGCATTATATGGCGAAATATTTGCAATGGCATAGCTGCAATTTATTTTATTAACTCGTGAAATACTGATATTAAAATAATAATATACCTAGTGCATTTAATTTTCAAGTTAGATTGAACACAGAAATACAATAAAAAAGCTGATCGACTAAATAATTTCCTAACCCAATACTTTTCCATAAGGGGTATTTTCTATCATTTTCCTTTCGCCACCTGCATCAATTCATAAAACCGTTCACTTCACAAAATCCCCATGAAAGGCGGTTCGGATCCCCACCCTCCGCGTCGGCACCAAAAAAGATGTTCCTTGATACGCGGTAAATCGTCGGCGCAATTACGACCTCCAGATCCCGGTGTTCCCCTTAAGGACTACAAGACAATAATATCCTTCCGCTCTCGTAGGGCCCTTTTCGCGGCGGGCCTTGTCCGCGTTAGACACGGTTAAATATTCACGGAGTCGCGGTATCACTTCCACACGCAACAATATCGATACCGCGGCCTCCGATGATGTAAAAATTGCGCGGCCAGATTTATTCTCGCGTGCTCGCAATCGGGCGATCTGCGATCGAAAGGTTAACGCACCCCTGATTACCCACTGGAAATGTGCGTGCATGCATCCACGCCCAGCACGTGTGTTTTCCACGCGTGTGGACAAAACGCGCGCGCGCGTGCACGTGCCGGTGTCGGTTAATTTTTTAGTGGTCCTGGTTGGTCGAACTCCGATTCACGAGGTGCAAACCGAAATGCCGCGTCCGCGAAAATTTTTGGAATGGGCGGCTCGGAAAGCGATTTTGCTTAATTATTACGCGATATAATCCAGTTTAAATCTGAACATTTTGTATAAAGTCTGAAATATTAATTTTCTTAGCCAATGACTTTAAAAGAAAGAAAGGAAGATCGAGCAGAATTCTATTAACATAAGATCGGCACTATGCGAATATTAGTTAATTTCATAAGTAAATATCTCTCGCGATTATTAATTTAATTTGCGAGCAAATCTTTCATTTATTGACCCACGAAATATTCCATACGTCTAAAATTCTATTTGTTGAATATTCGAGTGGTTCGTAATCGTTCGCAAAAATTCGTCAAGCGATCGCAAGGATTTAATCGCACCGCGACTTCCCACGACGATGTTCGCGAATGCGTCACGGCGCGCGTGCAAAAACGGTACAAGACCATAGACACATCCTCTTGTCGGTCAACGATTGGTCGGTGCAATTTGTTAAAGGTGGTTAAGGATGAGTGTTCTTATACGTCCCTGCCTCCAGCTCCGTTCGCTGCCTCCCCATTAAGATTCCACGGGGATCGGCGAAACTTTGCCTCCGTCTTCTCGCTTATATACGCGCCGGGAATATACACACACGGAGGAAGGGGAAGGTTGGAAGGTCTAGGTGCTTCTTCAAAACCGATTACACCCGAATTGATCCCTCGATCCGGCCAAGGTCGGACATAATTCGAGCGAATTAGCATCGGGGCTCGTTCGTCTCGCTCCTCGAAAACAAGGATCGACGGGAGTGTTGCACCCATGCATCACGTTGACATTTCCCGGGATCGGAAATGGAGCTCCGCGACGCTGAAAGAGAAGCTATCCGGCATTGACACTTCCATTCGATCCAAGATTACGTAGTTAACAGCGGGGCACCTAATTATTGCAACTCGTTAACCGGCGGATCGGAACTTCCCGTTGAAGTTGAAAGGGGTAGACGGCGGCGCAGGAAGTTCGTTAGGAAAATGAAGATCGCAATGAAGGAACACAGGCAGCAATTTGCCACGGTATACTGCATATTGCGGCTCAAGATTGATAGGGGTAAATATCGGTCTTCGACTTCCCCCCCTCGCTCCGCGGCTAGGAGAACAAGAAGAGAACGTTCGCCTCTTCGTCGCGGTTAATTCCATCGGAATTGCTTTTCCGATCCAGTCAAGGTCGCGCGTAATTCGAGTGCATTAGTCCTGAATTCAGCCGATCGATGACCGAGGGTTACGATGGCTCGTCGGCATCTGTTTACCGTCCCGCCGCATGGGAAACCGAAAATCGAAGTGTCGCCCGATAAGACCACCGTGTTTGCGACGCGCCGCCGCGGAAGCGTCGATCGAGGAAATCGCGTCGCGTCATCCGTTATAAATCACGCAACGAACGCGACGGCCAGGTGTGCGAGCATGCATGCCCGTAGAAGGATATCGCCGCGTTTATGTTAATGCCTGACCGAAATTATGTTAGCGGGCCCCGAAGCGGCCCGTTCCCCGATTAACGTGATTAATCGTGTCATTCGTCATCCTTATGCGCGAGTTACGATAATATTAGCGTATTACGGGATGTTCAATTTATCGAATTGCACAGTAGTCCGCGCGGCGAGCCGCTAGAAACAGACGGTGACGATCGCGACGATGGAATCTTCGCGGGAGGTAAATCTATCATTTGTAGGTCTCTAAAAATCGCGCGGCTGCTATTATTATTCTAAAATGAATCATCCATTTCGTAAAGTGGGACGTTGTCGATGCAGGCGCGATGATTGAGAATTGACCTGTAGTCTACACCTGTCGCGATCGGAAAAAGTAAGATTCTAACTACTATTTTCGCAAGCCTTCCGCGATATGGTTGATCACAGCAGAGGACGCACCCGAGGTTCGCGAGGCGCGGTTATGGTCCGCGTTTCTAGCCGCAGCCCACAGTGTTCCGTGGGCGGTAAAAATAAATGCGCTAATCTGGCCTCGCGAGCCATAAATCTGAGCTGCCTACAAGCAGATCCGCCCCGAACGGCATGCAAACAAATAACGTCGAGCGTGTAAGGTGTCACGTCACAAAACGATCGCACGACAGTAGGTGGTTATCCTGGAAGCGGCGCGTTGGCCAGACGAAGACGGAGCGGCGAGGAAAGTTTTCGAAAGAGACAGGGCCGCGTGACCACGTTGTGCGCGGCTCGTGTGCCGTCGGGGGCTGTCCGTCATGGCAAGCCCCAGTAGTTACCGTCACGCGGTCGTCCCTGCAATCATCCACGGATCCACCACCCCCGGTCGCTATCGCCCTCTTCTCTTCCTCCCCATTGTAGCCAACCCCCTGACTAATCCCATTCCCTTTTCAGAGTGACGGTTGCACGTATAGGTGAGCACGCGATGCACGACGTTTGCACCGAGCAGCACGTGGGAAACACGAAGTGTGCACCCCCCCTGGTCCCTTCCCACTCGCCCTTTCTCTTTCTTTCTTGCACGATCGACCTTCTCCTCCTCGTCTACAACCCCTCGAGCTCTCTTTGTTTGTCCATTTTCTTCGCATAAGGCTTTCCTTGTCTGTCCACTTGGTTTCGCGTTCTTCCTCCATCGGCGCAGCGGTCTTCTCCTTCCCTGTTCACGAGGGCAAAACATCAACGATCAAGCTAACCACCCCAACGCGGGCCACCCCTCCGAGGAACGAGCAGAAGCGTGTAACTGCTGCGAGCCGGCCAAGTGTCGGATCGGGGGTGGATCGGCGGTGGATGCGTGCACGGGACAGGACGCATTCCTCGCCTGCGTGGGGTTGCTTCGAAGCCGCGGGAATGGTCTTACGGTGTTTGTCGATGGCCCTTCGAGTTCCACCCTCCGTGATCGCGACGTCGAGTGCCGTTTTCGGGGTGTCCGACGCTCCGAACTTCACGGCGGAGAAGACGGTTGATTAGGAACGGGATTAAACGTGTCCTTGATGGGATTCTAATTGAACTGCGTCTCGTTCGCGGTTCGGTATAAGCATGTCGTCAACTCAGTGAATCTGCAGCGAAGAAATTCTGAAGAAATGTTCAAACACGCGTTTGAAACTTCAGAACGGAAACGAAGGTACGATCCGTATTTCTCTCGAGCGAAACAATATTGACTGCCCTCGACCCGCAAAATTTCGATCGCTAATAAAGTAGTCTGCACCAACAAGTGGGCGCCGCGGCCGGTCCCAAAGTAGAGTTCCACCAGGCTGCCGAACAATCAATCGACACGCTCTCTTGATTCCCTCGGTATCAACGAGCAACGGCGCTCTCAATTATCGCAACGGCCTCTCCTCGCCGGACCGCGCCGTTCGCCGCTCCGAGGCAACGAAAATATTAGTAAACGGGCAAAGATCCGAGACCGACGTGTGGGAAAGAGAGGAAGATACGGTTTGTGGGTCGATCGTCGAGTCCGACGGGACGGACGGGGTGCGCGAGGAGGTTAAAGGGGGCTTCGCGCGGGACCCCTGCCGCGCAGTTTTGTACCAGAAGAGGCCCTGCGCCCGAAAGGGGAACCCCCGTAGTGATAATTAGGGGGCCAAGCGAGTGTTTCTGGCCTTCGTGAAGGTCCTTGAAGTTTCGCCGCCCTGATCCCGAAAAAACGGATCGCCAGTCATCGTGTTTCACCATCACCTTCGATTCCTTCTCTTCCTCCTCCACCGCGGGGTCCAGACGCGCTGCCCGCCACCCCTTCTCTGCCCCCCTCGCCCATTCGGGGGTGGAACCGACGCGGGAACATCAATTTTTCAGAGCCTCGTCCGACGTTACGCCTCTCCCTCCTCCTCCCTCTTCGTTTTCGTGGGATTTCCTTGGTCATGGCTCTGTCATCTGGTTGCCGACGCTCCGCTTCTTCTTTCTTCTTGCCCCGAAGACCCTTCTCGGCGGTTTCTTCCGTCGGGCCGGCACACGCCGAATAGTCCTCGCCGGCACCCTCTCAACACACCCTCCCGTCGCCCTGCACCATCTGTCTTCATTCGCGGAGTATCGACAGTCTGCGGTAATTTCCTCGCTTCCCGGACCCAAACGACTTTGTACGAAGCTGAAACGACGATCTCGCGATCGCTGGGAACGAGAAACTGCGACGCAGATGACGTTCCGCGTCGAAGAACTCCGCCGTCGAGGGTGGTTTCTCCTTTTCCCGACGCTGTCACGATGATTTCTCCGCGACCAATTGCCCTCTTCGACGAAAAGTCTCCGCCTAATGGTTCTCGAATCATTTCATTCGATCGAATCGCGGTCGAGTGTCGAACTGCCCTCCCAATTTGAAAGGCAAACACTTGGTTCATATTTGTGGGGGTGGGCGAGAGACCGAGTGGCAACAGTAAATATTCCAACAGCCCTTCGGGACGATTTCCCGTCGAGTGTTTTTTAGCCGAGCTCGTTGCGTCCGTCGTACTGATCCGAGACTACCCGCGGATCGCAAGGATACCTTCGATGTAATTATGGGTGGTTTTACAAGCTGATATCCCAACGAAATAACAAAGTATGTAGAAGGAACCACGCCACCTGCCCGACCGTCGCGTAGGTGCCTGTCCGTCGCTCACGCAGGCCGGCCTGTCTTCCGCGCCCTTTGCAACAACCAGACAGACAGTTCCACTTGATTAAACCGATTCATGCGTGCAACGGGGCCCCTGGCGTAGAGACAGCGCGCCTTCTACGCCCTGTGTAATGCACGATCGAAACCACTGTTGCGCACAAATGATGCACGCTCACGCGGGGAACGCGACGAGGCGGTGCCACCGAAATACGGCACGGACCGCGCGCCGCATTGTCCCGCGCGCGAGTTTTACGCTCGTTTGCTGGTGACCGACCACCGATACGCACCGGGTGTTACGAAAACAAAAGGGATCCAGTCCGAACGCGACCCGCCTCTCGTTTTGTAATCGACGCGAGGATCGGGGCCAATTTTCCTGCTGGGCAACCTGTTTCTGATACTCGTTTCCGTGTTTGTAGAAGGGGCTGAAAAGTGAGTGAAAGTTCATTCTTGTGTACGGTCTGGTCACTCGGGCTCTGATCACGCTACAATTGAGCTGGGTAAGTGTGGAATCAAGATACGGAATGCTGGGGATTGTAGTTTTTATTCGGTAATTATTACCGAGTCAATGTTAATCAATGATGCAAATGTTAGACATCTGCTTTTTGAAGCTAGTCTCGATAGGACGATGAAGGCCGAAACGCAGAGTTTTTAGGAAGAAGTTTGAGATTTACAGTTCACATAGTTTATTAATTAAAAAATAAGTTTAAAACCTAGGGTAGTATCATTTTGCGGGTGTAAATTTCGGTTTCCGAAAAGATCGACTTCAAATATTTATAGAATTGATCCTTAGTTATGTTTCAAATAGTGTTTATTCTACTTGATAATCAAAAATACACAATAATATAGAAAAGAGAAGTTTGATGAAAATTTTATACATTCTTTTAAATATGACGATTCTAGTTTTCGAAATATTCTGTAATCACTTCCTTCAATCATCGTCAATATTTATTGTATTTTAATATTCTATTTTGTTATATATTCTCGATTATGCAATACAGTAAGCACAAACTTAATCCGAGACAGTAATTTGAAGCGCGATTTATTAAGTTGAATTATAATTAAATGTATGGTAACCAGTAAATATTTAAAATCGATTTACTCAAAAACTAAACTTCATATAAAAAAACATATTATTCTATGTTTTCGATCTATTTTTCTAATGGAATGTCCTTTTATGATTGTATCACCAGCTATTGAAACTCTATGTATTTTTTAGCTTTATTTACTACGTCTACGTTTGGAAACTTCAACAGTTGCTTATAAGGGAAAATCTGCATTTTAAGTTAAACTTTCCTGCTGAAAATCATTAAAAAAGTTACGTAATACTTTTAATATGTATTTTCCTTGCAAGAAATATGCGTACAAAACACGATAATTACAGTTAAAAATTAAAAATGCAACCCAGTGCACCTGCAACTGTTCCACTAAAAACAAATTGGTTACCAACGCATTCTTCGGAAATTGGTTCTAATTTACAAAGGGATTACGAAGTATCTTCCAAATGTTTCCATTACCTTGTTTTGAAAGGTAGAAGACAGTATATAAACCAAGGCTAGAAAGTGGCAAAAAATACTTCTCTGCATTTGAGAAATAAATTATCAAAAATACAACAATTTCCACTGTTAAATGCTTCCTTGCGGTTGTTCAATTTGTTGGATCAACACATCAATAGAAATATTCATTTACCTATTTTTTGAAAAGCCTTTTTAGGTTCTTTTTCTATAATCTTGCAGACACTTAAAAAAATTTGATACAAAAATTCGAGAAACACTTTGCAACATTCTCTTATTAAAATAAAGTCTTAAGTTTAATCAGTCTTATTTTTACTGATTATATCCTTCTATTTCTGCAGTCTACTAAACAATTATATACGCATACTACTTAAAAGAATAGAAATTAATGCTTCAATTTCTCCAACAAATACTCGCTCATTCAGGTCAACTGACCCATCCCAAGTTTCCCCTTTCCTCCATCGACGACTGCATTTTCCGCACGTGTCTCGCGAAAACGTCGCTATCAAGGCGCGCCTCTCTTTCGGCGAATCGATGGAAACTCTTAGCGTCCCTTGTACGCGATGCATATCTTGGCCCATTTCCCTGCTCCGCATCACTAACTCCGGCACCGTCGTTGCATCTCAACGAGAAATTATCCAGGGAGTAACGCCGACTGCAGGAACGCGTCTCCTCTAACAGAATAACAGAATTTACTTCTTGTATCATCAGTATCATCCCTCAGAAAATGGAATCCATTACCTGGCGTCTTCTTAAGACGGCAGTCGCAAACTTTCTCCGTCTCCTTTCCCTAAATCTCCATGTTGCAACTCCTCCCGTGGAAAGCGTGTATCAACCCGACCTCCTAAACCGTCGTCGACGCATGATTTAACGCGAGCAGCTTGCCGAGGCCACGGATCCGACGAAACGTCGGGGCCATTTCTTCGTTCTGTGTCATTAACTGCAGCGAACTGCGTGGTGCCCCTCCTAGCGGGAAGAATAATCGCGTTCGCGGAAACGCAGCCCGCGTCTGTTTCGTCGGGGCAGTCGATCGGTGACGTCGTCTCCGTCGCGCAGCGTCTTGCGCGACGTCTCCCCATCGCGACTAAAAACAGGGGGATGAGGGTTCGAGTCTAGTCGAAGCTCGAAGTTTGGAAATTCGGTGGGGGCGATCAGTCACCGGTCTGCGAGATAAATCTGACTCATAAGTTACCGGGTAGCTCCCGTAGGCCAGGGGTGGCCCTATCTACGGGGACGCCGCGCCGTGCTGCGGTGGAAAAGAGAGGTGAAGAGCAGGAGGGCCACGATGTAGCCCGTATCAAGATCTCTTTGCATCTCTGTGCTAGGCGGCGGCTGAGGGGGTGGGTCGAGCGGGCTACGGGGGTGCTTATCTCCGCGTTATTCCCGAAGGGCGAACCCCGTCAGCCTGGGACTCGGCAGATAACGTTCCCCCGTTCCGTGCTACACCCCTGCCCTATACTGGGTGTCGAAGTCGTTGGATTGACTGCGCCCCGTCCGCGCGTGGAAAAAAACCGGAGACGGAGGGGTCGCGGCGGGCTGCAGCGATTATTTTGTTTCGCAGGAAACGTCCGGAAGTGTCCTGCATTCGGCCGAGCGAGTCACGGAGACGGAAAAGGCAGTCTAATGCTATTGTGCTACGAGGAAGCCAATACGCGTCCCGTTTCAGCGGACGCGGACGCAGTCGATGAGAAACCGTCGCTCCCTCGATACACCTTGTCACCGGCTTTGATAACCGCGCACGCCGGAGAAAGTTCCACGACTCGAGCAGATTGACGAAAGATGACTCCGACGAACAATCCTCTCGATATCGGCTCGAGCCGTGGTACACCCAGTATAGGGTGATCGAGTTTCGCTCAGTGCACCCGGTCCTCGATGCTGGCGGAGCCAAGATAAGCTCGCCTCCGTCGTCTCTTTTTCTCGCGTGCCGGTGAGGGGTGGCTTCGCGGACCGAAGGGGCGCGCGGAGAAAGTGTGTGCAGAGACACAGAGTCGAGTAGGGTGGCCGGTCGTTCGTGAAATAAGCTCCGCAGGGTTTTGGTGGTCGCGCTTTGGGGCGGCTTAGGGGCGCCTACACACTCGCCTGGAACGACCGACTGCCGTTACTCCCCTTTCCATCTCCCTTCGAACTTCGCCAAAAATACACCCACCGAAAGGGCCCCCGCGATCCCAGCTGCCGATGATGTTTCCGCGTGGGTAACCGCGAGGCTCGCGTGTTTTCGACGTTGCCTCCGATGATTTCGACCCGCCACCCTTTCCCCGTCCTCCCTTCGTCTTCTTAACGCTCTTCCTACCCTTCGCCCCTCCTCGCTTCGAAGTAGAATCGCGCTCGACGGAGTTGCATTCGATTAGTCTCCCGTCACAAGACCCAAAGACAAACTTCGCGTGATTTGTCACGCGCGCGACAGACAGGAGAACGCGAAAAAAAATATCTTCTCGGAAGAGCAACACGGAAAAATGCGTTGCACGCGAACCGAGGTCCTACCTGTCGCGGGAACTGTGTCAATCGGGGACGCCGCGAGGCTCGTCCTCCTATCGGGACGATCGATCGTTTCCAGGCGTAGATTCCCGGTCGATATGCACGTGCACGGTAGCACCACCTCCGGGCTCCGTAGGATCGCCATAAGTGGTCCCCGACGAGACATTCGGGGGCCCTCAGCGCCGCGGGGGTCCACGACACAAGATATGCATCGACACCCACTCCTTCGACACCCAAGCCGAATTTCCAACGGGCAGAAGAGCTTGTCCTCGCGGTGGCGACAAGGTGCGGTTCTAGGGACGTAACCTGCCCGCACAGAACGGCCGCAGCTCCGTCGCACCGCTTCACCTAAGTGGTTTCCGGCTTTTTTCGATTTATAATCGACGAACGATTACCCGAGGTAGCGTTCCGGGGCTGGACCCGGCCGCCTACTGTTGAGCCTTTCGGCCCGAGGGGATGTTCGATTATTACCCGTTGCTCTTTCCTGTGCGGGGCCCCGCCAACGATGATCTTTATGGATCAGACAGCGTCTGCTAAATTAGCACCTCTTATGAGTCAAGGACAGACGGAAGAAAAATAGAGGATCCGACGTATCCAGGAAGTCAAACGAAACAGAATCATCCTTTTACAGAAACGTCAAATGAAGATCTCTGCATAATAACCGAATCGAAAATATATTCTATAAAAGCTTCGAGTAGAATCCTTCCTACAAGTTCAACCAACGAGTAAAAATTTCGAAGTAATTTTTGAGTAAATAGGAAATTCAGAGAAGTATTGGATATGTTTCGAACAGAAAAGCTGACTGAATACTTTGTCAGACGATTATTGACAGGTATGCGTCTTTTTTCACCGCTCCCGGCGCAGCAAGACAATTCCCTGAACGTTGGCAAGGTGTGGTTTCACCGACATAACTGCCATATAAACACCACACGGTTTCAGACGTAAGTGGTTTCCGGCTTTTTCGGTTTATAATCGGTCAGCGATTACCGAAGTAGCGTCCTGGGGCCGGTCCCTGGGTGCCTACTGTTGGACTTCTCCCTTCTTGCCCCTCAGGCCCAACGGGGGTGTACGATTAGAGGTGTAGCTTTCCTATACAGGGCCCTTCAGCGATGATCAGATACTGGGGCCCGCCTGGACACCCACCTGATTCTTTATCTGCGTTACTGGAACGGCGATACTTCCGACAGGTTAGTCCTGACAAATCGAGGACGATCAGAGAGAAATATTACCGAGGCGTGTCTCGATATTCGCTATTATTTCTTGGGATTGGTTCTACTCAAAAATACTTCCAGATGGAAGAAGCTTCATACACATCCATTCCACATAAAATACACTTCTTTCTCTACTTCCCTCAAATGGGGAACTTAGACTTTCCCTACTTTTCTCTAAAAATAAACAAATCAACGGGAAAGCAAATTGAAATTTCATTTTGTTTTCGTATACCTCTTATCAATTCCTTTCGACCGGGTAATTTTACGTTTTCCCGCAGCGATTGACGACTAACAAAAGCGATTCCGCGTGTTCTCGCACGCGTAAAAAATCCGGCAATCGCTTTGAAAGGTCCTGTACCGGTCTCTAACCGTGTCCACCGTCGGCCGCTCCGTGTAGGTGTACGATCGGTCGGTAAGGAGGTGGGGGTAAAGGTCGGGGGAGGGTGGTTTAATCACGGGGGCTATCACAATCCCTAAGTGGGCTTCCTGCCCGCTTCGGAATTATAGATAATGTCAGATAATAATAACACACCCTGTAGGGGCAGGCCCCGGAGCCCACCAGAGGCAATAAGTATAAGGTAACCCGAGGAAGAAGAAGCGGAGGAGGCAGGTGGGACGGGGAGGGAGGGAGGGCGAGCTGGCGGCGGCGGTGGTGGTGGTGATGGTGGTGGTGGTATTAGTAGGAGGATAAGTATAGGCTGCGAGAAGCCAAGTGGGCTGAGGTGGACGAAAGAGAAACGAGAAGAAAGAAGAGACCCCGGGAGAGACTCCTTCAGGGTTAAGCCTTCTGGTAGAAGCTGGGAGTCAGGAGTCGGGCCCAGCAGTCTGGAGGCCCCATACGTGCCGGGCCATGGGGTCATCTGGGACCCCCGTTTCCCAGCCCCACACTCCCCTCCCCCTTGCACCCTGCCCACACGACTTTTTCTTCGTCTCGCTTCGTACACCTCTCGCGACCCCACCTTTCCGACTGCAACGCGGGATATCGCATAACATACTCAGGAAGAGAAAGAGACTCGGGTCCCTTCCTCCCTTTCGTCCTTTTGTCTTCTTCTCCCTCCACAGCCCTTCGACACTCTCGCCTCCTTCTGCCTCCCTCGCCCCTCGCGCGGGACTCGCGAACTTTCCAGTTTGGAGCGTTTGGTGCACGCACCGAACGCGCTGAAACACTTCTCCGCGAGATCCTCTTGAAAAGAGACGTATCAATAATCTTTCCTCGGGTTCGGCTATCTTTTCGATCATTGAGAATATCGAAACTCGCGGCGTAACTTTGATATCAAAGTCTGCGGTAACGGAATCCAACCATAAACGCTGCTATCGCGTTACAGTGTTTGCAACCTTCTGCTACTAGTTGCACCGCGTTTACAACGAAGACTACGAAATCGCGTTACTTCACCGTTCCCCAACCCTTAAGCTACGGTTCTATCGTTCTGGAGAACTCATGCAGGGTTCTCGTGCCAGCGTCACAAGTCAGCCTCCTCCTATTAATTACCCCGCAGAAACACGATTAGACCGTGGCGCTACGGCGATCCCCCACGCGGTACGTTTCATCCCCCAGTGACGACGCAACGTTACCATAACACAGCGTAAAGTGGCGATATGATATTCACCCTCGCTCGGCCCACCCACTTTCCAGCGGACACCTGTTCCCGTCTTTTTTCCACCGAACCGACGCGTACCGACGAATGTACGTGCGGCGCGTCACACTAAACGAGTTAGAATCCCGAAAGAAACGACCTCCCCGGTGTCGACACCCCCCACGGTGACCCCGTTCACCCCATAGAACGCGTGCCCTCGCCGGGGAGAAGGTGTACGTCGGAGGGATGAACCAGCCCCGCCAAGGGTGGACAGATGGGGGGCGTATCTATAGTCGTCCGCGTATCTGTGTAACGTTTTTCCATCCCCATGCCCACCGTAAGTGCCTCTATGACCGTCGGTGTCTTCCTTATGCAACGATTCGTTTCGCGTCCCGCCAACACCGCCCCCTTCCTAGGGGAGCCGCCGGAGGGAAAAATTATAGCAATAACCAGCGCGTCGTGTCGCGCGGGGCAATTGTCGCGTTTCGGGGGGTGGGGCTCCGTAATGCATTGGCTATTATTGTAACGCGACCAGTTGCGGCGGTAAAAATTGGTCCATCGTGGTCCTCCTCGCGAAGGACCAACCCCCGTCCCGCGAGTGACGTGTCAATTGGCCAGAAAATGGCGCAGAATTTTATAGCCGTCAGTTTCGAGCAACGGTTTCGAACCCGCACAGATGATATTCAAATCGAGTTTTCCTTCTCCTCGAAATACCGTCGTCCGTCGTTTCCGTCTGATGGAATATTTTTCCCCTGGTAGCGGCGGCGCAAAACTGCATACCTAACTCCGGCAAACTATGTTAATCCCCCTATAAGACCCGCTAACACAATTAGGACAGCACGAAACGCAATTATCCTAGGCGGAGTCACCCCAGCGCCGCGGCATCCTGAAATTACGAATCGACGGAACACGGTAGAGGAAACGGGAGGGACGCGTACCGCCTGGAAGGCTAAGACAACCTGAAGGACTTTGTCGGTTTCCTGATCATCGATCTGATCGAGATATCGTCGTCGACACGGTTCTTTCAGTTCCAAGCGCATACAAGGAACAATTCTGCGGGCGAATCGTCGACGAGATTGCAAGTCGACGCGCGATAAAATTTGAATAAAATCACCCTCTGGCGAAATTAAGTGGAAAGTCAAGGAAATCGGAGAGGAGGGTAGTAAAAGCAGAATCTGCCTCTGTGTCCAGTAGGAGCCGCAGGAAGTGATTTGCATCGACGTCAGTCGAAATCCTGGAGCCGGTGATTGTCAAGCGCGACCCTAAGGGCGTCGAGCCCGACGGAATCGCGTCGTCATCGTCGATGGACCGTAATAGTACCTGTTGTTAATAAAAACACGAGGTCAAACGTGCCGTAACATCGCGGGGCGAGGGTGAGCGCGCGGGACGATGTGAGGGGTATCGAAGCGCGATTTCACTGGAGTGTACTCTGTCATGCGCCAGGTGCCAGAGGATTCTCGTGTCCATGGGGTGGAACACCGAGGGCGGTGCTGATTGCGAACGGCGGAACTTCTAACGGGTGTTGCCGAGGTTCACGGTGGATCGCGAGAAGTCAAGTGGGGCTTTCGTTCGGGGGTTGCGCCACTTGTAGCGAGAGGTGTGCGAGCCGGTTGTTCCCGAGGTGCTCCCCTCCCTCCCGTTTCACCCCCGTTGGCATTACGGGTTGTTTCGATTCTCGCGACCCCTTCACGGCCCGTGGATTTCGGCTGGTGGCCTCTGCGACGCCCCCGGATCGAGAGACGCAGCCTGCCAGAAAGGACTTAGGAAGAAATATGAACGGAGATGTTTTATGAATGCCGGGACGAGAGGAAAGGGGGCAGAGAGGGCTTCCGTTTCTGGCGTGGTTTAGCGGCGACGCACGGATGTAATATTAAAGAGAACGATATGTAAACAGGGCCGTGTACAGCCGCTGCCTCGAATAAATAATTCCTGACCCGGGGCCAATCGTCGGGGTTCCGAAGGCAGAAGCTACTGGGAAGTTCCATTAATCGCTGGGATGACCTTAGATCTCAGGGGGGGGATAGAAGATGCGGTTTTGTTCGTGCAGGTATGAAGAAGCGAAGGGAAAGAGCTGAGATGATCGCAGCGGTACTGGGAAGATCTTGGCAATCGATTCGCAATCGATTCTTGATACACGGATATACAAGCGCGTCGAAAATCTAATCAATCGAGTTGAGGAATAAGAAACAGGTGTCTGTACCTTACCAAACGGTTACTCCGCAATTTCTACTAGGATTTCAATTACTCATTTCTTTATCTCCCGAATCACTCTCCAAATTTGAACCTCGCAATTACTTCGCAGATTCTTTTCCGAAGACTTTAAAATCACCGATTTCGGACAGAACCGAGCAACCCGAGTCCACAAGGAAGCGATTCCTTTGCCACCTGTTCGCATTCGTCCTGATCCTCGGCGCAAGAGCCGGGGCACCGGCTAAACAACTTGAATATTCAAGTCCTGGCGGGTGGAGACAAGGGGGGGCGGAGGCCTAGCGGAGAAGAAGACCAAGGGGAGAGGGTGGCTGGTCGAGATTGCGTGCGTTTACAAAGCAAATGGCTTGAAAATAACCGGGCGGTGTGCCCCGTGGGCTCCGCGGGGAGAAAGCTTTCGTTGGGAACACGAGGGTGTTCGAGAAAGGGGGACAGAGACGAAAAGAGACCCGAGCGAGAGGGACGGCGACACATTGTACGACAGAGGGGGGTCGAAACCACCCACCGGTGGCAGAGAATCGAGAAGAGGGCCCCCGTCAGGCGGCGGAAGCGAGATGAACGAAACAGCGAAGCGAGATGGGAACAGCGTAGGGGGGTCAGGAAGGGGTGGTATAATCGATGCGGACATGTGCAGTTCCCTCGGGGGTAGCAACCCCTAACTCGCCAAACCTATTTATACAACAATACCCGGTACAACCCCCCATAAACCACCCTCACGGTGGACCGCCGTGGCTGCTGTTGCTGTTGCTGCACACTCCGCCACCCTCCACCCTCATTCTTCCCCGCCCTTTCCTCTCTCTCTCTCTTCCTCCCTCCCGTCGATCCACCGCCTTCGGTTTATAATCAACCCCTCTTTTCTCTCGCCCTCTTTCTCTTTCACACGCATCTACAACCCCTCGACGACGCATGAACAGTTTATCTTGGGGCCCGCGCGCCACGAGGACTGGTATTTTAAATAGCAAATACTTATCTCGTTGCCGGGGGAAGTGTGCCGATAAGCAGGTCGAGAGGGTAGATACGTACACGCGACAAGGGGGCGGGAAATATAAGACGCAGACCGACGCGGGACGATACTTGAAATCGTGCTGCTCGCGCGATACGCGATATCATATCGAGCCGATTCAACGATTGTCCTCGTCGTTAACTCCTTCAAGATGTCTGCCAAAGGAATTGACAGTGAAGTATGATAACAATTATAGTGTCGTCCCGATATAGACGCGTGAATCTTGAAGGACGAAATTGCGGCGAAAGGTACAGATGAAAAGTGGAAATAAGAAATTTCTTAGAAAACAGAGGGAAAGTTCGAGAAGTTGAGAATTAGTTGTTCTAAATTATTTTTTTTCATTACACATCATTTTTCACTTTCTTTTTCATTACAGTGTTTGGAAGTCCTTTATAGTGCTTAAAATAATTTTTATAGACTTTCATTGCGCATTTCCAACACTGCCTATACTTGACATCATGTCTACATATGAATCGTTTTCAGATCAAAATGGTCTCCTTCACTTTTTGTGTTTCATTTAAATTTATTGTCAGCGAACTTCATTCGGTGTTTTAATAATCAAGTTTGTGGAAACTTAAAGAGTGGAGTTAATCACTGTGATTTCTGAACGATGCATTAATGACAAATTGATACTAAAGTGGACATGTTTCAGAGTATCTCCGAAATTCTTTTTGGATGAAGGGAAGGATATGCAAAACAACTCCAGAAAGTTGCAAGAAGCACTTCTTTTCCGTTTTCGAAAAAAAAGTTATCAAAGATGCGGTGTTGTCATTTCTTCTAATATCCTAAATCTATGCGAAAATACTATGCAAATGTAGTATGCAAAAACTGTACAGTCTTACACACAATAAACAGTATGATATAAAAAAAGGGGTTTCTTTGTGATAAAAAAAAAAGAAATTAAATGAAAAATAAAAATAAGGTCCAATTATTGCGCAAAAGAAGAATTTTACTTATGGCCAGAAACATTCATATCTTTAATAATTTATCTCTCAAAAATGGAAGATAATTCCTCCTTGCAATTTTGTAAGATTATTTTGTATACTTTCTACTACATCTCAAAAAAATTTGGTCTAAATGTTGCAAGATAATACTTATGTACACAATAAGTAACTACAATAAAATAAGGAACTAACAGAGTATGGATGTACTCGCTACGTACAGAGCTCCGTACGTGAAATAAGAATGAAATCTACAAAACAATAAGTAGCCCAAAATGAGTGCCACCAGCTTTCTCTCGAAACCATTCACACAAACAAAAGGTTCTCCGCAAGGAACTCAAAGATTCCAAAGCTCTAAACACAAGAATTCTTCGCGTGCCGGGCATTCACGTTGCAGCTCGTAAACTTTTATCCTCCGAAAGATATGCATGCGGAATGAAGCACGTATACTTTACACGCGAAATAAAGCGACGGATCTACGCGCGACACCAGTTTTATTTACATACGCCGTCGTGCGTCCCGCTAATAAGACCGCCGTAAGAACTTCCGTTCGGAGGCGAGCACCGGCTCGCGCGTGCGTGGCGCGGCTGATTCAACGGATCTACGCGGGATCGACTCGGACAATCCGGACAATTAACATAAGTATATTTATGCAGATCGCGCAACATCGAACGGAATAACTTGTGAAACGCTTTCCTTCGACGCGATCCGAAATTCGTGGCGACGAGATCGGCCCACCGCCTCTCCCCACAGTGAAAAAAACACCTATCGGTAGTCGCGACGTGGCCGTAAGAGCTGGACCAGCTGAGGCACAAGTAATCCGGATTTCGGATTAGCCTAAGCCAGCCTGAACACCAGGAGGTCGTTCTGGACGCTTCTGCCGTCTGTCCGGTTCGGGCCGAGACGAAAATAAGTCGGTCTACGCGGCACGGAATGACACGTTCCATCCGCGTCGTTCACCACCGGTGACAACGGCCACTCGACGTTTCCATTGTGTCGACCCAGACGAATTCATACGCTTCCAGGAACGCCCGCTTCGCGGAAGAATCCTCTCGAGATCGAGCCGAGCTTGTCGCGTTTGAATCAAGAATTCTACATAAGCTCCCCTGGCCTCGTACAAACGTTGACGTCGCCGGAAACATCTAACCGTTTGTTCGACGCATTGTTCCCACCCGAAACGACGCACTCTCGGTACTTCAATTCCCACAGGTTCCATTCGCTCGGCTTAATTGACATCCGGAACCAAAACATTGCCGGTGGACGCTGCCTTCGAGAAATCCCACTGACCTGGCCAGGGGTCACTATCACTGTGTTACAAACCTAGAATCCTCCCGACCGGAGGAATGTAATTGATCCTTGTTTCAAAGTCGCCTAGAAGACGCGCTGGAAGCACGTGACCGAAAGTGGATTCCCGGGAAAATAGCCGCGATCAAACGGCAAGGGTTAATTGAAAGCTTTGGTGCGTTAATTCGAGGCAGTGACGAGCGAAGGGTTGGAACGTGCGCGGTAAGCAGGGCGTGATTTGTAAGGTCTCCTTGCATAATGATAGAAGGAGGAGAGGGGGAGGCTTGCACGACAGGGGCTTGTTTTCCGACACGTGCTCGGACACGTGAGCGTTCGGGGCGCCGTCGACTGTGACACGCAGCAGCCCCTGCGTCTTACGGGACCCTCTCCTCGACACCCTCGTCCTAACCTTTCTCATACTTTACAAAAATTTCGTGCTTATGAATAATTGAACGAGTATCTCATTCGTCCAGATATATTTAACCTTTGCATGTTACACTGGACTTTGGGACGGTAACTCGTCCACTGATGTGATATGAGGTCTGTGTTTTATTCCTGCACTGGTGCAGAGTGAACAACTTGCTATCTCCTTCCGTTTTGTGAAATAAAAGAAGATAGCGATTGGCTCGTTCTACACATGGACCTAGGAATTGATTGTTACTTTGTTGCGGAAACAAATTGTACATATATATATATATATACAATATAAAAAATTTCTTTTATAATTCATGAATCCTATCACGCATCATTAGAATTATTGACTTATAATATTATTATTGACTTATAATATACAGGGTGGGGCAATAACTATTAGCACCCCAGATATCTTGGAAACAATAAGTTTCACAGAAATATTTGCTGAGTAAAATTGCACAGTACGAAGTACTGATTATAGTTTTTTTTGCAGGTGGAGGTACTTCGGACATTTGAAGGTCACCTCCATTTTTTTTACATGGATCGGTATGTTTTCGCTTACGTATCATGATAGAGGATCTTAAAACGAACTCAACGACCTATTACATAAGGTCATTGAAGGTCATAGAAAGTAGAGAAAGGTGATAATACTTACGGTTTTGGTAGTAAATGAAACATATTCATCAGCGAAAAGCATGAATACATGGATATGTCCATGCATGAATACGACTTTATGCTTGTAAAGTGCCATGAAGTTGGTTACAGTTGTGACTTGTCTCGTTGAACGTATTATAGGAATGTAGGTGTATGGTCATAATACAATCAGCAGTAAAATTATTTTACATGACGAGATAGGAAAAACGAATCGCATGCGAGTAGATGAGACATATTTTGTATACTGCTTTTAATTGTAATAAAATTACAATAATTATCGTAAATATAAAAATAACAGGTCACCACATACAAAATATATATAATATATTCCTAGGTCCATGGTTCTACACTAGTGCAGCCAGTGTAAGAATAAAAAACGGACCTATTTGTGCGATGACAATCTAAGTACTTGTTAGTTTCGAGCGAAAGTTGAGAATCAGGTTCATGCGTGTATTAAAGAACGAGTCAGAAAATTTGAGTATTAAACGTGCTGGATCCTATTCCATCGAGTCATCAAGCATGGATATTTGTTACAAAAATCCTAATATCCTCGAAATCATTCGAGAATTTTCTAGAATTTTCGTAAATACTTTAAAACGCAAATAAAGAGTTTAAAATCAAGCTTACAATTTCAAATTTTGCCTCCGTTCGTCGAAATGTAGCAACATCGCATGAATCTCTCGTATACAAAAACTTTCAAGACCTTCTGAAATTCGCCGTCCAACCAAGAAGTTGAGGAACTCCCTAAAACTATGACGATTTTGTTCTAATTGTAAGAAACCCACCGTACGAATTATGGTCAATATAACTGCAGTAACCGTATGATTATACATGTTAATGAATTTAGTGATTCACTGGATTTCTTTAGTTCTCATGCCTCCTTTAGATTTAGATTATGCAAAACATTGTTGCCTGTAAATGACAATTGTACTCTAAAGGGTTAAACACCCGTAAATGATTAAATAAATAAATAAATATGTATTCAGTTGTTTAGGGTTAACCTTATTTTTGAGAAAATCACAGGACGCGTTGGAGGCAGGGTGCGCAAGAATTTCGAGCGTCGAGAGGGTAACAAAAATGATACGACAGGGTGTACGGCGTACCCGCTGGGACGGTTTGTCTCTGCAAGACTCCCGCGGGAACCCCGCGGTAGTTCCTGGGGCGCGGAGGCGGGCACGCATCTGTCGAATCTCCCGATGGCTCTTCTGCAAGAGATCCGACAGGACACGCATTACACGCTACGCTGACGCCCTTCGGCCCTTCGAATCGTTGTTACAATGTACACACGCTGTACGCGCCTGGTACTCGATCCAGTTAAATTCCACGATCAACTCCCGCGAGGACGACTACTGGGGGACGACGACGAAGGGGTTTCGAGGGCGTTTTGGTGGAGTGCCATCAGCAATCGATTCACTGTACTTAATTTTGAAGTAATTGTTCCATTTCATAGGACGATATTTCTGCATCTATACCTGCGATTATGTTATTGCTCTCTGAGCCAATAGTGAAATGGATTCAATTTGAAGAGATATCAATGATTGCATTGTATGAAGTCTCTGGCTAATGAGTTAGGATCATGATGCAGAAAGTTCACTTTTATGAGTGTAATGTATACGTTTCACTTTTTGATAGAAGGTTTTCAACAGTAGATTTCTACGATTGATTCCAATACTTATTGAAACAAATTATGTAGACCCAAGAGTAACAAACGAGAATTCGATCGCCTGTAAACTATTTAGGCTATGGTTACAGTGAATACGTTTTCTTACGAACTCCGTTCTAACGAATATGTTTGAACTGTTTCATTGTTTAGCGAAAACTAATTCGGAGGTATTCGTAAGAACACAGTTTATCAGAAAACACATCCACTGTAATCGCAGCCTTAGGTGTCCTAAAAAAGCATACCCAAAGAAGAAAAATGAAATCCAGTGGAATTTGGATTAACTATAGTTTCCAATCATTCCCAATCTCCATCATTCAGTGTCTAAATTATTCGATACACTATCAATGAAACTACGATAAAGCGTCAAGCAAATCATAGACAGCGCTTTAATAAAAATACCAATAATCTAAAAGAATTTTCTAATTAATGACTATTTCGGTTTTGACTCCAGTGTGAAGTTGAGTAACGGAGGTTCCACAATAACTATGAAAGAATACCTACTCGAAACGTTTCATGCGGTGTGTTTTCGCGCCGCCAAAGGAAACGCGGCAACCTGCTGATGCGATAGTAAACTGTGACAGCGGGCCACAAGCCTCGGACACGTGTTTAAAGGAATAGAGAGTCGTAGAAGAGGTCGCGGGGGGTCGACATCGTGTGTGTACACACTCCTGTGCGACGAGGAATGGGGAACTGTAGGCAGAGCGTCGTTTCTGTCCCCAGCGGGACTGTCAGGGATACGGGAACGACGTTTCGGAAGCCCCGAAGAACGGTTCAACCCCCGGAGGGCAGAAACACATCAAAATCGAATCCACCAGATGTCCAGGGAAACGAGTCTCTCTCTCTCTCTCTCTCCCTCCTCTTCGCCTCGTGGAAAACGACGTTGCACCCGCTAACGACGTTAGGGCACGCAAGCGCCCCAAGGCGCAGATGCGTTTGCGGATGACAATTTAGGAGGGGGCCAAAGGATTCTCTGGTGTCGATAGTCTCAGGTGTTTGTCCCAATGGGAATGAAAGAAACCGAGATTTCGGTGGGAGCGGATCGAACCTGCTAACCTCGTGATTCCGTTAATAGCGAATGTAATTCGTAACATTGAGTTGGGGATCTCTTTTACTGATGGCAATCGAGTTTTGTGGTCCTTCTTTGGGTTGAATGAGTATTTTAAAATCTTTGGGTTTAATGAGTATTTTAAAATCTTGGTATCTTTATCCAATTACTTTATCCAAAAAACTCTGATTGCTCGATGTTTTTCGTTAATAACTCGTTAACAAAGGCTCAACTAACATTTTCGCTAAGGAAAAAGTTGTTTAAAATCACCTCAGGAATGATCCCGTTCAAGGAACTGCAACATTTTTGTTACATCCTGTATAAAGGATAAACTTAGAATAAGTGAAGCTTCTTTTCTCGCACTTTCACGACACGCTTGAAGTATTGTATAGACGAATTGCCGAGTTCCGAAACTCTAGTGCTTGTTAAGATTTCGTGTATTAAGTTAGTATTAATAAAGTTTTATACTAAAACATCGGAATCCAACAAATGCTAACTGCTTGTAAAATGAATTTTAGTAGCACATGTAATATTGTAAATAATTTATTGCAACAACGAAGTTTCACTTACCTGTTTTAATGAAATCCAGGAGTCTGATGTTCGTTTGTTCAGGTGTAACTTAAAAGGAAACGTGAAAGATTAGAGAGCGAGTAACGGGAGTTAGAAGAGAATTCGCACAACTGTACGTATACGGAAATACGAGGTGGTTTATTATAATAATATTTATAATCATTATGCATCGCGGCGGCGTGTCTCCTTCCCACGCGTGGTGTTTGCGTTGCAGTTACAATTACAGGGTTGGTTCGGTCGACAAGAATTTCAGCGACTAAAACGTTTGCTCGCGCGCATTCCGCAAAAGGACAGTTTATTTACATCGATCTGCCGCCTTAACAGTTACAGGTTACACATTCCTATTTATATTTATACTTTAATGATAATTAGTACAGCGTCTTTAATTTGTAGATTTACGCGCGTGTTCATTTGCACGTGTACGTGTAACTGTGTAACTGACGCGTGTGCGTTTACCATGTTACGCGGTTGTATAACTTGTGTGACGTGTGTCTGTGTAAATTCGTGTCTGAATGTCTGTGTACGTGTACGTTCGTGCGGACATGTTCATCGAGTGTATAACAGCAGATATCTACAGGGTGTCTCTTAAAGTAACGTCGAAAAGTAATCAACAGGGAGGGTATAATATTACACGATAGGACAGTCGAAATTTTATACACAATAATATTAATAATATTTAATCGTTCGTAATAATAATAAAATAACGGCGCCGGCGGTCAGCCGACGACCATAATAATAATAAAAATAATAATCAAGATAATAATGTTAATAATGACAATGATAACCGTGACAGAAACGAAGTTAGAAACGGTCGCTCGTCTTATCGGTACGTATTATCTTACAAGAAACGAAACGAAGCGAGAGATCGCGAGGTCGACGCCGGCGGTCGGCTTCTGGTCTCTCGCCGTGAACAAAAGTTCTCGAGGAAACCGGAACGAAGGCGGAAAAGGGCCGCCCGTCGGGCGCGAGCGAGAGCTATCGATTTTTCACGGAACGATCGATGCCTCGCGTGTCGGCCGACGGACGGCAACGGAATTCGAAAGAACGTTAATATTAAAACTCGTACTACCAGGCCAGCCCCTCGCTCTGCATCTGGTGCGGCTCCAGGAACCCACCCCCGCTGCCGCCGCCACCTGGACCGCCACCATTCCCACCGGCACTGGGATTACCCTGCGCTCCACCTGAGAAACATCAAACCCATCGAAATCGGTTCCTCGTTCATCTTCGATCTCCACCGAAAACGTGGGACCCGAAGGTGAAGGGGAAAAAAAAATATAGAAGGCGGTCGATCTTCCTCCTTGGACTCTCCGGTTCTAGCTACGGGGTGTTTCAAAAGTCCCACCACGGTGCGATCGTTTGTTAACCCTTGTCAAGTGGATGTGGAGTCCATTTCGACCAGACCTATCGCGTTCTCGAATTTTTTTTCCTTGTTGCTCTTCAGAGCCTATGTCTCTGCTTGGGACTGAGTTCATTTTAATTTTAATTACCTTGCAAATTAGATTTTGCAAGGATCCTTCCAGACCTTTTGATACAATGTTGCGATCTTTTAAAACAAAATTGGAATCCCTCCCTCCCTAGGATTATTAACTCTTCTCTCCTCATTCTGATTTGATAATCCATATCCTATCATCACTTTCACCGTGGAGGAACCTTCAAAACGCTCCGCACATGCATCGAACTCTCTGCAGCGTTTCGTTCGACGCTAATGATTGTACTTATGACCAGGAATCACGGGGAAGGCAAAAGAAAGAAAGGCTTCCATGCGAGCGTGAAAATAGATTTCGCAGTGGCCCCTTAAATATACCCTGTCAAAAGGGATCTAGCCGTACCTGAAGGTGCTAGGAACTCGCCGGGGCTACCGCCAGGAGGTGCAGGGGGCCCCTGTCCAGGAGGGCCCGTGAGAAATTCCGGAGGGCCGCCTCCCGCACCCGGAGGTGGATATTCCCCTGTCACCGCCACTGCGGCCGCCATGCCCGCTAAACTCGCCGGGTCCAAACCTGTCAGGAACAGATTACGTACTATTCAGAGACGATCGTATCCGACCTGCTATCTCCGAACCCGTCCTGTCATCATTATCGCAACCTACCTACCCGCTACGATGTTTATTAGAGTCGCGATGGACCGACGGGGGTTTCTATTTCGGCTGCGTCGATTCCGAGCCGCCCTCGCGAACCAACCCAACGTATCTTGAACGTTATTCTATTTGTAATTAGTCGCGTTGGTGATGACTACTGTGTAATTAGCCGATGGGGAACTACTTTCGTTGGTAATGGACTTTGGCGGGATGATAAAAGTTGAAGTCCGGGTTAGAATAATTAGGGTTTCAGAGGTTTAGTGGCAATCACAATGGTTTATGAAATATTCTAGGTTTACGTTTGTGGAGATAGTTACAGTTGTTCGCTATACCTTGAACCGTTTTAATTGGGTCATTCAACATGATAACTAAGTAGCTGATTGACATCAGCTAGAGCACTAAAGAGATGAGTACACGCAATCGCCATTATGGCTCCAGCAGAGTGATTGCTGGCAATATTATAATATTATAATGTTTCAAACTTCAGTGGGTTCTACAGTACGCGGTGTTGCACTCCCCACCACCAGTCACTTATCCCCACTTACCCCTCTGCTAGAGGCCTAATGGCGGTTGCGTATACTCGTCTCTTTAGTGCCCAGTAGATGGAAGGATTTTAGATTAATCGATAATTATGAAAAAAAACTCAAAAAACTAGATTTTTAATTTATATTATTATTTCTTCATTTTGTGGAGAAATCGTTTCTTATTTAAAAAATCTAACATTTTCAATAAAAGCATTTTTTGTATGCGAAAAAAAATATTTCATAATACTGTTTATCTACTGGTGATATAGGTTATGAGTAGAATTGTTTAAATTTTATGATGGAATAAATTAATTCTATTAGATATAACTAATCGTTCCTTAAAATCTTCCATGTTTCTAGGCGAAGTTTTTGAATTTTTTTTATAAAACAAATGTTTCTAAAATAAATCTTATTACAAATGTCGATATGTAAGATATCCATCTACTGGTTTGCTTACCCTATCCGTGAGAACCAGACTAACGTAAGTCCATTTTCGTTATTCTTCAAGAGAGCAGAAAAACAGTAAAAAATAATAGATAAAATAATAGAAAAAAATAACTAGATTTTTAAAAAAGTGGATTTGGGTTAGTCTGGCTCTCAGATTCAGAATTGTATCTGATAAACCATCGTACTAAAAAGTAGTCGTCTTTGCAAAATATTAGGTCCTCCCATAATGTGTTTAAAAATTATTATTTACATTTAGAGTATCATAAAATCACTGATGCGTTGGTCATTTTTTTATCACCTATTTTCAAGAAAGTCTTTGAATTCCCTTCATAAAAAATGATTAATCTTCTAAATTTAACTATAAGTCCCAAAGTATCAATATTTATGAAATGACTCAATAATATCGTAGCGAGTAGGAATTTTCGTAACATCAAAGAACACGAAATTAGTACGAGGTAGCGAAGATCTCAAGTACCCTCCTTCGACTTTGGTCCTCTTGTACAGCACTTATCACTTGATATCTCACGCCTACAGTACATTACTCTGTCCTTCAGTTTCTTGTAAAAGTAGATCAAAGCCGAAGGAGTACAAGCGAGACCGTTTCTCCTCGTCAAAGATCAAGAGGATCGAAAGGATCCGGCGTAAATCGAGGTCCGACACTCACCAGGATTGCCTGGGCCGCTGAAGGGCGGTCCGTGGGGATGAGGGGGCGGATGAGCACCAAAGAATTCGTGGTGAAACGCCACGGGCCCGCCGTAACCGAATTCGAACTTCTCCGCGCCGAAATATGGAAAACCGGGCGGCGGCCCGTCCTCGCCGCCCAAACCACCGGGGTTCAGGTTCAAAGGGAAGCCCCTCATTTTTCTGGACCCGCCGAAGAACGGGCTCCTGCCCATCGACGTCAGTTGCTTTAACCTACGCTCCTTGCTCCTCTTATTTTGAAACCAGACCTGCGCAAAACGGACACCGAGGTCCCGGCTCGCTTTCATTCAATTCGACTCTGAGCTGCCGAGGGATATCGTATCACGCCTTCTAACCCGTTTCCCTCGCGGGGAAAGTTCGATCTCGCGTCGCCCCGCGAGCATCGCCGTGAACCCGGGGAGGGAAAGCGACGCGGAATGATCGCGATACCCGAACGTTTACGGTCCGTCGTAAAAAATGGATAGCACGTTCGTAAAGCCGAGAATATTTGCGCCCGTGCTGCCGTGGATGGAAGAAATATGGGAGGTTTGAACTATAGTCGACTAGAGTACAGGACTACAGTGTCAGAGGATGTTTTTTTGAGCTACGCTAAGTATGTTTTTAGGAGTGTTTTTTTTTTAGTACTGTTTACGTTTGAGGAGTCATTTGAATGCGTGACATTTCCATTTAAAAAATAATGTGATTAAGGTAATTGAGGGAATCAATCTAAGCAATCATAAGTCGGAGTTTATTCACTATCTAACAAGGGAGGGGCCAGACATTCGAGTCACCGATTCGAATGACACTTGATGAGCATGTAGTCTTTGATGTGTTTAATAAACTGTTTGTCACTCGATGCGCTTTTCAAGCGTTTTAAAGAAATAAATAATTGCATTCCGACACGCGGTCGTTAGTTCGATCCCCAGTGGGTGTAATTTTTGTTTCTTTTTTTTTTGACATTCATTATTTTTAAATAGCAATTAAGTTTCACTACTTTTTTTTTAATTCCATTATATTCAAATTCCATTATTTATAAATACATGAAATTGTACAGGGTGATTCTCTCGCCAGTGGATTCAAAGGCGATGCCGCCGCCTAAACATAAACACGAAAACCCTGATTTCAAGAGATCGATATCGATTTTGAGGTCTCGGCGAGGATGACTACTTAGCAGAGACGCCTATATGCGTACGTGCGTACTGAAAACGAGAGTCTCACAATTGGAACGCCTAAGAAAACACAATAAATTGCCTCTTAATCGACAGATGAGTGTATAAAAACGGGGTTTTTTTGTCGCTATGTTTAGGCGGCGGTACTGTCTTTGAGTCCACTGGCGAGAGAATCACCCTGTATTACTATACATATAGTAAATGTAACAATAATTGGAAATACAATTTCATATATTTATAAATAATGGAATTTGAATATAATGGATTTTAAAAACAAGTAGTGAAACTTAATTGCTATTTAAAAATAATGAATGTAAAAAAAAAAAGAAAAAATGACACCCACCGGGGATCGAACTAACGACCGCGTGTCGGAATTCAATTATTTATTTCTCGAAAACGCTTGAGAAGCGCATCGAGTGACAAAGACAGTTTATTGTACACATCAAAGACTACATGCTCATCAAGTGTCGTTCGAATCGGTGACCCGAATGTCTGACTCTTCCCTTGTAAGTCGCTGCGATCATCTGCGATCATTGCAAGTTCATGTCAGTAACGTTGACCGATTTATTTGTATTTGTAAACAACATAGGGTAAAGTATACAGTTGTTGACCCCCCTATACAATGATTGACCCTTTCAAGAAAAGTAAGAAATATAGTAAGAAAAGTAAGAAATATGATCCAAATATTCTTGTTTCGAATACAATTAATATTTTACTATATCAGAAAAAGATTATACTATATTTTTTACTTTTCTTGAAAGGGTCAATCATTGTATAGGGGGGTCAACAACTGTATCGTTACCCTAGTAGTATGCAGAATCGCAGCGACTTTTGTTCACTGTGCATCGGTTCTAAATGTTAGCACAATTCTATCTGAGTTTTTCTGTTATGTCAGTCGCTAGCAGAGATCCTTTGATAGAAATACTTTGCTATTAAACTGTGTTCCAAATAAAAGTGTAACTATTCAGCGCATCGCATCTGCATTTTCTGTTTTCTTCCACTCCACTGACTGCCGGTCGTTTCCTTCGATTTGTAGATTTCAGGCATTGGTAATTTGGTAACGCCATGCGTTGTTAAGTGTCTAGAAAGTGCATGAATAACCAACAGCAAACGGAAACCGACAGAACATACTAACGTAGTAGTGACCAGTGTAAATCGGTCGAAAATGAGTCTGCCTGCAGTAACACTCTTATTTAGAACGGAGTTTAAATCGATGTAACTTTGTAATATAATGTTATATGTAATATGATTCTATATTACATGAACTTTTACAATAGGAACAGAGTTATAGTCCAACTCAGTAATTAGATTCATCATTTTGTTGCCCATATTTGTCATAATTAGACTGCGGGATGTTTATGCAAATTCGTATTTTCAAAGGCATAAAAAGAGGAAATCAACTTATGGGGTTCAGTAATCACTCCATTACAAAACTCAGCTCAATAGTCTTCCAGCATCATATAAAGTACACCTCAACTACCCCAAGTCATCAAACCTCAATACGATTGCGTTTCCATCTCCATCCACCACAACACTGGAATTATCCTCATATTCTTTCCAACCACGACGCATAGTTCGATTCCACCGACTGCGATGCGCGGAAAGGGATCAGAAAATCCACAAATACGAACCTGTATGACTCTCATGGGCAGGCCAGTCTCTTTCGCTAACTGTTCCCTAATGTGCCTGGTGGGCTTCGGCGTCGACGAAAAGGCCGACTTCAGGATCTCCAACTGTTTCGCCTTGATGGTGGTTCTCGGTCCCCGCCGTTTCGAGCCGGCACCGCCGTCGCCGCTGCCACCCCCGGCACCGCCATCAGGACTTTTGTTCTCCGTTTGGCTATCCCTCGTCTCGGGGTCTCCGTCCAAAGAACCTTGGGGCCGACGCAAACAGGTCCGTTTAATAATCGATCTCCTCGTCAGAACCAGGAACTGGTTCGTTCCTTGCGCGAACGTAAACAGCCCTTGGCCAACATACGAGCGCAGGGGTTGCGTATTCGACTTACGATCGATCGGCGCGTCATTATTTTGATCGCGACGCAAACCGCCAAGGAAACGCTCGAATTCTTCCGTTGCGTTGCTCGGGTTCACCGACAACGAGAATTATCGGCTGAATAAACAATAACATTTTTCCGCGAACGATCTCTTGACAACGCGCGCATGCGCGCGAGTCCCGCGCGTAATATGCATACGTATCTCGGTATCTTGATCGGCCGGATCGAGGTAACAACAATCGGAGCCAATCCCCCGGAAGCGATGCGAAACCCCCATCGGATTATCGTGGCTGCTCTTCGGTTGAAAGCTATACTCTCTATGACGCGGTTGTGTGTGCACGTACGTGATACACGAACGCGCAGACACGCGCGCATACAACGAGGATGGGGCCCCAACTCTTCACGATAATCTATATATACCCGGGGAGGTCTTAACCAGCGGGACAAAGAAAATGTTTGGACAGTGTCACGCCGCACTACGGGGGCCACCCTTCGCGAAGACATCCCTCTCCGGCTCCCCTCCACCTCGCAGAGATGGTTTCTACCGGGTGTATAGTGCGCTTCGGGAGAGGTAACGGCGAGGGGGTCATTGTTGCGTTCGCGATAAAAGAGCAGAGGCGAATAATAGACCCGGGGAAGACCTGACGCGCCTCGTAATTCGTGCTGACGCTTCGGGTCAAGCCGTCGAATTCCCTCCCTCGTTCGAGGGCGCCGCGGCAAGGGCGAGATTGGCCTCGATTAAGTCGTTAGTCGGCCTCAGTCGATCGTCCTCCAGTCGAATCGAGTTTGTCGCTACACGAATGACAATTTATTGCGTGCGCGCTAACCCCTTGTCCCTCTGACCGAGTGTCTTTTTGAGGGAAAACCAGTTCTTTAAGATTTTTTATCCTCAACTGATAGAAGGATATTAATTAACAAGATATAGGGTAATGGTCCCTATTAACGAGCGTGCACCTATTAGTGTGCCTCTATACTTAAATAAATTGTAAAGAATATCTCTAAGAAATGAAAGAAAAACATTTTTTTAAATAAAGTCAAAGTATTAAACTTAAATGAAAAAAAATGTTTTTTTTTTCCATTTCTAAAGGGATTCCTTTTTTATAACTTATTTAAATGTAAGGGCACACTGACAGGTTCAGGCTCACTAATAGGGACCAGTACCCTAATAATCTACATTGCGATTGTCAAAAGAATTGCGTAAAGATATATGTATACTAAATAGTGTTGCAAATCCTACGAACCCTGATTTTATAATAGTATGAAGCAAACTATGGATACAAATTTTTTATCGATTATCTAGAACGCTTCTTCATCGTAACAAACATGTTTTCAGCTTAGCCCACAATTTTTTATGTTATTAACTATATAAAGTGGCTAGTAATGTACAGAAAAAGCAACACCTACTTCATACAATTCGATTACACAATTATATGATAAAATATAACAGCAAGCATATAATCAAACGAATAGGCAGATCTACTAAAAAAATGTAACGACTCATAAAACTTATTACCCACATATTTTATAATACCATTTAATAATCTGAAAATAGACTGCAGAAACTTTTACGTACAAAATTAATGTACATTTTCACATCCTTCTATCAGTTAAGGGTCGTCTAGACAATTTTCAATTTTTTTTTATAGAAACTAATCTAGAGGAATGTGTTGATATTGTGGAACGCAGAAAATCGACTCACCTTGATCCTCGGAGTCCTCCTGCTTGCAAGGATCGCCTCCGAGAGGTAAATCGCCGGTGTGGCCAACGGTTTGATCACCAGGACCACCTGGACCCAGGTTATGGGGACCCAGGTGAGGGCCGCCGACTCCGCTGTGATGATGGTGTGCGCTACCGTCCTCGTCTTCGTCTTCCGAGCCGGAACCCATCAACGAGTCGCCTCCTGCCGAAAGGTTGGACGATTCTGCTCGTGAACGATTCGAACCGTACGTTTTAATCACATCGATTCGTCGAATCATTGACTTCGAAAAGAGCGCCAGTCACTTTTCTGTTCAACGATTCATTAGAAGTTAGAAGATATTCGAGCATTTATATCGTTTCCTTATTCTGAGAAAAAAAAATGGACGAACATCGGAAATAAAGTAGCTGCTAAGTTTCAGTGGAAGAAAACTTGAATTTCTTTCGAGATCAGTGATTCGATCGTCATTCAAATTTGCTATCAAAAGAGACACGACTCGACACTTTAATTGATGACAATGCTTTTCATGACGAAACGTATAATGCTTCGCAGTAACTTAAACGACTCGAGCCGAACGGAAAGTTAAACTGATAATTAATTGTCGAGCACGATGCACGTGTGTTGTTTATAAAATTTCGTCGCGGAATAATTACGTCGATCAACGTCAAATTTAGACGCACAAAGCGCCCAAGCCTGTCGCCATGGCGAACATAGGACATCATTTATCAACGTGGACGAATAAATTTGTCGATGTACCGTACTAAATTAGCAATTAAACGTGATTACAGTGACTTGCCTGTGAACGCAATCTGACGGCGTCGCGCGGCCTCGGGTTCATTATAATTTTTCTGCGGGTTCCGCAATTTAATGTCGGTGGCACGCGTCGCCGTTGTTGTCCCGCGCGTTCGTCGACAAAAGACGTTAAAAGTCACCGATAAACGCGGCTGATTAATCGACGCGGCGCGGGGGCGCGCGTAATTTGCTGCGCTTTTCACGTGCCGCGCAGACGATCACCGCGAATTCGACAACTGACAAATGGCCGCTCGGTGATAGAGATTAATGTCGGAAACGCGCGGAATGTTTGGACGTCACGGTGTTTGATCAACGAAATGGGTAATCGTCGTCCCACTAGATGCACACTTTTTGCAAGGATCGCCTCAACTAAAATTCAAGGAAGCTTCGAGAATTCTAGAATACCATTGATGACATGAAGCCCGAGGTTCTCTGTTTCCATTTTGCACACTTCGCTGCTTCGCAAAGTATTCACTGATACGCGAAAGTATAAATTGAACCCCGATCAGAAATTTGAGAGTAATGAAAGTTAGATAGGGATATTCCGAATGTAAAAACTTCGAAACTGTGCTATTTGATATTTGTATCAAAATCATAAGTAGACAGCGGATCTTTATGCAAAATAAAATTTTTACAGGAACAAATAAAGAATTCGAATTTGAGAAACAGTATGTTTAATATTCTAAACATTCTCACTTGAATAATATTGTTGATATTTTGTATATTTTTGGACATATTAACAGTCTTACAGATTTTTTGAAAGCTCAACATTGCCATAAATGCATAAAATCCGCTGTCTAATCATAAGCTACTGAAAGTATACAAACTGAAGACCATGGAATTGCAAGAAAAAATCTTTCACTTCGCCTAATTTTCTCCAAAAATTCTCATCCTCTCCAATAGCATGATTGTCTCTCTAAAAATCTTTCAGGTGTTCAAAAATTTCTACTGCTATCTAAAAACATATTTTCTGTCAAAATGTACCAAAAAATTTTTGCCACGAAAAATTGCAATAAGCCATTAATCCACACTGAATCTAAGACACCGTCAAAGACGATTTCACATGCAATCGAGACGTCACGTCAGATCGATTATGACGCCCCGGCGTTGTCCCGACGTCCCCGACACGCGCGAAACTCGCAAATACCGAAGGTCCCCGTGCCTCCCCGAAAGAAAACGAAAAAGAAACGGGTTGTCGGACGTTTTGCGGTTTCGACGTCGGCATCGAAGCGACAAAAGGTTCGCCCCTGCCTAACAACCTTTCGGTTTTCGTTTCACGGCTTACACACGAGCGAGGCCTCGTGAAACCGAGCTGTTCTCCCCTTCTCTCGCTCTCTCCCGCCTTCCTCGCTGCTCTTCTCTCTCTCTCTCTCGGTTTCTCCTCCCTGGCTGGTGGCTGACGATGCGGCTACATTGCACGGTGTTTTCACAGCTTGCCGTTCAACCGGGGTAAAACCCCCGTGAAAACCCACCCCCTGCCCCCCTTTTTTTAGACCGATCCTGACTCCGTGAAATCTCGGGCGTCGGACGCGTTGAACTGTGATCCCCCGACTCCCCTAGTCGCCCCGGTCCGAGGCCCCCTCTCCCTCGGCTCGAAAAATGAAAAATCCCGATGCCCCTACTGGTTGAAAGTTTATTTTTCCTCGCGGAGGCTGCGCGACGCGTCAGAAATTATTCCGTCGAGCGTGAAGGCCTCAATGGACTGCGCGATCTGCGTCCAGGAATTCATTGAATTGTTACTCGTGGCTGCTTCGACAATTTTTCGCATCTTTGGGAATAATTATTGATACCGACAGGCGAATTCGAACCTAATTTAATAAGGGGTCTTTCCAGTGTGAACCTCTGAAAAATTGCCTTTTTTGGGAATTTTTTTGTACTAAACGTTCAATCGAAAAAAAAATTGAACGAAATGTTCAATCTAAATAAAGTTTTTCCTACTGATTAATACACTAATTGAGAGTACAAACAAATTTTTTTTGCAATTTATAATAGTTTATTAACTTCCCGATTTATAGGGAAGTTATTGTTTAACTATATATATCGCACTGAATTGAGCGCCTCAAGAAAACGATGTAGTGCTTGCGTAGATGATTGCAAAAAAATTATTTGATTAATCAGTCTCAAATTTTTACACATTATTCAACACATCAGTGGCTATCGCAGGGACCACGGAAACTTTGTTTTATTAACAATTTCATACTTTTTACAATGACAAATGACTAAAAATTCATCAATTTTCGGAACTTAAACATTCAAACTTCCGTCATTTGGTTAATTTTTTATCAATTAAAATAATTTTGGTTCCAACGATAACGACATCCGTGGCGACTAAAAACCATTTTGAATTTTTTTATTCAGATGCGTTGTTCTTCTAGAATCATCTACGCCAGCACTACATCGTTTTCTTGAGGCGCTCAATTCAGTGCGATATATATAGTTAAATAAACTATTATAAATTGCAAAAAAAATTTGTTTGTACTCTCAATAAGTGTATTAATCAGTAGGAAAAACTTTATTTAGATTGGACATTTCGTTTAGTACAAAAAAATTCCCAAAAAAAGGCAATTTTTCAGAGGTTCACACTGGAAAGACCCTTTAAAAAATCTATCGCGGAAGCTTCGCCGTAGAAATCTCCAGGCTCAGATTTGTTTATTTGAAAGGACACTTTTTAACTTGAGCATTATAGCAACTCGTTGATCGTGGTTTGGCTTGAAAAGCTTGGCTGCCGAAAAGCGTCTGTTTCCCCTTCGTTGAAATTATGATCGTTTTAAATCCCAGAGAGGCTGTTCGAGGGACCGTCGAAGCGATCGATATCATCCCGCGAGACAGCTCGCCGGGTCCCGCGACTCCGTTTCGGGCAAACGAACGAAACAAAGACGACGATTGTCCCGCGCCTCTCCCCCCACCCCTCCGGGAGCCGCGCGCCCCGCGGTGACTAACGAGGGACAATGACACTTGTAACTCACCGTGATGACCGTGCACGTGATGCGTGTCCGGCAGCGGCTTGCCCGACAGGTAGTCCTGCTTGCAGACGAACTTGTTGTCGTCCAGGACGTAGAGCTCCTCGCCGGTGCTCATCTGCTTCCGACACACCAGGCAGGTGAAGCAATTCAGGTGGAAAACCTTGTCCCTCGCCTTCCTCACGAGATCCTGGGGGCTTATCCCCTGCAGGCAACCGCCGCACTTCGTGCCGTAACGCCTGCAACAGGCCAACAGTAACAACTTAAACAACCAGGAACAGTCGTCAGAGTTTTTATCCCCTCCCTCCCCCTCACGCCGTGCGCGGTTCATCCTGGAGACTTTTTAGCCGGCCGCGACAGTGTTGAAAGACCGGGATAACGAGCGCGCACGCGTCTCCACGACCACTTCTGAACGCGCCCGGGTGATTAATCGTTCCGCGCGGTTTTCCCGCTCCGAGTTCCGCGCCGCGTTTCTTTTTCCGCGCCCCGCGCTACAAAACGCGATACAAAACTCGCTTTTTTCCCCTCGCTCGGACTCTCGCCGATACCGCCTGCCCCAGGTTTCTTTCCAAGCCGACCTCCTCTCCCACCCGCCTCTTTTTTTGCTTCTTTTTCCGTCGTACCCCGAACCGGGCAGGGACACGTGGACGAAGCCGCGGTCCGAGCGAAAAGGAAAGTCAATGTTGTGGCACGACGACGTTTATTGGCCTCGAAACTTACAAGTCCTGTCATTAAGCCGCGCGACTCGCGAACGTCGATAAAAGAAATACAGCGCGCTTAAAGAGATGGGACTTTAACGGGCCGATAGGGACATAAAAAGTTGAAACCCTTCGGCGTCGTAAAAGTCCGCCCCGCGGTCGGTGGCCACCGCTCGCGTTCGATTCTCTCCCTCGATCCGCGTCCTACTTGTTAATTTCGCATTAGCCGGCCCATCGTTTATCGACGACTCGGCTGTTCCCGTGGGAACGGGCAAAGGAAAAAGGGGACGGACGGGGACGCTGTCCCGTTTTCCAGCAACCTTGCTACTTGGGTTACAGTTCGTTAGAGAGTCGCGCGACGAGGTAACTTGACTCAGCATCGCGTTGAATATTTTCGAGCGATCGATGCTAATATGGACGTTTGTGGGTTCAGATATGGGCGCGATAGTACCGAAGGGTTACTTAACACTTCGTATACCACTGTTACGTGATCGTTACCGTTCCCGTCAATTACCGTGCGCGACTGTGAGCGTGTACTTACGTTCGACACTGGTGAAAGTGTACGGACGCGCTGAAATATTTCGGCGATTATAAAATGTAATGTGGTAAGCGGCACTTTCTGCTTGGATTGGGATCGGAGAAATATTCAGGCATACCCAATGCCCCAGTCTGTGTAATTAAATTGACACTCTCCGCAGCAGAACAATTCAAATTCAGATGAGGAAGCAAGTACAAGTTTGCTCCAGAAATTGCTAATGTCTTCTGCAACTCGAAGGCAGAAATTGCACCCCTGAGGTCAGCGACTTGAATCGCGCGATCGTAAACACTGACGGATTCAAAAAAGGAGGATCCACGCGCGCGGCGTTTCGCGCGTGCCAATAAATCTGAACAAAACGATTCGCCGGATCCTCCCGCGGCCGTATTATTACGGAAGCACCGAAGCCGCATACTTCCAGCTAGCAATTCCGATCGCTTTAATTACAGGAATCACGCGATTAATTATAGCAATTACCGCGGTCCCTTAGGGCTGCCGCCTTTCGAAAGTAAATATATATCTCAATTGATGCTCCTCCGACCTTCTTCCCTCCCCTCCCCCCGTTCGTACTTCCGAAAGGTCGCGAGGCCGCATTCGAATTCCCTCGCCCCGCGGAATTCTCCCCTATCGGTTGACCCGATTCGCGACCCGAGCTCGCTATTATTTTACTGCGAGTCGCGTCTGTTGACGGAAGTCCGTCTCCACCGCGGTCTACATCGCGTGACGTCGCGGATTCTTATTTAACAGCTTCGAGCGAGAAGTATTAACGCGACGTCGGAACGAGTCGTACGCGTGCGTTTCCCTGTCGTCGAGACATCGATAGGTCGAAGAGTATCCGAGGAACGTCCGTCGTTCGCCATTGTCCGAGAGAAGAGAGAAGCGAGAGAGAGAGAGAGCGCGAATCGTTCGGGCGAGCAGCAGCGCGATCGCCTCGACGCTTTGTTTGCTCGGACGAGAAAAAACGAGGAGTGGGGAAAAAAGCACTACAAATTACATGGATTCCCCGTCTATCGATCGACGCGGTCATCTATAACCATTACGCCAAGTACTTACGCGGAACATCCTATAATCAACCGGCACACTTTTTCAAACTATTCATCAACCTGTCCAAATTAGCAGTGGTACGCGCAGTTCCTAACAATCTTCTCACGGAAGCAGAAGCCGGAGATATTTCTTGACCGACGGTCATTACGCCGCCAGCCTCCCTTTCTCTCCTATCTTCGCCCCCCCTCCGACCATCTCCTCTTCCCTCTCGCTCCGTACCCCGCTGCCTCTCGCTTCCACCCTCTGCGCCTCCCTTGTTTCGCCTAACGCAACAATTCCTCTAGCCCAATTACAGGAATTATTTTAATTAATTATAGTAATTAGCCGGTCCCGTGTCAACTTCCACGAATGCATACGTCACAGTGGCATCGGCGAGACCCCCGAGTCTCCTCCCGGACGCGCGTCTACCATGCGCGATTTTTTTTGCTTCCCTTTTACGAGGGATTCCCGCGCTGGGGGCAGCGCCGGCAGCGGCCCCGCTCCTTTCTTCCTCGTGCAAGAAAAAGAAACGGAGGCCGCCCGTAAAAATCATTAATAGAAAGGCTTACGTGGTGCTTTCGTGTGTGAGAAACCGACTGACTCGAGCGGGCGCGCGGCGCGAGGGGGTCGGAAGGGAAAAAGGGGGTGTGGGCTCCGTCGGGCTCCCTTAAACAGCGCGGCGTAAAGAGCCACGCTGGAATTCTGGCGTGTAGCAAGAAATATAGGACAGCCGGGCCTCGGATGAAAAAAAAGGGGGTGGGCCCTGACCACGATTTGCCACGGACCCCGGGACGTTATGTATGTGGTGCGTGGCTGGTTCCACGGGGTCCCGTGGACGACCCCGACACGATAGTCTCGGGACTCTCGGGAACCTGTGCCCGGTGCCGCGACGATCGTCGCGCCCTTTTGTGTTAACGTCAGCCGAGACTCTTGGGATACTCCGAATGATGTTATTAGGACAGCCCACGAGTCGCTTTGTAGACGTAGGGTACACCAAGGCGAATTGGATCACGGGGCGAATCGGATCAAAATAACAATTCAGTGCGCAATTTTTACATCGTGATAGAAATTGATGTTCTGAGTGTTCATATTATACCTCAAATATGAAAATTTTTCACTTATGCTGATACAGGCGATAAGAAAAGACAATATGCTTGTGATAATGTGTGAAGCAGTATCAGCTGATCTCATTAATTATCATTCGATTATATTTTCTCAAGTAATTTCCATAGATTTTGGTCTGAAAATGTCAATTTTTTTTTATAAATTGCTAGATGATCCGATAAGAAGTTTCAGGGTGAATCGGATATTTCTCACTTTTTGGTTTTTTATTTGCAGAAGAAAAAGTTTGAAGTTTTCATTACGTATGTAGATACTAATTATGAATTTATAATACAAAATTAGATTTTTATTGTTTGACTGCCATTTATTTCTTATTACACAGAAAGTGATCCTATTCTCAAAAATTAGACTCAAAAATTATGAATGAGAAGATTTAATTGCAATCTGAATGCTGAAACGTGGTCGCATGAAGCTGCGTTCAGCGTGTTACAAGTTAGTTAACTCTTCAACCCTCGGACGTTTCTCTCAGAAAGATCATTATGTGGAATCATTTTTACTGTCAGCATATCACTGTGAATATAGACCACTAATTGTTGAATGAATGTACATAAACAAGGAACGTAAATAATAATAATGGAAAGAATTATATGAAACATTAATTTTATATTAATACCATCTAAGTGATATTTATAATATTATAATGTAATCATGTTTTTTAATAATAATAATAATAATAATAATAATAATAATAACGTCTTTATTGCGGATTACATTCGCAAAGGGCGAGATTCACCGATGGCTGTTATAAAATCTGATCCTAGTAATACAATTATTTCGAAAGATAGTAATACAATTATTTTATTTTAATTAAATATATAAGTTCTGGCCGCCTGTTTGAACTGAGTATATGATTTCATTGATCGTATCGAATTAGGTAACATGTTATAATAATCCAACATTTTATATAAAAAGGGCTGACACCATGGACTACCGCACCAGGTGATACCAATGATAGAAACACCGCTATTCCATTCTTCATCACCTTATACAAGCCAAACACACTAAATCACATTCAAACAAATGCTACTCAAATACCAACAAATGCTCGCAAGGAATCCGAACGAAAGCGCGACGAAATAAATATCGACTAACCGTCGCGATTGTTCCCAAAGAACTTGCAAACGCGACGGAGCGATTCGGTCGGAGGGTCAAGTCACGTAACCGACGTCGTACACTTTGACCTATTGCAGAAACTTTAATTACCGTCCAATTCATTATTTCTCTAGTAAACACTCGACCGCGGGGGTGCCTCTTGCTTCTCCGGTTGCCTTCCCCTGTCAGCTTCCATTCGACGCACATGCGCCGACGTCTCGTTGCACGGCGATAAAGGAAATAAACAGCCGCGAGATTATTCGCAGAGGCGGCAGTCTAATTAACGGAATCCAATTAGCGGGACGAACGCGCGCGTGCTCGCGCTTCCGCAACCGGTCGGCTATTCTGTACTGTCCTGTGTGCCCGGCATTTTCAAAAGGATCAACGCAACACGGTCGGCTGACACGTTTCGGCGTGACCGGCCGATTCCTCCGCGCGATTTTCACTTTATCACCTTCGAATCGCGACGCGAAAGGATCGTAACCCGCGCCGGTTATCGGGACGGGTTTCCAGCCGGGCGCCGATTAATTCGTGAAATATCGACGATCGCCGTCGACGGGGGCGAAGGCGAGGCTCGCGGAACGATTCATAACAGTTATGCTAATGTATTGTAGACGTCGCTCGCATAAAATCCTGAGAACCGTAAGGTCTCCGCGATTCGAGATCCGTTCGAACGAACTTTCTTCTTGGTATCGACTGTTTCGTCAGATCGGTTTTCCCTTCCTCGACTGCTGACCGAGAGAGAGAGAAAGAGAGAGAGAGAGAGAGAGAGAGAGAGAGAGAGATCGCGTAACAATATTGTTACATAATTAGATGGAAAATTTGGGTTACATGGAAAATTTCTCCGGGTGGCGATCGATCTTCCATACGGAGCACACTTGCGATTTCGCACCGATGAAGACGAGCAATCCGAAACATCTATGTCTCTAATGATTAGTGATACACCGACTAGGGTTTTGGCCGACTAGCCGACTAGCCGATTAATCGACCCCCAAGAAGCCGACTAGTCGGCCGATTAGTCGGCTATGTCGATCATTTTCGTACACCGCGCCGCTATAAAATGAGACAAATCACTTCGTTCATTTTCATTATCTTTCGTCCCTTTTTGGACTCTCCTTCATGCGGAGAGTTCAAAAAATTTAATTATCATACTTTACTCACCTTTATTACAAAAAAGATTCAAAATTTATTATTGTTTAATATTATTCAAAAAGGAAATTGTTACATTTACTTTATTATTTTATTGCATTCTGCTATTGTTTTAAAGAGTTTTTTATTTCGATAAAATAAAAAAAAATAATAACCAAAGTTCGTAATAGTTAACTGGTATATTTTTAGTTGGTTTAAATGAATAATAATTACTATTTTAAATGTTTTATATAATAATTATAAATAGGTTACATACAGATACGTATAAGTATGATAAATAAGTAAATATAAGTACAATAGCCAAAAAAACATTTTTTTCTTTCTGTGATATCACGATATTATTGCTACCAAAATTTAAGGCCGATCAATCAGCCTTTTTTGCCGACTAGTTGCCGACTAGTCGTCGACTACAAAACTGGCCGAATAGTCGGCTTAACCGACTAGTCGGCCACTAGTCGGTACATCTCTACTAATGATGGAACGCACGCGAGCATAAATCGGAATGATCGCGTCGCTCGTGCGCATCTCGTTTAAATATCCCCGGATAACGGTAACCCGATTCAAAATTCTCAGTTCAGTGTTTCTCAAACCGATCCGCGACTCTCCAGCATCAGATACTCGAAAGTCGAAGATCCCGTGTAACAAAAAAACCTCGACACGACCCCGCGAAGAGGCTTCGCGAGATTCTCGGCCGGCGAGTCGTGGTTTCGCTAACCGGCACACTTCCCTTCGCCAGTAGTGGATAATTAATCAAAGAAAGACACGTCAAGGAAAGATTCGCGCACGCATGACCCAGGGCACATGGTCGAACGGGAGAGTCTGGCCTCGGGTGTGACGCAAGAGCCAGTGGTTGGCAAAAACCGTTCCCCCCTCGTACGAATATACGCATCGCGATTGTACATGTGTACTATTGCCGAACCTTCCTGGAAGAGAAACAAACTCGACGCCTCTTTCTCTCTCTGTCTCTCCCCTTGCCTCCCTCCCCACTGCGTGGCTGTTTCTCTTTCTGTTCGACCGCGCCGGCCCCGTCACGCCCAACAAACTTCTCCTACGGCTCGTAGCGGGCGTCACGCCGCATTTATAATGTTTCCACGTTCGAGTTTCGACGGGTCGAACTCCCGAGGAGGCCGAAGCACCGCGGGTGGAAGGCAAGGACAATGGATCGCTCGTCGGCGCCCTTTCGAGGCCGACCCCGAGGAAAGCCTCCGCCGATCTACGATTGCCTTCGATCGTCTCGCTTCACACTCGTACAGGGTGGTTTTCCCTTCAACGCCGACTACCATCCGCGGCGAGAACCAAATCCACGGTTCAGAATTACCCACGATCGATTCGTTCGTAACGAATTTGAATTTTCCATCGACAGCCGAACGAGTTGACGCGGGGGAAACTCGACCGAGGACTTTTCGCGTGTCGCGGAGTCGGCGAATTTCGCGGACGAAAGTGGGTCCGGCGCAATGAGATCGATCTCTCGAGGGTAATACGTCGAGCGGAGCCGTTTGTGTGGTCCGCTGATGTCGGAGTTTCTTGTAAACGCGCGGCATCGAGGGGGGGCAATTGCGCGTACGCGTTGTTACATGAATTTAGGACGCTAATAGCAATACGGAATCAGAATTCAATCACAGCATGGCAAATTCGACGGCGATTCCCGACAGGAACGCGGCGCAAATGTGTTTCACAGTTTCCAGCCGGTTGCTTTCTCTCGACTACGGTAATTCCTTCGACCACCTCTTTGCCATTTTTTATCCTCCGTCATGTACACTCGGTTGCAACAGCTGCACCGCCGCCTCGTGATTTATTCCCAGCCGCGGTGACGCGTTGTCGCCGTCTCCGAGAGGATTCCTCGCCGACACTCGCCGCGAAGATGTTCCGGCCCGAGCGTCGATGACGTAACGGTATTCTCCGGGTGATTCGGTGAATATTCGTCGCGGCGCGGCGCGGCGGTTGTATAACAAGCGTCGCCGAAACACGCTCGGTCGTTCTAGCCTCGGGTTTCACGGACTCCGCGGTTGACACACCCTCGTCATCCCCCTAAACCCGAGGCCGGTTAATGTTTTCATCGGCGTGTTTCGACGGGTGCGGGGCGCGGACCATATTTTAAGGTAATAATTTTCGGCGGGCCATCGACCGCAAGCTACGGCAGTCGAGGCGGCGCGGCGTCGAAACGGGGACACATCGGTGCGTTTGATCCTGGACCCTTTCGGGGTCCCCACGGGCCATTATCGACCTTTAAGGACCTTGCTGCGACTCGACTCGTGGAGCCGGTTAGCATAACCGCGCCGCGTACCGTTCGTTCGACCCGACACACAACCTCGGACCTCCCGGAGGTGTTACAGTATTCCCAACAGCGATTCGCCGCGTGGAAGGGGGGACGGAATCTGTCGATGTCGTTTCTCGAATCGAACGATTCGTCCCGTCGTGGGAATCGATCGACCTCCTCTCCGTCGCTGCCATTTCGACCGCCTTCGTTACGGGGCCTAGACTCTCGTGAGTTCGTTTCGCACGACGATCGGTCCGATTAGAGACGCGAGATTTTCGGTTATCGCGATCTCGATTTCGTCACGGTTCCACCCTTCGACCACCTCCTCCCCTCCCCAGCGCCCGGCCTCCAGAGAATCCATTCGGAGTTCGCGCTCGATTCAGTTTCTCTCCATTCATAGAGGATCTCCGGTGTCACACGCGGCGATTCGATTGAAATGGAAAAAAAAGCGTCCTCCCACAGTCGGTAATTACCGATCGGCTCGCCCGTGACGTGTAACGGTTAGCAAAGAGGATAACGCTAATTAACGGGACGTAAGCCGCGGCAGTAGAGCTATTTTCGACCCGAAAAGCTTTTCCACGCCGATCGAGCGTAGCCTCGTCTCGCGCCTAATGAATTTTTCATCGGGATAAGATGCAAAGTGGCTCGTAAAGTATACAACACGTTCGTTATACACTCGTCCGTATAAGTATCAAAGGGCCCCCCTTTTAGACGCTGACCCTCCTCGCCTTCAGCTTGTAGACGATCGCTCGTTACAAAGGGGATCGTTCATCGCTTCCAGAAGTCACGAAAGAGGAACGATTTCTGCATCGGCGGCAGGACGACGATTCTATTCGCGGGAAACGTTTAATCTCTTTCGTATTGATAAGAGCTTTCTACAAACTACGAGTACAATAAAGTCGACTCAATTTTTCTACGTCAAGATCGTAAATATTATGTTTGTCCTACCTGCGCCGAAAGTGCGTCAATATATGCCCGTGGATCGTGCGTAAAGACGCCTATTACCGCACTAGGACGGAAAAGTAACATTCTAGGGCGGAAAGTAACAGCCTAGGACGGAAAAGTCACACAAATACATCACCGTCCTAATAGACGAATTTTCGTGACGGTTTTTGGTCTCGCTTTGCATTTCATGAATCGATTTTATTCCTAACGCGCGCTAAGAAGTGTTCCACTTCAATAACCAACTTTGCACCCTCCCTACGTGCATATAATCACGCACTTCCGGTCCAGGTAGGACAAAAAAACATCGTGTGCAACTAGAGCGCAAGACTATTGCTACTCGTGCTAGTTGGCGAACTAGCTCTCGTAGGCATAGCCTACTTTGCGCCCTTGATACACAATGTACTTTGCGCCCTTGATACACAATGTACTATTCCAGAGCTCTCATTATCCGGGTATGCGGATACCTGAAATACACATCATAACTCGAACTCTGTTTTCAAAACTGGTTATGAGTAAAGTTTATAATCAGTGTTCCGGGTAGATACTTTGATAGAAAGAATTAAGCGATTATTTTTACTAATTCATCGGATACTTGGATACATTTGTGTATTCGGATCTAAATTCAATGAGTATTCGCGCACAGTAAACCCTTCATTATCAGAATCATAATTATCCTCATTTTTAATAATCTAGTGTTTCAATTATTAATTGCACTAGGTATAAGAGTACAGTGGGACTCAGAGTCCGACTTGAACTTTGATTTATTATCTACTAATTATTCGCTTTTTGTTTTAGAAATATCAATTCGAATAATCGAAGTTCTAGTACCTATATGTCGAATATGTCTAATGATACAACGTTTTTATGGTTTTAATTAGTCTTTATAATATTGTCTTTACACGACTACACGACTTTATATGGTACAGACGTCAGAATTCTAATGGCGTCTCATCTCCTCGCCTTCATTGATCTTTACACTCGATAACAACAAAAACAATGACATCCAGTTCTAGTATGGTGTCCTGATTAAATAACATCAAGCGCCGACATATACTTTAATATATTCGGGTACTCGAATCTAAATTGAGCGAATATCCGAGTACACAAATTCGGTTACCCATAGATCCGAGTAACAGTAAGGATCTTAATTATTCCTACTAATTATCGAAGCGTTTCCTACGAAACTCTTGAGTAATTCATACCCCACTAACCCTTAAATTATTCGCCCCTCTTTTTTTATAAGCAGATCAAAAAATTCTTCCGTAGCATTGAATAAAAAAAAATTCAACATCACCAAGACGTCGAAAATTCGAAAACCTCCCCCATTTTTCTCATATCAAAATCGCTTTCCTCCCTCCGATCTCAGTTCCTTACATTCGTCACAAATCTTTTTCTCTGCCATTTTGTATTTTCCTTCGACCATTGCGTGTCGGTTAATGACCACAATGTCATTGTTTTTATCTCCAACACAAAAGGATCGAAAGGAAAAGCTTGAAAACGAAAAAGAAGAACGAAACTCCTCGAAATCGAAGGCGCGTTTAAAAGCTCCAACTTCTTTGATCCGCGCCCGTAATTAATTTAAGCGACTTTCAGACTTTCCAGTTTTTCTCGCGCGGCAAAAATCGGCGAAACGCTCCGTACGAACCGTAGCCTGCCAACCGAGAGGTCTTCACGGTCCGCGGATCCGTTGATTTTTTGCGTGAATGTCAAGGCCCGAGGATCCGTCGCGAATTCGGGTCACCGTATCGGTGGCGCTGTGGACTTCGCGGCAGCGAAGGAAAAAAAAAGTGGTACCACGGAAAGAAACGCGACCGTCGAGACGCGATAACCGATGACGAACACTTTGGAAACTGGTTGCACGCGCATTTTTCTTTCCACCGCGATTACTCGTTGCGCTCGAGCAACAAGATGCTAACGACTCGCCGCTGGCGCTTCATCGAACCGGGACCATCAATTTCCCCGCATTATAAATACTCGATGGAAGCCAAGCTTGTAACGTAACGCTTGAAACAATGTTCTCGGTCTAGCCTGGCCGACTGCCGACCTTGCGCGTCCGCCGATTCTTCTTTTTTTTTTTCGTTTTCACCGTCATTCATAAAAAGCGAATAAGTGTCCATATCGTTTCCCGATTAGTTCCGTCTGCTACTTCGTCCCCCTTTTTCCCATTTTTGCTTGGCTACACGGTTTTTCGAAGGTATGTGCCCCGCGATCGGTGGTCCCGTTCAATACGCCACGTCGAGCTGTCGTTTCTTTCATCGACGCTCCATTAATTACCGTCCCGCTTTCTTGTAGGGCTCGAGATTTCAAGTGAACCGAGTGAAATACCCGAGTACCCGGGTACTCGTGAGATACCCGGGTATACCCAAAATTACCCGCACTACCCGGGTATCTCAGGGGTACCCGAACGCATGAGATAGACAAGAATCTCATTCCGAATTAAGCCGAATTGAACCGAATTCAGCCGATAGGTTTTCGGTACGTATTTGTGGCTTTAAAAATAAAAAAAAATTTCAGAATGAAATGAATTCTGTATACATGATGAAAATTGAATTTAATGGACCGTGATTATGTTGACAATTAGTCCTCTCTCTCTCTCTCCCCCCTTCCTCTCTCTCTCTCTCTCTCTCTCTCTCTCTCTCTCTCTCTCTCTCTCTCTCTCTCTCTCTCGCTCTATTTTAAAATCCAGAAACACATACCGAAAAATTATCGGCTCAATTCGGTTCAATTCGGTTTAATTCGGCATGAGATTCTGGTCTATCTCATGCGTTCGGGTACCCGTGAGATACCCGGGTAGTACGGGTAATTTTGGTATACCCGGGTATCTCACCCAGGTACCCGGGTATCTCATAATCAATAGTTCAACTTTCTTGCACGATTTGCGCTACGAACCGGAGGCCGGATGATAGCGCCGGGAGTCAAGATAATAATAATAATAATAATAATAATAATAATAATAATAATAATAATGTTTATTAACGGGATTCACCCTTTAGTACAATAAAAAGAAAAACATAAAAGAAAACAGTGATAAGGCGGGACGACATAATGTACGCATAGAAGAGATACAGAGACAGAAATATACAGGGTGTAACAAAAATGTTGCAGTTCCTTGAAAGAGGTGATTCCTTAGGTGATTTTAAATAATTTTTTCCTTAGCAAAAATGTTAGGTGGGGCTTTGTTAACGAGTTATTAACGAAAAACACCGACCAATCAGGGAGCAAGTACAGCGGATTAATGATGGCGCGGACCATGGCGAGCCAATACTACTTACAGCTGGAGCCCGCGCTGAAATTCATCCACTGTATTCGTGCTGCTATTGGTCGGTGTTTTTCGTTAATAACTCGTTAATAAAGCTCCATCTAACATTTTCGCTAAGGAAAAAGTTGTTTAAAATCGCCTCAGGAATTACCTCTTTCAAGGAACTGCAACATTTTTGTTACACCCTGTATAAGAGCCTAAATAGAGTAATAGAGTAGTTACGAAGAGTAAATTACCGCTTACAACTAGCGCTAACGGTACGCTTCAGTGCTGTTATAGAATCAAAAAAGATGTCAATTTCGTTACTAAATTTGTTTGACCGTTAAACACATATTATTGACGGGGTTAAATTTTCCATAAGATGTGCGATGCTGTTGTTCGAATAGGGTATGTGGAAATCCAGATACCCTGTAAGGAGCATAAATTTTAAACAGACTAATAATTTCCGGGCAGTTTATCGTGCCACATAGAACCTTTCTAACAAAGCAGATGCCACATATGGTGCGTCTGCATTCTAAGGTTGACATGTTTAAGGTAGAAAGAATAGGAGTATAGTTTCTACGATCAAAGGTTAAGGGGCAGCCCATATGTCTCGCCGCGATCCTTAAGAACTTATGCTGAACTCCTTCAATAACAGAGCATAGATATTTTTTTAAGATCGAAGAGTATCGTCGCGATTTCCGCACGTTTTCCTCGATTCGAGCCGCAAGAACCGCGTCAACGGACTCTGACGAATCGCGGTCGAGCCTCGGCGACTCGAACCCGTGGACCATGTAATCACCGATAGCGCCGCCGCGATCGATAGAAATTTTTGCTGGAAGCGTTAATCGAGTGAAATGATGGCGACGCTGTCCGCGGGAGGAAAATGTCAAGGCCTCCTTTCCATTCGTCGCGAAACGTTTTTTCCTCTCGGCGGAGCTCGCTCGCTCGCGTCGAACCGTCCGCGGGAGGACGCGGGAAACGAGCCGAACGACAAATGTCGCGGCGATTGTCTGCTAATGCATCGATCGTAAATCTTTCGATTTCCCGCGGCGTGTCGACGGGACCGGTAACAGTCGTGTCGCGATAGTTATTATAGTTATCTAATTATGCAAACCGTGAACGATTCGTCGCAACGACCGAAGCGTGCGCGCCACTGTTCCGACCGCGACAAAAACGCTTGGCTACGACTTCGCTAACAACACGATCCATCAATTGGCGTCTAGTTTTATCTGTCAACGGGGATCACGGTAGCGCGGCGATTACGTGGATAAGTAGAGGGACAAGTTCGACCGATAAATCGAGAAACGTACCGGCTCGTTCGTTCGGCGGATAGAAATTGTTTTCACGCTTCGATTTCCGGGCACAGAGATTTCTAATCGCCCGTGCGAATAGTTTAACGATCAGTTTGCCGCGCGCGAGAGATAATTTAAGGTTTACTGGGACAAATTAGCGTTTACATGGGCAATCGTGTAAGAATTGCACGCGATATTGGTTTCGGTGGCACCGCCGAGGGGCAATCGAACTGTTAATCGAACTATTTGACTATGAATGATCCTAATGCGTCTGGAGCTACTGGATCTAGTATTGCGTTTCCTCTTTTTTTTCATGAAACGTATCACGCGACGATTTAGCTTGTTTCTCTTGGTTTATGAGTTCAAATTATACCAATCAGAACATTAATCCCAAATAATGTTGCTGTCATGTTTAGAATAAAATAACACAGTTGCGAACAGATAAATAGTTATTATTTATTCATTTATTTATTACTGGTCGAACGCAGTGTTTACCATGAGAAATGAAAACATCTCATTTCGCACTAAATAACAAACAACAATATTAATTCCTGTTCAACATAGCGTTAAGCCGGGAATCCACCAGAAAGCTAAGCTAAGCTATGCTATGCTATGTTTAAAAAAAAAATTAGCTTCAATACATTTTTATGGATCCGTTTCCACCAAGAGCTAAGCTAAGTTAATAAAAATGTATTGTTTAAACATAGCATAGCGTATCATAGCTTAGCTTAGCTTTCCGGTGGATTCCCTACTTTGTTCACTGATGTACGTGCTTTTCATTATCCAAATCAGATTGTTTCCTAGATTTTGTCTCGCAATCGTCGGAACTAGGTCAAAACTCATCTGTTCCCAACAGCACTTCAGCCTTCAGCTCCAAATTTTAATTCCCAGATCTTCTTCATTTAAAGACGCGACGTCCGAATTATTTTTAAAACACCGAAAATAATTTCAACAATACCTTCCACCGAACGAATCTAATAGTAACCAACCTCTGAATCGGTTGGGCGTAGCTAACTACAGTTACCTACATGGTACAGTAGAACAGAAATACGTGTCTCAAACTAATTACAGTATTACCAGTACTCCAATAACTTCGCTCATTCAAAAGCGCACCCAATACTCCAAAAGCTCTCGTGTCGGAAAATTACCACTCCAATTTTGTTCCCTCAAAAACGCGATCCCCCAATCATTCCAAGCATCGTGCAAAAAGAAAGACATTTCCGCGAACTGCTCGAAGGTATCTAACAAGGGAAGTTCGGTGAGTGTAAGTCGCCGATTTTAATGAAACTTTGTACGATTTGTCTATGGTCCAACCTAAGAATTTTGCTCTATATAGTAGTTGCCCATACTCGACTTTAAAGGAGAAATTATCCCTTTAATCCAAATCGCCCTTTTCATTTCGGTGCTTATAACTGACAAAGTATAAGTGTTATAAAAAAACGATTTATACAAAAGTTTTACTGTTGTTCAAGACCTATAGGATGGCTCTAAGAAAATGTTGAAAAAACGAATTGTTTATAAAAATTAAATTTTATCCACCCCTCTCTTTCATATATACATATATTGCTATACATCGCTGAATTCACAATAAAGAGCTCTTTATTCACCTGAAACGAGAACATTTTTTGTCAGAAAAAGGGGAGTAGGTAAAATTTAATTTTGATAAACAATTCGTTTTTCAAAATTTTCTTATAGCCATCCTGTAGGTCTTTAACAACAGTAAAACTTTTGTATAAAACATTTTTTTATAACGCTTACACTTTGTCAGTTATAAGCACCGAAATGAAAAGGGCGATTTGGAATAAAGGGGTAGTTTCTCCCTTAAAGTCGAGTATGGGCAGCTACTATGTAGGGCAAAATTCTTAGGTTGGACCACAGACAAATCGTACAAAGTTTCATTAAAATCGGCGACTGACACTCACCGAACTTCCCTTTCAAGCGGTCCTCAGTTTTCTGATAAGAGCACGCTACGGGGGTCTGATTAAGGGATCTTTTCGGCTCGAACGACTTTCCCGACCGCGAAGACACTCTATACCCGGAGAGTTCGCGGTCTCTGCGAATCCCTGGGAGCAATTTTGCTCGTCCGAAAACGTGATCCCGGCGATTATTTACGGGCAGCGTGTAAGGTGAAAGCGCGATAGGCATTCCGAAAGATGACCTCCTCGAAGTAAAAAAGAGTGATCGTGGGTACCTGAAGAAGTCGTCCCTGCAGAAGAGCTTCGCCTCCCTGGAGAAGCACTTGTCTTGCAGCGTGGTTCTGCAGTCGAAGCAACGGACGCACTCGACGTGCCATGCACGGTCCAAAACATTCAGCAGGTACTGATCCATAATTGGTTTCTCGCATCCTGCACATGACAGGAGCATCGCCAGTCCGCGTCTCCCTGCTTCGGAAAAAGAAAGAGAGCATCGTGAGTCCGTGGGGGCCCCCAACAGGTACGTCCGTTTCATATTTAATAATTCGCCCCGGTCGTTTCGTCCTTCCCGCTTTGTTTCGCGCGAATTTCGTCCCCGCCTCCTCCCTCCGTCCCTCCCGCCCGAAACTCCCGGGTACCGACCGCGTGCAGTTGAAAAATATCGGTTAAAGCGAAATGTCGGCCGTCGAAAAAGGGTTGATAGAACGCGCGCACCGACTCGACCAGGCGTTTTAATTTCGTGCGCCCGCGCGCGTCATCGTGCGAACAGAAAACCGGGACGATGAAATTCTGTCACGTCGCGTTTCCGCTCGTTTGACGGCTAAAATCTACCCGTTCCCCCCCTCCCCCCCGATTGTCCCACTTCAGATTTACAGTTCTTTGGAATATCAAATTATTTCGCGTTCCAATTATTGGCTTATCTCGATTTTCACACGCTGAACAGATAACAGAAATTTCTACATTTCGGGGGCAGAAAAAAAATTGTTCTGTCACCGACCACCGGTATACTGCGATATTTACCAAACGTGAATATTTCGTTTAATATAAACGAACGTATTCGACGATTCGAAATTGACACGAATTATGAGGGAAAAAAATTGAAAATACATAGAATTTCGTGCAACCATTTAACAGATTTTTGTTGGTATTTCGAAAACGTGTTAAGCAAATGAGCGCAGCGACGACAGGCGATACGATATCGTGGAACAATTAGCAGCCAATTGAACGCGAAAGAAACACGTGGTCGATCGGCCCGGAGTGTTCTCGATTGGTCGATCTCGAACTCCGAATCGAAAGAAAATATCGGCCGCGTTCACCGTGGCAGCGCACGTGCATAACGAACCGCACATTGTGCGGAAACTTTTTGCAATTCCAACGGTTTGATTACCGTGCAGCCTACCGAACTGCACGGAACAGAGAGCCGAGTCGCGAGCGTAAAAGTGCAACACAATGCGACTTCCCTATTGTTAATGCCGGGGCAGACGTGGAAAAACGGGGGGCAACTTTTTCGAACGATTAACAAATGGGGACGTTGATGTTCCCTATAATATTGCACGAGAAAAACAAAAAATTGGGAATTCAATTTTTTCGAAATTACCAAACAATCTTCAAACCTCCTTTAACAATAAAAAAAAAAGTATGCAATTGTTTCTCTTCAATTAATCCCACTCAAAAGGTCAAAATTTATAGCCTGTAATATACTAACTATTGTAAGAAATAGAGTTAATAGTCGAACAATTATTTTTTCATTCATTGTTCTTGTCTTTCATAAGTATACACTTTTTTTTTTTTTTTTTATTAACACTCAACGATTACGCGAACAATTTTGTTACTAGCGCGACGTATTTCCGATCAATCGATCGTGTCGACGATTGCGATTCGCTGTGCATTAGCAATTTAGCAATCGCGAAGAAAATTGTCCTTTATTCTTCCTTCTTAGCTCGTTTCTCTGCCAATAAACCCAAAAGAACAAGTTGAAGTATTGAATCGTAACTATGCAGTGCACCAAACATTACTATTAATCATTTTTACTATTTATTTTCTCGGTTTTCTCTGAAATGGAACACAAACAAGATTTTAAAAAATTCTTTTTCTTCGTGTAACGATTCCCTACACATTTCTGAAATTTTTCATTGTTCTTGTCTTTCATAAGTATACACTTTTTTTTTTATTAACACTCAACGATTACGCGAACAATTTTGTTACTAGCGCGACGTATTTCCGATCAATCGATCGTGTCGACGATTGCGATTCGCTGTGCATTAGCAATTTAGCAATCGCGAAGAAAATTGTCCTTTATTCTTCCTTCTTAGCTCGTTTCTCTGTCCCTGTTCGTTTCTGCGTCGCGTTTCTCTCTCGTGCTCGACCTCTGACTCCTTTTTTCGCCATTGCTGAACCCTCTAGGGCTCGCTCCTCTTTTTTTCGCGGTTTCCGCCAATGGGCGGAGTTCCTCCCTGCTGGCAGGGTTGTCAACCTAGCAACCCTTCTCCCACCCCTTAAGGTCTGACCTTGCGCATCTCATCTCCCTCGGTTACGCGGGAGGGCGAGAAGAAAAAGGAGGAACGCGACGCGACCCGACCGACCCGCAGTTACCTCAAGATTTAAATCGTTCCACGCGAAATCGACTTACGAGTAATTCCTCCGGCGAAATTGGCTTCCCACGAAAATTTTATGTTCTACCCTGAGGAAAAAAAAAAAAAATAACACCGCCGCGTCGAACTTTGTTAGGCGCGGCAGATAGAGCGACCAGGGGAAAACGTTCTCAAGTCTATAAAAGTATACTCGACGCTAGCAATAAATTAATGGCGTTAAATTTTTAGAGGGAAGCCCGTGAACGTTACCGAGATATTAAAGGGATGCCGAGAAGTGAAAAGTTTCGCAGTAAATTCGAGCGTCGCAACGATTCGGGAGGACCAGTGTACGACCCCTTAATGCGGTTGACCTTCCATTCCCGAAATCAGATATCTCGAAGCGATTTCACGGGCGGAGCGCGTCGCGAAAACGGAGGAAAGATTTCCCTGAACCGTCCAAACGAGATTAGGATTAAGTCTACGCGAGACGAATGACTGGATTGTCCACGGCGAGCGGCTCGATTAATCCAATATCGCTTCCTATTCGAGCGTGTGACGCGTGCCGTCCCTCGCTGCCTCCACCGAGTTATCGCGTATCCAAAGAACCCCGAAGAATATTCGATAAACCATATTATCGCGAGGGAGCGGTCATTTATTCGAGTACTCGAAATCGGTCTCATTAGAATGAAAAAAGTCGTAACGCCGCCGCGTGTTTAACAATTTATCCGCAATCTGAATGAACGATCGGAGAAAAATGTATGCTTCGACCGGTTTGCATTCGACTCGAAGTTAAGGGAAACACGCGACCACGAAAATAGGGCAAATAGAGAACGTGCAAGTCACAGGCGCAATCGTAACGGAACCAGCGTCGCCGCGGTAATTAATTTCCATCGTAATTAAGAAGACGACACGTTGACTCGAGAGTGACTTGGCAATCGACGCGACTTTTCCCGGTATATCCACCCGAGTCAGACACGATCCGATACCTTCAGTGTCAATATTTTTCTTCGAGCAACCCTCCTACCCTCTCGGGGTATGATAATACGCTATCCCCTCCCCCGCAGCCGTTTCGCAGTTTAAGTCTGCTTGGTATCCATCGGAGGAGGATCTTAGAACAAGAACAATGAATGTGCCGCATAATGAAATGCGCCGACTTCAAGGGGGCGGAATTTAATTCTCCGTGCTTTGAGAATTTTAGAGGTAGACCGGTCTAATTAACCGACAGCAACAAAAAACGTGAGTAAATACTTTAAAGATCTCTGTCGACGCTTTGCTTTGAAGAGTTCAACCTTATTGCTCGTGCGAATATTAAATCTTGCTCGAATCATCTGATTTTTTGCTAACTGCGACTCGCATCGGCTCCCCGTCGCTGCGAATTCGCTGATATCGCTATCTTCGGCATGAAATCGATAACTCCCAGACTCCCAGATCATAATAAAACGCGCGATTTTTTTCAGCATGCGTTATCGATTGCACGGTCTCGTTACTGATATCGGTATTCGCGGAATGCTGCGCGAAAGACGAAGAAATGTGGATTAAAATGTAATCTGTTGTGTTGCACGCCGCAGGAAGGCTGCGCAGGAAAAGTGCGTCGGATTATCGGCTGCATGCATAATCCTAGTCGCACCAGTGTCCCCGAGCATGACGGTTTCCTCGAATCGCCGGTTCGTTACGCACAATGACGCGTGTTTTGACGCGTGTTCAACCCTGTCCGAGGCGAATTCATCCTCGTTAGATCCGAAGCGCGGTACAATCCATCACCGTGGCGCGTTTGAAAAAAATAAAAGACGCGTTTCTACGACATCCAAATTACACCACAATCGATCACGAACGAACGACGTTCTTGCTGCGTGGAAGAAGTCGCCTGAAGTTCAATCACGCTTCACCTTCCGCGGCCTCGCGCCGCGTCGAAATCTAGGCTAACGTCGTCCATAAATTCTACTTTAGATGGGTACGTTCCTCGGCCGAAACAAAAAAGGTCGATGCTCCGAATACGGAAAAGAAAAATTGTTGCTCCAAGTTCTCTGTTTTTATTATAGCAACCTCAATTGAGATTTTACTCGGATTTATCTCTAAGATGTTAGGAAGTTTCAATAGTTAAGTAGATACATGACCCTTTACTTAATAATTTTTTTTCTTAGGTTAGGTATAAATGTATATGAATTAATTTTGATAGAAGGTAGAAATATAAATTGGGTAATAATTAATTGAATACTGTTAGAGGATAATGAGTAATTATTGAGGGTGACAACGTTTTTCTTTTTGGTTGTTTTTAGCAACTCAGGAACGTTTTTATCATTTTTACTTGACGTGTAGTTCGAACTGTGGATATGAATCATTATTAAAAGGCAAATAATTGAAAAGGAAATACTTCATTTATGAAATGTAATGGAGCAAAAAACTACCTTGTACTTTGGTCACAAATGAATAGCTATTAACGACCTAAGATTAATCCCACGCGTTTCTATAGCTGTGACCGATCAAATTGGCAATAATTTGGGACAAAACACTGAGCATTATACATTTTAACTGTATGGCGACTAAATACACAGCAAAACAGCAAACAAAAACAAAATAATGCAATTCGAAGTTCATTAATAGACTCTCAATTATCTTTATTCGTTTTATCCAGTGTTTCAATGATTTAAAACATTAGCTATAAGATTGTCTTTAGTAAAGATTTCAAATAAAAATTGAACAATGATTTACTAATATCCTACCTTTCTTAATTATGCACTAGCCTTTCATATCATAATTATTGACTCGAAGAATCGACGTTATACTGTAAGGACCATTATAAGTAAACCTAAATAATGCAATGTAAAACGGTCCACAAATATTATAATTTTTCGTACGATCTATCGTACAATTAAATCTTCAAGGATCAAACGGCAATCGTACCATGCGTGGATCTATTGTACGATCTACTCCCGATCTACTATTACTACTTCGAATCGCCTTCTAAACTGATCGTACGACGAATCGCAAGTTCATCTTTGTAACCCCCAAACGCGCTCAATCCACCATGAATCTTTGAGCTCTAATCATCCAATCCTCAAAAGAGGATTTTACCTTCTTCTCGCGTGATTTCTCCCAGCAAGATGGTCGCTCGGAAAGGGTTGAATCATTCACAGAAAATTGGAAGAAACTCGCGAGAGAAAATTACGATAATAAATACAATTAAAATAGCAGACTTACCTATGTTACACGCTTGGGTGACGGGCAGGGGTGCGCAGCAAGGCCCGCCGAGGGTCGCGACCCTTATCCGGGGGGTACCAACCCCCCCGGGGCCCCCTCCCCCGCCCCCTGCGCCCCCGTAGCCCTCCACCTCCCCAGCCGCGACTGCGGCCACCCCTGCCCCCACTCCCTCGCCGGGCCCGGGACCACCACCAGGCCCACCTTCCACGGGCCCGTATCGGCCGAACGGTCCCGAGGGCCCCAGTGCACCCACTTTTACTGCGGTGTTATCCCAACGGCCGTTAAATCGCACTTCTCACACTTCCCCCCGTCGGCTGCCAGTTTTTTCCCTTCTCGAGGCACACACTCGACAATATTTCCCGACGATCCGCTTTCTTCTCTACCCCCTTGTCTCTCTCTTCGAGTCTAATTTTCGGATTCCTTCTTGATCTCCCTCCGTGCAAAAGCGTTTATAACTTCGCCTATAACCAATATTTCTGGCTTCCTCTGGGTGTCTTTGCGCTTGTGTTTGATAAGGTTTTCGATGCTTGTATTGTGTAGGTTTGTTTGTTTGCCTTCGAGTTGAACGAAGAACGGATATTGGTGGGATAACAAGCCACCGAGCGCTGTCCGTCGCCGCGGTTTCACCCCCTCATGTATGTCTCAGCTGACAGGCCAGCACCGTCGGCGCATCGCGCGCTCAGGATCGTCTCAACCCAGGTTCAGACACTCCGCGGCGGATCATGGCGGTACCGATGGGACCGGTATCGCGGCGGATCTCTCAGACGCGACTCGCGCGTCCGCGCGACGGCCCGCATCCAGGGGAAGAGCGCGAGGTACCTCGGCTTTCTGTCGTCGGCGCCTGGATATCCCGAAGAATCCCCGCACCGACGATTACGACGCGTGCCGCCGTACACTTCCCAAAGTCTCTCTGAACCCCGTCGCACGCGGTGTCCACGAACCCGCCGGTAAACTCTCGAAGTGTCCGACGGAAACGCACACCCCGCGGTGCGTGATTCGACCCCGTGGAATCGGCGAATGGGGATCGTAGCAGACCGGGGCGAACGGATCAAGCGGGCCAGCAGGACGAGGAACGCGAGGATTCCCGAGCGCGCTCGCCTCGAGTTCGCCAGCCAACTGGCTGCACCTGTGACAGCCGCGAGGGTCCCCCCTCTACTCGGACGGGACGTCGCGCGCCTCTCCGTCACCGGCTACGCCCATTGGCCACGGCCACGCCGCGGGACCTTCCGCGCTCCTCGCCGATTGGCCGGCGAGGCCCCGCTCGGGCGTAGCCAACCCCGCGCGCCGTCAGACATGGCCGTGGAATGGCTGCGGGAATCGCTCCGTGCCGCGGCGGACGAGACGCTTCTGTCGTTGCTACCGCTTCTCTCCGGCCGCTTCTGCCGCGGCGCGGCGTGTTGTTGCCTCGAAATAGCCTCCGCCGCCTGATGCTCCGGCTCTCGTCTCTGACGCGCGGCTATCGATCCCTCTTCGGCGTAACGCCGAACAGTGCCTCGCGAAATGCCACAGGTTTCAGGGAATCTTTACCTCTCGCGCCCCCGCGAAGTAGTACCACTCCCTCCCCCACCCCGTGGCGCTTCTTTCCACTCGAATCTCGCCGTCCCTCTCGCACGCCGGGAATACCTCTTTCTCCATCGAGGGCTACTCTTCCTTCTTGCCTTCTTCCTCCTGGCCGATTCTCGTCTTTTTCTTCTCTCGCCCGTGCCGCGGTCAGCTTTCTTCGAGTGCTCTTTTCTTTCTCCCTCGCTCCGTTATTCGCGCCGATTGCACACGTACGCGAATCAGAATACGGCTGTGTATACGCGCCCTCTGCACGACTCGCGAGACATAACCTTATCGCGAGGCTCGTTTCGTGACGGAGGCGTGTACCGACGCGTGCTTTATATCGATTAAAGGGCCTCTTCGGCCTATTGTTTCACCCCTATTTGAACGCCGCATTTTTTTTCGAACCTGTGGCCGCGGCAGTGTGTGGAAAGCATCGTCAGTCGTTCGATGCTGTTCCATGCGATTACCGGTGTTTACATGAATCGGGCCTCGCGGACCAAGCAGAATTTGCGCGTGACGTTTCGTATCGCTTCAATCATTATGCAAAATTCACAACCTAAATTCACAATCTCGTGGAAACGAGTTTCTCCGCAAATTTCGACTCCCAAACTGTTCCGGATTGCGACTTACAATTGGATGATCTTCCCTCGTGTTAATCTGTTGTACAGTACGACTCCAATTCAACATACAAATTTCGAGAATGTGTACAGTGTGGGGGATGGATAAACGAAAAGAAGGGCTTTGAAGATTTGCCCCTTTTGCTCTGTTTTAGAGGCAATTGCCAGGAAAGAAACGTAAGGATTTTCATTTTTTATTCATTTATTTACGATTATTCATTCATGATATTGATTTGATGAAGATGTCGTTGAAAATGCTGACCTCGGCATATTCAAACATTATACTTAATTTATTCTTTATGATTGGGTTTCTCAGTTGTCCTCTTGAGTTGACTGACACCGAGTAAACTTTCTCTTTCAAAGTTCAAACAAATTCATGAAAAACGGAATATTCTCTTCTCTGTCATTTATTTATACCAGTATAAAACCTTCAATCCGAACATTTTTTCCATGCCAATAAACCCAAAAGAACAAGTTGAAGTATTGAATCGTAACTATGCAGTGCACCAAACATTACTATTAATCATTTTTACTATTTACTTTTTCGGTTTTCTCTGAAATGGAACACAAACACAGGTCTTTAAAAAATTCTTTTTCTTCGTGTAACGATTCCCTACACATTCCTGAAGTTTTGACGTTTCAATTGAGAACACCCTATGTAGTGCCTTCCTGAAATATGGTGACTTTAAGGAAACAACAAGGATTGAGATTCTTCGCGTTTCTTAAATCAAGCGTCTATTTAGAAGTAGTAGTAAAACTGATGCAAAGACGTTTAGAGGCTTCTGTCACATGCCACACTACTTGAACAGATCTCGAATGAGTTACTATATCTTGGGAAGGCACTATATTCGCGTTAAATTGTTCATTTAGCAAGGAACGACAAAAAATGTAACAGTTGTCCCGCGTGCTGTTGTGATTAGCCGTAAACAAGTGGCCTCTATAAATTACATCACCGCGGACTGGTTAAGCTTATTACAAGGGTCGACCATAGACTACTGAAAAGCTGTCAGGGATTATTATAGGGTTCCCGTGAAAAATCGACCGCCACTTAGATGTGTCAATTCGTAACGGGGCGCGCGAGTAAGTATAGTCCTTGCCGTTCTCTTTCTATCTTCCTTTCGTCAACGGGCAACTGTACCCTTTCGAATGCATATACACTATACTTTCTTCCTTGTAATTAACAAAATGAATCTCACAGCAAACATTGTCATTAAACTGTCATAGACTCTGACGAAGGAAATACTAGACCAAAATTGTTCACCTATCAAAAGTGAATGAACGTCAACCAAATGAATGTGTAAATATATAAAACCCACGGACTTAGGAATATACTTACTTCATACAGGGTGTAACAAAAATGTTGCAGTTCCTTGAAAGGGGTGATTCCTGAGGTGATTTTAAACAACTTTTTCCTTTGCGAAAATGTAAGGTGAGGCTTTGTTAACGAGTTATGAACCAAAATACACCGACCAATAGGGGAGCGAGTACAGCGGATTAATGATGGCGCGCACGATGGCGGACCAATAGTACTAACAGCTGGAGCCCGCGTTAAAATTCATCCGCTGTACTCACGCTCTGATGGGTCGACGTTTTTCATTAATAACTCCTTAACAAAGCCCCATCTAACATTTTCGCTAAGGAGAAAGTTGTTTAAAATCACCTCAGTAATTACCCCTTTCAGGGAACTGCAACATGTTTGTTACACCCTGTATTCCTAAGTCCGTGATAAAACCAGAATCACGTAGACTGTAAACTGATCCCACATTTTACTTACTGCAACCCAATTGGTTAATGTCACTTTCGATTCGAACGTACCCACAGAGAGCGCTTGCTGCTCTCAAGAAATATCCGAATCAAGATCTCAAAAGTGATCAGAAACTTGTATCCAACGTGGATTATTATACGTTTCTGCCTGTTGAACGGTATTTACGGAATCGCCAGTCTGAAACGAACGACTTCATTACAACGGCGTTCGAAAGATCGTGGCGATTCGCGTAACGATGATAGCGGCAAAAACGGTTATTAACACGCTTTTCGGTTTTCATCGTCGGATTTCGCCCATTCGCCACGGATCGCTGCCGCGATCGTATCCCCTGCCGTCGAGTAGCCGCGCGGTTATTATCGGTATCGAAATACATCTCGACGAATGCATCCCGTTATTATTGTGCCATAAATTTCGCGACGAAGACAAATGGACGCCGGAATTTCGTAACGACGGGAATACCTGGAGGTCACGGAGTTCTTCGCGCGTTTTATCCGCGATTCGAGAACAGCAGTAAATCGTGTTACGCCGACTGTTAAGGGTGCAGTAAAACGCGGTAATACGCAATAACTGTACGGGAATTAATAAACGTGAAATTGATGCCTATTCGCAAATCAGATTCCACTTAACCTCTAAACATTTCGCTGTGCAAACGATCCTTCGAAATGGGGAGTATTCTGTCGACTTTACGAGGAAGAGAAATTTATTCGTAGCTCGCGCATGCTCGCAAATAAAAGGAAATAAATGCATGGCGGAAAAAAAGAAACAAAGTAGGAGGCACACGATAATCGAGGAAAATGAATTCTCTCGACCCTTTCGTATATGTACGAGTACGAGCGACGTCATTGTTGACGCGTGAAATCATAACGTTGAATCGAGGCGAGATTTTCCGGCCGGCGTTTAGGCGCGTTATTCGTCCTGCAAAACCGCGAGGTTAGCTCCGTGGAACAAAGAAATACGATCAGTTTTTCTTCTTGACTGACGTGGCGATTGTAGCCGCGACAAAAAAAATATATGTCACAGGTATGACAGGCTATTCGTTCATACGCAACGCCGAGCCATTGTTCCGCGCTTCGCTCCCGTCCCACCCGACAAGACGATAAATGGGAAAATGAACGCGGCTCGAGTTACGATCTTCCGTGCACGGTAATTATTATTGGTTTTCCAATGGTTCCGTTTGGTTTATTTAGCCTTCGAGATCAAACGAGGAAGCCGAGGATCCATATTTAGAACCCCCTATCGAGAAACGAATCGACTCGTAATTTTACCCCCCCGGTTTTCGTTTCTTCTTGTATTCGGGAATAAATTTATAATGGCACGAAGTACAGATATTTTAAACGAGGTAAATATATTAAACCAGACCAGCTGTACTAAACGACTATACATACTCTGTATCACAAAAAAATTAACTTAAATGATCATACCTTATAAATATTAATACGAACGACGACTCATATTAAATAAAAAATACTATCAATTAAAGATTAACTATTTCTAAAGTAATTATTTACAGTGAAACTTTTAATAACTGACTACTGACTACTCTACTCCGTCTGACCACGCAGCTGATTATTCTACTTACTACTAGTGAAAGAAGATCGTCATTAATCAGCCTATTATAGACAGACTCCATAAAATCTTAAAACATGATTAATAATAACTTCACGTATTCTTTTTTATTGTTAACAATAAGCTACACGTTCCTGTAATACTAACATAAAAATATTGAATATATAAAATATGAGATGCTTGATCTCAATGCATTGTACTATTTTTTTTCATTCCACAATGCTATAAGCAGCAATGTTCTGAATTTCTTTGGCAAGCAATCAGATTAAAGGCATACATCTTTTAGAATATCCCTGGTTTATCATTTAGAATAATGTCCTACCCATTTTCTATATGTAACATTCATAATGTCCTCCACTGCTTTATCAATGGGATGGATTATAAAAGGTATGGACACTAGACCAACAATAGTGGAGATCCACCTATTTTTCAAGGCCACATTATTGGTTCTTGCTTGTAGAAATTGTACAGCAGCACAAATTCTGTTGATCGTGAAGCCAGGAATGATCACAGATGCGAATGACTGCCACAATAATGTGTCTGTCATTGAAAGTATTGCATTTCTTGTTGCTCGTGATGTACTATCTCTCTGAAAATATTACATTCGCGTTTCCAATGGGTATAGTTAATTATCCTTCCTTTAATTTAACTTACATGGTAGGTATTTGCACCTTTGTCAATTGTATCTGCAAGAACATATCCGCTGGATATAAAATAACTAAGCCTTACTAATGAATTTGAGATTATTGGTCTAAATGCTTCTCCAACTTCGTTTGCATACCCTAAGAACCAAAAAGTAACGATTATTTTCTATATAGTTTTGCTATGGACTAGTCTGCATGTATTGACATAGCAAAAGCCAAATTGTGAAAATAATGAATATAGTAGTAAAATAATAACGAGGTAATGCTATGTATAAATTACAATTTTAATCCGAAAGTAATGGAAAACTCAAAATGACAAAAAATACATGACAAATCATCGTGACACACTGCGAAAACGGTGACTCATATAAAATTGAAAATGTCAATGCAAAATTGAATAACAGCGTTTAATAACCTGTTCTCTATTACCCAGATATCTGACAGGTGTGTCACGATACAAATCCACTTGTCTTTTTATTTCTTTCGCCTTAAAATCGTCCATTTTTATAATGTTTTTGTATTCGATAACATAACCTTGCTCACTGTCATATCAATTACTGTGCATTGGCGTAGTATCGATTTATTTAATTCGGTTGCTTAGTGTATGTCGTGTATGTCTTTTATACTGGCATTATAAATTTTACGAATTATTTATAACAAGAAACACTTGTATACAATTCGTAATATCGTAAAATAAGTTACATGAAAATATAGATTTACATCAGATTTTCAACATTCCCGTCTTTCCCGTCAAACATGGGAAATTTTCAATTTTGGTCAGACTGCAATATCTGCAATATTACCAAATGTAACGTGTATTTTATAGGCGGTGAAGAGATTTAAAATTATAGGAAAATAGATAAATTGTCTAAATACCTTCTTGTTGGTCTACCTACTGCACAATTTTTCAATTTCAGATCATAATAAAATTGTTTAACAAAATAGTTCAAGCACTTTACTTGACCGTCTTACATTCAAATTCAGGTTTTCGCAATGTATCGTGCACCATGAAAACTGCATTATTCATTTAATTATTTCCGTTTTCTAATAAAAACACAACAAATAAAATGTAAGACCATGTAAGACCCTAAAAGTAGAATAAATTTGCACGAGAATTTGGATCCGTTGACTATGTAAGGTAACGTTACGAGAACAAATGTGCTGTCGGAGGAAAGGGAGAGGCCGCCGTGCGAAAGAGAAGATTTGAATAAATGATGGAAAGTAATAATAGCAACGATCAGATCTACGCATGATAGAATTAAAACAGTAGTTTCGTATCGACGTATGGCAAGTATGGCGCCCAATCCTATTATCTCGTTTGTGTATAACATAACCTTACGATGTACTTCTAACGGAGGAAACCTTCTCCCGAATCTAGAAGGGGTGGCGCGCTTCTCCAGAAATATGACAGATCCGTAATATTCGTAAGTGAAAGTAGCTCGTACGTCGTCAGTCAAAATGTTAGATCTCGATTACATTAGGGAATACCTTAGCATGCAAGTTAATGAAATACTTTGCTGGTGGTGGTATTACATCAGAGAAATTTCATGGCAATTACTGATAGCCGTTGTCGCGTATCTTTGCGTTTGCATTTGTCTCTATTCAATTTTGAAGAGGGTCAGCCACGTAGCGTGGCAGCTTCCAGGTCCGCCTGCTAGGATATTGTTAGTCACGGCTCACCCTGACGATGAGGTCATGTTCTTTGGTCCTCTTATATACTGGGTCACGAGATCGAAGGCTAGTGAGATCTACCTCCTCTGTCTTACCACCGGTACACACCAAACTCGTCCAGCATTTTAATTGCTGAAATAGAATATTTTGCCGAATGTACTGCATTCTTGAATTTGCTTTCAGGTGGAAATAAAAGGAGGAAAGAAGAGCTATGGGACTGTACAAAAATATTAGGAATTCCAGAAGCTAATGTAACTATAATAATGTAAGGAATTATTTTGTTCGACTCGTTTGCAAGACAATTTATTTGTTCACTTGAATGCAGCCAAATTCTATCCTTCTAATCTTCTACCATAGTTCAATAAATGCATGTATAGGAGTACAGAGTTACCTGATGATCAAAATGTACAATGGCCAACAGAGGTAGTGGCGGAATGTATTTTACAACACGTAGAGAGTTACAAAATCAATGCGGTTGTAACGTTTGACAAGCATGGCGTAAGCGGACACAAGAATCACATCTCCCTATACTTTGCCATAGCTGCATTATGCATTGAAAAGAAAGTACCATCTTGTTAGTATCATTCCTCTCGTTACTAAATTATTTTTAAACGAATACTAAGAGATCCAATTTCTTTCCAGATTGTAAGCTATACGTTTTAGAGTCTGTGAATATAATTAGAAAATATGTTCAGCTCCTAGACTTACCACTTAGTTTGTTATCTGCTTCATACTGGTATTTAGTAACATACAATCAGAAAAAAGTTATAAAAGTAAGTGTGCCATACATATAATTCCTCTGTAAATAGAAAGATTCGATGTTGGTGAATTTTAATTACTCCTTCAAATTTTATATGCAACCCAAATAAATATCTTGAAATTTTTTCTTTTGTCTTTATAGAATGCAATGACTGCGCACAAGTCGCAGTACGTTTGGTTTCGAAAGTTGTACATGATATTTTCGCGGTACACATTCGTCAATACCTTCCAAGAAATGAGCGCCCTCGATCTGGAGTTGGATCTCCAGTTCGACGACGAGTAATCTAAGCTGATACTTATAATTGTACAAACTGTAATTAATTGTACATAAGGTGAAAATGAAATTTGTCTTTTAATGCGTAATAAAGAAGTTGTAGGATTCTAAGTACAGTTTTCAACTATTTTTGAACATTGATTATACGGCGCCGAGTAGAAAGTGTTTTTTATTCGACCTTGCAGAAATATACAATTGTTTAGAAAGAAATGTAGCGTATAGTTCTCAGAGAGTAACAATAAATCGACTTTTTATTACATGTAATTTGTGCGTTATTCCATTCATACATACTTTTGTTGCGAAATAAAGTGTAATCTCTATATTGATATGTAAATATCTACCGAGTGTGCTTAATATAATACTATTTGTATTTATTTCGCAAAAATTTGTAGCATCGTCAAAATAACTACCGATTATTAATAAATGATTTGAGCAAGTATAGAATAATTGCAAGATAAACTTGCCAAGTTAAGAATATCCACTTTAGAATCTGTCTCCCAGCAATAACATACAATATAATATGTGATCGTATTTTATTCGAGTTCGAATCTCATAAATTTGGCACAGTTATGTCTTGTGCACTAGAAATATGATATAAATTCTATTGTCTTATCTCTTTTGATATTTTTTGACATGTACTCTCTTCTTTTAAACATTGTGCAACAGCAGCAAATTTAGAACAATTACTTATATCCTTAAAAAAAGTATCCTTTTTTTTAAATAAAAACAACAAAAAAAATTGTCTTTTCTCGATATAAATTAATCATTTAAACCTTAAAGCAAAATGAAATACTCATGTTCTTACTTACAAACACATAAAAAAGCTGCCATTTTAAACATTTGGAATGAATGATATCAACAGTATATACTGCATTAATAAACAGTCTTAAATCGTATAAAAAAAAATAATCAAATAGTTGTCATACTGATAGAACTACGAGTGCACAATGCGTGTTTGCCTACACATTAATAAATATATATATTTTTTATATATAGAGAATATTTTAAAAAGTATATATGTGCGTTATAATCTTTGTGTCTCATATGTATCCATTGTACATTTTCGCCGAAAATGAAACTTACTTCGTCTTTAAATACATACAAAAATTATGGAATGTCATTGAATGTCTTACACCCTAAATATATATATATGTATGTATCAACAATAATCGAATGATTCAACACTAGAATAGACGAATTCTTATTTCTTCCTAATTCGTTAACTAATCAGTTTGTATCTTTAAAATGAAATAAATGCTTACAAGGCAGTCGCAGAAAATGGACGGCATTAATTAAGTGTTCCCGCAAGATCTTCGTTCAGTAGACTACTGTAACAATAATCGATTAGTAGAATACTGAGTTTAGGTACATAGAGAGAAGTAATACCAAAAGGTTTTCGATCCTTATGGAAAAAAAAAAACAGAGATCTTCTATCTCGTGTGAACAGGAATGGATGAATTTATAAAGAGTTCATGGCAAAGATCTCGCGGGCCGTATCCTAGAATCTGTCCTTAGCACGATGGTGCGAGCTCAAAGTGTCCATGCCGGACTGCGGGGAATCTGTATCGCCCGGGTCTTGCAGATATTGAAGCTCTTGTAACTCTTGGAATTTCTCATGATCTCGAATGTGCGCGTAATTGGCAGCCAAACACATCAAATAGTGTATAAGACTCAACACTACCAACATTGCAGCCACCGTTGCCAAGATGAACATCACCTCTGCCTTTTCAACGAAATCTTTGCAGAACAATTTGACTTCTTGTGGTCCGCATACCTTCATGTCCTCGACTCTCGTATTATTCGGGAATATGAAGCCTGTGTGAAATGTATGTGTCATTATATTTGATGCAACTGAAATTCGTAGAAGCCTTTTTTAAGAACTTACTGAATTGAGTAAAGTCAATGCATTGATCAAGAGACTGCACTCTAGGGTTGCTGCAGAGTCCCCAAAATATAGTGAAAACCCAAGTAATAATAACCAAGAATGCAAATATCAACAGCCAACCCAGTTGCAGAATGTATGTGATTGTCATGAACTAAAAACAAGGAAATATACATTTTGTTTTCTGTTCTTCTTCTATAAAGAATTTGCTAAATTATTAGTACATACAACAGCACAAGAAATACGTCCGCCAACTCTAGATCTCCATGCTCGATATACTTTGTGTCTAGTAGCGCCAGTTGCGAGACAACCCACACATAAAATCATAAAACCCAAAGCTGCCATACTAGCACCAATCGTTGCGAAAGTCAATTGTACAGCTTCCAACCAGCCGAGTCGCAAATGAAATACTTGATCCATCATCAGAGAACCCAATGTAACTCCTCTATACATGGTGCCACAAAATATACCCACGCCCAAGCAACACATTATTGTTGCAATAAGAGTTGCATATGGCACTCTGGCCATGCAATCGTTGCACATACTCCCTGAAAAAATATAATTTATGTAGATCATTTCGTAATACAGTGATATCTGCATAATTTTATCCATTATTTATCCATTATTATCCTACAAAGTTTCATAAATCACCAAAGCATTTATTCGTACTATGAAACTTACTACAAGATTTATAATCATAATCAAGCCCATGAAGACTTTTTTCTGAATATCTATCTATGCTAACATTACTATTAAACCTTCTACGTAGAGGCAAACTGTCACTTGCTTCCTCCTGATTTCTCATAGTTAATTACGATTATTAATAGCTTCAACAACCTGTTTGAATGAGGCGTCAAACGAATACTGAGAGAATGAATGAGTAATCTTCTCTTATATATCGCAGATAAGATTGCAAACCGTATCGTACGGGACACCGACGCTATCGAATCGTTACTAGGAAACGGATTATTCCGTAATCTGACGAGAAGAACTTCTCCTTTTTCATAAAACACTTTCTCACGAGGAACAACATCGTATCGGAATGTTTACAAATTATCTTGCTTACCCATGTTTCGAGCCTGTTGTTGTTCGAGGTTAGGATTGTTTCTAACGGGCACAACCCGTTGCTGATGCTAAGAGTATTACACCAAGTTCCTTTCAATTACCAAAGTAATTGAACGTTGTTTTATTGTATTAGTGAATGACATCCCACACACTTCTCGTAATTACACATCGACACGTCACGCCACTTGTTTATGTAGATTCTCAGCCCTGCTCCCTATCAAATAAAACTATTAATTTTGTTGTAAACCGCACTTTTAAAAAATGCTTTTGCTTTGCACATAAATAACTTACAAGAGTGAAGACAGATATTCTTATTTTTATTGTAGGGTGATTCAGAGATTCATAATGACATTTAATTTTTGGAATGTCGTTTGTGTTTTTCAGTGACCCTTTAAAATGAGTCAATATGGCGACAACGAGCAAAAGTGAATGGGAATTCTTACCGTTAGATACTACGTATGCTGTAATGCATCAAACAGAACGTTTCTTTTATGGAAATTATAATAATAAATATTCCTTTCCTTATGTAAGTGTAATAAATGCTAATAATTCTTGGTAGCTTATTAGGTTCTATTTTGTTTTTTAGTCTCATCAAAACAAAAACATAACGCATCAATTTTTATGAATACATGTTCACTTGGAATGAGGGAGAGACTATGTCGAGTAAATATACATACTATAAAAAATGAATATAAACTTATAAACTTATAACGAAAACATTTCAATCGGAATTATGCGCATTTCGCATTGACATTGTCGTATATTTTTATAAACAAGTGCGTAATGTATGCAACTCATTTATTGAACATTTATATCAGGTTCTTAACAATTCTGATCACTCGAATGTTTCTTATATGACACAGTATGATATAAACATATCACGCAAATAAAATAGTACATCGTTTCAGTAAGACTTCGTGTCTAGCATTTTTAATTATAATAATATTCTTACAACAGTTATCGGTTATATATAAATACTTTTAATTTAAAAAGGAAATAAATAAAACTTAAAAATGTACACACATATGAATCATACTAAATGCGATAAATTTACGTTCACTTTCAACAATTTATCCGGTTTCGTTGAAAGGTTTCAAGCTTTTTTGTTTTCATAACACTGTATATCTGTGTAACAAGTTTTAGTTAATATCTACAGCAATTATTAATATAGGAGCTATCGCAGTGACTAGATTAAAAATGTTTCTGTTGTTAACTATCCTCTCCTCTAATATAAGTTTTTACTATAACTCATATATTTCAATGAATAAATAAATACATACAAAAAAAAATCTACATAACATTACTCTGACAATTTCTTATTAAAACTAAACATTTTCCTGCTATTAATATGGAATGCGTTTACATATGAAAATGCTCTTTTAAAATGTTAAAGCTATTTCAATCTGACAATTGACAGAACAGCATCAGAATTCTTGGTGTCATACATGATGTTCAACCTGTACAATAATATTTTGTTCTTTTTAAGAAGGAGCAAAGCTTTTTATGACATTCAATATTAGTAATACACACTTTGTACATCGATGGGATTTCCAGGAGCCAGATATGTGGACGGAAAAATTTCAGAATTGCTTCGATAGCCACGATGTACGGACGACACACGGTGAGACTGTTCAACGTGGATAAAAGACATGACTTTTTAAAATTATGCGATTGGCGTTTCCTTTTCAGTACATATCGTGATAAAATGTTTAATTTTGAAAGTATCTAATTTTCCTGTTACAAACTGTAGGAAACCTTGTGCGAGTAAAACCAGTAAACTTCCTTGTTCGATATAATTAAAACTACCTTTTGAACTTATATACAATGAGCACTTTTTCGTTAGAAATATATGTACTTCACTTGTGCAATAAATACAATTCACTGCAATTCGCGTCTGTTTTTCGATAGTTTTGTTTAAAATCTGCAACTTTGCACCTTCATTCCTTTCCCCATTGTTCTCTGTACATTGTTTCAGATTAAGTTTGTTCTTCTTCTTCAACTTCCTCCGAATTATCTTCTTTCTCGATGCCTTTTCCGTTCTCCGTTGTACTTTCTGTTTCAATTAAATTGTGTAGCTCTTTGCAAAGCGTTTCCTCGCAAACTTCACCGTTCAAAACACTGTTATCGATCATATCGTACTCATCTTTTGCACCGTGTTCCACTACATCCTTGAAATCAGATTCTACAATTTCTTCACAACTTTTGAACATATCGGGATGTTCGCTGGAATTGAACAGCTCAGGATTCTCGTTAGAATTTAATATATCAGTGTTAACTTCGTCGTCTGTAGTATCAGTAGATTGGGAAACTTTTTTTAACACGCTGTCGATCAAGTTGGACGCAAAACTTTTATTTTCATTTCCTTCGTGAATAGTCTGATGAATTGGTAAAGTCTGCGGTCTATGTGCTCGTGCATAAGGAAATGTATTTTCTTCCCCTGCCGGCGTATGAACAGCGGATATTTCAGTTTGCGTTGCTACACCGTTGTCAATGAGATGCGGTTTCGATTGCATATTTGACATGCATCGTTTTATCTCTGACATAGAATCTTGTAATTGTTGAACCTATACATTTTCAAATACCATGGAATTTATTCATCATCTTAGAATAGAATGATTAAGAATACTATGAAAATTCTATGGAAATGTTACCTGGTTATGCAACAAATTACACGTTTGTGCTAAATTAGTTACGACGTCTACATTTTGTGCAATGTTTTCATTATCGTTGTTTGTAGAATCTCGATTACCACCGGGTTGTAGACTGACGACCTTTTTCCATAATGCATTAATTGCTTGCATTTGTAATAATTGCAATTTATGCTCACTTTCCAAAGCAGTTCTAGTTGCTTCCATATCGGTGGAAAGTTTCCTAAAATATCAATAAATTATGCAATACTTTGAAAAATACATTGTTTATAAATAATAATACAAAAAAAAAAAAACATACTGAATGTATTTATTTGTTCTCGTCATTTCTATAGTTTTCAATACGTTGGTTGCTCTTTTATTAAGATTTCTGGTGTGATAGCCTCTCCACATCCTTTGGATACAAATTGCTGCTTTCTCAGCATCATCTTGATCTATTTGAATATCAGAACATAAATAAGATAATCGCTAAATTATGGCAATTGATTTTTTATCAATCTACCAAAAAAAACTTTTACCCTTATTGTCTTCTTGTCTCCTTTGGATAGCTCTATGTCGTATGCTATCCAATTTGGCTTGACACAGTTCACTATCTTCGTCGCTACTTTGAGTAGCATTATCAGCATCCCCCTCGATATCTTTTTTAATTACACTGCTTTTAACTTTATCACTCGCACTTTTGGGTCTCTGTATACTTCTGCTAAGATTCGGCGAGTTTCTTCTACTTCGTTTCATAGGTAACGTTTTACTTTGAACATAATTATTAATTTTCACGCTATGAGGACATTTATTACTAGCATTTGTGACAATCGGCTTAGCGATATTTGGTTTTCCAATGCTGCAATTCGACGCGGAATTACTTTTGACGAGTGCATTTGCTTTCACAGCACTGAGATTCGTTTTTGCCATCGGATTAACTGTATTGATTATTGGAATAGCTTTACCATCCCCATCGCATCCGGGTTTGCTAGGCATTGTAATTTGGCATGGCGATGTTAATTTACTCGGTGGCGTTTTTGCCAAAACTCGCGATAGACCAGAAGGCGGACGAAAATCTGGACTCATTAGTGACTCAGGAACTGGTACTAATTTTGTTGCAGCTTGTAAAGGGCTGGATGTTTCTGCGAAGCAAATGTTCGATATGATAAACGATCAGAAGTAAATGATGTTGCTAACATACCTTCTATGCTTTGTGAAGCGGCAGCATTCTGTGCTTTATTATTCAGTGTATTGCAAAGCATGTTTGGATCTAAACTTTGAGTCATTAACGACTCGTGATCTTCATTCATCATAGTGTGGCACGAAGAAACCATAGCATCTGTATGACAACTGGATATCATTCTATCGGGTGATCTTATTCTCACCGAATTTCTCGACGAACCTAATTAAGTATCGAGTACGTTAAATATTTATATTTTACTTGGAATATTCTTAGATATTTTATTATACTTAAAGATAAGTTGGAGCTAGCTTCGCTAGCGAAAGCGTGCAAATGATATCTGACTAAAAGCTAAAGAAACACATGAATTGTGAACTATGTATGTGAAATGTATTTCCAATTCGTCAAACGCTAACTTGCTAACCAAATCCTCTAATTAGCGTTATCACCATAACATTGTTCCATCTTTCATTCTCCAAAGTCATTTGCACTATAGAAGCTTAAAAAAGCAACCATTTACAAACATACTATACACTAGGCATGAAAGGGTATAAACATGTGCATTAATCCAAAACAACAATTTTTCGTAATGTTTATTATTTCTAAGTTTCCCAGGACGTAAGCGATGCGAGTCTTAGATTTGCACACATGTCTATTATGCAAATGTAGCTGGGTATGATAAATCCTCATTTTGACTTTGGATACCTTTACAAGGTGAATGGCACGCACAGTACTTTGCTTCATAAAATTTTGGTGACTGTAAGCATTTATCTTCATAGTATGTCAACATTGGCGCAACTAGAGAAAACACATTGTAACTAGGATATGTATAATGTGCATGACGACTGGAAAGTGTACATCACTACTAGTCCACTTTTGCGATTATAATTAGAAAAATCTTTAAACAGCTTCTGATTGTATTTGCGACAATGAGAGAGAGAAAGAGAGAGAGAGAGAGAGAGAGAGAGAGAGAGAGAAAAATGTGAAGGATCGATTAGACTCACTGGTACGTCTAGGAGAACTTGTCCTGTTATGACTAAGTCTACGCCTAGCGGCTGGAGAAGGACTCATTCCAATGCTACTTATACTGTGCACACTTCCAGTATCGCTCTGTTGACTTAATTGTTGTTGATGATGCTGTGCTTTACTCAAAATCAGCCTAAGCTTCCTGTCAGTCTCGTTTTCTAGGGATTCACCGGAAAGAGGGCAGACAGATGCTAGGTACTGAGCAAGCTGTGCATGTTCACCGACACGGAACTGTCTACCGCGTCCCTGAGAATACAGCCACTCTGCTTTCAAACTGAGTGGCCGTCGTTTCAAATGAATTTTGACATTCTGAACTGACATACCTCTGTATAATAGATTACGCAGGATATAAGTGTAAACGTTACCAATAGAAAAACCCACCTTTCAATAGGATCAACAGGATAGCCATCAATTGATTTTAAGATCATACACCAATTGATAACAAAAGGGCGATAGTCGAACCCGCTATAAACTATTTGTTAAGAAGAATAAGCTATAGCTGTAAATCTACAGTTAGTATAAATGTTGTGTTGTCGACTATCACTCTACAAGCGCAATGTTTTATTCGCAAAGAGTAACACTAAATATGTGTAATGACTAGACTGCGGAAGTTTATGCAGTAACAATATGCAGTGAATATACAGAATATATGCAAGATATATGCAAAGTATATGCAGGATAAATTTGATGTATACGTTACATGTATACAGATTAAAAATTCATATAATTGTGTTTAATGAATGTAATTAATATGAGAAATACATTTTTTAAATTATTACACAGGGTGATCCGTTTAAATAAGAGCACCTAAATATATTTTCGAATTGTGATGATGCAAAACATATGTGTTACATAATATGAAGAATTTTTTTATTAAATCATGTAATTGATGAAAAAACGCATTTAGATATGTTTAATGACATGACCTTGAAAGGACCTTGATAGTTGTATGTGTTTGGACCTCAACTATTGAATAGTAAACAACATTTGGTCATTCCAAGTAATGTAAAACAAGAAACATTATACTATTCCCAAAATTTCGGCAAGTATTACCTTGAGGGTGAACTCAACCTACACGGACTCATGTGCGCTTAAATTTTCAACTTTCTCCTCACATTTTTTATATCTGTAATAGAGTTAAGTGAAACACTCTGCATATGCAGGGTATGCAAGATATATGCAATATGCAAAATATGCAAAATATAAAAATATGTTTTTGAAATCGTTTAATAATGAAACATATTTCTGTCAAAGTCTCATTCCTTTAATTCATTTCCCTAAAATATGCATTTGCATGAACTTCCGCAGTCTAGTAATGACATTGAAAGTGGTAAAGTATTTTATATTCTGTCCATGTTGTGTGAAGAAGTATATTCGAAGAACGTCGCTAATCCATCTATAAAATCTAGTCGGAAATATAAAATATGAAGCATGAAAAAGGATACATACTGTTACCTGTCATACTGACACATGGATTATTTGCGATTGAAAAATTTATTAAGTTCTTTAAATTAGCTAAATGCGACATTTCGTTTAAATCTGTTAAATTATTATTCGCTAATGTAAATGTTTCTAAAGATGTAGGCAAGTAGCGTTCGCACTGTCTTAACGTTATTATGCGATTGTTATGCAAGAAAAGTTCCTAAAATATAATTAGTACCATTTTAATTTACGACAGAATTCGTTTATCGTATATTATCGTATACCCAATCGATGATAAAAGAAAGATAATGCTAATAATAAATTTAGAAAATTACCTTTAAATTTCGTAGATACGAAATATCTGAAATATGACTGATACTGTTTTCAGATAAATCCAAATGTTCCAGTTTGGTATTCGTGTGTAAATGTTCGATAGACTACACAAATTAATATAATAATTAAAAAAAATTCACGTGACGGTTCAACTACTATATCGTACATGAAATATTAATGTTCGGCGTACCTTTATATTATTACCAGCCAAGCAAAGCGTTTGCAAATTGGTCATATCCTGTATGCCTTCTATGGTCAGTATACCGTTATTTGCTAAATTAAGAGTCACAAGATTATGTAACTTTGACACACCATACATTCGTAGTAATTGATTTCTCACTATCGAAAGCTGAAATTTCGTATTTATTACTCTTAGAAATGATCAATTACTTGTTATTTCGAGCAATACAATTGGCGTACAAATGAAAAAAAACTGGGCATGTCAACAGAATGTCATAGGACAGCGCAAAAATATGTGATAAATAAATGCACGGATTTTATTTCTTATGCTTAAAAAGCTCACCTTTGTGATTCTATGATAAGAATCGAGATTGTCGAGACGCTGAAGCTCATTATCGTCAACGATTAGGGTACTGATATCCGCATCTGACGGACAACGAGCAAGCTTTTTGAGCCCTTGCCCGCTTAAATCGAGTGTATCGCATATCAAGGATTCTATATAATTAAAAGATTCTATTGTTATCATTGTTTAATTATGTAATCTTACAAACATTTACACGCAGAAACGGAAAATGTCAAATTGACAAGTGCGAGACCGTAATGAAATTATACTGTTTTTACGTATACAACAATTAATCAAGTATAACCATGAAAAAATGAAATTTATTACGAATATTTAAGACATCTTTACGAAGATACTTCGTTCAAAAATCATAAAAATATTCATACTAAATTATCACTAACCCGTTGAAGCCATGATGAACACAATAAACTGGCAGACGCTACGAAGATGTCGTCGTGATCACTATAGCGTTTGCAAGCAATAGGATTTTAGAATTTGAAAAATATCTTGAATTATTGATGTGTATTTTATAATTTGTCTAAAACATTACTAATATAAGAAAGTGAAAAATATACGTCTTTATGACATATTTATTTCATCTATATCCGATTCTCTTGATCTAGCATTTTTTTATGATACTAGGTTTGCATTAATTTTATTGATTAATTGTTGCGCACATAAAGAGTCTAAAATAAAATAAGTTATGCTTATAATATGGAAAAGGAACATATTTTTTAATGATTTTTAAATGATAGTGTCCAATTTTAATATTGCGCGTTACAGTTGAAGATGGCGGATGAAAGGTTCAAAATATTTAACATGCAACTTTACTAATTTCACGAAGTCTATCGATTTATTTGATTAGTTTTCAATACCTTTTGAATTATATTTACAGTTAATAGGTAAGGTTTCATTTATTAAGGTTCATTGACAATAATTTCTTTTAATTACATTCATAATAATAAAGTCACGTGGCGAGTACGTTAGTCTGCGATGGAATTGCAAAACAATTTGCAATATATAAAACCAAAATGAAAAATAGTTTGATACACATTTCTACTCGACACAAGTGTTCTTCAATAATTAATAATCCTATTAACTACAAGTTTAAGCAATTTGCAAAAAGAATTGTTCACGATTCTAAAAGCAAACGTGTATCGGACATTCCAACCTCAATAAACAATGTGGATAAGCAAGAGGAACGAAATAACGACAATGAAACATTGTTATACAATGCAGATAGGGTATACATAATGCATAAAGATCCGCCCATTATACCTGAAAATTTTGAAAAACAATTCATTTGGTCAACGTATGCTATGCATGTGGAAAAGAAAACTGTCAATACTACTGCGGAATCTAAAGATGTAATAAATTCGTCAAATAAAAATGATGAAAGTAGCATAAGAGTCAATGAAATTAATATGCAGATGCTTCCGAAACTGTTACACGAGCAAATATTTAAAAATTCTTACAAACCGACAGACGTATCGCAGGCAGAAATAAAGTCGATAAAAGACACTTTAAGTTCCTATGGAATTAAAGTTGAAGATGCAACTAGATTGCCTGAAGTAAATTTTGAGATTCCTCAACTGGAAGGAGACACGATAGAAGAACATTTTTATAATATTGGCAAAGCGCAGATTGAGCCTTATGTAGAAATTATAAAAAAAATACTAAAAGAAATTCCTAAAATGCCAGATCAGTGGCTTCTCAAAGAAGGATGGACCAGATACACGTCTGAAGGGGCGGAGGCTGTGGATTATCCATTAGAGGACAATATCATTTTTGACGTAGAAGTTTGTATAAAAGAAGGACCGCTACCTACAATTGCCACTGCTGTAACCGACAAAGCGTGGTACGGTTGGGTATCAAAGTTGGTTGTGGATGGTTCGAGTACAAATTTCGAAGGTCAAAGATTTCATATGGATCAGTTGATTCCAATGGAAAGTAAACCAACAGAGTATGGAGAGAAATTGAATAACTTTCATAAAAAGCCAAAGATTTTAGTGGGACACAATGTGTCTTTTGATAGGAGTAAAATTAAGGAGCAGTATTGGTTGAATCGCACTGGATTAAGATTCATTGACACAATGTCGCTTCATATATCTGTTGGTGGAATTAACAGTTACCAGAGATCAATTTTGAATTCGAAGAAAAATACAGACGAAAAGTTTAATTTGAATACGCAAACCTCGTTGAATAGTTTAGCAGAAGTTTACAAATTTTACTGTGGCCACAATTTGTCCAAAGAATCCAGAACCGTGTTTATAGAAGGAACACTGATGGATGTGAAAAATGACTTCAATTCTTTGATGACTTATTGCGCGGAGGATGTAGTAGCAACGCACAATGTCTTGTGCCACATATTTCCTGTTTTCGAGGAAAGATTTCCTCACCCTGTTACTCTGGCCGGTATGCTAGAGCTTGGAACAGCATATTTACCGATAAATTCTAATTGGCTGAGGTATTTAAATGAATCGGAATCCGTGTTTGAAGATTTAAACTACGAGACCAAGTTTATTCTTAGTAAAAGGGCCAACGAGGTTTGCCAACTTATGCATAACGAAAAATATAAAGAAGATTTATGGATGTGGGACCAAGATTGGAGTACGCAAAAAATCAAGACTAAGTCGTTGAAGACAAATTCTAAGAAGGTGTGCAAAGCGGAAGATAAAAAAAAGGAAGAGACTGATTCGCAAAAGTATTTAACAGATGATGAGGAAGAAGAAGATCTTCTGGAGAAAGAATTTAGCTGTTTAGAAGAAACGAAAAAGCTTTTGCCAGTAAAATTACCACACATGCCAGGATATCCTGCATGGTATAGAAAACTCTGTCCTAAGCTCAACGACGAAGATTGGACACCAGGACCTCAGAATATAAGTACTTCTTCCCAAATTGTGCCAAAGCTTTTGAACCTGACGTGGGAACGTTATCCTTTGCACCATATAAAGGACAAAGGCTGGGGTATTCTAGTGCCTTTTACAAACGATTTGAACATTGAAACTCGATTGCCTTTAAAGCAACTTCTGGCTCATTGTCCTAAGCTGCAAGAGGAATCTCCCTCTGGTAATGTGGATTATGAGATGTCAACGCTTAACACAGATGTGCAATTTAATCTGCACCAGAAGGATTATTGGTACAAGAAAAAGAATAAATCTGTTCCTTGTTTAAAAAACGTATATAAAGGCAGCGCGGTATGGTGCGACACAATCATAGATAATTGTTGTTACTTTCTCAAATTGCCGCATAAAAATGGAACGAGTTTCAACGTTGGCAATCCTTTGTCCAAGGATTTTTTAAATAAATTTTCCGAGAATGTGCTCGCTGGTCTCGACAGCAGTGCTGCGGAGATATTGAAGATCGCCAAAGCAATATCATATTGGAGAAATAATAGAAGCAGGATCATGTCACAATTTGCAATATGGTTCGACAAATTTTCATTACCCAGCGGCGTTAAAGGTAATAAAAAATCAATGAATTACGGTGCGATTATACCGTTGGTAATTGTTTCTGGGACGTTGACCAGACGAGCAGTCGAGCCCACGTGGATGACTGCTTCTAACGCCACCGCCGACCGCATTGGTTCTGAATTACGAGCCATGATACAAGCTCCGCCGGGTTATAATGTTATCGGTGCCGACGTAGACAGCCAGGAGCTGTGGATTTCGTCGATGATCGGTGACTCTTATTACAAAAAGATCCATGGAGCTACGCCTTTCGGTTGGATGACTTTGATTGGCACCAAGTCCAACGAAACCGACATGCACAGCGTCACGGCAAAAGCTATCGGGATTTCCAGACACCAAGCTAAGATAATCAATTACGCCAGGATCTATGGCGCGGGTCAGAAATTCGCGGAAAGATTATTGCAACAATTTAATCCGAATATGTCGAGCGCCGAAGCCACGTCTAAATCTCGGAAGATGTTCGCTATGACGAAAGGCAAGAAAATATTCAGGTTAAAGCCAGAACACGTCAGTTACGACTTGGAAGATAGAAACTACTCGTCCTACGAAGCCTATAAAATCGTGAAGTTATTTGGGAAAACGGTAGATGAGATGTTCATGAAATGCAAATGGTCAGGTGGTTCAGAGTCAGCGATGTTCAACAGATTGGAAGAAATTGCCGAAAGTTCATCTCCGGTCACTCCTTTCTTGAACGCCAGGCTGACTCGTGCCTTGGAAAACGAGGAGAACAACGACAAGTATCTGCCTACGAAAGTCAACTGGGTTGTACAGAGTGGAGCGGTTGATTTCCTGCATCTGATGCTGGTGTCAATGAAATGGCTCATGAAGGACAACGCGAGATTTTGTCTGTCGTTTCACGACGAGGTGCGATATCTGGTACCGTCACGATACAAGTACAATGCTGCGCTTGCCATGCACGTTACCAATCTTCTAACGAGGTGTTTCTGCTCCTCGAGACTTGGAATGTACGATTTGCCGATGTCGGTAGCGTTTTTCACTTCGGTGGAAGTGGACACCGTTTTGCGAAAAGAATCGAAGGAAGACTGTAAGACGCCGTCCAATCCTCATGGGCTGGAAAATGGATACGAAGTTCCTCCTGGAGAAAGTTTGGACATATGGTCGACCATAGAAAAATCGGGTGGATCGTTCGGACCGTGGCACGATACAAAGAAACGAAAGAAAAACGTGCCCGTTAAAGAAATGTGATACAAATGCGCAAAGTAGTATTTCAGCAAATAGTCGAGTGTTAATTTTGCGAAAGAAATCGGAAAGCGAATGGACGTTATCCTTATTCTTTAAAACAAAGTCTTTTATATTTTTGTTACGTTTACAGATTAAGATGTCGAGAGCTACTAAACGCAAACATGTTGTTAAAGAAGTGGAAGAGTTTAGTATTCCCACCGAATCGCAGTCGATTGTAAGAATAATTGAGTCGCGCGGCAATAATCTTCACGAGGTCGTAGATCCTTCTGGCGATCAATATCTCGTATCGATGCCTACAAAATTCAGAAGAAATATTTGGGTGAAACGTGGAGACTTTGTCCTGGTGGAACCAATATTGGAAGGGGACAAAGTGAAAGCGGAGATAGTCAAAATATTGAGACGAGTATGTGTTCTCCTTTTTAATTTTTTTTATACAAATTTTTCTTCCTTTTTTTTTAACGAAAATTTATCCCATAGGAACATCAAAAGTGGTATCGTACGCAGAACTGTTGGCCAAAGGAGTTCGACGAAGCCGCAAATATCAGGCAAACAGCAACAAGAAACGACGAGGAAGAAAACGACTGCGAGGAAGATGATCTTTTTGTAAATACGAATAGACTTAACTCTACTAGACTAGATAAGACCAGTGAAACGAGTTCCGACGATTCTGACTCTAGCTAACGATTGCACAATACCGATGTAAATAGAACAAATATTTGTATAAAAAACTTGTACCCTACAAAATGTAATAAATATTTTATTAAATCATTTTTACATTATTTATGTGTGTGACGTTGTTGAACCTTATCGTACGATATCGTTGCATTATCATTGGTTAGTCTTATCGGCTGGTACAATTGTTATAAAGCACTTTTAGGTAACATTATTAACGTATGTAAAGTTTGTTCAAGAAACTATGCTAACAGTACACTTTAATTACTTATAAAATTTAATGTGTTTCTTTAAAATAGTTGCGTATATACAGGGTACTTTTCAAGATACGATATGAAATATACTTTACAGTTTATGTTGTAAAAGCGAATAAAACAAGAAGAAACAGGCATCACAATTTTTTCATCCTAAAACCAACGTATCCTTCCACTAGACGAAAATTGCAGTTGCATTGACCTTAAGTTCAACTTGGATTGACCCCATAAACAGAGCCATGAGTAATGCCAATACCCATATAAAAAATATTGATCTATTTTCTATCTCCCTAAACGAATTTCGCACGATATTGAGAACGCAGAGTTTCAATGCGTTACATCATCTACTTCTATCTGTAAACTAAAGGGAATTCCCGTAAATAAATATTATTATTATTATTATTATTATTCTAACGTCGTCCGTCAAATTCGAGGCACTGTGTACGGAGGAAACTGCGAACGCGATAATTGAGTGCACTGTTGTACATAATACGATTGAATGAAACGTTCGTTCGATTCTCTTATCGGTGAAATCAGGAGATGAGGTTGTTGTTGCGACGGCAGGTGTCCGACGATATCACCAAGAACGTGACGATCAGTTGTAAACGGTAGTCTGTTCCCGACAGCCGCGATTCGCCGTCGATTTCGCACTTTTCCTCTCCGTCTCGGCTGTTTACTCAAGTTTTCCGGCAATCGCATCGACCGACTGGAAAATCGGCATCACAGTACACCGCGTCGCGTTACACGCAGTATCTACACAGAAGTGATTTTTTTTTTTTTTCGTTCGTCGCACGTGTCAACATCAAAATATAAACGAACCGTTATCGCCAAGAATCGATTGGCACTCGGTGCGATTGCTCTTTTGACATTGATTAATTAGATAATCGTCTCATTCCTTTGTCATTCTCCACGTCCGCGGAACGCGTAAACGATGTCGAGATGATCGGAGAGCGCGATCGATAGAAAGAATGGAAATTTTTCGGTGGATCTTCGATCGGAAACGCGAGGCTGCGCGCGACCTGGCATTCGTGCGAATCCACGCCGAGACCGATTCTCGTAGAAATGACCAATTGAATTGGTGGTCAGGTGAGTTGTGCAAGCTTCTTTTAGAAACAGGAATTAAACGCGAAACTCGGTCGCGCGCCTTCTACCCTTTGGTTTCGAGGCGAATGAACCGCGCGGGTGCAGCGATATCGAAGAGATTCCGCGAGTTGTACCAAGTTTACATTCAGTCGATGACCCATTAACGATCTATCGATCACCGATGCGTTACCTCCGCAACGCGCGATCACGAGTCACGGGGCACAGCTTCTGTTTACCCGCGATAATTATTTCCACAGACGCGATCTCTTAAAATAGACCGTTGTCGAGCTTGAACTGTCCGCTCCGAGGTAGGCATTATTTACAAACGTTCGACTTTCCGGCCATCCTTCTTCAAATGTCGTTATTCTTCAGCGCCTTCCTTGTTCGATATCGTTTGACACGACCGAAAGGATCTCCTGCGCTCGGGAACGGGAACGTTCATTATGAACACGTCGAACGAGAATTCGCTCGACTTCTGGAAGAATTGGGACTTGGAAAACTTGACGGAGGCCGATTATGTGAGCAAGGTACTCGGGGCCAAGTATCTGCCTATGCGGATGGTGATACCGCTCACGATAGCGTACGTGGCCATATTCGTCACTGGGATTTTCGGAAACGTCGCCACGTGCACCGTCATCATCCGCAACCCGTCGATGCAGACCGCCACCAACTACTATTTGTTCAGTCTGGCCATATCCGACCTCACGCTACTTGTGCTGGGTGAGTTGCATACGCGCCGCGATACGATCCGCCGTTCATCCCGAATTTACCGCTTTCGTTTTTAGCCTCGCTCGGTTTTTTTCATTTCGAATGGGATAGGTAAACTAAGTCGTCGCTCGTTAAGCCGCTGGTTGAACGAGCAACGATGCTTCGATCGAGTACATTGGTATTTCAATGGTCGATAAAAAGTTGATAACGATAAACGGAGAAAACGTAGACGAAAATAACGCTGTTCAATTTAACGAATTCGTGATTGAGAACGTCAAAGATGCTTGTCGATATCGAGTTGTGTGTAGTTCGAAATCAGCAATGCGCGATTGCGTTCCTATGGATCGTTTCGCTGTATATGTTGAAAGAAGAAGTTAGGGAGGAAAGAGGGGAATTATTCGGATTGTCCAAAAAATTATGTAACTGATGTAGGACAACAAAACAAAAAGTCTCTGGGGAAGATCTTCGCGTACTATAAACGACGCGACTTGCTCGAGGTAACTTCATCTCTTTTCCCTATGTTAAGACGCCAAGATAAGGGGTTTTAATTGGTCTTTACTGCCTGTGTACATTAGCGATTGTTATCGGCACGGTGGGCTGTTTGTTGAGAGTAATGTCGTTTTTATTTACATCAACGTATGGGATTGTTGACGTAAAAGTTATACACACAAGGTTTCGTTTACCTTCTCGATTTATTTGCGTGTTGGTCCGTCGAACCGAGATAATAGAATAATTTGAACGACGTTAGTGAAGAAAATCGCCAGAATTCTCATTTTGACCGCACAAATGTCAAAGCTATGAGTAATTTCTATAATGAAGAGCGCGTTTTGGAGTGCCACGTAATTCGCGAAATTCTATAGAATTATATTCTTTGTATAAGAAATATGTTAGAAACGTCGTTTGCTTTTGCGTCGTTCGAGAGGCAACGCGAAGAAAAAAAATTGTCGAACTTTCTGTTGCACTTTTCGCGATAACATGGAAACCGTACACTAAAACAATCGTCGCGAGATAAAGCGCGGTCTGCTTACGCACATTCAATTTGATTAGAAATTGTTGATATCTACGCCTGATATCGAGTTTTATAGTGCAGCGAGTGTTGGACATGTATTATTTAATTCTAAAAAGAATACGAGACGAAACTGGGTTATTTTAGTCGAGTAAATGTTGATGTATACTGCCGCATTCTTCGAAAATTAATACGATTCTCTATCGGAGAGGGTTCGGATTTTGCAGTAGAAACGTTTTCGTATCAGGTTTTGCTTAAATTACAAGAACACGATGCATAGAATTCAGTGGCGGATCCAGAAGCCTTTCTTGGGGGAGGGGCGAAATGTATAAAAGTAAAAAAGTACATTTTTTAACCGTTTTTTTAAATCTTGATAAGCAATTAGAATAATTACGTGTTATTTAATTCTGATTAAAGACTTTATTTTATAAGGAAAACAGGTATAAAAGATATTACAATAATGAGATTGCGATACTACACAAATTTTATTTCATAATACAAATTCTGTTCTACGTTTGCGAATTTTTGCGAATCGATCTATAACACCGTCTTCATTTACCTCTATATTGTAATGTATATTTACTTCTGCCAAAGTTGATCTAAATACGTAACAAGTTTTTCAGAATGTGAGGTAATATTTTTATATTTTATTACTCTATTTAATTCGCTAGGAATTAATTGATACTATACAATACAATAATGAAGCTAAAACAATCGGAGAAATTCATAACATTCGGAACATTAGAAACGTGACAAATTTTTCATTTCAAAAGGTACTTGATTAAAAGTAGCTGATATTCGTAAATGAACAAATCATTTCGAAGAAAGCAGAAATCGATGTTCAACTCTAACTCACTTCTACTGCGCGTATCGTAACTCTCGTCGCTCCTAATATCGTCGCGAAACATCGTGACGTCTGCGCGTTAATTAGCTTGCTGGGCTTAAGTCAGTCATAAATTCACTTTCGGAAAAGTGAGCCTGCGTATCGCAAAGATGCTCGTCTTAGTCATTGCGTGTCCTGGCGCGAATCTCTGACGTCAATTGCACGATTGTCGCAGAAATAAATCACAGATAACGGTGTGAAAGAAAAATAACAAAAGAAAGAAATTACAGACACGCGTTAACACGTTCGAAATGAAAAGAAAAAAAAATCGATCGTTGATTAGCCGATCGCTATCGATCATTTCTCCGATCGTTTTCAGGATTACCGAACGAGCTCAGCGTCTTCTGGCAGCAGTACCCGTGGGCTTTGGGTGTCGGCCTCTGCAAAATCAGAGCGTTCGTATCGGAAATGTAAGAAAGCTGTTCCCTTATCGATTGAAGGCTATCGTTTTGACGATCTGCTCACCACAATCACAACTATTCGATAGGTCCTCGTACGTGTCCGTCCTTACGATAGTGGCCTTCTCAATGGAAAGATATTTGGCCATTTGTCATCCGCTCCGCGTGTACACGATGAGCGGCTTGAAAAGGCCGATACGCTTCATTTTGGCCGCCTGGACGATCGCGATGATCTGCGCCGTGCCGTTCGCCATTTACACCGACGTTAATTTAGTCGAGTACCCTCCAGGTTAATCGCCCGATTTCATCGATTATCTCTTTCATATACCGCGAACGTGGAATCAATTCTGCAATTATTTTAGGCTCGGGTAACTACTCGGACGATTCGGCGATTTGCGCGATGCTCCTCCCGTACATGCCCGAATTTCCCTTGTACGAGTTGAGCAGCATCATTTTTTTCCTGATACCGATGCTCGTGATTCTGGTGGTCTACACCAGGATGGGTCTCAAGATCAGGAACAGCACGCAACAAGCACTGGGCTCGGTGGTTCAAGGCGCGATCCATGGAAACATGAGACAGAATCAATCCAGGAGATCCGTCATCAGAATGCTGAGTACGAGATCATTCATCTTCCACATCTATTATTGCTTTTTTTTTTTTTTTACTAAGCATCAACTCAGATGGACCACCTTGAAACCACTTTCGAACCACGTGGCAGCCATAAAACGGCGCACAGAAAAAGCGGACAAAAGTCTTTTTGGAAAGGTATCCCCATAATAAAAAGTTATATACCAATCGTTAGTTAAATGTTTGGGCTATGAATTAGCATAATTTGTTTTTATATACAGGGTGTCCCAAACAAAGTGTAAAAACCGAAAAGGGGTGATTCTAAACAACTTTTTCTTTAGCGAAAATGTTCATTGCAGCTTTGTTAACGAGTTATTAACGAAAAACACCGACCAATAGACGCACGAATACAGTGGATGAATTTTAGCGCAGGCTCCAGCGGCGAGTAGTATTGGTCCGCCATAGTCCGCGCCATCATTAATCCGCTGTACTCGGTGCCTGATTGGTTGGTGTTTTTCGTTAATAACTCGTTCACAAAGCTGCAATGAACATTTTCGCTAAGGAAAAAGCTGTTTGAAATCATCCCAGGAATTATTCCTTTCAAGGAACTGCAACATTCTTGTTACACCCTGTATGTATATTTAGTCACAAAATACTTTTTTGTTTTTTCGATGCAGACACCCCATTTTTCAAGGATTTCCTACCGGAACTGACATTACCATGCCAGGAAAAAAGTATTCAGACATCTATAAGCTCCAATAAGCCAAATTTTGGAAAAATTTTTTTTTAATAGAAAATCAAGGTCACTTTGATTTTTTCAAATACTAAGGTGTATTTTTATTTTCATAATGTTGTGGCTGACGTTAAGACAAATCCACCGATCTACTACAGTATGATCTTGATCCTATAAATAACGCTAAAAAAGTTTTTCCACCTTTTCAGGCTAAATGCCCCACTGTGCGGTTTGTTGTGGTCGATTATGGCTAAATCTGACGACACGTCGATCACTCATGGACCACTCTTTGAAATTTATTTCCAAAAAAGTGGTGCACGAGTGGTCCATTCCGTCGATAAACCGATCACAACCGAACATCGTTTCGTGGTTGTCATGTGGTTCTAAAGCGGTCCGAAAGTGTTCCAAAAGTGGTTCGTTTGAGTTGACAGTTTATTCGGTATCGTAACGCTCCAATCATTTCAGGTGCCGTTGTAATTCTATTTTTCATATGCTGGGCTCCTTTTCATGCTCAACGCCTTCTCTACGTTTACGCGCAAGAGTCGGACTATTATCCAGACTTGAACGAATGGCTATACATTTTAAGCGGATGCCTCTACTACTTCAGCACAACCATCAATCCCATTTTGTACAATTTAATGAGTTTGAAGTACCGACAGGCGTTCAAGCAGATGATTTGTTGCAAAGCTAGAAAGTCGAGAGGCAGGTGTTGGACTGCCAGGGAGTCGCAGACTTGTGACAGCAATTCCAGCGGGAAAATGCGAAACTCGAACTTCAAGTCTTCCGTAAGGTAGTAATTTGAAATTAATTATGGAACATAAATGTTGGAAATGGTACCGGTTGCGGGAACTACCAGGCGTGTAAATATTCATAGAAATTTTTGTTTAGGTACACTATCCGTCAGGCGAAAGAAATGTTCCGTTTTACTGCGAGTCGGGAAAACATGGGCAAAGATGGAAACATGAACGATAATGTTTCCCGTAAATCTTACACGCTAAAAAAAGAAGACTCGTCCAAACCTCTTCTGGATCGAATGAATTCGGTCGTTCAGACGAGCGACAAAAGCACCGTGCCTACGGTCGATAACATCCCGCGATCCACGAATGATTTTTCTGCGCTTTAGAACGATTTAAGTATCGATTAGGTAACATTGTACATAATAGACTTAAATTAAATCGCTCGTATTATTTATTTTCCGATGATGTGTATATTGTACAGTCGTAGCGTTGTTAATTTTTTTGCGACTCTGTCTGATTAGAAAAATATCGCATTTACTTGAATTTGCGTTAGTTAATTGGTTGTTAAACAATACTTCTTTAGCGTGTGCACTAGCTAGTTATCCGACGCGCGCTGCTATCATAGAAAATATTATAGCACGGCACACATTACGTTGAGAAAATTGGATCTGCTTCATAAAATATGAGATAGAGGTAGAAGTAACGGATGTAAAAGCGCAAAATTCAAGAAGCAGAAAGAAAATTATTAATTTGTGATATTAAGAGATTATTATTAAGCTATGTATTTATTTTTGCGCGTAAATACGTTTTACTTATTATTATTATTTTAAGAAATAGGACATTGCAAAAGTGCACAAGTTTTATTAATTTTTGCATGGTTTTATAATTTTACGGATTTTAACTTTCTCCGGAGTGTAAAATTTGTAGAATTTATGTCTCCGACTTTATTAAGTGCCTGCATTCAATATGCTCGGTAGGCAAAAGTTTGTGCACTATTTGTTTCTGCTTTTCGGTAATTCCTATACTGTACAGAGGTAAAGCACCTCTAACAAATAGAATTCGCGTGATGCTCGACACACGAGTAAAATCACATTAAAGAAGTGCGACGAAACGATGAATATTTGAAACATGTCACACTTTCGATTGAAATTTGTTCAACAATTTTTTTTGTTTTGTTTAGAATGAAATTGTAATTGCACGTTACCGAGTTTCGAGTTCCAATTGACACTCGTTTCCAACTTTATAATAAACATGGTTATAAAAAAAGCGACAAAGTTGTATTCGTGTTCCGGTGTTGAAAGCGTGAAAATCTAAGTTTCAGTAATTTTATTTTATTTTGTTTTAATTCACGGGAAAGGAATTCCGATTAGTGTACAAAGGAATTTAATAAGGTTGCATACATAGAGGTCACAATAATGAGAATCAAATAAAAGAATACAAAAGCAATATACAAATGACGAAGAAAAAAGAACATAAATAAATATGAAATAAAATATATAAAGATATAAAAGGTATAAAAATATAAGAGAAGAGAAACAAAAGAAAAAAACAGAGTGGATTAATTTGTAAATTTGAGTCTTGAAAGACTTCAGCGAGCTACCAAATATATCATCGCCAACAAATGCATTGGCAGTAACACACGTCCGGTTAATAGTCTTAGAGATCTTATAGGCGCATATATATTAATGAGTTCAAGCAGTTGAGGACATTTGATGTAACCATAGACGATTTTGAAAAGTAGCATAAGTTCAGAAAAAAATTCTTCTAAAACAATAATAAAGCAATTATTCCGGTTTTACCTGTTTCCGGAGCGCGTGTTAAATTTTTTAATGATACATTATTGATTATTATTAGACTGCGGAAGTTTATGCATTTATGGCAATTTTCAAATTACAAAAACCTATAAGGACGCCTGCAGGTATAAGAATGCAATCAAATATAAAAAATATAATGCATTTTATAATATTTAGAAAATAAAATACACATTTATTTAAGATTCACCGTGCTGTGAACTGAATAATGTTGATCCGCGAAATTATGCATTGAATATATTTACAGTTTTATTTGCGGCAAACAAATGAGCAAACGTAATGTCAATGTCAGTGCGTAACGTGCGTAACGTACGTACGACTTGTCAAGATGAATAGTGTAACCTAAATTGTTTCTGTATAAATAAGTTTCTGTCTAACGTTTGCCCACAATGTTTCACAGTCATCGAAAGAATGTTGGAGGCAGGAATTCAAGAAATTCAAAATGCTAATACTGGTTCTGTTCAAATATTTAGATCGATTCGTTGAGTTGATCGTTCGCGTGGTGATCGAGTCTCTCTGTGCCATCTACTATTGCGTTCTACGAACAGTGTTCGTTACTTTAACAGGAGAAAAATCATTGCAATGGGTAATAGCCTCATCTCAAGTGACAGTAATAGCGTTACACTTAATTTAAGTCATTTAGATTGCGCGGTTCTATTGATTTTCCCTTTTCTTTTCAGAATCCGCGTTTTCTAATCCAACACCTGTCGTCTAAAAGCTTCGTAATAGACTGAATAAGGACAAAAACGAAGAAACCGTAAATGCATTATCTCGGTAGACGGCGGGAGGACGTAGAAGGCAAAAATGTGAGACGTACGCGAACGTAATGAGAGGATTTTGTTCGTGCCCCGGGTTTCCGTTTTTGTCCGCGTTCACTCAACGCGCAACTTTAGTACGACAAATTAACAAATTGCGTAGCGATTATTAGAATATAGTTTTCGAGATTATCATAACTAGACTGCGGATGTTTATGCAAATTCAAATTTTCATAAGCATACAACAGCAACTAAAATTTAAATAAACATATGCTTTAATTTCTGAATATTATAAAACGTATTTTATTTCTGATATTGTACATATTTTTACATGTGCAAGCATTTTTATAGGTTTTGGCAATTTCAAAATTACTATAAATGCATAAAGATCCGCAGTCTAATCATAACTAACGGTATAATATATTTTTCAGTTTTTCATCTACTTTTTCACCCTCGGCACGGTCATTTTGATCATCGACTCGCACGCCGTGCAAACGGAACTCCCTGTAAAACACGATGAGGATTTTATTCTTTGCCGCTTCTATCAGACGTACATACCGAAGGAAGCGATTGAGATCGGGTTGAACAACTATGACGAACGGATTGAATATCTATTCCAGAGACGCTGGATCCGTCGATCGAGGGGCGTGTTGCATTTCGTACTCGGCAACGAGTCGAGAATCGACCGCAATGCCCGGGAATTACACAATCGATGACCACTGCGAGAGCAATCCTGCCGAACTGGAGAGGCGATCGTCTTGCTGCGAGGAACGCTTGCTGGGAAAATTCTTTTCCGAGGAGGAGAATATGCAAATGTATGCAAATCGGAGTCGAAAATAAATACGTCGGGCGGAGTGCATGGCGAAATTCATGAATGTGTGGCGGGCATTAAAATTTTTAAGTGTAAGAAGGGATTAAAAACGTCTCGGGATCGAAAATTGTTAATTAAGACGATAATTATTACGGTCTAAATATCTTTGCTTTGCGTTCACTACAGTTGCATATCTTTGAAAAATGAAATTGAATAAAGAATCAAGACTGATGCATTTTCCCGTGATAAATATGAGGGGAAACGACTCGTGAGCGAATTTAATAAGCTCCATTCGACTTCCGTTCTATTTTAATTTTTTATGGTAAATAGATTCGAAATCTTTTCGTGCGAAGCTTTCGGCTTGGATCGCGCAACTGGGTCGCTCGGGAACAAAGCAATAAACTGTTTTAAAGGATCTCGAGTCTTCGGATCGGGAAAGTGTCTCAAGTGGCTTTTTGAGAGGGAGTCCGTTTTGTAGGAAAGCAGCAACGTTGAACGCAATCTACTTTATCTACTTTGTTACGTCTCGACACAGATTAATGAATCCACTGCACCTTGTAGACGAAAAGATTGCGTTGCAACCATGGGAAAATGCAAGGTAAAATGTACCGAAAAATAACCCATGATATCTGCTTCAAATTTCAAACAGCCACAGAATTTATCTCGGTGCGAAACACTTCAATCACATTTATTCTCTCTTATTACATGAAACGTGGAATTTTGTAAAAATTTTAAAAATCACCTGTGGACAATAAATCTCTTTTTCTACTCTCATTCGTTTCGGAGATTTTGAAATATATATTCTGATTTTTAACTTTCAGTTACTGTTTTCATCTCTAAAATATAATTAGATCAAATATATTTTGCGCGCTTTACTCGCGTGCGAATTGTGAATTAAATCAACGACCTTCAATCCAGTAATATTCCGCGTTGAATACAAATACAGAACTCTCGGGAGTGTAGCCAATCAGATATTAGGGCTTCCGAGGTATGCGAACTGGAGGAAACTCGCCTCGTAATCAAGCCGATGAAATTGGTTTAAAACATTTTGAACCGTTCCGTTTCGCGAGATGCGCACAACTTTATTGGCCGAGTTGCTGGGAGTTTAGCGGAGGGTCAGGGGGTTAAAGTTGAGGGTTGAATGCGCGGTGGATCGGCGCGTGGTACGCGAGGGTATGTACAGTATTGTACAGGCGGCGAGTCTTGAAAGCGTCATTCGTGTGCCGGCTGCCGAATGGAACAGTTTTCGATCTGCCGTTCGCTTCTGGTCTTTGATTAATATCGATAAGTGGAAACCGTGAAAGATAATTCCATCTATAAATACCAATTTTTTTTTTTTTCTCTACCGGAAATTTCTCCGAGTTCGATTAATTTTGTTCCAGCATAAAGAAACTTTTGTCCAATAAATTTTTTAACGCGATGTTGACGTTAAAAAGTCGAAGTTTAACGCGTTCTCAATAATCTTTTTAAATAATCCTCGAAAGAAAAACACCTTAAGGAAGATATCTTCGGTGGTCTTCAAAGTGTTTGTCAGATCTGTGCTATTTCAGTTGAACAGAAAAGTGATTGAGTTTTTTTTCTAATTTAATGGTGGCTAGGTGACGTGAGCGATGATTATATCCGATGAACGTTTCGAGAATCATGTGGACTCGAGAGAAATGGAGTATTTAAGAAGTCAACAAGGGCCGAAATATTTGTCTCTGCTGATAGTAATACCTATCACCATCGTATACGTTATCATTTTCATAAGCGGCATAGTAGGAAACATAGTGACGTTCATCGTGATAATAAAAAATCCTAGTATGCAGACGGTCACGAATTATTACCTCTTCAATTTGGCCGTATCCGATGTGTTGTTTTTGGTATTCGGTAAGTTTACACGTGCAGATACAATTCCCACCACGATTTCAAATCCGATGCATTTCATTAAAACCAACTGTTCGTAACCGGCGCGACAAAGAATCACGCGTGTTTCTTTTCGCTTGAGACTCTTTTGACTGAACAATCCTCCTCCTCTTATTAATCATTTTTCGATGTTCGTCAGCATTTTCATTCAAATTTTCATGGACCTCATTGTCGGTTGATTATTGAAAAACGATTTAAGTCTCGTCGAAGAAAACGAAATGGAAATAATATTCGACAGCTTTGTTTACAAACACTTTTGCGCGCGTAGCTTCTCATTCCACTTCCGAGCGGAAAACGCTTCTTTCGCGGGAGAAAATAGGATTTTATCTGTTATTCGAGATTCTTCTGAGAGACTATGAAATACGATGTCGGATTCAAGATGCGAGGAACGACAAGGCAACGTGAAACTTAACTATTTTATCTCCTTAACCGTTTGTCCAAACAGTAACGTCTTTTCAAACGGAATTAACTCGAATCATAAGTTTCCTCGATGCTTGTAGTTTTTAGGTTTTTCATTGTTACTTTTTGTAAAGGAATTCGCAGTAGCGGAGAATGAAAAAGTTCGCATTAAACGCGCATCAAAACGTCGCCGTGGCGTATGACCGAAAAGGGAATATTTAATGATCGGTGAGAGCTTCCTGGTAAAAGTTAGTTTTATCACAATCCGAGCTGAACTGCTATTAATATTGCTCATAGATACACAGTAATATACTCTTTTTACTTACTTTTTACTCTTACTATTTACAGTAAGTAAACCAGTTTACGCGCGTTTGAACGCGCTTTGATCCAAAAGGATTTCATCGATCCATTAAATGATTCACTGAGCAGAAGTGAAAGTAAGAAATCACAATTGTTACGGATTAGATTTAATAAGACCGATGGCCTCAGTGATTCGCTTCCTTGAGCCGGCCGCGAGGAACGGTAAGAACAAACATTCCTTGATATGAAAACCTTGACATGAAAACCTTGATATGAAAATCATACCAAAACTTGATATGAAAATTTCGATTTCCATTTCGGGAGAAATCACTGCAATTTATATCTGTCGGCGCCGTAGTCTCGTGAGTGCGTAGGCGGCGTATCGAGGTACATCTGCTGGTAATTAATTAATTACCCCGTAAATGCGAGCAGTGCAACTCCAGAGACTTGAACAAGGACATTCGTGACATACTTGGCGAACTCTAGGACTTCCTGCTCGTATCTCCGTTTCCTATTCTTTGCCGGACGCGTCCCGACGCGTGGCGAAAGTGGAAATTTATATGCGAGAAGTTGGAAAGATGTAATATCGCGTGCACGCGTTCAATCGGTCCGTTCAAAGGGTAAAAAATTCTCAAAGTTACGCGAACGCCTTTGGATTCGTAAGAAGATTGAATATGTAATTTCCGAGCGTAGCGACGGAACGAACAGACGTTTAGATGACTTAAAATGAGAAATCTGTTCTGTTGTTCGTCTTCGAAACAGGGTTCTAATCAAACCCAGTTCGTTATCCATTGTTTCGATTTTCAGATTATTAAGGGCGTTTCTTTGAAGCTGCACGCACCAATTAATGGGTTTCGTTCTGTTCGAAACTTCGCGCAAGGCTATCGGTTGCCAATAGGTCTTTCGTAGGTTCGTCACGTATCTCAAGTTAATTGCCCACTAATGGCTTGTACGATCTTGCTCGGCTTAACGAAGGCTTTGCCGATACTTGTCACGATTTTATTTGTACCAGCTGTTGTATCGTGACTTCGTTGAATGGGTTTGTTAGTTTGTTTGCATCGAAACAAATCAACCTTACACTTGTTTTATATTCATCCGTTTCCTCATTTTGTTCGACCGTCGCGCTTCCTAATTTTATTCGTAGTGTTGAAGTGATTCGATCCAATAAAATATGAATGAAATTTAATAGAAAAAAAAGGCTTTTTGTACGTTATCAGAGAACGTATGAATTTTAAGCCTCTACAATGAAAATTGTTCTTAGCGTATAAATGCACGGTGAAATTATTGAACTCTCTTTCCTTTCTTCATTTCAATTATCGTGTCATTTATTTATTTTATTTTATTTACGAGCAAAAAACCCTTTGGTACAAAATACAAAAGAAAAAAAAAAGAGAAAAGTAGAAACGCATAATACAAGTAAATCCTTAATTAAATTAAATAATACGTCGTATTTATGCGAAACGCGGATCTCTTCTCTTTCGAGCTTCGAGAATCTCAAGCAATCGGGAACACATTGACTCGCGATTGAAAATCGAGCGAATGAATTTATGAAAATTGTATTTACTTTGCAGTAACGATTCTGTAATTGTTTTATCCCATTTTGCAACAGGTAGTGCGATTAAGTTAGGAAAAATGAGGGTTTCACGATTTGTGCGTTTTTATCTGGCACGAGATCGAACGGATATTTTTCTCAATCGGTTCTTCAAGCAACAATTTCGCCGCTGACAACCCACTTGCGTATGAATGTGTATTTCACCTTTGGGAGAAGCAACGCTCCATATCATAAATCAGTGCTTGCTCGTTTAACGACGAAAAATACCGTATTGTTTAAACGCTAAACACTATCTTCCGCTTTTGCATTACACACCCGTTTATTCTAATTCGTAGCCAGTGGTAATATAAAATAAATAAAAATAAAAAAATAAAAAGTCAAGTGCTTCACTTGCAGCAAATAATTTTCATTTTCATTTGCAAGCGTTTCATATACGCTATGAAGATAATTATAAACTTGATTACGCTCATCATACAAAGCTAGTAATCGATGCATTTTAGCATGGAATTCGCTGACCAAGATGATTCTAGGCAAGCCGAGCTACTAAATCGAAATTGTTCATTCTTTCTGCTTTTCAGGTTTCCTTGAATACCTTACATGATTCAACACTTTCACTGTCATATTGAAAGTGAAAGTGATTAGAAGAGAATCAGTATAAAATAAATAAATAAATTTCGATATTATTCGTGATAAAAATAGAACGGCAATCGAAGTGTTAACCCACGCCGCGGTCAAAGCTTTCACTGTTGAAACTTTTTTCACTTTCACTGAATAAATATCTGCCAGGAAAATTCGTTCGAATGTTTAACAAGGGAACACCGAAAGGTTTCCAATTTCTTTCAGGTCTGCCCAGCGAGTTGAGCGTATTTTGGCGACAGTATCCGTGGAAATTGGGAACGCAAATATGCAAATTGCGGGCGTATATCTCCGAAACGTGAGTAAACAAAAACACCTTAGAAAAAAAAAAACAATCCTGTATCCGAAGTAGAAGTTACATCTTAACGAGGACGAACTGACGTTCTTTTTAAAGGTGTTCGTACGTGTCGGTACTGACGATAGTAATCTTCTCGGTAGAAAGATACCTGGCAATCTGTCACCCGCTTCGTCGGTTCGCGAGCAGCCTTAAACGTTCCCTACTTTTCATTTTCCTTGCATGGTTGACAGCTTTATTAGCGGCCATTCCATTCTACATCTACTCGAAGGTCAATCTCATCGAGTACCCACCAGGTGAGCATCTGTCCAAGTCCGAGAATAAATACCTGCGTGTCGTGACTGTCTTAGAAAACATTCATTCATCCTTTCCGAAACGTGGTCGCCGTTCTGCTCGATATCAGTCGCTCGGCCGAGCAATCAGAATTTGACCAACGTGTACGAGCATTTCTTTCACTTAATTGCATGCTTAATTAAGGTGAATGTCACAATTTCTGCCCATGTCCCGATTTTTAATCACTTCGTATTTTTCTTGTTATTATAAATGTTACGTTTGTACTATAATTGTAAAAAAATAATTATCAGTTCTTTGATCATTCACGCGAGTGATGCACAGGTTTGTTAGAAAGAAAGTGCTACGTAAGCAACGAAAAAAATTTTAGAACAAGGAACTTACTCGTTCTGATCGTATTCTTACTGCTTAGACTAAAGAACAGCAATTTCATTGTGATTCGATAATCGGACCGAATGTAGTGTGTGCAGAAATAAATCGTATTTAATACTAAAACAGTTTACTGTATTTTACTCTGGATTTTTACTGGATTTTTTGTGAGTTATTTGTCGTGAGCAGAAGTACGGACATTTAGAGTACTACATTGAATTAGCCATTATTAATAATTAAACGTCATATAACATCTTTTTAAAATATTTTGGAATTAATTGATTCATTATCGAGGTATTAATCAATTACTTTGCGAATTTTTACCGCAAACAAATTTTTTATATCCTTTTCATAACGAATGAACGCTCAAATGAGCAGAAATTGGGACATTCACCTGACGATTCCACGGTGCGAGCTTCATACGCGCATCCCTTTCGAACAGAGAGCCAAAAGTTCAACCAGATCTGCGGGTGACGCGGTAAAGTTCGCGCTTCCATTGTCAACAACGTTGAGTTAATAAATACAATTACGCGGTAGCTTCATGGTACGATTAATATCATCGTTTTAATGCTCATAACCGGGACCGAAACGAATGTCGCCGTGTTTGCGAAACGGAAGATTCAATTCGCGCGTCGCGTTTTCGAAAATCCGTGAACAGGGATCGTCGACGTGGAGGGAACGCTTGTCAAAATCATTTTTCGACAGTCGAAGTATTTGCACACGTGCCAACGGGTGCGACGCATTCATTTGGAAACGATCGTCCTGTCGTATCGATCTTCGTGCACGCGACCACGGAACATTCGCATTTGCCGGTTTCCGGGTTGAACTGTTATTCCGTCGCTTTTCGTTTTCAGATTCCAAAATCTACTCGGCCGAGTCTGCAACCTGCAAAATGGATACGAACGACATACCGGGATTCCCGTTGTACCAAACCAGCTGTGTAGTTTTCTTCCTTTTACCGATGATCTTCATAGCGGTGCTTTACGTGCGAATGGCTTTTAAAATACAAAAAAGCAGTCTAGATTACGATGTTGAAGGATCCGTTCATGGAGAAACTAGGCAGGCTCAGTCGCGGACGATCATCATTCGGATGCTTGGTAAATGTCAAATATTTATTTCCTTCCTTCGATGTCTTTTTGCTTTTTGAATGTTAGTTCGGTGAATATTGAGAAGTTTCCCATTCATTCTATGCACGTTATTTCGGGTCGCATTTATACTTTTGTATACATTAATGAAACTTTAACATCTTTTTATATTTCTCGAAAATAAAAGTTGATATTGCTACGGCAATTCTAGAAATAACTCTAATAATCAATCTCTTCCAACTTAGCTTAAATAAAATTAATAATTTAGACTATTTTCTAGCTTTCGTTTTAGTAAATACAAGGTGGGGAAATCGTGGTACAAATGCGCAAAGTATAATTTAACGCGAAAAAAATTTAGTATACTTTTTGGTCGAAAAGTACTTTACGGAAAAATTGATTTTAAAAAATGATTAACTTTGCAAGCGATTGAATACGATTTAGTTGTGTATTTGTAATATGAATAATTTGATCAGTATTGCTGATGAATTATACAATAGATAGAATGTCTTTCGTTGAAAATAGAGATTCGATACTTTGAAGCTAAAAATGGAAATTTCAAACATTTTTAAGATTTCAATTTAGAGATTTAAAGAGTTGAAGTCACATGTTTGAATACTTGAAGTTAAAGATTTGAAGATTTGAAGTTAAATATTTGAGGAGTTAAAGTTGGAGGTTTTTAGAATTTCCGTTCAGAAATTTAAAGATTTCAAATTGAAGATTTGAAAAGTTAAAGTTGAAGATCCGAAGATATAAAATTGAAGATTTTCAAGTTTGGAATTGGAGATTAGAAAAGTTGAAAAATTGAAACTGGAGCAATAATATAAATGATCTGAAGCCCCAGATAGAAAAATAGTACACCACATTTTTTCTTATTTTTCTATGTAGAATCACTCACTGTGCTATTGCTGAAGAAAAGCTTTTTCTCAGAAAATACAATTTTAAATAGAGAAGCAATTTTCAATGATTTCTAATATTTATATTATGAATTTAATACATATGCACTAATACAACTACAGCTTTCAACTACAAGTAGACTATTTTATTTTTGGTTATATGAAGCAAAACTTTAAAATATGATCTTATAAAAAATTAAGCCCCAGTTCATGTTCAGAACATGTTCAGAAATTGATGAGAAGACATGTCACACGGTCAGAATCCTCGGAAATACGTGATAATGTACATTCTCTTAAAACTTGATAGTGTTCCTTTGGCGTATGGTCCATTGACAACAAGCTTACAGCGTGGAACAGGTTTCTGAGGTCGACTTATGTTCTACTATTATAAGCTTAGTTTAGACAAAGTTCCCTTCCCTTGGCTACGGTTTAATCCGTTCTATGAATCATAAATTGGGTCATTTTCGCCGAAATTTGATAAAACCGAGTCACAGGAAATGGAAAAACAAACAGTTATTGGAATAATCAATCACACGAGTGCATCGTAGTTTGACTTTTCAATGTAAACGAATGGTGGGAGGGAGGACAAATGTTTACTGTGCGCAAATCTATGACGTAGGATTTGCCATGATTTTTATTTTCGTTGAAATCCTTCGCGATCCATCAATATTTATATACAACTATTCCACTTGCCTTTTGTTGATGATCGTGTTCCGCACTGGCTATGAAGTCTGGGGAGAGCAAATCAACAATTTCATTTAGTTATTTGGTGCGGTTCCGTCATATCGGTGACAATGCGACCGCGTAATCTATCGTTGAAATCTAAATACACATACGCGGTAATAAATATCGAATTGGATTGCATGATATTTATCGAACAACATCGTGTCCTTTATTACTACTAAAAGGGCCCGAGGGGCATGACAGCGTTCATGCAATTCGTACAGGAATCTATGACTTACAGCCAATCCACACGATATAGGTTTTTGACCGATTCGGAAAAAATAGCGAATCGAAATCGAAATAGCGAATAACAGCCGAAAGAAATGTCCACAAAGTTTTGTATTTTCGCTGCTATATGTTTCGCTTAAGTACAGCTTCATATCAACTTCGATTAAAAAATAATAAAATTAATAGAGGAAGTTTAAAAAGAACATTGGCATACATCATTGTTTAAAAATATAAATATATATATGCAAGTAATAACAAATATTTATTATTTGCGATGGATTAAGATTAATGGATGAATATTCCCTAATACTGAAGGTAGGAAGTGAAACGCCTGTATCTTATCAAATCTCTTTAATTAAAAATTTTTTTATTTCATGATATTCTTTGAATATCATTTCTTCTTTTATTATGAGTTATTGCACTATATGCTCAATGACACTTAGTCTTAAATCTCTAAGTCTAATAGCCGCGGTCTTATATCTATTGCATTACAAATTCGCAGCCAATTAGCTCGATCATTATCGATTGCCCAGGTCTCACCACGTGGAGGTTGCTGCGAATGGAGACCCAGAGAGAGATGGATGGAATCAAAGTTCCATCGATCTCCCTTTACAAAAATCCTAAAACTAGAGAACCACAGAGATGGAAGGAATCAAAGTTCCCTCCATCCCTTCGGCTCGGATCTTAATCTACCGAAACTCGTAGATAAATGGAATTAAAGTTCCATCCATCCTCTCAGTTCGAGGAATTGCCAAGGTATCATTACAAGAAAGTGGAAAAAGGGACTCTAACGCGTCGCAACTGAGAATCGACATTCGATGGTGCAGATCTTACCACCTTGAAAGCACGGCTGAGAGGAAAGTGATCGGCACCTCGCGAGAACAGGTTCCCTCCCTGCTCCCATCGCAGGAGCCACGCGACCTCTGCCACGTGGACCTGAGTCCGGGCGACTGACCAAGAGGCACCTGCCCCCGAGAGATTTCCGCAGGCAGATGCGCGGTACCACGCACCTCCCTACGTCCGAGACACTTTTCCCTTGACCGGTCTCCCAAGGGATGGACTGACCCATCGGTGTCGATTCCACAGCCGATCACTTGCTTCTATCAATAGAAGCAGAGGTGATCTCCTCATCAGAGATGAGGAGCGAATTACCGAGCAAACAACTCTAACTAATGATACCTTGGCAATTTTACATTGACTGTTACAATCCTAATCCTATATCTTAAATCCTATATCTTAAACTAACTTATACTAATTCCCACGGTGGTTGCGACGTCTTCGTTCGATGTCTTCTTTCCATATTTCTTCTTCTTCGTAGAAGCTGGAGGAAAAATTAAATTGATTAGTAGCCTACCTAACTATGGGTTCTATGGGGCACCCTAACAAGGGGACAGAGCCCCAAACCACGAGGGGCAGAGGGCTCGGGGCCCCGGGTGCGCCAGACCCGTACTGCGGGGGAGGAGCACCCCCGCAGCCCCCTGGGGATCAAGAAAGAAATGGGAGAAAGAATCGCAGGGGCGATTCGAATCATGCGATGTCGATGTAGAAGGAATCGCAGGGGCGATTCGAACCATGCGATGTCAATGTAGGAAGAATCGCAGGGGCGATTCGAACCATGCGATGTCAACGTAGAAAGAATCGCAGAGGCGATTCGAAACATATGATGTCAATGTAAAAAGAATCGCAGGGGCGATTCAATAACACTTAGTCTTAAATCTTTAAGTCCGCAATCTTATATCTATTTCATTATAAAATCGCAGCCAATTAGCTCGATCATTATCGATTGCCCAGGTCTCACCACGTGGAGGTTGCTGCGAGTGGAGACCCAGAGAGAGATGGATGGAATCAAAGTTCCATCGATCTCCCTTCACAAAAATCTTAAAACTAGAGAACCTCAGAGATGAATGGAATCAAAGTTCCATCCATCCTCTCAGTTCGAAGAATTGCCAATGTATCACTACAAGAAAGGAGGAAAAGGGACTCTACCGTGTCGCAACTGAGAACCGACATTCGATGGTGCAGATCCTACCACCTCGAGATCGCAGTAAAGAGGAAAGTGATCGGCACCTCACGACGACAGACCACGCTCCCTGCACCCATCACAGGAGCCACGCAAGCGTGGGCCTGATTCTGAGCGACTTACCGCAGAGGCTTACAGGGCTGCCCCCGTGAGATTTCCGCAGGCAGATACGTGTTACCACGCACCCCCCTACGTCCGAGACACTTTTCCCTCGACCGCTCTCCCAAGGGATGGACTGACCCATCGGTGCCGATTCTACAGTCGATCACTTGCTTCTATCCATAGAAGCAGAGGTGATCTCCTCATCAGAGATGAGGAGCGAATCACCGAGCAAACAACTCTAACTAATGATACCTTGGCAATTTTACATTGACTGTTACAATCCTAATCCTATATCTTAAATCCTATATCTTAAACTAACTTATACTAATTCCCACGGTGGTTGCGACGTCTTCGTTCGATGTCTTCTTTCCATATTTCTTCTTCTTCGTAGAAGCTGGAGGGAAAAATTAAATTGATTAGTAGCCTACCTAACTATGGGTTCTATGGGGCACCCTAACAAGGGGACAGAGCCCCACACTACGAGGGGCAGAGGGCTCGGGGCCCCGGGTGCGCCAGACCCGTACTGCGGGGGGGGGGAGCACCCCCGCAGCCCCCTGGGGATTAAGAAAGAAATGGGAGAAAGAATCGCAGAGGCGATTCGAACCATGCGATGTCAATGTAGGAAGAATCGCAGGGGCGATTCGAACTATACGATGTCAATGTAGAAAGAATCGCAGGGGCGATTCGAAACATATGATGTCAATGTAGAAAGAATCGCAGGGGCGATTCCAACCATACGATATCAATGCAGAAAGAATCGCAGGGGCGATTCGAACTATACGATGTCAATGTAGAAAGAATCGCAGGGGCGATTCCAACCATACGATATCAATGCAGAAAGAATCGCAGGGGCGATTCGAAACATATGATGTCAATGTAGAAAGAATCGCAGGGGTGATTCGAACTATACGATGTCAATGTAGAAAGAATCGCAGGGGCGATTCGAAACATATGATGTCAATGTAGAAAGAATCGCAGGGGCGATTCCAACCATACGATATCAATGCAGAAAGAATTGCAGGGGCGATTCGAAACATATGATGTCAATGTAGAAAGAATCGCAGGGGCGATTCCAACCATACGATGTCAATGTAGAAAGAATCGCAGGGGCGATTCGAAACATATGATGTCAATGTAGAAAGAATCGCAGGGGCGATTCCAACCATACGATGTCAATGCAGAAAGAATCGCAGGGGCGATTCGAACTATATGATGTCAATGTAGAAAGAATCGCAGGGGCGATTCGAAACATATGATGTCAATGTAGAAAGAATCGCAGGGGCGATTCCAACCATACGATATCAATGCAGAAAGAATTGCAGGGGCGATTCGAAACATATGATGTCAATGTAGAAAGAATCGCAGGGGCGATTCCAACCATACGATGTCAATGTAGAAAGAATCGCAGGGGCGATTCGAAACATATGATGTCAATGTAGAAAGAATCGCAGGGGCGATTCCAACCATACGATGTCAATGCAGAAAGAATCGCAGGGGCGATTCGAACTATACGATGTCAATGTAGAAAGAATCGCAGGGGCGATTCGAAACATATGATGTCAATGTAGAAAGAATCGCAGGGGCGATTCCAACCATACGATATCAATGCAGAAAGAATTGCAGGGGCGATTCGAAACATATGATGTCAATGTAGAAAGAATCGCAGGGGCGATTCCAACCATACGATGTCAATGTAGAAAGAATCGCAGGGGCGATTCGAAACATATGATGTCAATGTAGAAAGAATCGCAGGGGCGATTCCAACCATACGATGTCAATGCAGAAAGAATCGCAGGGGCGATTCGAACTATACGATGTCAATGTAGAAAGAATCGCAGGGGCGATTCGAAACATATGATGTCAATGTAGAAAGAATCGCAGGGGCGATTCCAACCATACGATATCAATGCAGAAAGAATCGCAGGGGCGATTCGAAACATATGATGTCAATGTAGAAAGAATCGCAGGGGCGATTCCAACCATACGATATCAATGCAGAAAGAATCGCAGGGGCGATTCGAAACATATGATATCAATGTAGAAAGAATCGCAGGGGCGATTCGAACTATACGATGTCAATGTAGAAAGAATCGCAGGGGCGATTCGAAACATATGATGTCAATGTAGAAAGAATCGCAGGGGCGATTCCAACCATACGATATCAATGCAGAAAGAATCGCAGGGGCGATTCGAAACATATGATGTCAATGTAGAAAGAATCGCAGGGGCGATTCCAACCATACGATATCAATGCAGAAAGAATCGCAGGGGCGATTCGAAACATATGATATCAATGTAGAAAGAATCGCAGGGGCGATTCGAACTATACGATGTCAATGTAGAAAGAATCGCAGGGGCGATTCGAAACATATGATGTCAATGTAGAAAGAATCGCAGGGGCGATTCCAACCATACGATATCAATGCAGAAAGAATTGCAGGGGCGATTCGAAACATATGATGTCAATGTAGAAAGAATCGCAGGGGCGATTCCAACCATACGATGTCAATGTAGAAAGAATCGCAGGGGCGATTCGAAACATATGATGTCAATGCAGAAAGAATCGCAGGGGCGATTCCAACCATACGATGTCAATGCAGAAAGAATCGCAGGGGCGATTCGAACTATACGATGTCAATGTAGAAAAAATCGCAGGGGCGATTCGAACTTTACGATGTCAATTGAAAATCTGTAAAAGTGAGAACAACGAAGAAAGAATCACACGGGCGATTCGAACCATTCGAAGAAAACCTGTGGAAGAATATCGATTAGTAAGTTAAATAAATTAAAAATCTCACAGTAGATGTCCACTGGATGTCCATTATGAGGCCCCGATGATTCTGGAAGGTCCCAGAAGCCAGCTGAAGCGATCCGCTGCAAGCGCCATTAAAAACTCCCCCGATGACCAGTGGTCATTCATGGTCAGCCATGTCCACTCGGTGTCCATTCATGGCCGCTTGGTCCACTCCAGGTCCTCCGGATGTCTCCCAGGCACCCGCGATGGCCAGAGAGGCCCGCGAAGGCGATCCGCTCCCGGCGGCGGATCGCCGCAGACTGAGGAAATTCACGACCCCCTGCTCTACTTATACCCAGAGATTGATGGTTACTTGAAAGTCATCAGTTTAATTCAATTTTCCAGAAAACTATATTTTCGATAAAATAATTATTACAACCCTATTTTCATTAATTTTTGCTACCTGTATTGTTAATAACAATCGCATTCGTTGTTTTTGATAAGTTGTTAATAACTATTGTTATTAATTAATGAAATATTATGAGTATTGCCTTTAATATTCTAGTATTTTAACTATATCAACTCTAAGCTCTCTTATTCTTAATTATTTAGTGATAACTATTATTTTTGGACATTTATCGACCGAATTTATTGATTAATTTATTTGTTTATTTAAATAAACGGGATACCTCATTATGAGAATACAATGCTAACATGAGACAACGTGTGGATAGATTATAACTAATTTATAATAAGCAGCCTGCAAATGTTTAGGCAAATTCAATTTTTCAAGAGAATAGAAAAAGAAACCCCTCTTAAATAAAAGTGTCGTTCACCTTTTAAGTATCACAAAATTGATTTTATTTGCGATATTCTCGTATTTTTGCTTCTATATGCTTATCTTTATGCGTTTTAATAAATTGAAAATCGCCATAAATGCATAAACATCCGCAGCAAAATACAAATCGGTCTAAAATACCGTGAAATACATAAATTTATATGTGCGGGAGTTAAACGTGGCACTGAAAATAGAAAACTTTGTGAATAATGCGTTTGGCTGTTACCGATACGGTAAAAATGAGTTACACTCCGCAGGTGCTGTTGTGATATCATTTTTCATCTGTTGGGCTCCGTTTCACGCACAACGGCTGCTATGCGTGTACGAGACATCCAAATTGGACATCGTCCATCAGTGGCTCTATCCTATCAGCGGTTGTCTATATTATTTGAGCACGACTGTCAATCCCATTTTGTACAACGTGATGAGCGCGAAATACCGGAATGCTTTTAAAGAAACTCTTTATTGCTCGGCTGGTCACGGTTCCAATGCGAAGAATAATTATAGCAACAAGGAATCGAGTACCATTTCCAGTTCCTTACCTCGAAGAGGATTCCAACGCGTTACCAACAGCTTCAACTGTCGACCAAATGTCAGGTAAGCTAAAATCTTTGCTAAATTTTTTCTTGTTCATATGTTTACCTACTATTGCTGGAAGCGACTCTTGCTTTGGCTTTGTTTTCTGTTCATACACATATGTATACGCGCTTTGATCCTTGCATTAAACACAACATCACGGTGCTTTAGAACAGCGTTTTCGGAGTTACATAGTTTTATTTGTATAATAAGGCGTTCATTTAAACGCAAACTATTTCCACTACTCAGACATTTTTTACAAAATGTCAATGAATTGCCCCATTTTTAAACGTTTTCTACATATAGCATTCTAATATTCTGTACTTCTAAAATTTATTTTTATTAATTTCCGTCATGGAAGATGCTGTCTTATAATTTCTAACAAATGTTTGGATATTCCCAATATTTCATTTTCTAATTCAAACCAGAAGTTACCGCTTCAAATAAATATTTTTAATTAATTTTATAAAATTAAAACTATGAACCTTATAATTACAATCGAATTCTTTAAAAATGAATTTAAAATATTTATTAATGGGAAATAAAATAATAGGAATACTATCCAAACATTTGTTAAAAATCATAAGACAGCATTTTCTATTATGAAAATGGATAATAATAACAAATTTTTTTAAATAAGACAGTTCATTGAGACGATGTAAGAAACAGGCAATAAAAATTAATTTTATGATTTTTTTATGTAAATAAACAGAATCAACGCTTTATTTGGCAAATTAAACTGTTGAGCTTCTAGAACGCCGTTTTGAACTATTGTGCGCCAGTTGCATATGCAAACGTACTTAGAGCGCGTTAATTAATATCTGTGCCTCGATAATAGGCAACCGGATATGCACGCGAGTAGGGTAATGATGTAAGGAGTTTCTTGTTGAGTCGATATAGTAATGATTTCGAGTAAACTCGATTTCTGTAATACTGTTCTTAGGCACAGATACGATTTTTCGAACCAATAAGAGAATGTTTCGCGCAGGTCGAACCAACTGGAGATGACTGAACGAGAAAAAGGGAAGCAAATTGGCGCAGAAACAAATGATGTCGTGATTAATATTGAATATGTCGATGAAATGATTGCTAAGTTGGAGAAAGTATCGGTTCGTGAATGCGAGAGAAATTGGCGAAAGAAATCAGAGATGTCGAATAAGGATAAAAGTTTCTTGAGCGAAACTCGTATCTAATTATCCACTTCGAATTCAACGAAACTGATTATGATGTTATATGTGTTAGCTGTTAAGTCATGATCAACAGAAAGATACGAACAAACGAGGAAATTTAAGTGTTCAATCTTAAAGAAGATCTACAAAACTACGATCGTTAAGATTCCGAGTTTCTAATCCCTGACTTATCCTATCAAGGGAAAGGGTTTATGTGTTCTGAAATTTTTATATGGCTCAGAACTCCGCAGGAAATAAGATTTTACATGCCCGCTAACATTGATCGAAAGTTTCGAACAGTACAACGATAAGGTACGTTTTTCCTCGATTTAATTAATAAAATGAACAAATAGGATTAAAACTAACATTTGCTTCCATTTTTCAATTTTTAATAGATTACCTTTCGGTAAAATTTTCAGTGAAAAAAATTCTCGGTAAACTGTGGACCACATTGATCACAAAAAGTATCAGTGGACCGTTAATTTGAAAACGCAGAATTTATTGAATCAACGGAAAATTCTACGAATTCCATCATCGATGAAAATCATTTCCAGTGATATTTGTTTTGGCGTTGTGCAATGCACTTCCGAGATTACGGAGAATAATATTGAACAAATCCCGTTACCTTTTTCATTTGTGCACAATCACGAACAAAAAGACTACAAAAGCTGCGAGCACATGGATGATTCGTTGACTATGAATTTATTCGTCGCGGACAAGTGCGAATGCATCCCTTCAGCTAGAAAAATAAACACCGATCGTATGCGCTGGATAGGACCGTTAAATGTTGCTACGTGTTTTGCCTATGATTCTGGAATCTATCGCAATTCAGATTTCTCGTGTTAATCTAGTTCATAGTTTTTACCATAACGTTTTACACGTCGATGTAAATTTCATCGAATGATCGGGATCTCGCGGGAAAAACTTAACCGACCGAATCGAGAGTTTGATTGTAACGTTGTCCCGTGCGTAACTCGAAAATCCCGAGAATGTTTTATACGTGCAAAGCATAGGAAAGCTCTTCGAGTAAACTGACGAAGGGGGAAGAGAAGTGTGAAAGAAGAGTGAAAAGAAAAAATGCTTGCTAAAATCTTCATCAATATGACTTCGAGGACTTCATCACGAAGTCCGATCGAAAATGTATTGAATCCCCTTGTCAGATGGAGGTTTTTACAACTTTATTGCCATCTCCGGATCAACAAGTGCGCGACGTAAAATCGAGTGAAAGCTTGTAACTTGCGCATAAGTATTTAATAACATTCTTCCTCAATACAGTCATTAGGTGTACATATATATGTCTCATATAAATGTATTTTGAAAACAAAAAAAAAGAAGAAAATAAATCTGAAGAACAGAACAAAATTTTAACTGTTTTACATAGAATGTCGATTATCCGATTCGCAATTATCTCTACTTTTTATTATTCAGGACTTAAATCATTTAATGTATTAGCTATATAATATATTCGGATAATCGACGTTTTACTGTATTAATAAATTTATTCCCCGATCCGACTTATTTTGTAAAGTTGAAATAATAAGAGTTAAATGAAAAATGTAAAATTTCAATTGGGAGACTTCGATGGGAAAGTGGCATGTTATTGGGAATTCTGCTTGTTAGACAGTTTATTCTCTGGAATGAAATACGAAAGTCAATTTAACAAAGCTGCTACGATATTCGTTAAGAGGTACCGAGTACCGAGAGGATTCCGCTTCCTTCTACCATGATTCTTTTTCATTCGGTCAGAATCGAAGTGGTTTTGTTGTTTCCTGGTAAATCACTAAAACTTTCAAGATACTGTGTAACAAGATTAGCAATATTTGAAGTGGAATCAACGATCCCACCGCAACTTTAAATTACATTGAAGTTTAATTAAGTTTCATTTGTAGGACTTCGAGTCTGTCTTGAACAATAAAACGTATCGGGTGTACATATATGTATATATAATTTTGAAAATCAAATTATTTCGATAACTTTTTTGAAATATGACAGAAAAATAATTTTATTTATTTAAGAAAATATCAGTATTTATAAATAGTTTTACGCGTTGTTTCTTGTTAAAATTTTTTGAAATTATTTTTGAAAATGTATTTTTTTTATTTTTTACTGAAGAATGAAAAAAAAGGAAAAATTAATAAAATAATTTAAAAAAATTTTAACAAGAAACAATAACGTGTAAAACTATTTAAATATATTCATAAAAAAAAATCAAAACAGAAAAAAAATTTGTTATTTAAGTAAGTCGACAGAATTAAATATTAAATTTAAAAAAAATTATATTTTTTTAAGTAATGAGTATTGACAAAAATGGCCGGACACGTGTCGGCTTATTTTTTCTCTAGATTTACTAGAAAAAGTTTCGTCAAAATCGATGACCCACTGACTGCGACATCTCCTTGTCAGTATAATTAGAATTTTTTAGAAGATATAAAAATGTTTGGGTATTTTACATATTTCTTACCTTACAGATTTCTTGCCTTTTATATGGTTCCGCATATTCTCCATGGAATCTGTTTCCTGATATTATTTCCTTTAATTTAATATGAACACGAATTCACTGCATTTTGGCAATTACAAAAAAAATTGTAAAATTGCACGCCACTACATTTTACACACTGATCTATAGATCAGTGATTTTACAGATTTTACACGAAAAATTCAGCCATTCAGTTGGTGTTCATATTTCGAATGTTGGCCATATTGACTCGGCAGTGTAACGGACTGAACGTTTAAATTGTAATGGCCTTATCCTTATGTTTTTCTGTATTGCGAGTTCTAATACGATATTTTGCGAAGAATAATATACTGTGGCATGCTTTTACTCGCTTATATTATAATATATACATCAGAGAAAATGTTGTGATGTTCTACGATTAAGTTTTCGTCAATGGTATGTCATAAAATTCAATTTTTATTGCACCTTAGTTTTGTTTACACATTTACCCTTGACGTACACAAAGATTTATTTTGATTTGTAAAACGAGTATTTAGTATATAAAAGTACGTTATTATTTTAGAAAGTAATGCAGCATTTATATCGTTGAATTTAGTGGACGATCTACAACTAAAATAAATAATTTCAAACTGGAGCTATGTTGTAACAACTGCTTAGTGATTAACATTTGGCCAGAGTAAGTAAATCTATGCTAGTTCAATTTATTTAAATTGTTGAATTGCGAAATATTTTTAATTGTTCAGTAGTTAAGAACATAAATCGCTTTACAGCAAATACATTATAATGAGTATGGATACATAAAAATACATTTTAACAAGAAAATGGAAGAATTCAGCGATTCTCAGAACTTTTGTCTGAAATTATCTCAAGACTCTGCTATATCCGATACACAGGATATACCTACAAGCAATGGGACAGACGTAATAGTAATAAGCGACTCTAGTTCTAGTTCTAGTCCTAAATATTATCCTAAATTTAATTCAAAATTGAATAAACATGTTACTGCAAGTAACGAAGTGTGTATTTTGGATTCTTCTGATTCTGATTGCACCAATACCGAAAATGAGAAGCTCTTTCAAGCATGGAGGGTAAACAAGAAATCAAATGTTCATTATAATCAAACAAAAAGAATTATTGCGAATAAAAGTAACGGAATGTTTACATCTGATGAAACTTCGTCCAGCGGTAGCGAACAAAGATACGTACAACGTTCCGACAAAACCAGTAACAGTTATACAAGCTCCACTTTGAGAAATACTATTAAAGTTGCGTCAAAGACAAATACTCCTAATTATAGTAATAAACACATGTTATCGAGTTGTCCTGCTAGTACTAGCAGTTCTAAAACTTCTAGTTCTAAAACCTCTAGTAGCTTGGATCAGCAAAGTCAAACTCCATCCAGTAATAACAAAAATTATAGTGGTATTAAGCTGAAGCTTACCAGAAAAGATACACAGAGTATTATGAATAATATAAAATCGACACGCCTAGTATACGACTCTCCAAGGCGACAAAAAGAGTACAATGAAGTAATCGATGAAAGTATAGACAATAATATGCATCCAGCTATTTCATTCAAAGACAATTTGAATACATACAATAGAATTATTGACGAAACTCCAGCAGATTCTGAGAGTGACGTTGTTGGAAATTCACAAGTGAACGCTACAACTTATCCTAAAAATTATGGCAACGAACTTGTGAATGCACAAGAGGCAGAGAAGAACGTTGACGCTATGCGCACTACGCTATCGGAAAGAAAAAAGAAACAAATTTCGCAGTGGCTCATGACGAATTCGCCTGAGTCGACGAGCGAAAGTTCTTTTGGTATAGTGCCTGCCAGTAACAGAAACGAGATAAGCTCTGGAAACAGCAGTCTAGAGAGATTGGAAATGAATTACGAGACTCCGAATAATAGGGGAAAGATACAGATTGTACCTTCAACAGGAAAAAAATCAACGGATCACAGTCGGGGTACAACGCCACGACAAACTGTATTGCACGAGTTTACAGAAAGATCGAAAGATAATGTCCTTGAGCTTCGTACGTTAAAAGGAAAACGTAATGATATATGTTCTACACCGACTGTAAATATAACGGAAAATGTTAATGTTAAGGATTGCGCAGATATATTAGATAAGTTATATGGTGCATCTTGGAGAAAAAAGGTAGACGCACTGCTTCCAAACTCTGAACCACGAAGAAAAGGAGTATCCGCGGTAAACAGAGCTGTTCAAACAGAAAGGTAAATTAGAAATACTGTTTTTCATCTTGTAAATGAAAAATGTAACCAAGTCGTATGCATTGCAGGAAAAAAATAAATAAACAAAACTTCTATGCAATACATTCTGATGATGATGAAGATTATTCAGATACATGTAAGCCACTGCATGCGAATTACATTAATGTGCTTATATAGTAAACAGATTAGAATGATGATTTTAAATATTTTAGCTATAAAGGATTTGAGACGAATGTATCCAGTAAAAAAGACCTTTAAAAAAAGTAATAAGCAACAGGACAGTTTTATTAATGACGAAACATCATCTGGAAGTGGATCAGAAAGTTTATATTATACTGCATTGACTAATATAAGAAAATCGACGAGTACTGTGAATTCCAAACAATCACTTCCACCAGCCGCGAAACGGTAACGGATGCATTTTTAGAATGTTTACAAATGGAAGGAATTTCGTAACGATGGTTCGTTTTATAGAGTTATTGCAATATGTGATTCGGATTCTGAGAGCAAAGATGAAGAGAATAACGATAATCGAGTGGCTGACGTAAAAGGAAGAAAGTTATTATTTAGCGACGATGAAAATGACGATTCCAGTACCAGTGAATTTGATCCTGGTGATGCTGTACCACCGAAACCTATAGTTAGAAAAGGTAATACGCTCAATTTATTTTAGTAATTTCTTATGTTGAAAGACATATTTTTTTTACAGATCCCATTAGAACTTCGCGGAAAACAGCTAAAACAGATACTAGAAATATTCCATCTATTAAACAGAAGCATGAAAAATATAGTTTTCTAAAATCCCTGTCTGAAAGTGTTCCTATTGCCAATGCGCATCCAGATGCAAGAAGATTCAGACTCGATTACAAAAATAATAAAGAAAGTTTGTGCAATCATTTGTTTAAATTATACAATGAACAAGTATTTGATAAACAGCTGCCAGAGGACATATCAATTGAATGGAATGTTCGTATGAGAGGAACTGCTGGTTTCTGCTATAATAAGAAATCTATAAAAACACTTGGAGGCATTGTGAAATCTTCCAGAATCGTTTTAGCAACAAAGGTATGTTTTACATATTTTTACGAAAATAACATTTGAGAGGTAAAATTTTTCTATGATTCACATAGGTTTTGGATACTCCAGACAGACTTCGTGATACTTTAATTCATGAAATGTGTCATGCAGCAGCTTGGTTAATAAATAGCGTTTCTGATGGCCACGGTCCTTTTTGGACGAAATGGTATGTTGCAATACTGTTTTATATTGAAACAATTATTATAAATTATTATATCTAATATTTTAGGGCCAACAAAGCCATGAATACATTTCCCGAGTTACCACCAATACGAAGGTGTCATGACTATAAAATTAAAACAAAATTCACATACAGATGCATAGGCTGCGGGTACAGGTAAAATATTTTGTATAAAACATTTGTTTGTATTCTGTTATGATCTATCTTCTGTTTTTTTGGTTCAGCATTGGCAGACATTCTAAATCCTTGGACGTTGAAAGGAAGCGATGTGGCCACTGTTATGGGAAATTTGAATTATTATTGAATAAAACAACAAAGTCAGGAACTGTACAAGTACAAACACCTAAGAGAGAGCCTGGTGCATTTGCTCTTTATGTAAAAGAAAACTACAACTCTGTAAAGAAAGAGCGTAACCTTAGGCATGCAGAGGTAATGAAGATTTTAGGTCAGCAATTTTCAGCAATTAAAATAGCTAAAAAGCAGAACGATCCAGATACTCCTGGTTAAAGTAGCAATAGGAATTTGATTGAGCATTGTTTTCAAGTGCTCCTCGTTTTATATGTAGATCAAGTATTTTAAATATCGCTCAATAATATTTAAGCACTATAATTTTAAACAAAAATTTTAGCATATTTTTAAATTGACCTGATCTTACCATTGCAGGCATTGGAATGTAAGTTTCGGAATGAAATTTTGATATTAGACTGAGATGAGGTTATTGTATTATGTATAGATCATTGTAAATATATTTTTATGTAGGCGAACTCTATGGTTACGATCATAGTTTATAACGATTGTAATGAGACTGACTAATAAATGATGCAAGTAAAATCCCCCTGTAATTTAATTTTAATTAATAAAGACGATGCGGGTTAGTGCATTGAAGAATGATGTAAGTTCAGATGTTTTTAGAGTTGATAGAACATTGATATGATTGTTGGAGAAGAATCGAGTAATTTTGAAAGTTGGTTCCGAATTTCGTAACATCCAATAATTTGTTGTAAACAATTAAGGTTCTTTTTATGTGACGTAGCGGATGTGCAATGAAAACGATGGCTTAAGGTCAGTTACGTGCGAAGACGCATGCGTCAAGTTGACGGTGTGGCGGCGGCATCAACAGCGCACTCTAAAAACAGTAGAGCCGAAGATGGCGACGTGCGAGTGGCGGTGTCGGTGCGGTGTTTGAGAGAGAAAGGACCATGTTGTTGCTGCAGTGTTCGCAGTGTTTCCGTGATCCGCGTTGAGTCTGGTGCAAATGTAGGAATGTCAGAGGCTAAACGGGTACCATTGCAAACCTTGGAGTTTCCGGAGTCCTTGGGCTACGCTGCGAAGAAGGAGAAAAAGGGGGAAAAGGGCAAACAGCTCGCGCCCTCCTTCCGTTTCACACTCGCCCTGCCAGAGTCGAACGAGAAGGCATGTCCTGAGTTCAACTATGCACAACTCCTCAAAACAGCCGAGGTCAGTTTCTTTCCTTTCACCCGTTTTCACGCGTCCCGTCTCGAAAAGGGAAAACAAAACCCCGCGACGCTCCATCCATACGGTCGCATTCGCCAAAACATATCCCGCATCGTGGAAAAGCAAACACCGGTCACGGATTTCGCCTCGCCGTTGCACGCACTTTGACAAGAAAGTGCAAAAATTCCAATGGGATCGCCCATTTTCGCGGAGCACGAGACGAATGGAAGTGGTGCGCGTTACTTAGGCGAATTGTCATGTTGCGATTGCCGCATGAGATCCGGCTCTCCCGCGATACCTAACGCCTTTCCTGACCACGTAGCTTTTTCGTCAGGATATATCGTCGTCGCGTCTAACCCGGGACAGAGAAAAAGGTGTGATCAATTCGGAGCCATCGAATAGAAACGTCACAATGCGTAGCCGGTGAACGTCGTGTCAATGTATGGTTGCACGAGACACCGTCTGTTACGCGTTTCCTTTCAAACTTAGACACGATTCGGTGTTGAACAATCATTTTCGATAGTCATTGTTTAACGATTATAAAATAGATGTGGGATTCCTACTATTACAGCGGTAGGATCCGGCATCGCGTTTCTTCAAAGCGGGACAGACCCGTTTCTTGTTCACGCCGCTTGCATTGTCTTTCGGTTTCGTTGCTAAGATAAGCTATTTCCATTGCATTTTTTTATTGTTACATAGATAAAAGGATAGCACAAATACGCCTCTTATCTTTGTGATCTTGTATTATTTCACGAAAGATCTTGTTAATTTTGCGATCGATGCACCGAACACACCTCGGGGCATCAACGCGTATAGAACTCGTTTTACGTTTTACATATTGAACATATATCCCATATTTATAATAATGCTTCTCTTTTGCTTTTTCATATTTATATTTATATTTTTATTTCAATTAAATTTATTTTGATATGAGAATCGAATAAAAGAATTAACAGTACTCTGTGATTTCGACTGAATATCACCAGGTTTTGTTTCAAAATTATATATTTTTTAATTAAATAAAAAAATATATATTTTTTTAATATCCTTAACAGATGTTCAAATTTTACTTTCTATTTTAAATAGTACTTGCAACAATCTATGTTTTAGTAATAAAGCGAAATTTTTTGTTAGAATCGATCATATTTAAATTATATATTACCTGTATTTAAATATTTTATAATAATTCATAAAAATATAATTTTTTCCACAAAATACTTACTTTGACGCGTTCTTTCGTAAATTATGACGTATACAAAACTATTTTTAAAACTATTATAATTTTTACAGATAAGATTTTTAAGAACAGTTAGTTTTTTTACATGTTGTAAATATGAATAATGATATTTATGCAAACTTATTTATCGACGCTTGTGCATTTTTTGCAAATTTTTATGCTGTGACGGAATAATTTTAAATATTTAATATATTTTATTTTATACAATTTTGGAATGTGCAAAGCACACACACCCTTCAAATTTATTGACAATCACATTTTGGTTGGAGTCAATCACTCGTTTTAGCGTCTCTGGTACTAGGAGAACAGAAGATAACAGGAAGTTGCGCGTCTCAAAGCAAAGAGCAAGAGCGTTACTCTTACGCGGTATGTGCTCCTGGTATCAATGGACAGCTTATGTCCTCTTCTGAATCAACTCCATCTTTCCTTACGCGCTTTGCACATGTATTTTGCGACGTGCATGCCCCCCAATGTTTTACAGCATTTATTCAATAATTTCTGGAATAAATATTTTTTTAAACAAAATCAAATTGTTTTTCATTTATTTATGCATTCGATGTTAGTAGTACTTTTTTTTATACAGGATAGCCTAAAATAAATGGTAAAAATAATTCCACATGAAAATATGAATTAAAAAATACAAAATAAAATTATTTAACATGTGGCTTCGCTTTCGAGATTTTATTTTATTTATACGCGTATGCTGGATTCAGTTTCGATTGAATAGTAAACAAATAACCAATCTAATATTGATATTTATTATGCAAAAACTATTATGCAGTCAAACTTAATAAATACACGTGTATTCGAAGAAATTTTAACTCCTTTTTTTTTTAAATCGGAATTTAATATTAAAGCAAAATTTGATTCTACATTTTCAATTAATTCCGCATTTGCATTTGATTTATTCCTGAGCGTATATTTTCGCGGAATACTGTGCATACAAAGCTGAACAGTATATACATATAATTATATTGTTGCATTTGCAATATTTGCATTGCTAGGAATATAGAATGAAAGAGATAAATTATCATTTTATATAATTATTTTAAACCGATGTACCTTTCAATTTTCCCGAATAAATTACAAGCGTTATTGGTGAATTGCGTGCGTGCGCAACACGTGGACTACTTCTCAATTTTTGATTAAACAGTGAAAGTGCGCGGCGAAATTAAAGCGTAACCGCGATTCGTTATAGGTCAATGGGTAATAACGATTGTACAATGGTATTCGGAGCGTTCGTAAGTTTAGACGAGTAAATAATTTTATTATTTTTTTTTTTTATAGAAAAAACGTAAGAAGGAACTTCTTAAACGAGGCGAGGAAAATACAACAAATGGATTACCGTTCGATGACGACGACGATGACGAAAAACTTCAAGATATGGCTAGACGCTTTGAAGCGAAATACGTGCGTAAAACATGACATATTTACATTTTTTTTATAATTTAGATAGAAATAGAACTTAGAAAAAAATTTGATTTATGTATTATAGGGAACATCCACCATGGGAAAGAAAAAACGTAAATATGATGATTATGTGGATTTGGGTGCAGGATATGATGAAAATGATTCTTTCATCGACAATACAGATGCGGTACGTAGAATTTGACATCATCATCGCTGCGTATATCGGTTACTACAATAAATCTTTTTATTTCAGTACGATGAGATTGTACCAGAAGAGGTGACTACAGCACATGGAGGTTTTTACATCAACTGTGGAGCTTTGGAATTTCGAACAGCAGATCGACATTCATTGGTTCATAACAACAATAATAATAACAACAATAGCAATGAAGAGGAAAGCAGCGAAAGTAGCGAAGAAGATACAGAAGATGTGGACAGTCCTAAGAGATCAGAAAAGCGAACCATTAGTTCATCCGATGAAGACGAAGCTGAAGATATTACTGGTGATCAACCAAGAAAAGTAACTGAAGCTATAGTACAGTTTTATTTACTTCGTTGTTGTGTAATACTAAATCTAGTTTCTGTGTTTTACAGAAGCAAAAACTAGATGAAAATGGTGAAAAGAAGTCTGTTCAAGAAAATATCATCAAGAAGAAAAAGAAGCAACAACCGCCACAAGATCAACAAAATTCTTATCAGGACGGTGATACTTTAAACAGGCAGAAGGAAAAAGGGGAAACTACGGATGCTGAAGGTAGGGCTAATACAGAATTTTTTGGAAGAAATGAAAATTGTTATAATAGGTAGATCCGAATAATTTGTTAAATATTAGTTTCAGAAGATCAAGAAGATAAAAAAAAATCAGATAAAACAGATAAAACAGATATACAAAAAAGTAAAAATGCACCAGATAAGAAAGTTGATATAAAAAAATTTGAAAAAAAGACAGCAGCTAACAGTAATGGTTTTGATGCGAAAAAGTTAGAATTAAAAAAATTAGGTACGAAAGATAGTACTATTGATGACGCAATAGAGAGTGTAGTTAATGCTGCAAGAGTTGAAGACGAATCAAGTAGGGATACAACGGATTCTGCCAAATCTCGTTGTATAGCTACAGAATCTGAATGCGACGATATTGATAAAGAAGCACCTTTGCCTGATTCTCTTCCAAAAAATATTGTAGAAATAGTTAATAAATTGAAGGCACGCGCCGAAAATGGCAAAGAAGGAAAGACTAAATTTTTTAATACAATAGTAAATGGATTATTATCTAGGTAAGTGTAAAATATTTTCGCAATAATTTATGGTAAGGAGCAGATAAATAATACCAACGCTTCCATTTCAGTTTAGAGAAAAGATTAAGGATGCTTTCTTCTCCAAGTCAAAGGCTAGAAACATATGAGCATTTAGCACGATTTTTACCGTGTAGTAAAGCGACCCTTCAAAACAGAGCAAAAAAACTATATGCACAGAATTTGGATTATGAAATTAAGAATCTCGTAGAAAAGTAATTTTTCGCGTGCTTCTATTAGAATAAATGCTTTGTTGTTTTATATATGTGTGAAAATATTAACATTACATTATTGTAGGTTGAAGGAAGTCATCGACGAGATTATGCCACGTGTGATGTGCAAATATCTGGATGAGTGTCGAGAAGTTACTCAAAAAAAGTAAGTTTTATTCCAAATGTATCTGTTTAATTAATTTCAAATAATTAATATTTGGTGGTTCATTAATTTAGAAAAAAGAAGAATTTAGATTGAGAATAATATTTTATAACTTAAACCATGTTAAACTGTTTTCGTAAGTTCGAATAGAAACTTACTGCAATTTTCTATTTCTTAGTCCTCATTTATTCTGGGATATATGTCGGTACTGTCGGTAAGGTGCTCCTCGTAAGAGGAAACCCCTATTTATTCTTGCCTTTCGGGTTGTTTTTATCTTTCATCTTTTTTGTCTTTTCTATTTTCCCCTTATTCTATTCATAATAATTTATTATAGCTATTTCCATGTACATTTAAAATAGCTGGAATCGTTTCGAACACTAAAAATGATATAATATTCGTTTCCAATTTATTTGTTGTCATTTTTATTGAGATAGCAGTCCACATAGTGAGGCTTTTTATTATCAGTTTCCAGTGTTTAATTTTTCACGAGCACCATCTGTTTTGTCAAGTAGCAAAATTGAAACACAAGTTGATAATCATACATACATTCTTATACAAAAATTCATATTACATTTTTTTACAGGAACTTTTCATCGTCATAAATACTGATCATCATTCTCTACCTTTATCATGTTATGACTATGACTATCTACTTAACCTAATTCATGTGATTTATAATAAACTTCCTCATTTCAGAGAAACTGAAGAAAAATGGTCTTCAGGTTCGGAAAGTTCCGATGATGAAGATAATTCTGAAAATTCAGAGAAGTCTAAAATTCCTAAAAAACGATTCCCGTGGACCGAGGAAGCAAAGTAAATTCTCTTTGACATTAATTGTATAAATTATAGATCGACGTGCGTTACGAAAAGTAGCACGTTTCGATTCTCTTGCGAAAAGCAGCACATTTCGGTTTCCCGCGAAGGAAAGCACGTTTCATCGTTTCTGACGGATATTATTAGCACGTTTGGGCTTCAGTCGCGAAGTCTTAACACGTTTCACTGCTTCGGCACGAAGAATAGCAAGTTTGGGCTTCAGCTGCGAAAACTAACACATTTCACTGCTTTACTTTTCATAGCTAATCACCCAAATATACTACTTTTCGCGGTGAAGAACGAAATGTGTTACTTTTCGTGACAACGAAGACAAACGTGCTGCTTTTCGTAAGAGAATCGAAACTTGCTACTTTTCGTAACGCACGTCGAGATAGTTTTTTTTATTAATACTGTGATCTCCACTTTTCGTTTTAGGAAACTTGTCCATGAGATCATCGATACAAGGAAACAATGTTATTGCGTTCAAAGACCAAGAAAATTATCAATGTACGATTTTATCGGAATATTTTTAATTCGAGAAGTATTACCACTATGGCCATCCGGATACATGAGTGGACACACATTATTAAAGTTCATTGACCGTGTTGAACCTATGTAAGTATAATTATAAGTTATTTTGCGTATCCAATAATATTTGTTTTATTCGTGATTAATGGTTTCATTGTAGTGCGAAGAAAAAACGAAAAAAGTTGTTAAAAGAATTGAGCACAGAGATTGCTATTATTTCTGAAAATGCAATATACAGTTCGGCTGTGAAGGTTGAAACATCAAACGTGAATAGCGCTTCTGTTCAAGAGAAGGACAAAGTTTTAGCAAATGTATCGAAAAGTCAGAAAGTTGCAGAAAACTCGACGAATTACGTGAAGCAACCGTCTACGAAATCAAACGATAACGGGGAGAAAAAACAACAAAATACAAAAAGTAAGGATAAAAATAAAGATGCTTGTAACGTAGGACTGCAACACGAAAATTCGACAGTTAATAATTCCACCGTAGGTAAAATCTCCGTTGTTCCTACGTCGCAACTGATGGCTCAGAAACCAGTTAAATGTCACATGGAAAAAATTAATTTAATGGAATTAGGTAATAGTTCCCTTTCCATTACTCCCGTTAACGATTTTCACAAGTCGACTGCTAAAGTGAATGAAACTAAAAAGGACGTAGTTTCTATTACGGCGTTTCTCGAAACCTCAAATGTTCTTCCAAATGCAAATGAAGTGCCTCAAAGTGGACATCATTCCGTGCACAGACAGGAAGCTTCATATACACAGTCTCAGCATTCTAATTATCCAACATCGAGTCAGACGTCCTCGCATACGAAACCTGTGTCTCTAAAGCATCGGTTGCTACACGATAATACAGAAATGAAGAATGATAAAAAATCGGACGACAGAGATAACACCGAGATTGCTAATAAGACTGAAAAAAAAGATAAACGGAGAGAACGGTGTGTCGAAGTTAAGCACAAGTCGCACGATGTTAAAAAAAGGAAAAAGGATCCGAAAGTAATTGAGAAACAAGTACACATTAATACAGATATAGTGCCTATGCAACAGCAGCAACAACCAACAGCACTCACGAAAGAAGAACAAGAGCAAAGACAGAACGAGGAAACGATTGCTGCTACGAATTATTTGAGTCAAATCATTAACGACGATACGTCTGTGAAAGTGATTGCAGATAAACGGAAAGACGTCGGGCTTATTTTGGAAGAACCAGTGAACAATATGGTGCAACCAACGGAGCAGGAGAAAGACTTACAAATGGTGATGAAATCGTTGAAAGAATTGCAAGAGTTACAAGAAATGAAGCATTCTCCGAGTAATTCACCAGTTAGTAGTAGTATGCAGAAACAGAACAAATTAAATACACAATGTACTAATTATCAGGACGAATATCCACGCTTATATCTTAAGAAAGATGTTAAATAAAGTCTAAAGAAGAACCGTAATGGTAATATACTATCACGATTGAATAACGTGCACTATAGATATAAATTATGTTGAACAGAATAAAGAAAAGCCAGTGAACAGATAATAACTTCATAGAGAATCTATAGGCGGATGTTTCAATAAGTTTATATTATTTTGTATGAAGACAAATTAGCGTGGGACTGATTAGAACTTCTTCCATTACTTAAATCGAGTCATAAATGATGACCAAAATTGTACGCCAGGCTATTGAATAGCGTGTCGCGATCGTATAGCGTCGCATGATTTTTTAAGTGTTTTAACAAACCGCCAAATTATGTAAATATATTAATTCATTCGTAGTAATTTGAAAACGCGCGTGTACAAAGTAAGTATAAATTATGGAAATATGTTAATCGTATAGGTACTTGTAAATAAGTTAACGTCCATTCACTGCCCTGAACGGGGTGGTCTGCAAAGCCTTCCTTTCGGTGGTGTATTTTTACTCGATAATATTCATAGAAATTTATCAAAAGTTCGCGCAACTGCATATCGTTGTACAATTATTTTGTCGGGAGCGTTTCTTGTGTGTACCCGTTACGATAAAGCAGGAGCTGGCTGTTGCTGTTCATATTATTTAATGTAATAGTATTAGACCACCCTGAGTCACGAGGCGAGGAAGAATGTTTCAGTGTTCCTTTTGCGCACTTACGGCAACTATGATTTTAACGAAGGAATATAAAGCGAATGGCGATTTGTATTTATATTTTTCGATTCATGTTCGGAGTTAAAAATCATTGCCTTCCAAATTGATAACTCACGTTTAGGTAAACATTTCCCAATTTGCTCGTTTATTGATAAACATTCACACGAAACTAATAAAATAATCATTTGATTATTTGTAAGAATGATCGAGTTGCGATCGAATTATTTATAAATACAAGGAAAATAAAGTAAAAAAGAAAAATATGTTATACACTGAAATTTTTTAGGAGCGAAGTTACCACGATTCTTAATTTGTGTTTACAATCTGCAAAACTGTATAGCTCGGTATTCTGACCCGATTAAATGATCAATTCGAATAATCAGAGTGCAAGAGAGAATGTGCGTGAAAGTACTATTTAGAAAGAGCTACGATATTTTTGGAACACAAAGATGACAATTAGTGATGTATTATAATACCATATTACCTTTTTCTCCCGCCCCCCTCCCATCTTACCTTACCCTTTACGATACTTAGAATATAATTAAACGTCTTGTACAATTCTGCACCAAGAATTTCCATGAAGACGACGTAAAATATAAGTTTTGAATATTTTTTACAACATCTATATATTTCTTACCTTCACCTTTGTCCGACAACTATACTGTAGAGGTGCCTCTAAACACATACATTTGTAAGTTGTAAATAACGCATTCGTATGAGTAATTTATTTCAACAACTTTTTTTTGTATTATTTGTAAGTTTTGATGTATTAAAAGGATTCTAACAAAACTGGAGTGTTTTTAACTAGAATAATGCGTGAACACAGAGAAGAAACAAATGAATCAGCGAACATATAGCTATCTATTCTTGTAACAGCTTTGCAGAGTGACGAACACTTTACACGTTAACACCACCGTCTCGCTTCATCGATCGGTGGGTTTACTCCCTAATGCGTAGAACCGAAAGATTTCTAGGATCGCGTCGATTCGTCGGTTTTTCTACGGATCTTTCGATGTATGCACACAGGATGCATTTAGTTTTGTCGCTCGAACAAGGACGCTGGTTTGCGTATATAAAATTGGGTAAACGATCCGAGCAAGAGTCAGTCGAAATACTCGATAGGCTTCACCCGCTTCCACACACATTGGGACATGTCAGCTTTAATTTGGAAGATTGCCCTAGTCCTGCTCGTGCGACGCAGCCTTTGTGCTCCCGACTCGACGGCTCTGCAGACCGACAAACAATCGGGATCTTCCTTGGTGGACAGCGTTGAGAGAAAGATCAATTCGGACCGTATACTTTTCGACGACGAGAAACGAAGCAAGGAGGACAGTGCCGTTCATAACAGCGGGCAGCTAGGATTCGATGAACGTAAACAAGACGAGCAGAGGTTCGATGGTAAAGACAAAGCGAGCAAAGGGCACGACAAAGGAAGACACAGTTTAGGCGAATCCGAAGCCGTCGATCAAGGGAGGAATTCTTTTGAACGGCACAGAGACGGATATTACAAAAAAGGGCATCGCAGGACCGGTTTCACCAACAACTACCATAAGGATGAGTCGGGGAATAACTCAAGCTTTTACGAGGACAGCGACGACGAGGGGGGCCATAAGTTGTCGGGAAACATTGGCGGTTATTACGGGCAAAAATCGCGAGACGCATTTAGGGACGGTGCGCACGATGTCTCCTACAATGAACACGACCGTGCACAACAAAGAACGTATGACAATAGACAGAAGTAAGTTAGCTTATGCTTTTCAAACGATTCTTAGCGAGACTAGCGTGTAAATATGCCGAGAGAGACGAAACCGTAATTAATATCAATAGCTATCCTATATTATGTAATTATTGATATATGTATATAAAAGTAAAATGAATGAAATAAAAACAATATTTTATTGCCCTACTCACAGCTTTAATGATTATCGTGATCATGTCAGAGGGTATCATGACGATCGATACAAAGACGATAGGAAAAACTATCTGAAAGATCATGGAGGACACTATTTCGGTCGAAATGGAAATGAGCTTTATTATCACAGAGAAAAGTTGTATCCAATTATTCATCGTAATAATCACTTACCGTTCACTTACGATCCGCGCTATGAAGTAGATACAATATTCAGAGGATATTACAAGCAAGATCCCTACACCACGCCTCACTTGAAAGACTATCGGTAATTTTATTTTATTATTAACAGTAAGTTACGTTAAGTTATTAATCATTTATTTATTCACAGATATTTTCCGAAGCGACATAGGGATTACGAACGGGAATTGTATTTTCCTTACCATGGCGATTATGATCGAAATTATCGGGATTCGTATAACAATGAATATGTGAAAAATTATAGGCGAGGTTTTGATAACGGTTATCATAGATTTTAGAACGTGCGATGTTTCAACATTGTTTGATGTAATGTCTAAGTCGTAGATTTGTGGTTTAATAAATTTGTCTTCTTTTATTTCCATTTATTCTCAATGCTTTCAACCTTGAACATTTATTGCAATATAGAATACACTAGAAGATCCACTGCTGCCATGAATAAGGGGTATGATAGAGCTTCTGCAACTTTCATTCATTACGAGAGACGATACTTAAAACGTTGATAACCTTATGGCGACCTTAAAGTTTATACAGGAGCCGTTTTAGTGAAGTCGTATGTAACTTACGGGTGGCATTCGGTTGCATGTTTACGGCGTTATCGTAGAAGGTAAAATGGAGCATAGTTAAATAAACGTTGAAAGCATTCATGCAAGTTCGAACGACCCAATGATATTCGGGGTCCAACTGATTTTTCTCGCTCATAGCATGGAATTATTTTTAGATACCGAAGCAGAAGCGTCTAATTACTTTCACTGATAATTTTGAGGACAGGGCTGAACAGGACGCAGCCTAATGAAGATTTTATATCGAAGAGAAATCTACATAGTCACATAACCCTACTTGGAGTGATTCGACGATTCACTTCACAAAAACCGACGTGTCAGGTGCGTAAACGAAAAAAAGAAAAATATTTTTTTTTTAATGTAGATTCATTTATCAGCGGTCAGTTCGACTTCAAAAAGTTTCCCGATTTCGTCGCTAGGGGCGCAGCATTCGACACTCGTGACGTAATACGAAAACTCGACAGTCAGAGGTCTGGGGGTCTGCTGTGTGACCTTGCAGTGTTTGTAAACAGACACACGTTGCCGTTGCAAAGTGTCGAAGATAGGACGGAATCGCGATCGAACGAAGCGTGTCACCGAAGGATTATCCCAGGAAACGTCCGAACAAGCCTAAACAACGGATATCATGGAGGTAGAGCCCGCGTGCATCGCGGAAAATGAAACGGTGAGTCGACAATTCGTGATCGCGATCCGAGTGACAACGTGCTCGCGTGACGCAAACTGCCATGAAAGCCCGCAGGACAATGAGATTACGCGCGTTTAACGCGATTACACCATGTTGTGCAAAGAGGGCGTGCGAACAAAATGTTACGAGTATTTTTTTCCCGAAAATCCTCCCCCGTTTTCGAATCGTTAATAAAGGGCGTTGTTTCTCCGGTACAACGTCGAAATCGAGATCTCAGAGTTTGGCCAAAGGGGCTGCGGGGTGGGAGGCATGTGCATAACGAAAGGGTGGCTGTTGCGTTCGTGTGCGTTGTTTTCGTAGTTGTGTCCGTGTTGTGTGTGTGCTTTTGGTTGGCGTTCGATGTCGCTGTTTCCGTTCTTTCGCATTCTTGTCGACTGATCGCGCCACGTGTCCGTCGCTCTCGTTCTTTGGATCGTTCAAGGATGACGTTGCTGTCTTCGGAATGGTCATGTGACCCATCAGGCACGGAGTCGACGGGTGCTTGAGTTTTTGGAAAGTCGTTTTTGGTTAAACAATACATTTTTAATACTCGTACGGCTATCGTTAAAATCGTTACGCGAACCTTAGAGTAATAATATTTGTGTACTTGGATTTTTAATGAGTAGTAATACTGAATATGTATTCATTGCATTTGCTTCTTACGAGAAACATGTACTATAATTTGTATTTAAATTTTGTTCAAGTTTTTTCCTGTGGCTTCTATTGTTTATTGTACTTTTCATCATTATTTCTTAGCTTTTGTGTCGATATTGGGATTCTTTACTTCCATTGCCAAATTTTTTAAATACTTTCTTCCATAAGTTGATTTTATTAGCAATGGATGCCATGAATTTTGTTTTATATTTCATGGGCCGTTATACGAATATGAATAATTGAAAATAATGTAAGAGGCTAACAATGAAAAGCTCTCATTCTTTAACTTTGTTACATTCCTCTGTAAAATCTGATTTATTGGAACATTAATTATTAACGCATTATTTTGAATATACACAATTAAATTTCTATTGAATCTCAAGGAACAAATGCAGATATGAAGACTAACTTCCTTATATTTTTCTCAAAAAATGGAACAATTATTTAAAGAACTAGAATGCATTGGGTCAAAGAAGCTACAAAGAAATATCAGAAACGAAAAAAACTGATATCTAGGTTTAAAAAGACCCACTAATGGCTGTGCAAGTGTTAAAGAAATATGGATTGCTTTCTGGTGCTAGAAACAAGAATAACAATTAAGAGATGAGTAGAGTCTGTCACACAAGACCAGATTCTATAGGTAATGCTTTTATGCTCAATATACGATATTTTAGCTTATAATAATCGTGTTAAGTATTTGCTTCATGTATTATTGTATGAAAAAACTTCTCAAGTCCAAATCTATGTAGTTTTTGCAGCATATGCACATAACAGAAAGAAGAATTTTTTGTCAAGGCCATTTTTTTTTAATGAAATTTCAAGGTCTACGAAATTTCAAGGAAATTTCAAAGTATAAAATTCTATTTTAAAAAATAAGGTATTTAAGAAAACAATTCAACGACCTTAATAATCAACATTTCTGGATCATTTTCCTTTGCAATATTTATTTATAAAAATTAGCTACTATTGTAAGCGAAGAACTTAGCAAATGATTGCTTAGTTTTTTCAGTTCTGGTAGAACTATCAAAGTATTAAAGAAAAAATACATTATTGAATGAAAAAAAGAATTAACAGTGTGTTTATTTATGGTGAAAATCATCAGCGTTTCCCATAAGAAATTGTAGTTATTTTCGGACGCAAATATCTTGAGATTAAAGAATCGAAGTGCTAAGTTAATGAAGGTTGTTGAATTTGTTTTTTTATGCTTTAAAAACAATATCCACGACCTTGAAATGTAATTTTTACATTTCAATTTTGTTCTAAGATTTTTCATGTAATAATAAATAAAACAGATATTTGGGTGATTCTATTTAACAAAAACAGTATTTATACAACAAAAACATGAATGAAATTGCGTCATACAGATTTATAATTGATAATATGGTTGCTTTAAGTGTCTCTGCAAAGCGAGAAGGTAGGTGAGCTACGTTGAAACCGTGTTTCGCAGCGAAATTTGAAATGTTCGATCATGTTAGAAGTTGAAATTACGCTCAAATCAGAGTTTTGAGTGAACGCGCACTTGGTTAGTAGATAAAAACAGAATATTCGGTTATAGCCTTCGTTGATACACTATCGCGAGAAAATATAGATCAAATGGGATTTAAATATATCACGCGTGGATCGCCAGGCGAAAAGCGCGCGCATTCGGCGACGCGCGAAGCGCGATTCAAACTCGAAATGGTGTCGCGCGTTTCGCGAGATCGCCGTTTGGCGTCGCGTCCGTCGGTTTTAATACTACCGGTTGCACTGTTCGGGCACCGGTACCGAGCACCACGTCCCTGTACGCCGCGCTCTGGCACGTCAACTGCGCAGTTGACACAGCTCGCACGTCGCGTAGCACCGGTGAGTTTTCCACGCACACTTTTTACTCGCTTTCCCACTGTTTCGCGGCCCTGCGGAATACCTTCACCGCGTGCCTTCTCCACGTTCATTCACCTCGCACCGCCCAGCGTCGTATCGTTCCTCGTTCTCGCGAATCACTCGTACGCGCACCATTTCGGAACGATACCCTGTTCGTTCTCCCGGTTCGAACACGCAGTGCGCGTTTTCTTATTTTTTCTTTCCCTTCTCTGCCTTTTCTTCGCCGGAAATTGTCTTCGAAATCGCCGGGCGTCGCGACGACGCGCGGGGTAATATCGAATTCTGTGATCGACGGGAGGGAATGATCCCGATTAGGGTTACCGTACGAAATGCCGGTCGATGGATGGTCGGGTTGAACTCGGTCACCCACACGCGACGCTACTGCGCAATATTCAACCGCGCGCATCTAGAGGAACGATGCTCTCGATCGCTGAAGGTCCGTCGATCTCCGAAACTCCGCCGCGACGCCCACGCTCGTTTCGATTGGCGACAAAGGTTCAGGCGTTTTCGGGGCTTCGATCAAAATTTGTGGCGATCCCTTTTCGAAATTTCGATTCGGTTTCTTTGTACTTTCGTGGGTCGCCGTTTTCGGTAGTCGGTTGTCTTTGCGGAGATCCCGGCGTTGTTCGCGGAGTGTGCGTAACAGTAGCGTGGAAGATTCGAGCGCTACTTTTGTCACGTACGCATCGAATTCCTTTACAAATGTTTTTTTTTCGCTTCCCGTGGAATTTTTTCAGAGATCAGTTTATCACGCTGTATCATGTAGGATCAAGTTTCGGTGCGAAGTTGAGTCACTGTGACGAACCACGCCCATTGTCTCCTCGTCAGTTGATAAACTTGTACTTTCAAAACTGCGTCAGTTTTTGAAAGAGAATTCGAACGACGTTTCTGTTAATTTGTATCGTGATTATTTTCACTATTTTAGGGTTCGAATTCTGGATTTTGACGGTGCGTTATTTCTCGTATTTGCAAACGCTTTCGGATTCCGAGCGCGATCACTCGGATACCAGAGGCTCGATGGGCCTTTTTGTTTACCGTTTGCTGATAATGATCGGTTCGCGCACGCGAAATCAGTGCATCGCGAATCGGGTAGAAATATTCCGCTACCGCGTTGAATTTCTTGGCAAGAGAAACGCGAAAGAGCGCACCGGTCGGTCGCAATTTTCATGAAGTCGCTTGCTTATTTTGCCGAATTTACTGCTGGTAACTCCTACAAATCTGTCGCTGAGATTTCGAGCTCGCTTATCGCTGTATTGCGCGACCATAGAAATTTTCGGTGCTTGGATAGAGACGGGAACCACATTCGAATCGAGATTGCTGATAGCTAATGCAACCGCATCCGCGATTATAGTTATGAATTCACCTAAAGGTTCATGGAGAAATTTTGCATTTGGAAGTACGATCATAGGGGAAATGTTTTAAATACTTTCCTCCAAAGAAACGGAATCGAAATTTTCGTGGTTCTCTTAATTTGTCTTTTTGGAGTTTCCTTCTTTCGCTCCAAAACAATTTGCTCTCGGCTGTTTATTGCTGAGAGATAACCGCGAAGGTAAGGCATGAATGAGGTTTTAGAAGCGTCGGTGACGGATATTTCATAGCCCCCTTCTATCCACTGTGTCTCTATCGAGATTCTGATACGTTTGCGAAGCAATCGAAGCGTGGCGAACGACGACATCGTCACGACAGATGTTCCCGGCGTCGTAAATCTCTTACGACGTCTGCTTATCGATACGAGCGCGCTAGCCGCTCGCTGGAACCTTCTTCTCGGCTTTCCTTCCATAAATCCTGCTCTTTGACGCGAACGAACGACTGCATTGCAGTTCGAACGGGCTATAGTGATCAGGAATCGCTGCGTCGCGTCGGTTGAATATTAGGTTTGGATCGAGGGAATCTGTAGGCGGTGTCGATGGTTCGCTTGCCTTCAACCTGCTGTTCCAACTGCTTCATTTGAAACGAAACATTTATTCTTCTTTCTTACTTCTAAGTCACATTCCTGCGTTCAATACGAAATTCCCAAGAGAATTGAAACCTCTGAGATACTCGAAGAGAAATTTTCTTTCGACTTTCTGTATTCCACCGAACGGGTCATCTATGTCCGATTTCCTCCGCACACGCGACTCCCCTTCGAAATTGATTACCGTCAGAAAATTCAGCTAGAACATTTCAGGAAGTCGGCGAGTATCGCGCGATATCGTACACCCAGCGCTCAAATATTTGCACAAGGTTGTTATCGTTAAATCGAATCAGGTCCGTGTGAACCGCTCCTCTCCATATCTCTCGTCGAGCGCATCTCGGCCGAGCTCGGTGATCGAAGTTATATCGAGTTTGATCGTTCGATGTGTGGCTTCGATTCGCAAGCGCGCGCGGGGGTGACACGAAGAGATCAGTATTTAGTAGCAAACTGTATGTTGGCCGCGCGTCAGATTTCATCAGGCGAAGATTCGGCGAGCCGCAAGCGTTTAAGTCGCTAATCGCGTTCGGCACGGTTTGAGTAAATGAAAAGTTCGATACCTGCGCTCGCGTAATTCACGCGTCGGGGTGGGGGACGGGGAAGCAGTCGGTCCCCAGGTGAATTCACGGGATTTTCGCGTAGGCGCGATGATCTCGGCGCGACGATTCGCCATTGTGCTCGCGGTTCCTCCCTCGTTCGTTGTGTTACGTAGCGTCGGTGGCGCGGTTGGAAAATTACGAGGCTCCCTACGCCCCCTTCCACCCCCGCGGTCCCCCTTCCTCATCCGGCGGCGTTGATATCCAGCGAACAATGACATGGAAAAGCCCAAGGAGGCTTTAACGCGCGCGTTGCATCGTTTTTCCGCTGTCTCTCCCCCTCCTTTCGCCTTTTTCCCCCCCTCCTCGCTACAACTTTTTTTCTCGTCTGTCTTCTTGGTTGTCCTCGAGGTCGCGTCGGTCGTCCGATTCGTCGGAGGTCGCAGATTCGCTCGAGATCTGTTCTGTCACGAAGTCAAATCGCCCGATTTGCATGTAACGAGTTCCATTTTCCCCGAAACACGCCGCGACAAAATTGAAAACGACGCGAGAGGGAGAAACCCCGGGCATTTATCGAAAACGAGGCCGTGTCGGTTGTATTGCATTTTTTTTTTGGTTAAATACGCGCACGGCTGGATGGGAAAGAGGATCTCCGAAAACGAGAAGATTTCGGGTGAATAAATGTATTAAAGGTTTTAGAGTATTTTATACGATACCTTCGTTTATTTTATGCATTTCGACTCGGTGTAATGTTTGAGGGAAACCTTGGAAAAATGTTATTCTAGATTTTTGACTCAGATTTTTTTGGTACTGGTTCTACGGAAAAATATTGTTGGTCCTCTTTGACTCCGTAAGAGCGAATTGAGCGAATTGAGAGAGGACACATTTTTATTGAATTACGTTTACGCTATAAAAAATCTTTCAATAATTTAATAAAATTTCAACATTTTCATCGTGAATATTCATACATCATATATTTATTTATATCTCCATTGTACATTTATTAGTAATATTCGAGTGTAAATACAAAATTAAATATTACACACATGCACAGTAGAGACTTGATATTTACAATCCAATAATGCCATTATTAAATTCTTTATAAATGAATATCATTATTAAATCATAGTTTGAATTTTATTCGAAGTCCTACTATACTCTTGTATAGTAATTAATTGAAACCCTAGATAAAATTACGGATAATTACGGAAGAAGTGAATTAAAAAGCCAATTTATGAAAATAATTTATTATTTATACAGAAATTCTGTAATTTATACAGAATATATCTTATTAAAAATTAGTTTCTTACGTGATAAGAAATTAGTTTCTATCTACTTACAGCCAGTTACTAACGTCTTCATGCAACTTTTGAAAATTTTAGAAAATACAGAATTGTTTTATATACTATTGTGATTCACATTTATACACATATTACCAGTTGTATACGCCTTTAATGCAGTTCAGTTACTTACGAAAAACATTTTTAACCTTAATTCTTAATAACAATTGCACTATTTTCGAAATCTTTATATTTTGAAAAAGTATTATACATTCACAAAAGTATGTAAACTTGTACGAATAATCGCAAATTTGTTGGAACATATTCTTCTACCTTTCATGCATTTATTGCATTTGCAACGTTTGTCTATAAATTTTGTAACTTGGTTTTTCGTTCATAGTAATATTTTTCTGTATGCCAGTATAATAAATATTGAACAAGTTTAGTAAAGACACAGTTTAATATTGATACTATTATTCAAAATATCCTATTATGTTTTTTTCTAAAATATTTGTATTTATATATCTAGATTTCCTTGATTGATAGTATTTCAGATAATTAACAACCGATTCTCAGTTATCTTATTATTCCATAGCGCAAAAATAATTCAGTCACACTTACTTTCAGTTTTTGTCGAATTTTTTCTTGCAGTTAATAAGCAAATTCAGATTTTAGTAGGAAAAAGTCAATCCGTTTATGATTTTATTGAGCGAAAACGTAATATTAAAGCAGGAAGGTCTTCGAAACGATCAAAAGCTAGTTCCCCAACGGCAGTCCCGCCCAAGTTGAACATTACGCAGTTCCCTCGTATTCAACAAGTTTTGCCAGAGAAACGCTCGTTCACGTTCGCGACATCCTCTTGCGAGAATCAGTTTGTAGGTCACTGACGAAAGAGGCGTAGGATTGTGCAGCCTTCGACGAACGGAGGTAATAATAAGGTTGTACGGTGGATCCGGTGACTGCGCGCGGCGCGCTGGTTCTCAATGCTTTATATCCCAGCACGGCTCGGCAGCATCGTACAAACCGCGTTCCTGGCGAAATAATCGAATCGTGACGACGCATTACGGGGTCGCCGAGTGCGAGCCAATATTAATTTTACTAGCGTCTATAGTTCAGCTAGACGATTCATCGCGACGAGCCGTGCTCACGATCCGTGCCGGTGCCTTTTCGTTCCGACTTCGATGTCGTTCCCGAAATTTCGCGGTCCGTTCGCTCTCGTTCACGGCGAGAGAAACCAGCGGTTAGCATCGGAAAAGTGCCATTTACACTCTACGATTTCGTTTGTCGAGTAGAGTTCTCGTGACAGGGAAAAAGAGGACTGACTGAAAGCGAAATAACTAGGATCCAACGATCTCCAAATTCCCCTTCCTCGGGCAAGTGAAATTAGTCGCGATAATGAGAGACCGCCTTGCGGAGGTCGGCGTTGGCGAGAAGCGGAAGAGAGATAGGAATTAGTAAGGGGGAGCCGTTATTGGAGTCAAAATTGACGAGAAAAGTTGGTAGTAAGACCGGGCGGAGTGGGGGAAACGGTAAGATTTGGGCGTAATAGAGAATCGGCGGGTGGAAAGGTGGCTAAACGCGTTTAAGAGAGTCTCTGCCGAGGGACCTCGGGACTCGGGACTAATTCCGTGAATAATGAAAATTAATTGAACGACGAGTTCTTTCCGCGAAATTTGAGAGTGGCCTAGGTACTAGTAAAGAGACGGCACCGCCGACGCGAGGAGAGAGGAGGAACAGGGCGGGGCAAGAAGGGTCGGTACCTTTGCAATTAAAGGCTTTCCACTCGAAAGGCGATCGTCCGGAAGTTGTTCCGCGAAGTGGAAGGAACGGAATACGCGTGGAGATGGTATTTCTCCGTCGGCAGGTTCGACTCCGTCGCGAAAGGAAAAATGTAATTTGTAAAGACTACATCGTCGATTCCAAGAAATCTGAAATGTAATAATATCGAATCGATGGAAGGAGAACGATGGGCGGGCGCGAAATATAGGGAATCGAACTGGGCGCGTCAGGCGCGATGTGCAAACACTTCATTAGCGTGAATAGAAAATTCACTTGGATTGAGAATTTTTTATTCGTCGATGTTCCCGTCGGGCTGTCGATTCGTTCGTTATGGACATTATGGCTTTGTCTTTCAAAGGATTTCGTAATTTTGGCAAGCAGTCTCTTGCGATTTCAAGTTAATTTTCATAAGCAAATATTTTTCATAGTCCATGGATCTAATTGAGTACAGTTTTCTAGGCTTTCAAGAAATTTTGAAAGTAAGACAAAAATGTAAGATTCTATCCTAAAAGATTTTATTTTCGCCGAGTGTACGTAACTTTTATTCTTTTCACTAACGCTACCATGATCCATCGAATAATTTACGCTTGTTTAAATTTAGACTTTATATAACGTGTTCGTTAATATAGCAACATCGAGGCGAATAAATAAAATTCGATCACCCACGGTGTGCAGGTGGTATTTTGACATTCGCTGAATGCAGTTTTTCCGAGCTTAATATTAAAACATAAATAACGTATTTTTGTTCCGAGAAGTTGCGCCGTGAAAATGATGAAAATTTGAAATTATTGAAAAATACCGTGGAAACCATGAAAAGGTCCAGAGACACCATACAGTTCCGTTTTAAATACAGAAATATTGATACCGTTCGGATAATTTGATTGAAACAAAGCGCATTTCGCTCCGATCGCGTTTCACTCAGTTTCACTCAGATATCTTTGAAGCTTTTCGATCCTCCGATACGTCTCTCAGTACCTCGATGTTCAAATTATATTCCACGAAATACATGGAAAAAAAATCCTTTTCAAATAGAACCCACAGAAATTTCTGTTCAGATATTTCACGGAAAGTTTCCCGAACTCTTGGGATTTACAGTGAATTCGTCGAGTCCTCTCGTCTCCGGCTCTCAGAAAGCGCGAAGCTTTCCCGTCGTTGTTTTTCCAACCCTCTCTCATTTTTTTTTCTATCTCCTACCATTGTATCTATCGCGACGAGTCGTGCGTTCGCAGATTAAATCACGACAATGGCAAGCCTTGACGCGAAGCGAGCCGCGTAACCTGGTCTTCGCGCTTGAGAAACACGCGTAAGAGGGAATCGCCCGGCGAACTGCGAAGCTACAAAGCCTCGGTGCACGATTGTGTACAGTGCGGTTTACTACGAGCTTCCGGCTTCTGGCGCGGTGCCGCTGTGCCACCGAGCATCTGGCTGCATCGCGGCGACGGAATTTCTCTTGCAACCTTCCTGCCTCTTCCGAACGTTATCTAAAGCGGAGGATTCGATAGCGGCTTTCAACCTCTCGATTACACAGTTTAAATCCTTTACAAAGATCCTCGATCCTTCATTTCACTTTGGATCGCGCTGAGTGAGAAGCAAAAACTATTCGATCACCGTTCAATCGATTTTAAATAAATTTCTTCAGACTTTCCTGACGGTTTCAACCGTAGAGATATAAGAATAGAGCGCGCAATCCGTATACTAGCCTGTTAAGTAGCAACGATAGAGGATTAGAAAGAGAACGCTGCATAGAGGCCCCTTCTGTCTTTGTTTATTAACGCATGTGCAAAGCCAGTGTATACAGGGTGTCCCAAACTCGACGCGGGAGCCGGAAATGGGAGATTCCTGGGGTGATTCTAAACAACTTTTTCCTTTGCAAAAATGTCCTCCGAAGCTTTGTTAATGAGTTATTAACAAAAAACACCGACCAATAGAAGCACGAATACAGTGGATGAATTTCAGCGCGCGCCCCAGCTTTGAGTAGTATTGGCCCGCCATCGTCCGCGTCATCGTTAATCCGCTGTACTCGCTCTCTGATTGGCCGATGTTTTTCGTTTCCGGCTCCCGCGTCGAGTTTGGGACACCCTGTATACCTTAGGTGCGGGATCGTTCATGAGTTCCATAATTTTTCTACTTTTCTTTCAATTAAGAACAATTAAATTAAATAATTTAAATTTCTGTTATTTTAAATTGTATATATATATCAATAATAACTAATATTTTTTTACGTCAAATAAACGTCAAAGAAACGTCAAACGTCAAAGAAACACAAACGTAAATATCTGAACTTGTCCGCATACGCAATTAGACAAGGATAAAAAGGGGCCTTTATGCAGCGTTCTCTTTCAAAACCTATATCGCTTTTTTAGCCCTTTCACGCACTCTATTCTTATATCTCTATAGGCTGATTCAGACATGTTTAGTAATTTAGTCGAGTAGCAAGTATTTCAGTAATTTACTATGTATGAACACTAAAATTAAGTCGAGTAATTTAGTAAAACAATGCAGTTACTTGCTACTCGACTAATTACTAAACGTATCTGAACCACCCTTATGGTTTCAACGCTAGAAAATCGCAATCCATTGTTATATAAGCTCTGTTTTTTATTCCTGCACTGGCTGCACTAGTGCAGAGCGAACCAATCGCTATCTTCTTTTATTTCACAAAACGAAAGGAGATAGCAAGTGGTTCACTCCGCACTAGTTCAGCCAGTGCAGGAATAAAAAACAGACCTATAGAATAGACAATCGATACAAATAGCAACGGCACTGTAAGACATTCGTCAAGAGGCAGCAACCCCACGGCGAAGGGGTGCGCGTCGTTCGATGTATTCCGTGACCCAAATACTCCGCAGAAGTAGTACAAAGGAGCTTAATCTAATTTTTCCCCTCGAACCGTGCCGCCTTTTTCATTCGCTGACATCACCTCTCGCGGGTTAATTATATTCTTAAAGGGGTGGGGAGGCGGCTTTTCTCGAAGGGCGCCGTGTACACTTTCATCATCGCTTCTTTTCTGTATCTCGCTAGTCATCGCGGAACATCAATTCCATTTTCCGTCCACAAAGCCTCGCGCGGGGGTGTGTCACTCTGGGGTGGTTGGAAAGAAGGACGGGGGGCTAGCGGCGAGAGAGAAGACAGACGGAGACGGGAGAGCGAGGGAGGACGGAGGCGTCGAGCAAAGAAGTCGGGAGCGGTCGGAGGGCGAGAAAGAGGATTCGAGGAGATTTAATACCAGATAGGATTGAGAGGAAAGGATAGGGCCGAAGGTAAACAGCGACCCTAAAAGGGGGGCCGGAATTTGTATTTTGTCACCCGCGAGCACATGCATAGCTAAGCCTGCGGCCGCCTCTGTTCGGTGGCAACAACCGTACTCGGGGGACGTGTAAATTTTAACGGGTCGAGACCCGCCTACGCGCGCGTTATATCCGCTCGTTGGCCATCTTTCCCTCTCGAGGGGACGCTGGATCGTTTCGCCACTCGCTCCCCGAGGATCGTTCTTTCCTCCATCTCGCGGACACCTTAAACGATCCTGGGTGACCCTCGGGGTTTCGAACGATCTCTTGCGATTCGCCGGTCGCGAAACGATCCACGGACCGAGGGCGGGGGACGACGGTCGGCTATTAACTCGCGCGAGTTACGATCCGGAAAGATTCAGGATTCAGCCGCCACGAGGATTAACGTAGGATCCCGACGCGAAAGACGGACCGCGAAGCTTTCATAGCGTTGCACACGATTTTCCTCCGTTTTTCGTCTTTTTTCCCCGCAACGATAATATCGCGCGATGCACACCGCCGAAACCTGTTGTCTCGCTGAAATCTCATTTTAGCTGCCAGCGAAAATTCGCCGACGTCTGCGTAGACACAGCCTCGATGCGGCTTTCGCGCGGCGAGAGCTTTTAGCGGTCGCAGCCGAGCTGCTCCTTGCGACTCAATAAGCTTTTGTTTCCATTGAAATCGTTGGGCGTTGTTCCGCGCCAGCACGAACCAACTCGTTTGAGATATTAATCAGTGGCAGGAGGAAACAACGGATCAGTCGTTATTACGTCGCCATGGGGTTCGGGTATCATTCGTTCTACCTGACTCCCTGCGGGTTTCGTTGTTCAACTTTTCGACGTGTCCGCGAGGTCGGAATTCCTTCCCGATATTCGATTCTCAGTTTTCGATTAATTTCTAGCGCCGTCGCGTTGTGGGGTCGCGAGGGAAGCTCCGCGGTTCTCTGGCCCTCAAATAATTCAAGGGTGGTAATGGAAGTACGATGTAGAATAACAGACGTGTGGTATATTTATTCTAACCGGCGCAGAGTAAATTTCTGCGATGTTGTCTGTACGGGTGGTTGAAAGTTTTCCGCGTGGAATGGTTCCCGTCGTTTTCTCCTGATAAGGATTAGTTCATTAGCTTCGTATGTATAATTTATCCGCAACTGAATCGAATTCGGAGCATTGCACATTCTGAACAATAGAAATAGGATTATTGTCTTGTGAATAGATAAGCTTCTGTGGTTATTTATAGCGATGTGTTCTGATTTCAGGAGGGATCTCGCGGTGATCGGAAAGAGGGGGGTAAGAGGGGACGCAAGCCTGGAAGGAAGGCGTCCGACAAGTCGGATATGAAAGCCAAGCTCGGTAAGAAACGTAGTTCACTATTTCCCCCTTGGTACCTACTTCCATAACTCGAAGAAACCTTGTATTCAGGTCAAAATTATACTCCAAATTAAATTATTATACACAAGTTCATCTCACTTCGGTTGTGTTGTTCCTAACAAGGAAATAAGCCGACTCGAAAATTTCTGTATTAACCTGAGGGTTTCTGTATTCCCAAAAGGGTCCGCGCCGTGTTTCGAAAATAGTTTCGCGCGTGTTTTTTCCCTTAATTAATAGTCCGCGATATTTATACCGGAGAACCGCGTTTTCACGGTCGAAGTGTGCTGTTCGGAACATTTCTCCGTTCCGCGTTGCCAGCGCCGGAATGCAGCTTAAGGAGAGAAGATAGCAGCCCGCAGCATCTCTGGCGGCGAATTAAGCGGGAAAGCAGGATGTAACTGAGCGCGTTACACGGGCCACGTGAGAAATACACGTTCGTTGATTGCGGAGCGCCCGAAGAGAGACCCCAGACTCATGACACTGTAGGAATATTTATCTTCACCGAGTAATGAATATTTATGCCGGGTCAACCTGGCAGCGGGAACCGATGTTCCCGATGCCCGGCGCCTGAGGATTGCCGAGAGATGAAGGTGGCGTGTTTTGCAATTCCGTCGCTCTGTCGGGGGACAGAGAAGACGTTGGACGCACGCGAAGACGTCGCGAAGGAAGTCGAAGTCAAGAATGTTCCTACTGGTTGTTGCAAATTGCAAGGTTTAGCAATTTTTAAGCGATTGCTTTCCGTGGTCTCTATCTGGACACTTGAACCAATGGTTCTCTTTATTTTTCCCTCCAATTCGATAGCTTCGTTTCGTTTTCCTTACCTTGAACGGCACATCGAGTTCACCTATGGACCGTGAAGGGAATCGCGCAGACGAAACTGCCTCTCAGCGGATCCAACGCCCTCCCGAGAGTCCCTTGCATACCGTGCTATCTCCCCAGCCGCCCACTCCGGTACATTCGAACTGGTTTCTAACGTCGGGAGAAAGCTTTTCGGGGAGGATGGGCGGCGAGCTTTAAGCTCGTTTTACGACCAACGAACTTTCGCCCTCCGCAATCCCGCGCTATTCCCGGCTCTGCGGTCGAACCGCGCGATTCCTCTTACATTCTTGTTCCACGCGATTCCGTAATTTTCTATTTGCCCCTCCGTTCCAGCCCCCGCGTCTCGCTACCACTCCCATCGCTCGAATCGACACGGTGCACGTTAACCCTCGGACGCTCCTCGCTCCGTATCTTCGTCTTATCTCTTACCCCCTCAGGTCTTGTCTCGGCAGTCGCGATTTCTAGCGTTGCACCGGGAGAGCGATCGGTCGGTCGGTTTTCCCCCGGCGCTGAGAGTCCTAAATCCAATTTTCCCCAATTTCATTTGCGCGCACGATCCCTCTAGGGGGCCGACACGATTCTGTTTTCGCGCACGGTCAACGGGGTTTTATTCTGGACCGATAGAGCCTTTCGATTCCGTCCAGATGCGACGCAGACCTAAATGGTGTTACAAATTGAGTCCGCGAGAGTCTGGTTAACCTGTTACTTGCCCCGTTTCGGGGTCGGACGCTCGCCATCCTTCGTGCACGCCAGGTTAATTTGTTTAGCGTAGATTTGCGTACATCGAACGGATTTCTCTTTGACGTTGAAAATCTCATACCTTGATGATGAGGCGAATAAACATAATAATTAGGAAAGAAGTATCACAGGGGGTTAAACCTTTTGGTCAGCAGAAATACTGAAGAGCCTTGTTTTATATTAGTTCGGTATTTTATGTATTTATGAGAGTTAGTGTTTTTGCTTCCATCAGTTAAGGGGGGAATTCCATATAGTGGGACAAAAAATCTTTTTGTGCTCGATCAATAGTAATGCACTTCAAGGACGTAATCCTGAAGTCCTAAGCCAGAATTCCAAGTATTTGTAGGAATACAGTTAATGGAGTAGCAGAGTGTCTACTGCGCGCAGTATTATAAAATAACAAACCTTTATGGTGAATGCGGTAGTTTTATCGGAGATAGAGATTTTAATTTTTTGAGGAAAGCTGAAGGGTTACTTTATTCACCTTGAACAGCAGATTAACATTGAACAACCGTAAGTTTTACAAGACTATTGTTTTTCGCCACTGAAATTTTAGATACGTTTTCCTCGAAACTAATTTCTTTCAATTGGCGGGCATGATTAAACAAAAACTATTCAACCAATCTATCTATCCCGATGTATAACTACATTATAGCAAACTATAGTCGATGACCCTACACGTTTAATAAAAAAATTCATTTAAACATGTTCCTTTTATATGAAGGCATCCAAAAATTACCCCCAAAAACACACTTTTGGTTTACAAATCCTGTGATCTTCCAAAGTTTATATTTTTTATTAGTATTTTTGGTTCATCGACGATATAATTTCATAAATAATAAAGTGTATCTCGAATTTTTTCATTTTAGGAAAAATTGAAGGAACTAGAATGCCCGCCAATTTATGCCTCCAGCGGCAAAGTTGCAACAATTTTTTTAATAGCGACATCTGCAGCCCAGATTTATATTGGAAACAAATTTTTTTTGTAATTTTAAACAATATGTGATTTGTGAGCTTGTAATGAGGACGTTAGATTCTTTAAAATTCGTTTCATATATCGTAATTGCGTTTCGACTTAATTCTTTTAAATGTCGCTTTGTTAATTCTAAACGATGTTTGTATTTGATAAACTTGATAGGCGAGTATAAAGATTCAGAATAATATGTGGAACCAAATATGGATAATACATATTGGCCCACTTGTATGCCTGCAGTTTGGAACTGGCGACAGGCGACAGGCATATAACGCCGACTCCACACATTTGGCATTTGTACGAATATTCATTTGTATATAATGTGAATAGCGAATAGCGAATATTCGTGTACGAATGCCGAATGTGTGGAATCGGCGTAACGCAGATCGCGTGCATTTTGGTTATTGATTTCTGCTATCTATTCGTTTTTGTTTCATTACAAAGTGAGGGAACACGAGTATAGCTCAGAAGAAACGACTGTTTGAAAATTGGGTACACAGCGGGTTAATAATTAATACTGTATATATCATGCTATATTTATTAAATATTCGTACTTTATGTTAAAGATAAGTACAACTTTCTTTTCGATAGATAATGCAATGCTGTAATACTAATTACTAGATCGCGAATTTTTATGCATTTACAACAATTCTAACTATACACAAATCTACAAGGTAGTTAGTAAATTAGTTAGTAAATTATTCAAAGTACCAAAAATACAATAGAAGTTACAATACTTAAAAACTAAGACACATTGCATTTCAAGTTTTTATTCTACATTCGTGCTTGTGAAAAATTATTTTGCATGTAAATCCGTGGTCTACTAATTACAATTAGACTAACGAGAACCACATCGAGTGCTTACACTCGGTTCATGGTAGATTTGGTTCATGAGCCACAACTTCACAACCGTTGTAATAGATCATTTTTCCATAAAAGTAAGCAACAGATGTTCCCTCCGTATCGACAAGGTTTTCCCATAGAATTTCCGAGTCCACCCTGGAAATCTCTCAAGAGTCGAGAGCCGTTCTGCTGTGCGGATCTTAAAAAAGAATGTCCGCGAGGAAGGAGCCACGGGGAACGTTTATTGCCGCGTAAAAGGCGAGCTTAGTGAGCCGTAGACGCGATAATAGCCGCGACCCTTGATCGTAAAGGGCTTTATCATGCCGCGAGAAATTTGCAATATCCTGCAACGGGCTATTACCATCGATTTTGTCCGCCGCCTTCGTCTTCTTCGGTCGCGGACCCGCGAACACTCTCTCCTCGCCTACGCAGTCTCGTGTAAACGGACGGTATGGTTGCCATTCGTCAGGGTTGATACGCGGCTCGTTTCTCGCGGTTCCGCGTGAAAAATCGCGCGTCACATTTGAGTTACGCGAATTTATCGTTCGATGGTTACCGTCCACTGTGGACGGGGCGCGTCCTTCACCTTCGTTTGTAATTTTTGCCGGGGGGATTTATGGGAGTAACAGCGATGGGAACCGGGGAATATTTACTGACGCTCGTTTTTTTTTCTTTTTTTCTTTTAGTATTCAACCGTTTGCAGTGTTTTTAGTGCGACTATGGCGTTTGTAATTTCGCTCATAACACGTAGCCTGTTGGTTGATTGAAGGTTCGTTTCCATTGGGCCGGTGATTCGGCGTCTTTAGTGGGATTTGAACTTTAGCGAAAATATTTTCTTCTTCGAACGTAGTTTGACGGTTTTTGGAATTTGTAATTTCAAGCTCGCAACGTTGTTTCTGTGTCAATAAGGTTGGATATTCGCCTTTCCTCGCCTTCATTTGCAATTCTTACAACTTCATCGCGTCGAAGCGAATCTATTCTCGGGGGGGAAAACATCCTGTTTAGTTATACTTTCATCGGATATACCGATATCATTAAGCGGAGAATTTTTTCAGCCACGCATTATGTGCTCTTCGCGTACCTCGCGACGCGATTCCACGTCGAAAAAACGAGGCGGTATTTGTGTTTCGCGCGTACCGTCGCGAGAAAACACCGTTCCGAAAATATTATATTTCTTATCTCGCGAGTGGCAGACTTCTCACGGCGAATATGTTTTGAATTGTTAACGTGATCGTCTTTCGGTTCCGTGAGAAAAATTTGTCCAATGAAAACGAGGGCCGCGATACGAGCTCGCTTGTTTGGTTTCTCTCACCGCTTTCCGCGGCAGGCCACCCTTAAAGGGCGTTCCACATCGGAGAAGATCTGGAAAAAAAAATAAAACTTTTCCGAATTCTGTACCTCGGTATATTTTTACTTCGATTTCGAAATCCGAGAGTAAATTTTCTTTTTGCTCTGAGCCACTTCATAGACCCGGGAAGTAAATTCAAAGTTATGATATAAGGATTCACGGGTAGGAATAATATGTATTATGAAGTATAATTGAGAAAAAGTTAAATCACTTTTTCAACTTTGGTAAATTCATTCTGGAGAAGGTTAGAAGGTGCTGTGTGCTATAAAACGTCGAGTCTTTCGCATTTAAAGCAGTTCTTCTGCAATCGATAATTCTTTTTAAATTTTTCTATCTTCTGGGGTAAAATATGCGTAAATGGAATTCAATCTATTTTAAATTCCGAGATTCATGAGAATTTTGTAAGAAAATCAATTGTAAAACTATCACCAAAGGTCGGATGACTGTTTTGAAATTTTTTATTGAGTAACAATCTGAACTTCAGTAACAGTCTTACAATTAGCCGAAAGTTAATTCATTTATAAGATATTAATAAGACTTATTCTTGTGATGAAAATGTTTGCTGTAACATATTTCTCAATATTACGTTTTCTTATAAGAATACATGTTAAATTCAAAGCTAAATAATTGAAAAACTATTTTCAATGTTTCTAAAATTTTGCATGGGATTTTACTATTGTATAAAGATTCATTCGTCCAATTTTCAGAGATTTTCGCTTATTCTTAACATCACCGAAGTTTATCCTTAAAATTTCTACTTTGAATCTAAAGATCTTTAATTAAAAATGACAAATGATTCTAAATTTATAATAGTTTTCTTTTTTAAAACCACACGCCCGCGATGGTTATTAAAACTTGTTGGAAGGTTCGATGCGTTTGTGAACAAGGCTTAACCATACTTGGCTGCCATCGTCCCGAGTTTTCGCACTTTTCCGTTTATTTTTGCAGAGCGAAGCCGGCAGAGTGCGAGGGAGTGTCGTGCTCGGAAGAAGCTAAGGTATCAATACCTCGAAGAGCTGGTAGCCGACCGCGAAAAGGCTGTGCTCGCACTTCGGAAGGAGCTCGAGATGGTAAGTCTCGTTTAAAATTTCCACCGCTTTATCCTCGCCAGGTCTTTTCACCCCCTCCCGCTCGCTCCCAGCTCCGAACGATTCATTTCCCCGTCGTACTTCACGCGGATATATCCTTATATCCCATCCCTCGTTGCTGCCTATGCAACGAGACGATATAAATCCTTTTCTTAAGAAACTTTTGCGCGAGCGAATGAGTTATGCGTCTATTATTCGTACGCGGGGCGCCTTCGCCGTTAGACGTTTTTAAAGCCGTACGTGTTCTCGATTAAATAGCCGTCTCGCCCGCGTTCGAAAGACGCGGGAGGAAGGTAACACAGTTTCGCGCCCGGCGAGAGTAATCGCGTTCCTTCTCTCTGCATTTTACGCGCGTTAATATCGTAAATTTGGCGGCGACGCGGGAAGCGAAGGAAAGAAAAACATCGGGGAGGACGCGAAGTTTTTCCGAAGAACCGTAAACATGCCCCGTTTCACCCTTTCCCACTCCTCATGCGGGGGAGGCGACGCGCCCTCGAGTTTCCAGAGTTCGTTCTCTGCCATCCTGGAACGCGATGGAAGACACGAAAGCATTGGGAAATCTCGTAACTTTCCCTCCCAATGTCCCGACGCGTCTTCGTCGCGAATCCCTGCCGGATCACGTTTCCAAGTGTTAGGGATTGCTCCGCGCTGTGTGTCTCGAAGCTCTTCGAACCGCGTTGAAGCTTTGTTCGCGTTTCCAACGAACGAGCATCGAGATTCGCACGAAAGGTACGTAGCAGCGCTGAAGCGCGTTGTCCGTCGACGATTATAAACAACACGATCTCTTTGAGCTCGTTAAAAGCTCCACTCCTTTTCAGTTCTGATCGAAATTCGTGCTCCGCTGTGTGAATGTGTGTGTCTGTTGCGAAGAAGAACGAAGCCTGTGTCCTGAACGATCCCGAACCATTCCAGTTCCTCTCCTACCAGAATCCCGAGAACGCTTTGGGTATATCGAAGGACAATCGATCTTGTATCACCTGGACACCGCGTTGTAACTACTGAACGGTGTTTTTTGCAGTATCGACAGTGGGGGCAGGACTTGGACGCCGGTCGAGTTCCCGATGGGCTACAGTCGATGCTGGAGGACTTCGGATCCCTGAAGCGGGAGAAAGTGGCCAACTAGGCAAAGGATAAGAACGCCGGACAGGAGTCACACACACAGACACATACGAGTCACGACCATCGAGCTCTCAGCCATATTTTTTTACGCTTTTACGATCGTACTCTGGTAGTCGCGAGCTTCGCACCCTTCTTTTACCGTCCTCCTTTTTCTCTGAGTCGAAGAGAGTCCGGAGGGGCAGTAACGTTCCAATCCGCGTCCAACTCAACGTTCGAGCTTTGTTCCGTGTTTCCGCACGGCGTTTCGATCCGTCGGGCGTTTCACGGTGGAAACAGAAGAAGCAGGGAAACGAGAACACAAAGAAGAAAGAAAGAAAACAAAGTGTCTTTTCTGTACAGTCTTTATCCTAGCTTCAGCTAGTCGTCGCTCGTCCATATTTCTCTTGGCTCGTCCCTGTTTTGAAGGGGAAACCAGTTTGGTGTTGTTGTTTCTCCTCGGTTATTATTGCGTTTTGTATTATTTTTGTTTGTCGCGAAAATCGTTCGTGTCCCTTGTTGCTTGTGATCCCGTTAAGTTAAAGCTATTTTGTTTAATCGTCGTTGAACGACGACGACGATTAATCGCGCGTTGGCGTCGGTCTTGCACGACACTGACGCGCTCGATACACGCGTTGTACCTAACTACACATTGTACCTTTTCACGCGATTGTTAGAGAGAGAAAGAGAGAGAGAGAGAGATTATGAAAATCATATATGTATATCCCTGTTGCGCGTCTACGAAGGACGGTCGTTGTGTATCGTAGTTGATTCGAGAGAAATTTTATTATATCAGTATTCGCGCTTGTTCCCTGAAGCTTTTAATCGCTTCGGGCGTATTCGTTGAATTTGATTCCTGTTTTTCCAAATTATCGCCAGGCGCGGGTTTTTAATTTGGGCATTTTTGTTAAGTCCTCGACGGCCGCGTCTTCGTGGCGACTGGTTATATCCGCATGGGAAATGGTATTTTTCTACTGTCAGATTTATTATTTTGTACAGATTGACGATGTATATGTGCGAAAACTTGTTCGTAATCTTCTGGAGAAAGTTTAGAGAGCAAATAAAAAAGCATATTTTTAAAGAAACCAATTTTCCTACCCCGTTCGTTTTCCTCGCGGTCGAAATGTTTTTGCGAATCCTCGTTCGCCAGTGCAAAACACGGTCGTCAGTGTCATTTTGAGACCGTATTTTTGACACCGCAATTTCACGTTACGCGGCTCGTGGCGCACGAATTTGCATATTTCGCCGTGATATACGTACGACAACGAAAGCTCTGTTTCGATTTACGCAGATTGCGGCGCAATCTCCCATTGATATTATCCGTTCTGTTCGAAACGGCGTTACCGCTGTTCGATGAGAGAGGGAAAAAAAGGAAAAGAGCGATGTTATGGTTCCACGCGGCGCGGCCCCCGTATCTATACGTACATATAGGAAGCACTAGGGCCATAGGTGATACATTTTTTAGTTTCCAATTTTTTATCATTTTTATTTGAATTCATTTTTTAATAACAACTGGGCTAAAATATACCTTGAACCTTCGTCTTTAATACTGCAAATGAAACTTAGAATATACATAGAAAATAACAGAAAACGCATCGACTTACTCCACTGTAAGGCAGGTTGACATTGTCATGGGGCATATTGATGCGTCTGTGAAATATCTTGATCTAACTCTTATTAGCTGCTTTTGTTACTTTGGTCTTGTTGATTACTAAGTTACGGATGTTTATGCAAATTCATATTTTTATAGACATATAACAACAACTGAATCTTAAATAAATGGGTGTTTTATTTTCTAAATATTGTGAAACGTATTATATTTTTGATATTTTGTTTCATTTTTATATTTATGAGCATCCTTATAACTTTTTGTAATTTTAAAATTGTCATAAATGCATAGACATCCACAGTCTATTGATTACAATATGTAATATAGCTATATTCGTACGTAATTATAATTTAATTTATTTTAATTATAATATTATAGAAAATGAAAAATATACGAATAAAATAAATAATAAATTTTTTACATCAAATGTTAAAGAAAGGTACATGAATCACTTTTATTTGAATGCACTTAAGTTTAATGATAGGCCTAACGATACAGAGTTAATTACTTTCTAATACATGTATAATTTAGAACATTTAGAACATTCATACGGTGTATCAATATGTCCTAGAAGGAACGTATTGACTTTCCCCATGGAAACTCATAATAGAAAAACATCTCTATAAAAAAACATTATCTTTAATTTACTCAGTGTGAAACTATACTGTTACACGATATAAAATTTTTTAGGTCGTCTCCAGACCAATTGGAAAGTCAATGCAATTATTTAATTTTCCTTTATCAAAACGAAAAGCATTGGCAGTCCTAAAGAGGAGTACGTATACCAAGTGCTAAAATGTCCCTGTCCCTGTATCAGCTGACCTCTACTCATGTAAAACCACAGATATCGAATTTCGGAGCCCGCGCTTTGCGAACTCGTACTCGAGTTTTGTTCGCGAAACGAGGTCAGGCCAGGCCAGAATAGTGTCGCGTACACTGATTGATAGATTGACCCGCCTACTAAGAATACGATATTATTTTAGTCGTCGAACGTAGTACGTGTTTTATTTAGAGGCCGGGATCGAAAGGGATCGGTCAAATCTGTTAAATGCTTCCAGAATAAACTTCAGTAATATTGTATTCGAAATCGGAGATTGATTTACCTGTACAGAGAATTCGGTCTCTGGTCAAACTGTGCTGGTGACCTATAATTCGACCTGACCTGACCTAACCCTGACCTAACCCTGACCTAACCCTGACCTATAATTCGAGGACCAAATTTAATAAAAATTATTCACTCAAGAACTACTCCAAATATGTTGAAATGTCGAATAGTGAATAAGCACCAACGTAAGCAAGATTTCTATTGAGTGCTTGTTGCATTTTTCAGAGATTGTTACTTGTCATTTATTGTTACTTCACAGTACAATATTTGAAAGAGTAATATGTCGTTTAATTTTCGAGTTATACATCATATTTCATTTTATTAAAGAGAAGAAACGAATAACTCTTAACCTACTCTTACATCCAGCTTTTGGTTATATTTTTATATCAATTGGAGCCAATTAGCTTACAGTTTAAACTAGTGAATTTCAGCGATAAAGGAGCCAGAAAGAAATTTCTTTCTTCTTTTACAATTAGATCTCATGTAGAGACGTTGTGAATTGTATCCAGAATTTTTTAACTATTTCTTTTTCAATATAGGAAAGCATATGCGATAAGTTCAGAAAGTTTCAAAAAGCACTTCTTTGTTTTTGAAACATAAATTATTAAATATGTAATGTAATCTCATCTAAAATTTTAACATTCGTTGTAAAAAGATTGCGTAGTCTTCTATAAAAACATTAATCATAAAAATAAGTCTTTGTAGCAGGAAAGAAACTGAATGGAAAATGAGTTATTGTTATGGAGCAAAAGAGAAGTTCCAGTCATCAGCAGAAACCTTCATATTTTTAGTCATTAATTTTTTGAAAATGGGGGAGATGTTCCTTGCAATTTTATAGAGTTGTTCATCTTTCTTTATATGTAGAAAAAAATTAGTCAAACAATTTGGGAGATACTTTCAAATATTTTGGCGTCAGTAAAATATTTTAATAATAAGTTTCACCAACGGCATGTAGAAATAATAATATCAGGTTAATCTGGGCTAGTAAGTAGTTTTTGATGGTAATTTTTTTTCTGTTAGAATTAAAAATGCTGCTTTCAGCTTTTTCCATTATATTGATAGTATTATCTAGCTATATACCAAATTTCAACTTGATATACTATTTGGAAGTAAGTTTTCTTTTTCGGGCAGACATACTTTCAATTTTATATGATTATAGATTATTCAGAAAATTTTTTGCTCTTACGTCATACTAAAACATTCATTACAAATTATTAAGAATTGAGTGAATTAGTAATTGATAATAAAACTTATTGTCATAAATTAGACATATGTAGAAGTAGATCAAGAGTGAATATAACTTGAAAATAAAATGACATTATGCTCGGTCAATCTTACAAAACCTCTGCGTTTTCTTTACGATTTCTATGTGGATCCATCTGGATCTTTCCAACAAGATCTCTTCTTCGACTGTGTTGAATGATTCCACTTCTACTTCTCTGAATCGCGCAAGCATTAGCCGCACTTGCGATCGTCGTAAAAGCACGATGCAAGCGCACGTGGACGCAGTCCCCTTGCGACAAGATAACGACACGCAATTCCTCGCGTCATAAACTGCACCCATTCAATTTCGTTTCCGTGGAAAAGCGCGTTCCCAGCGGACGCGCGCGGGTGTCCGTCGAGTTCATAAAGTTCGTTGCATGTACGCGTCGCGTACGGCGCCGGAAATGTCGTGGGAAAGGGAGAGAAAAAAAAAAAGTGCGCAACGTCCCGGCGAGAGAGGACACCGGGCGAAGGAAGAAAAAGTGTACAGTAATTCGATAATCCTGGACAATGGTAGTGAGCGCTTCACGGACGGCTTTCGCGTTCACGCGGACGTAACTCGCACGCGTTATGAATTTAAGCTGTTTCAGCTGGATTAAAAATTTCTAGTCGCTTCGGGCGTATTTCGACAGCTTAAAGCTGACGACGGTACACAGCCACGTCGCGTTCGAATAATTCTGAAAGATATTAAAAAAAAATTATAAAAAAATGGTGAATCAACGACTCTTCGTTACCGCGAATTTTTCATCCCTTTCTTTATTTAATATTTCTTGCGTTTCATTTTATACAGGTTCCCGTCGACGGCACCACGATCTATTTTCAGGAGTTTCCCTGGATGAATCTCGAGGTTGAACGTTCCCGGAGTGGCGCGAAGCTTCTTCGGACGGCGCCGGGAGATTAAAGTTCGGTAAGTGGCATTGAAATTCATAAAGGAATACCAGTTGCTTCCACCGGCATCTTAGCCGATATTGCGAAAGGCATCTAGACTAGCTTGTTCCGTTTAATTTGTGTGCTAATGTCGTTACGGTTACGGTCGACGTGGCCCGGTTTTGCGTTTCATTTACTCTCGTAATTTATTCAATGACCGACACTTTCGCGACTTAAATCCGCGGAGTGGGTGGATTTGATCGCGTCGAGTTGTAAGAAGGGAGCGTTGTTTAAGTCCGGGGCTTTGTTTTCGACTGTCTTCAAGAAGATAATCTTACCGTAACAGTTACATCCTTAACTACTCGTCTATTCAGCTTTCATGAAACTAGAATTCGCAACTATTCATACGTGATTCCGTTTTGTAGAAAGATGACTTATAGAAAGATGATCATCCAGGGTTAGGTCAGGATTACGGTTAGGTCAGGGATCATGCGTTTACCCCAGGGGCTGCGGGGATGTCTTCCCTGCGGTACGGGTATGGCGAACCCGGGGCCCGAGCCCTCCGCCCCTGCTCTGGCAGGGGTGGAGACCTCGTGACATTGAGCGACCAGGAGTGGGGGCTCCTGGTCGCTCCGTTCAAGGTGTCACGGGAAGGGCAGCGTGTGTTGTGGCCCCACGCGCTGCCAAGGTGAGAATATTGGGGGGGAGCGAAGTTAATTTTTCCTCCCCCGGGAAGGGCGCTTCGGCGCCGGCGCGAGGGGGTACCGGATGTGTTCTAACGAGTTCCCGGTACCCCCTCCTTATGCGCCTAAGAGGTCACCGTGGAGGTTTTAGCGGGTGCAAATCCCGCACTACCGGCGGATCCCCCCTGGATCTGCCGGTGTGGGTTAGCCATTTCCTCCACGTAAAAAAAAAAAAAAAAAAAAAAAAGGGATCATGCGTTACGGGTTCTACAGGGTGTAACAAAAATGTTGCACATCCTTGAAAGGGGCGATACCTGAGGTAATTTGAAACAACTTTTTCCTTAGCAAAAATGTTAGGTAAGGCTTTGTTAACGAGTTATTAACAAAAAACACCGACCAATCAAGGAGCGAGTACAGCGGATGAATTTCAGCGCGGGCTCCAGCTGCGAGTAGTATTGGCCCGCCGTCGTCCGCGCCATCATTAATCCGCTGTACTCGCTCCCCGATTGGTCGGTGTTTTTCGTTAATAACTCGTTAACAAAGCCTCACATAATCTTTTCGCTAAGGAAAAAGTTGTTTAAAATTACCTCAGGACTCGCCGCTTTCAAGGACGTGCAACATTTTTGTTGCACCCTGTATAAATACATTTCTGTTTTCTACATCCTCTATTCAGGATATTTCAAAATGTCCTGATATATTAGAGACGATAAACGTAATGAAAAAAGTTTGTATAAACATTCCTCCTGTTTGATCCCGTTTTCAGTTACGGCTAGTTTTACGTTTCAATAACTTCGGTCGCTTTTACGCGCGCGTTCGCCAGCGACCGAATAGTTAACCAAATAGGTGCGCATTGTCCGTAATGAAAAGGTTCGAAACATGTGCCATAACAGTCGTTGAAAAGTTATTTCGCGCCGGCAGTGCAAGTGAGCAAATCTCCAAGAAATTTCGGAACTACGCGGCGGAGATTCTCAAAGGCCGGCCTCGCGTGAATATTTTAACCGGTATCCCGTTTCGTCCTTTCCGTTTGACCGTCCGAATGACCACGCGTCAGCGACAGATAAATTCTTGAACGGCGCGGCGATCTGCTCGAGCGTTTTTAGCGCGGACAAAGAATAACGGGAGCTTTCGATAATTTAAGCCCAGGCCTGCAATGTAACAGATTTAGCGGCGCAAAACGAACTGGATCGCGTACAAAGATTTGCATAAAAGACGAGACTCGGTGCGATTTTCCAGGCGGTGTCCTCCCTGAAAGGGGAGGAGGTCCTCCGCCCTCCGAAGCTCGTTCGCTCGAATCGAATCGAATTTCTCCGTCTCCGCATTGATTCAATCACGGGCCGCGATATAATATTCACGAAGAGAGATTCCGTCATACCTTGAAACGCTGCCGGGTCCCGTGGCGCCGGGAATGGCCTCGCTGCAGGTCACCGGACCTGGACCTGGATACGACTGGCTATCAGCCTTTACGATTGACCGACTCGTAAAGCCGCCCCCTTCGCCAAGGCAGTCCGCGATCAACCTGCCCCGGCGATATTTGATTCCTGATCGTATAAGCCGGGTCCCGAAACCTCACGGTGCGGTGCACCCGAGCTCCGCGCAAACGTGCCACTAATTCACCCTCCTGCTCGACCCTGCAACCCCTCCGGTCCGCCTTTTCATTCTCCCCATTGGTCATTACCTGTGTCTTCCACTTGATACCTCATCTTCCTGCAGCTTCGGCCTTTGAAATCCAGGCCACCGATATTTGATTTTGTCCGATGCGTCCCACTGTACTGGTGTTCGTGAGCTTTGACCGATGGAGGCCGTTTAGGTGGAATGGAAATCGCCGCGCGGTGTTTCAGTAGCGCGTGTAAAGTTTATTTATGGGAAGATTAGAATTTCGCTTTATGATGGTGATACGTTGTTTTTTATATTTACTATAAATAGAGAAAAATGAAGCAAAGTGAAGTAGTCAAGATTTAGTCATACGTGAAGGGCACTAAAATTTATTATACAGAACCTATGTTGTTTGTGGGGTATTATAATATATTTATAGCAATTTTAAGTACATAAAAGTGTAAAATATGAATCTAGGTAAAATATCAGACCTTATAATACGTTTTATAATATTTAAAAGGTAAGATGCATTTTTTATTCAAGTCTTCTTTTTTGTAATTGTGAAAATATGAATTTGCATAAAAATTCTCTATTTAATTATAAGATATTTGATCAAAGGGTTTTCTACAACTTTTTCAATTTACCTCATTAACAAAGTAAAGCGAAATCCACGCAAGGACAAGGTGAAGAGGAAAATGAATCAGAAAATAGACAAGACAGAAATTAAGTATTTTATTTAATATAAGTTTGTAAAAAGTAAGTTACCATCTGTTTGCGAAAAAATGTTAGGAGAAATATTAATGTGTGATATGAGATATGCTATATTTGTGGTTGTAAAGTAAATCGATGCAAGTCACATTTACAAGAAATTTAAATCTGTGTCTTAACTCAAGTTTAGAAAGCAGAATTTATGACCAAAGAGAAAGTATATTAAACGAATGCTTCCCTTTACAAACGAGGATTCAAATAAAATTCAAGATTATAAATCATGGTACAGTACTAATGATCAAAAAACATTGTTACAAGACTGAGGGTCAGTGTGGGGTATTGTTAACTTCACAATTTTTTCTTCTTTCGCAATTTCATTCTGCCTCTTTCACTTTGCCCCTCGACTAGAAGCAGAAATACAAGTAAATTTAATATAATAATAAATGTATACATTACAATAGTTTTTACCATTTCAGAATAAAATTCATTTATCACACTTTTATGTGAAGTGAATAAAAATTAAAAAATATAATGCTTACATTAATAAGTCATTATTTACCTCACGGTACAAATTTTAGAAACAGTGCTATGTATAACATTTTGAAATTCTACACAAAAATTGCAAACACCAAAAACAATCTTACCATCAATAGCGATTTTCTTTTGCTACATAACTATTCGAAGAACCGCAACACAGGATCATTAACAGCATCTAAAAAACAATATTTCACTTTGCTTCATCATGTAGCTTCGCTCCACTTTCCCTTAAGTGAAAATAGAGTAAGAAAAGGAATAGAAAGTCTTGGGACAGAAAATGCGAGTCTCAGAAAAGTTTTTGGAAAGTGAAGAACATAACAATACTCTTTCATAAATGCGAGGTTTAGTTTAATTTCCCAACGAAAAATCTGACGAATTTCCTCGACGTTGAACGAACGGTCCAAGACGGAGTGCTTCTATTCAGCTATATGTATAGTTTTTGCCACCAAAGGTTTGACGCGTGAGTGGAAAATCGAGCATTGCTCGGCGACTTTCGCCCCCTTTCAGCGTAATGAAATGAACACTAAAGACTCGAGGAATGAATGGGTCTTGGAACCGGTACTCACGTCACGATGAGGTATCGTCGGTTTCGAATAGCGAGTTTGAAGCAAAGTCTGTACCTTAACATCGCTCGACTTGCACACAGCATTGAAGTTACCCTTTAGAGTTTGGAGTCTCCAGTCTCGCCAAGACTTTTGATCTTCCGCGGTAATTCCATTTTCTTCCGTTGGTGTTCTTTTTTTTTTAACGTTCCCCTTATGTTGTCACGGTCGACCCCATAATTTTAAACGCGATTCCGTTTCGCGATTTATGAACCGGAGATACCTCGCGAGGCTTCCTCCCGAACTTCCCGGCTGTCCCGAGGATTCCCCGGGAAAAGAATCCAGAGTGGTCGAAAAGTATCGCGGAATTGTTCGAAGCGAGCGCAAGGAGATATGAGTCGACAGTTCCGTATTATACGCAGGGAGGCCGTATTAAGGGATGAAATTTATAGGTCGACTTTCTGCTATAAACTCGAGCCGATATCGCGGCGAGGGCGAAACAATGAGGGCGGCTCGGACTTCGACTTCCCGGTGGCTCTTTGAGATTCCTTTTTCCTCCCCGGGGCTCAGGATATTTCTTTCTTTCGCTTTCTTTTCCCGACCCCCCGGCTTCCGGTCTCGTTTCTTCCTCGAAGTCATCGGCGAAAATTTCAGCATCGCGCTGGCAAATATTACGAAATATTACGAAGATTCGAGTTGGAAGGAAAGAAGTCGATTTGCGACGGAATGTTGAACGAAGAAGCCGACTGCTCATTCAACCCTCGGTCCGTCGAGGGAAGAGGCTTAAATGGTTTTCGCGCGGCCGAAGCCGTCTCTAAACGTGTCAAAACTTTTTAACGAGCTCGTTAGGGAGCCGCGAATAGCGAGAAATTAATTATCACTGAAAGACCGGTGTGCTCTTCCGACTACACCTTTTCCTCCGCCTCGCGGCCTTCCTTTTTTTCATCTACCCTCTCCCTTCGCCATCGCCTTTCAAACTTCCGCGGGACACTTTTGTTCGAGCACGTTTAAACGATTAGAAAGGAAAAACTTGTTATCCTTGCGGAACGAGAATTGGATTTAAACTTCCACCTCGTAACTTTCGAATCGTATTAACGGACTTTTTCTACCGCCTCGAGGGATCGACGGTACCCTTTTGTGCAGGGTGTCCTCGGTACACGACGGAACTTGCGAAGGTGACGGTGGGTGGGATTTCTATGCAAACGTATGTGAGAGACATTATGTATTCTACGAAACTAAAGGAGTAACTGAATAAGGATTAGGCCGCCTGGGATTTGTAAATGCAGCCGTTCTTACCTCCGGAATTATAATACCAAACTAGCTGAAATGGCACGAATAATCCTAACCCTTAACCAAAATTCTGAAGTCACGCAAAACTCTGAAAATTATCGATGTCCTGCAGTGTTGTGGGATTTCGAAATTACTCACCCTTTTGATTCGCTCAAATGGGCCGAAATCGGTATTTTCTGTCGGCCGCCGCGAACCTACACAAACTGATCAGTCCATTTCATATTTGGTCCGCGGTTGCCGCGGCTGCCAAAACATTATTTCACACTCTCAATTTCCCATCCGGACCCAGGGTATTGCGTCAAATTTTGCCAGGGTCCACCGATTGATTTATCCGATTGACAGGTAATCAGTCGTTACCAAATCCGCGGAACGAAAATCTAATCAAGCCCTGCTGAAATTTACAGCACGTACGATCCCTGAAATGCCGGTGTACCAGACCGCGTTTACGATTTCAACGCGTGCGCTTCGCACTTGATTGGTTCCTGTGCGCTGTGTGAATCGGCAACGAGGGAGTCGCCCTTTGCTACTTGTAAATTGGGAAATCGATGCACTCAATTAGAGCGGCGCGTTTAGATCGAGTTCGATCGAGCAACGCTGCTTGTGGAGCGTCGACTTCTTGCTTTGATGCCGCGTCGATTTCCTCGAGGGAGAAAAATCGGGAGTGGGAGAACAGATGGGGAGGTTTCGTTGAATGAAACAAGCATAATTCGATTCGTCGTCGATTTATTTCGGGTATCAGTAACGTTTGAAATGTTAGGATATACTCACGAGGCTGCCGCTTCGTTGATCGCGACTACTTGCACACGAATGGTCGTTAACTCGATCGATAAGAAACAAGTCTTTTCTTTTTTTTTTTTTTCAATAATTTTTTGAAGTGAAACGTAAATGACGTCGCGCGTGGATTCACGTAAAATCAACGACCTGATGTGTATCGATGGCACGAGGGAAGTTGATGATTCTTTTTCTCTTTGTCCCTCGTTCGGCGCGCGAACGCGGGATCGTTAAAATTTGGTTATATTAAAAGTTTAGTGTAAAAACATCGTTAAGAAAGGATATTTATCGGTGCGTTAGTAGAATATACGAGCCTTAAAGTGGTGGATTACGATTAACGAGACGCGTTCAAAAATCATCCGTGATATACATCGACGCGCGCGCGTGTGTCGACGTCAACTTCGATCGTGCAAAATCGTAGGAAAGTTCTCGCAGTACGTCGTTGACCTCGTCAACCGGTTCACTCCTTCAAGTCTAACTCCATATCTAAGCTCCTCCGGCACTGACCAAATCGGCCCACTTTGTCATTCTTCAAACGGGAAATGGAAATGGGTTTAGTATACATATGATATTTTAAACAATTTCTCGCCGTTTGCGATGCAATCCATCTTATGGGGAGATCTCGGGAATTCTTATGAAATTTTAAGAAATGCTTGTAGACGTCACTGGATGACGTTCTTACATTTTATTAATTTTTAGGAGAACACTGTATTCTGTAGAAAATTCTTTATGTCTGTTGGCATCGTTACATTTCCGATTTTTTTTAAATATTGCAATGTCGTTAAAGTTAAGAATTTTTTATTTAAAAAATATTCGTACTTTTCTAGCCGTAAAAGTTAAATCTCACAAACTTCAATTATTCAAAAGGGAATAAAAACTCATCCTTTGTATTTAAAAAGCAGTCGTTACATGCACTTACTTAACATTCTGCTATATTGCAAAGTATTCAAATGACGAAATTAGTATGTGAAATCCGTCATCGTCATTTCTCATCGTTTCATAAAATTTCCTCAGAGGGCACAGATGCAGGATGCTCTTATGAATTGATTCGAACAATGGCATGGATCCAAGTTCGGCCGATCTGCTCGACGGGAGGACAAATATGTTCATCGACTTCAGGTACCATATGTACAAGCATCGTCATTCTTTTAGCTCACACACGCACACATACACACACTCACTCAGTCATAATAGCCACCATCGTCACGATCGGTATCAGTCGCTCGAGAGATCGATCGTAAATGTATACATATTTATATATAATATAATTATCATTGACTAGAACAGTTTTGGTTCCAGCATCGACGAGGAAATCGTTGAGTGCATATTAAACATCGAGTACACCTGGCTCTGAGTCCTCGACACGCGTTCATCGCATCCCGAACCGCGAATCCGCGTTTCGCGAAGGATCCTTCGATCCCTGGGTGGTTCGCGACTCGGTGACGGAAGAGAACCGAGGTTGCCTATTTATTTACGTACGCGACAGTCTTGCCGACGGACAAAAAGGCCGCGGCAGGGAGACAGGATCTAGGATGGTCCTTGTGCGCGAGGATTCACGAGTCGAAGCGTTCCTTCGGAGAGTCCTTCGTAGGATCCTTCGTTGAGACGACGATCCCTTGATTCCCTGGCCTCTTTTCTTCTCCGCCCTTTATTTCGCGGGCATTCTTCGAGCGTCCTCGGCGAGGATCGATAACGGCTACGGGGCTAGCAGCCGCTTCACGTTGTAACGACAGTAGTCCCGACCGATTATGTCCTCGTGCGGAATTTCCTCCTCCATGGGCTCGATGCCCTCCGCGGCCATGTCGTCGCGCACCTGCGAACCGAAACACGAATTCTCGACTCGTTAACGCGAACGAAATAGGCGCGGCGGTGCACGCGACGCGGAATTTTCGAACGCTCGAGGGAACGGACGCGGAATAACGCGGGAAAATGGGGGCAGGAAAATTTCTCGGATGGAGTCGCGGAGTTGAGCAGGGAGGCGGAGGGAGACGTTTCCGTTCCTTTCGTAGACTTGATATCGGCGATCCCGCAGGAAAAAGTCAATCAATTTTCACGGTGGTTCGAGTCGCTGAAAGCTCCGGCGACGGAGGGGACGACGGCGGTGTTCCCGAGGCTCGTACGGTGCACATGGCGTCGCGAATATTCTTAGGAAAAATCACGCTCGGCGATCGTCGGTCGAGGAGAAAAAGGGAATGCGGGAGAGGGTTGCACGGCGAAAACCGCGCCCACCCCTGGAGGGGGGAGGGGAAAGTTCGCGGTGCACGTATTTCATGCGACCCTGCACAGCCACCATCAATTTTCGGTAAGCCCATTAACCTTCCACAGCCATTACAGGTCCGGCCGAGGCTTTCGACGCTCGCCGAACGAACGTATGACCGATGTTCACAACTTTTTTTTTTCTGTCCTCCGACCCTCCCCCCGCGCACCAATCCCCCGCCCCCACGTCGCGTGTTTTTGCTTTTTAATCGACGAACGCCCGCGGCTCGGCTTCGCGCTTTCCATCCAGACCCCATCTAACCCCTCGAGAGACGCGGACTCCCTTTCGAGTCGTCGAGATATTTTTTCTCAAAGTAAATTTTTGTAGCGTATTTTTTATTGTGTAAGAATAGTTATTTTATAGTAGGGTGAAAGACCTGATTTACTATCGTTTCCCGTATTACTGTTACCTTTGATTATTCTACTTAAAATATGAATTGAACACATAAGTGAAACTGTAAATCATGTGATATAAAAGGAAGCATTGAATTTATTTCACCATTAATTTTTACAAGACGATCTAAATTTGCATAGTGTAACTTATTAGCGAAAAAGAAATTAAGAGATTAAAAAAATTGAAATATACAGGGTGTAACAAAAATGTTGCAGTTCCTTGAAAGGGGTGATTCCTGAGGTGATTTTAAATAACTTTTTCCTTAGCGAAAATGTTAGGTGTGGCTTTGTTAACGAATAATGAACGAAAAACATCGACCAATAGAGGCACGAATACAGTGGATGAATTTTAGCGCGGGCTCCAGCTGCGAGTAGCATTGGTCCGCCATTGTCCGCGTCATCATTAATCCGCTGTACTCGCTCCGTGATTGGTCGATGTTTTTCGTTAATAACTCGTTAACAAAGCCCCACCTAACATTTTCGCTAAGGAAAAAGTTATTTAAAATCATCTAAGGAATCTTTTCAAGGAACTGCAACATTTTTGTTACACCCTGTATAACGCATATAGAATTTAGATTATACTGCTCACTATCAAAGTCAAACTGAAGTCTTTCTTCGACGCAAAACTTTTTTATTTTAAATGTTTCATCATTGAATCAAAATTCAAGTTTTTACTGTATTTTTACTTAAAAGAAATTTTATACACTCTTCTTGCTAGTGCGTCGAATAATTATAACTCAGAAAATTAGAAATAGAAAATAATTACGAGCCGGATAATAATTAATTGAAGTTCTGCTTTATGTTTATATGTATGTATAGTATAATTTAATCTAGTAGCATAATCATCTTGATAATATAGAAATAAATTTTTTGTACAAAGTCAGACGTTGGTCCTTTAATTTAAACTACGTCTAAATGAATCTTCCTGCACTTATAACAAAATAAAAAAATGTGACAGCCATACTCAGTCTCCCTCAACTATTATCAAAGAGACGTGAATATCGACTGAAATTTATACATAGAAACGTTGAAGTTTTCTATTAAAGCGGATAACGCAATAACAAGCGATAAAGGGATACTTCTATTTTGCTAAATTGATGTTATAAACAGGTACCTGATGAACACAAAGTGAATATGACATCTCTTAATTGGCATAACAAAATGTCTCTTTCTCCCGTCACGAAATTTCATGATGAATATTTGTTCACCGTAATGTCCATTATCTTCTCGTAAACAGTCTTTGATAGATAGAAAATTATGAATTACATAGGTAATGATTGCAACGCGAAATTCGAGGTAATTAAAATTCGAACTGAATTATCGCGTGGCACAAAATTACAAAACAAATTCAAACGCGTTCAGGTAGCCGCAATTTAAATGAAAAATAATTAACCGCGCGCAAAGGTGTTTCCGACGAGGTTGAAAATTTTCCTCGAAACTCGAAAAATATCCGTCCACCTGGAATTTCAGGTTTCGAACGTCGCGTCGCGGGCGCAAAAAGCCTCGTCGTTCTTGGACCTTTTGCCGCTATAAATGATTACAATTTCGAGCATACGCGCGCTCAAAGCAACCTCGTTCGAGCGGAACGTTCAATCGGCGCGACTTGCGACGTCTGTATTCCCCCTCTCCCTGGTGAATTTCCAATTAAAACGAGCACAGCATGTCGTTGGGTTGGCGCGTAACGGTGGCAGCCAGAAAGAAAACGAGAGGCTGGCATCGTGTACGTGACGACCGGAGTTTCTCTAATCAAATCCAGCTTTATTGTCGGGCTCGCGCCTCGCGGAACGTCGCGATAAAGCATCGCTCGTCGCCATTACCAGCGTCTCGGTCGCGATACGCCGGTTTTTTTCGCCCGTGAACGCGTTTTATCTTTCAAATTGAATTCTTTTCCGCTTCCCTACTCCGCCCTCGCCGCTGGCAACATTTACCGACGGTGGCCGCGTCGCGCACCGAGGAACCCGTCGGGGAAATTAAAATGTTAATGGACGTCGGTACGATGCCTGGGCAACGACGAACGCCCGAAGATATTGTCCATAAATCCTGAACGTTTTTAATCAAACACAGTCATTTTTTTTTCCCCTCGGCCAGTCGTAACGAGTACCTTTGTTTCGTCGCGGGAAGCTGGGTGTTGAAACGTATCATCTTGCACGCGAATGGGTTCCGCGATAGCGCAACGACCGTCGCATTTTTCAACGCATTAGCGTGTTTTGTCTGTTTATGAAACCAGCGCGGGTTCTTTTAGTTTGCTGATATTTTAAGGATGTATCGGAGGTACAACCTGAGATAAAATATATGAAATGTGAAATACTCGAATAACTATGCTTTACATATAGTAAATCTAGACGCAAGGAACTCGAACAGTAGATGGAGTCCTAATCATACTGCTAAAAATCTATTTTTTATATTACAAGTGTTTTTCAAAGATTATTTCCGGTTTTTTACACTTATGAGTTTGAACTTTTCACAATGAAAATGCCTTGAATTCAACTTTATAATGTCAAGTTTTTTTTTGTTAAACCAAAAACATTATTCAGCAATACTAATAAACAAATATGACTTCAATAACATTAAAAAAATCAGTATATAAATGACAATTTTGAATATTTTTATATATCGTTGTTTTTCGATTCTTTCAAAAAGGAGTTGACCGTGAAAACAGTGTATGACTTGATTCAGGATTTATAAGTTGGCAGCCGCGTGCAATACCTGCAATAGTGCGAAATTCGATGCGAGTACAAAGTTAGAGTCTGTTAAAAATGTCAGCAATAAAAAGTTATCGGTGAATAATTTAACTTGTCCAGCTGATTACGACGTTGCCACGTTTTCACAAATTATCGAGATACTACAACATAATTTTCTCAAATTATAATTAATTTTGTTAAAACGCCGTAGTAAAAATTATTGAAACTTGACAGACATTTTCATCTATCCATATACAAGATATACAAAAAAATTGAAAACACTGGTACCATTTGTTCAACATTTTTTCAGCTACTTTATCCGTGAGGATTGTTTCTTTCGATTAAACTACATGCAAATCAGAGAAAATTAAAATCGTTACAACTCAGGATTTGTTCAGTGGATTCATTTCAAATTTGGTGTAGTTCATCAGGAAGACTAGAAGAACAATCCTACAAACTTTTATCAATCTCGTACTGTTTTTAAGATAGGTTCAATGCATCCTCAAAGCAACGATCTGCACATTCTACTATTAATTTTGAATTCGTTGTACTAGTGTTTGATTATTCGTCCTTTGACCAGATTCTTCGGATTGCAAATCCGTCCCCTTTTAGATCAGCACCGTGGTGCAATTACCGGAAGACAATGCTCGTCGCTAAGCGATCGAATTCCAGGACGAGTTTCAATTTTCTGAAGATTTAACGTGCTATGGTTATGTAAATGTTCTTCGAAGGTGACTACAAAGAAAATCGTCGCGAAGGAAAAGGGGAGGTCTCAAAGAACGGGGATTGAAAAGATCTGCGGGAAAACCGGTGTCGAAATTCAATTTCCCTTGCAGCGAATTTAATTATCCACACGGTGTTCGTCCATTATTCTAATAATTATAAAGCCCTGTACGCACACTGCGAGGCTGCCTCGCGAGGTTCGGGCCGCTACCTTATTGTGAAGTAGGAAAAAGATGCGAGTCAACGTTCGCAATCATCTATTTTGCGTTGTCTCGCAACAAGGTAGCAACGCGAGCCTCGCAGCCTCCGTACACGGCTTTTCTCGTTTCGAGTTGTCTTCTCTCGGGCGATCAACCACGATTTTCGCTGATTTCGCGACTCACCATCCTTTCGATAGCCCATAAATCTGTCTTGCGGAGATTCAGCAACCTACAGAATCACAGTGGGTACTTACGTATCAACGGATTCCGTTCTACGGCGAAATTATCACCGGAATTCCAGCGGCGGTCACGTCGAGTGTCGTCAAACGTCATCCGTTATTTGTACGCGTGATTCCTCGGGTTACGAGGGGCCATATAATCCGAGTAACGCGTCGTTAAAGCTCCTCCACTTGCACCGGGGAGTCCTTAGTCGACTCTGCTTTTGATTTCGCTGCCAAATGGATATTTCACGCGGCCGCCAAAAAGACGCGCCGCTGGAATGTGTGATGAGCGCGCCGGAACAACTTTCGAAATTAATGTAGCCGGTAAAAACCGCGCGCCGTGAAGCCGCAGTCACCGGACGACAGGAATTACTATTCCTCCGCCATTCGTTAGCTCGTCAGACACAGAAGGGATGTAGCTCAGTGCATCTGCTAAGAACGACGGAGCTCTCGACGGGATTGGGAACCGCAATGATCTCCAGAAGCCACAGTAAATTTGGGAACGGAGATGGTGTCGAACGAAGTGGGTGCGAACGACTTGATCGATATTCGCGTTGCAGGAAAAATCGTAAAACTCGACTATAGTTTTCCTTCTCGATCACAGTGTTTCCGTCTTTGCACCCTGTTTCCCTCGCACTCCGATTTTCGATTATGTCGCCGCTCTTCGTGTTCTTACGCTTCGAGTAAGGAGGACAAACGTTGACACGTGGCCGACACTCGCGCTAAAAGGCACCGCGAGGATTGTGTGACGTGGATGTAGGCGAACCAGTAGACGAGGGTGGATAGGCAGAAATCGTGGAAGAGGAGGTGGTTCAACTGGGTGGCGGAGCAGGCCAGCTGGTTCTGGGATTGGCAGGGCTCCAAGAGAACAAAAATCGTCGGCGGCTGTACGCGGTCCGGCAGTCTCGCTCGACGATGCACAGGCGGATGCATGATTTGTGTGCTTTATTAAATCCGATATTGGTCGACTCGGCTCCTGGCCGTCGGTTATTTCGCGCCAGGAACGACCGGTCGATGTCGATGGGATCATTTTTCCTGAGTCATTTGGGTTACAGTGAGCAGGCATTTTCCGATGCGAGGCTAATTTAACTCTCGACTGGTGTGCCGTGTAATTGAAAGGAACCACGCTAAAAAGAATTTGTATTTGCGCTCGCGAAATGTATTGTTATTTTAAACCTCCTCTCTTTTGATTTCGTTCGTACTATTTTATACAAATGCCCTGTTTTCGCTCACCAGCGTAATCAAAAGGTATTTTCTGTTGATTGAATGAATAAATAAACAGACGTGACACGCTATAATTTTAATAAAAATTGACGCGGGCGTTCGAACTTCCCGGCCGTGGGACGGTTGAACTAGCGGTGGAGCATGAAATAACCTACAGAAATTGACGAATCAAATACATGCTACACAGTTTTTGTACGTTTAATTATTTTCTATAATGAAATCATTCCCGGTGCGTTGCTTTGCACCAGTCGAAAGTTAAACGCGTTAGACCGCCTCGCGTGAAATTTCGTTGAGAACGCGTGTCATCGAGCGTGTCCACCGCAACATGAAAACGAATAAATATGAGAAATCTCTCGTAGAATGATTTCACCTTTTCCACCGCCTTGAACACACGGATCAGATTAAGTCCCGCCAGCTTCTGGATATCCTTTTCCGACCATCCGCGCGCTAATAGCTCCGCGAAGAGCTCCGGGTACTTGCTGACGTCCTCGAGGCCTGTCGGCGTCCTGAAACAACGAGATCGTAAAGCGGTTTTATGGAAATGCTCGTTCACGATCCATTCCTCAGCCACCCGCCACCTCCCATGGGGCTTTCTCGTGTCCGCGACTAATCGTACGTTCTTGTTACGGATGAAAAGGATATCCCGCCGTCTTTTTTTGCCGCGGCGGGCTGTAAAGTCGGTTTACGGCGGTGCGTTTACGCGGCGTTCAATGAAAACTCTTTTCACCCGACCGGATGAAAAGCTCCGCTGCGACTTTCACGATCACTATTTGCATAAATGTTTCCACGGGCCAGGGCGGAATGGCGTTTTAATGAACCGCGGAGACGGCCCCGGAGTTTAAAGTAGAAAACTGCTTGAAACTTTTCAAGACTCGCCACCCCTCTTTATTTCATGTATTCCATATTACCTGCGTAATTTTGCTCCCATGCATTTCACCCACAAAGCTTTAATCTCTCGAGTCGCTCGTGAATCGGCAATCTTTTTCACGCCTTCTCTATATTGCGAACGGAGTGTACGATAAAGAAAAGAAGAGATAAGCATTCATTCGCGAAGGGATTAAGGACCCTCATTTTGCGTAGTTCTCCTCGGGTTTGGATCGTTATTGAAAAATCTAGAAACTTCTCGCGTCGAAAATATGCGCGGTTTGCGTTCTTCATTCTCCCGTTCGCGAAAATCGATAGAAAATGTTGTATTGAACAGTTGCGAATACGTTACATACCTTCTCATGAAATTTATTTCCTCATTACTGTAATTACTGTATTGCGAATCGGATGCTGCGCAGTGGGATATTCACTTCTCGAAAGCGGTAGAACGTCGTTTTTTATAAATGTCTCCAAAATCGCAAAAAATGTGACGTTTATGTGACATAAGATTCCTTCGACCTCTATATAAATAGGATCATTCGGGGTAAAAGGACGCACTTTTGCTGGTTTTGCTTCACTGAGCCGAAACTACCATGATATTAGGAACACTTTTCCGCTATCGGCAGCATATTTAATAGACTCATAAAATGTAACGAGTATTTGACGATAGGCTAAATGGTTTTTTTTAAAAAAATTAAGCAAAAGAGTGACTTGGTCAGACTGCGTACCTTTACCCCGACATGCGGGGTAAAAATACGTAGTCGTGTGGGTAAAAGTTGGCATGTAGAGTAAAAGTATGCATTCAAGTGTAGTAAAAAAAAAAATGAACAAATAATACACAGATGGAACATATTTTTATATTATTTTTAATAAATGAAGCTAAAGATGACAAAAAACAATAGAAATTAGGAACTTCAAATTTAGGAAACTATCATAAAATTATAATTTTTCATAGATACAACAAAACGAAATTATGCTCAAGCCTTTATCAGGGCAGATATGTTTTTACTCCAAATATTATTAAGAGTTCAAAAACAAGTAGACAGTAACCTAAATACCAGTGCGTACTATTACCCCCGTCCTTTTACCCCATTTGACCGCTAACCAAAACAATTCGTACTAGTTCGAATTCCAATAAAGTTAGGTTAAAATGTTATTTTGGAAAAACCAAACTTTTCCCTGGTACGAAAAAGATCGAAATAACATGACAATTTAAAATTGTTATTTTTAATTCAGAAAGCGCGACTCGCACCGCTCAACGGGCGTTGACCCAAAATGGCGGCCCACGCGCATTCAATCCTGACGAGCCAGCGTCCCCGTCTTCTCACCTCCCTTAGAGAAAACGGCACTGCGTACTTTTACCCGCTGCGTCCTTTTACCTCGAATGACCCTATGTGACGTCCATGTGACGTAAATGTGACGATTTTTTGCCGGATTCAACGGGCAAATACCCCACTGTGCGGCGGTGCGAGCTTTATTATATGACGGGGAATCGGGGAACGTCCGACGCAACTTCGTTTTTCAACGATCCTTCACTTTCCTCTAACTGAACGCGGAAATATGCCAGCAGGTCGAGCGCTCCCGAGTTTTAACGATTCGTTTTAACGGCTCCACTTAGTGGATGGTTGCAAGTCGCTGGCTAATAGGAATTAACGATTTTATCCTTTTTCGTTTGCGATAAAAGGGTCGGAAGTTATCCGCCGATTCCACTGCTTTTCGTCACGTTGAGGTTATCAACTAAAGATTAGATTCTTGGGGAAGAAGGGAACACTAGAAAATATCCGGATGATAGGGATCAGTAATGGGGTTAAAGCACGGATTTTGCGAGGGTGAAGCAGGGACAATGGGCCCATGAACCATAAGTTATAGGTGGGAGATAAAATCTGGTAGAATTCGCATGAATTTAGAAAGAAGTAAAAGTACGTAATCAGATGATCTTAAAGTAAATTTATACTTTACAGTTTGGGTGTGGATTTTGAGTAATTCATCCTCATTAAATAGATCTATTTTAATTAGTAGTTAGAATTTTTATTCCTCTCGTTGCGAATAATTAATACGTGCATGATTCATGCGAAACAAAATTATCTAAGCGTTGAAAAATAAGCAAACAAACTCGGCGGTCAATTGCAGATTACAAGATACTCCTACTGAAGAGTAACCCATTAAAATAAAATATTTCTACTACAATCATGTCGCGTATATAAATTTCAAGGCATCTTAATAATTCCATAATAGTTAGTTGCGTTGTTCTAAGGAAGTTCTAGAAATTGCATAAATCCGAGAACAGAGACCTGACCCACTAAATAAACAGTTAGCGTGAAATTCCTCATTCAACGAGCAGCATGCTGAACACTGGATTCTCTCCCCTAGAACAGGTCGGGATAAAAAAACCGTGTGCATAGCAAAACTGTAGCAGGAATGCAGACTGGGACGGCGCATCGGCAAGTTGTCTCGGCAGAAGCCGATGCGTTGAGTCAGCGCGCGTCAGATATTCACGGCGAATTAGAGGAATGACGAGCGAGTGGAGCGTTAAAAGGGATCAGTCTGAATTTCGACGTTCTCATTACTCGCGTCATAACGAGCGGGCAGAGAAGGACCAGCCGCGGGGACGAGCGTTACCAGAGCCGAGCGTTGAAAGCTACCTGCTGACAATGTCGGCCCAACAAGAGTGGTTAGAGACTTATTCATGGTGCGTCATATCGCGGCTGAAACTGGCAGTTATGCAGCTGTATACTGTGTACAGAGATCGTCCGTCTGCGGTCACGAGCATTGTTTCAATCTCGGAAATTTCCAAATCGAGTGTGTTCGTCATTATGTCGGCGACTGCGAGCGAACGAGCGATCGTCGCCGTCGGGGGTATCGTTCCCCTCGAGTGCGTCGCGACGATGCACTTGTTATCTGCGTGCATGCCTGTTGCCTCGTGTTATTGAAACTCCCGACCATTCAACCCTGATAATTAAATATTCCATCTACGAACTGAATACGCTTTCGAGTTCGCAGCTTGTTTTCTGTCGTTTGTCGTCTTTCGCTGCAATTCTGAGAATTCTTGGTGCCTGTATCTTAATTCAATTTAGATTGTAGTTTCGATTTGGTTTATGGAGGAATCGCAAGGATTTCGTCCCCATTTCGAAGCAAACCATTATCAAAGTTTATCCCAGGATCTGAGATGTTTTTTGTGGCGTGGAAGGTTGCAAAGTACGATAAGGTAATGGTTAAAGTACATAAAAGCGAGCCTTTCTGTCGTTGCCACAGAAATCTGGAAGATGGGTCTCCATCCCTTTCCGCATTGTTAACCAAACAGAGACAGTTAGGGAAGCACTTTCGGACGCACTTTCTCAGCGCCGAGCAGCACGCACCCTCAGTCCCCTCGGAAAATAAGTAAAAGCCGAGTTTCCGCGCGGCACTCGAGGATGTTTCACTGCCAAAGTCCTTATCCTTGACTTTCGGAATAGCGTTGGACCTCGATGGCTTTCACTATATCGTGCAACGAGACAAAGTGTTTCGCCGATTGTATTCACGAGCAAACAATTCGAGAACATTGTTCGCAAACAATACTCGCAGGAAGTCGCTTACGAGTTCTCTCCAAGCTGTTCGCTTCTCGCGAAAGTATCCATGTTTCTAACGAACATGCCGATCTGTTCATAAACTCGCGAGTCTCAACACACACGCAGTATAATTTTCTTATACAATATAATCAATAACAAAATAAATTGTACGTCTATCCTCGAAAAACTAAATTTCAATATTCCCGCTCGAAACTTGAGGGGTAACAGATTATTTAATGTCAAGGCTCACCGATCTCTGCTCGGCAACCATAATTCTATTGATCGTATATGTACTCTGGCCAATTTATTCCGTGCTAACATCGATCTGTTTAACGACTCACCCGATTTGCTGCGCAATACACTCAGATTGTTGTTAAAGGAGTGACCCGTCATTTTTTGTCTTCTTTTATTTATGTTTATTTTCTTTTTTCTTTGTATATTTATTACCTTAATATTTTGGATGATCTATTGTACCAAAGGGTTTTTACCCGTTCAATAAAGTATTATTATTATTATTATTATTATTATAATATTTGCCTTAGCGTATTCCTCCTTTAACTCTTCATTTGCCTTTGTCGCTGCCGTATCAGCGTTGCATCTAAAGTTTCTAGAAAAAGAGTTGCTCGCTCGAAATTTCCTTGCTCGCTTTTCCCCGAATTCGCTTTGTTTCGTCTGAACGGTCAAAAAGGCTTTGCGGTTCGTATTCGGTGTTGTTTTTCGATCGTCTATCCGATAAAGTATTATTCAGACGGAAGAAGACGGTATTATCCGATTACGAGACGGAATTTTTGAATGGTTCGATCGAGAAACGGGAACCGCTGCGCGTTCGTTTTTTTTTCTCGTCCGAACGGCGGCAGTCTGCTCCGAAACGAATAACAATTACGCACGCCGGCGCGGCGGCGATCGGGAAACGACCGCGTCGACAAAGGAAAAAGGATATCGCGCGCGATAAAATATTGCCGTTGGAAAATTGGGACGCGGAGATTTATCGGTGTCGTTCGGCCAATCGCGGATAGACGAAGGTGTCGCGAATTCGTTGTCTCGGTGTTTCCAATTCTCTGGCCGAGGGACGCGGTGGTCGAACCCGCGGGTATCGTATCGAATCTGGTTCGCGATCGAGTCGTCGCGCGACGCAGAAAAACCGTGAAAAAGCGGTGCAACAAAAGGCCCGAGATCTGCGCGGACAGCGGAACGGCGCGATGGTCTTTCACTATTCCTCCGCGCTGACGTCGAAACCAAAAATCCTATTCGAACGAGAAGATACATTTCGTCCAACCGTTCCGACAGTGATGTATAGGCGGGGATGAAAGGCGGAAAGAGGAAAAAGCTAGAGCCACGGAGGAAACGTTGAGGGGGGGGAGAGAGATCGATACTCGGAGAAAACGGCGAAGGGTTGGAAGGCGGGAAAGAAGAAAACTGCTCCGCGATCGTATTCCTCCTTCGTTCGTCGAGAGTCTTCTTACGCTGCTAATTACCATTGATTGCGGGATCATCGGACAGGATAATTGATGGTAATTATCCGGGCCGAGCACGGTGATACGCGGCTCATTTATCCTCTACTGATATCGGATCGCCGGCAAGTAGAAATCCAGTGGATATATCAGCCCCGACGGCGCAGTTCCTACAGTTTCAAGTTTGACAAGTTTCCGTTCAATTGATCCATCTCCGAGCGATTACGCGCGTTTCTCCGTTCCGATGAACAATCGAAGAATCCTCCCGCGGCTAGGAATTTCGAAACAAAGGGGCGGCCAGGCTCTCTTCGACGTTTCCAGACAGTTTGACTCGCTTCATTCGAAAGGAAGACCGCGAACTGTGCGCAGGTACTGCTAATTACCCCATTAAACTAACGATTGCTTCGAGGTTCGCCGCAACCGTGACGTGCTTGTTCCTCGAACTGAGAACCGTTGGATGAATTTTAATCGCATTTAGAAGTTTGTTGCGCATAGATCGACTATCGGAGGGACGGCAAAAGCTTCGACCTACGAGGTTCGTTTCAGTAGAATGGACACCGGTATTTATAACTGCGTTTCTGTATCGCGTTTTAAGCAGATTTCAAGAATGCCGGAACGATCGGAGTTAACGACCCGCGTCAGAAAATGAAGCGCCTCATTACTTTTGAAACAAATCTCATACACGAGATTCGCATTTCTTCTATGTTCCTCGTTTTGCTTTCGTATCGATGGAATCGAGAGACTCGGCAACTTCGAGATATCTTCCGCGCGAAAGTATCTCGGCTCCGGATACTTGACAGTGATTTATAGCAACACCGAGGGAGCCGGAGGGAAATATAAAAAAGCCGTAATACGAAATTTCCATAAAAATGTACCGGGCGGAATGAGGAGAGAGAATAGAGAACGGAGCTTAAAGGAAACTCGAGTGCCGACGGTGTTTCTTTCCTTCGCGGTTCTCCTTCGAACGCCGTAAGTCTTCCAAACGTGGCGGGACAAAAAATTCTGGTGGATTACTTGTGCCATCCGTTACGCAACCGTTGGGTAATCGCGTCATTACGACATAATAGATCCCGTTACATAGTCCGCGTTAAATATACGAACGTCGTTATTTATGTAGAATCGAGCGAACCGACATTCGAGCACTTCGCCCGGTATGAATTTTAATATCCCTTAAAAGCGTGTCGGGTAATGCGATTCCTAGCAATATCAAGTTCTACCAATTCTGTCGCGTTCGTTTTCGTATTTTGTCTCCATTTAGTTCCAGTCGACCCACTTTTTTAGCGTTTAAATGATTAAGTGCTCCTCTTTCCTTTCTCTTCGATATTCTCCTCCGCGATGTTTGATTCGCAAATCGTTTTCTCCTCAATTTGAAGCAATATCGACAAAAATTTCCATATTTTCGAAATCGGGTAAGCGCGGTAATCATCGAATGAAACAAACGAAGGAGTGTAATCGCGCCGTGCCACGATTTCGTTTTTCACCTGTGCCATTCGATTCACCGATTGGAACACGGAAATTTTGACATTTCGTTTCATCGGCCCATCATTTATCACGCGGTTTCTTATTAAGCGTCATGACGAGTGAAAATCCGCGCGGAAGATAAATCGTTGCACCTGTGTTAATTGATCGATTATCGCGGCGACACGCGATCAATAATGATATAATATCTTACGAGTTCTTGTCGCGCGGCAACGTTGGGAACGTTCCTCGAATTTCCTCGTCCCTGTGGTCCAGTTCCTTAGAATAAAAAATTCCTTGGATTCTTCCTACGTCAGTCGGTGAAATTTTTAATTTGGAGTCGCGTCGCGTTCGGTATTATGAACAGTCTACGGTTGCGGGATAAGTTGCGCGAACGCGAAAGAAGGAGAAGGAATTCGTGCATTATTTTAATTCCGATGCAAAGTTCCTCGCCAGATTCTTTCCGTCGGTTGCTCGTTCGGTGTGTTATTACTCCGTTCTTGCCTCTGACAATTAGAACCGTGCAGGCGGATTTTCAATTTCACGGTTCGCCAATCAAAGTCTCCGCGAACGCAGACGCTGCACCGTTTGATATTTTTCTAAGGGCAAACGTCTTTGAGATCTCTAAGCGTTTTTCTGAAGTACAGATTAACTTGAACTGGCCGAGATGAGGGGATGGTATCTTAGGGGCTCGGAAAGCTTTCTCGCTTTATCCTCATCAGGCTCACGTTAACTACTGCGACGGCAGAGCCACAGTATTATCAAGCTTTTTGTGGGGAAGTAATAAGGGATTCGCGTTGAACATCGAACAGACCCGCAAATTATTCAGCCGAATTCATTTGAAGAGTCCAAGTCGGTCTCAATTTCCGTTGCGTGTGTACAGTTCTCTAAAAACGGAGGATAAATTGTCAGTCGTTCCTCTCCATTCAGGCGGATAGAGAACTGTAATCGCGGCGCGGAAAAAAAATTTCGTGGGCCCGACAATAATCACCCCTCGTTTAATTTGAGTTCACTTGCACGGCGCTCGGCTCTCCGCCGAGTAAAAATACGAAAACATTGCAGCCCCGGCGATCCGATCGGTGACACGCCGATTCTTTTTTTCTTCCCTCTCGCCCTTTTTTTTTTGCCCCTATTGCTCGATGTGCAAATGCGCGGCTCGTTGCGTTCCCGTTGTTTTTCGCCCCTTCCAGCTGCGCATCGCCACGCCCATGCGTGTTTTCCGCGCGGATTTGGAAAACCCGACGACTTTTTAGCAGCTGCTGTTCGCGCTCTTTTTCCCTTCTGCTTCGACCTTTCCTGCCTCTTTCCCTCGTTCCCTTTCTCCCTCTACTCTTTTTCGGGGGCAGCTTAATGGCGACCGTTCTGAATTCAGCCCTCGGGCGGATGTAACGTGTCGCCATTTCACCTCGACAGATAGTCACACGTTTCATTTGATCCTCCCGTGTCATTATATCTTCCCGCGATTCAATTTTAGGGTTTATTTTTTGCCGAACGGGTATAACGAGGACGTCGCGAAATAGTGCGATAATAGCTCGCGATATTTCCGACGAATCTATTCTGCGCCTCCGTCACAATTAATAGCATGATTAATAACGCACTGGGGTGAAACGTCTCTAATAATAATGGATACCAATATTGCAGGTTATTTCGGACGGTTTTACGTTTTCCAATCATTTTTCGATGCCAAACTGATTGCGCATTAATTAACAAAAATCTACGCGAGAACGACAGAATTTGTTTAACTTTCTGTATTGAAAATTCATTTGTATCTACAGAGCTTCAAAGTGTTAAATGTAGGATTGAAATTTTCTGTGAAAATTGATATCACACTTTGGCGTATAAAAATTCAGAATATTTTTCGGATTGATTTAAATAAAATTAAACAGATGTAATAGAATATCGATTGTCCAATTTAATATGCCATAGCTTCCACAACTATGATGGCATTCCAACGTAATTCAACATACCATAGGAACATAAGTAATACTAATTATTTTGAGGATAATTAAGTGAAAACTTTATTTGCAATATACAATAAGAGTCTTTTTTAGTAAAATAAACGATAAGAAGACATAATAAACTAGTATAATACATCTTTTTCAACTCGTTTTTTCTTGTCTTTGATCATATTATCTCTCATCTGATAAGCTGGCATCTAAAGTTTGTTCTCAGTTCTTTGGATAAGATGGATGGGATAAACTTAATATACAATTTTTTCCATTTCTTGGAAATATTTGATTTAACATCGTCACTTAGTTAATGACGTGTTACTTTTATCCTAAGCCACGTTTTTCAAAATAGAAATATTATAAATTACAAGCTACGCAAGATTTGTTGAAATCAAATATAAGAATTTATAAAGACATTATCTAAGAATGTTCTAGCAAACGATTGACTCAATATCTAAATTGTAAATACGAATATTAACAAAAAAACTAAAAAGGTAGCAACTTACTTGAATAATGATCTAAATACAAATTTAACTCGATTACAAATATACGATTGGCGTTATCGCTCGCAGTCAGTAAGCACAATAAAAGGAACATTATAAACATATGACTGTACAAAGGAAATATTCTGATTACGTTTGCGGAAGGAGAGAGAGAGAGAGAGAGAGGGCGTGTTACTTTCTTCCCGCCGTTACGTTTGTCCTCAGTCTCCCCTACACAATCTTCCGTAGGAAAAAGCTTGATCCGTCGTTAAGAACTGGCTGGTGGAGTCAGTCGTTCAGGAGCGGGTTTTACTTTCGTCGTGGCGCGTTTTTATGAGCCGCTGGTCAACGGTTCGAGCGGCCGTAAAAAACGACGCATGCTTTATGGCCGTTGTACCGTGGAGCTCGTAAATCGCGCGACAGTATAGAGAGGACAGAGGAGCCTCGCCAAGGAATTACAACGTTCCTCTGCTCTTCCCGAGAGGGGCGCTAATTCACCCGCGCGTTCGTTAAAGCATGCTCATTTGTTTGCACGCGTGCAACGGCAGGCTGCTCGTTATGATTTATCGCGACTGCCAAGCCTCGTAAGCCGTGTAAGCGTATTTTTATAAGCTCCGCGGATAATCCGAGAAAAAATTGTTCAGTCGGACATGCGCGGGCAGGGGGTGTATACAGGGAGGGAGGGAGGATGAGCAGACAATACTTACAGATTGATCCCATCATAGCCAGCTCCGATTCCGACGTGATCGATACCGGCGACCACTCGCACGTGATCGATGTGAGCTGAAACAGACGAAAATAACGAGGGAGGATTATTTATCGCGCATCGACGACGGGGAATTATCCCGGTTTCGTAACGAAGGTGACTCTAAAGGGTAATCTACGTGGTGGACGATTTTTACTGGCCGGGTCAAAGAAAGGATCCGCTTGATGGCGGGGGTGGCTTTGGATATAAAAGCCCTCGCCCTCTGTGCTTCCTCGAATCTTTCGACCGTGTCGAGCGAAGTAGCAGAACGTCTTACGAGTTTCGTGCAATTTCAGGAGTCCGACTCGCCGTCGGGTTTACGGTTGGTAAAGAAAATTCAACGGAAAGTCTGCGTCTGGCAGCTGGGGAAATTTGAAAAGTCTACACCAAATTTTGAGCTTGCGAGTTTGTAAGCGATCCTCGCGAACCAACAAATTTACCGAGCGAATTACCTTGATTCATCGATCCGCGCGCTCGGATTCACCTTTGAAAGCCACGTCCATCACGTGTTTCTACTCCCCTTACAAAATATCTGAATATTCAAGCGCTCTGATCGTATTCAAATTATATTCAGTGGCAGATTGAAGTGTCCGAACGCTCGAACAGAAGGAGAATCCGATAAATACTCGCCGGCTTCTTAATAACTAATCGACGGAGAATCGAGCCGCGTTACATTATTAACTGACTGTTGGTAATCGTTGGGCGTGTAGCAGGTGAGCGCAACGAGAGATCAATCGCGAGAGTAATATCGTCAATGGGTCAGGCCTGTGTAACGGACGAGCGCGACAATCGTCGAAATTATTACCCCGATTCGGTTTAACGCGGCGCTTCCTGCCCCTGGGAACATCATTTTCTCGTCGCTTCCTCGACCGTGCGCCGCTTTCAACTCGCGCGGGAAATGGATTATTATTCGAGCCGCGGATCTCCTCTTTAATCCTCTTTGCCCTTTTCCAAAATACTTGACAAGCTCTGATATTTGCTCAATTTCGCGCGTCGGGGAATATACCGCAAAACGGAACCATTCATTGATACGCCCCCTTTATTTCGCTTCGCGTTCACTTTCGATCCTCTCGACACGAGTTTTCATCCTGGCTTTATCGATCGAACTGCAAAACCTGAGAGTCGATATGTGGTCTCTATATTATAAAAACCATGCAGCGTTAATTGGAAGCGTGCAACACAAATTTATGAGATTCGCTTCTCGATTCGAGATTTCGAATTTCTTGTAAAATGGACTATTGATATTTTATTGACTTGTAATGTTGGAAATTCTTTAATTAAACCTACTTTATAATTTTTAGAATATTCGGAAGAAGTCTACAAACACAGTTGAGGGAATGGTTAACTTATGCTAGGTAGTTAATTGATTATTTTAAATTAATTTTTAAGCGAGTAAGAAAAAATAGTTATTTACTCTATTGATCATAAACTTTGAATCACCTGTTAATTTCTCTTAAGACTGTATCGAATGATGAAGAATCTTTATTTTCAATATAATTAGTTACCGAAGCTTGTTTGCATAAATAAACCAATTGTTTCAATTGTTTTAATTCGATAATCTTTGGATGTTTCTCTGAATTGAAACATAAACTTGTTTGATGTCTGTTGTAGCTATTTAATCCTATACATATAATACGATCTTTTATTCTGAGAACAAAATTCGGCAAATGTTGTTTATTGGATCTAAAATGGTTTTTACTTATAATTAATTTATTTTGTACTTATAGAAGCTCAAAAAATAATGCGAGAATAATATGTATAATTATTCATAGTTATCAAAATCTGTGTACTTAAACGAAAATATTTTCGGACGACATTGTAATATTCGTAATATTTAAATATTGCGAATCGAAGCGTTATTCAATCTTCAAAACATTCAAAACAATAATTAAAAGAGATTAGTTAACTATTCCCGATTTCTCCTACCCTATCCGATAAAACTCATCTACCCTCATTTATGCACATGCGAGAATCCAACCAAGCTCGTTACACGATTCAATAAGACACAGACTGAAAGAATCGAAGTAAACGGGGTGGGGGTGGCAAAAGTTTCAAATGGAAGTTGCAACTTGATCAGCCGTCCCTCTCTGCACTCGTCCTTTCGCCTTATTGCTTATTTCATCAGTTCCATCGACCCTCCTCCAGAGTCACGAACTTTTTTTATCGCCGAATCTCCGGCGACACTTTCGAAATTTACGATAGAGCGGCAGTTGGTCCGAGCGCGGAGTCCGAGTATCCACGTTCACCGGTGCGATTCGAACGAAAAATGATCGAGCAGGAACGCGCGAATGAAATTCGCAACTCCTGGGGGAGAGTTTTCGACGTAGCTGTGTTTCAACAATTTCTATTTTTTTTTTTTCTCGTCTCTCGTAACACGGGCACCGGTACTCGTTTTCTGTCGGTCGCTTTTGGAATTCCCAGAGCCGCGTCACGGTCGCGCGAAACGCGAAGGTTAGCCAAGGATCGCGTGAAACCGGTAATCTCCCGGCTCGGTATTTCACTTTGCGGCGCGACGGTGCGAAAATCGCAGGCGAAAACAAAACCCGCGGCGCGAGAAATTTTCGCCGGGGGGAATTTTCGAAATCCGAAACTATTCGCGGGTTTCGATCGAACGTTACGGCAGCGAGTGGAAAATCGCGCGGATAAGCATTTATCCACCGTGGTGAAGATCGAGCGAGTCTGTTTCGGATCGAGAATTGATTTAGGGAGTATTTTCGTGACTGAATGATCTCAAAAATTGAGGGGATTTCAAGCTCGCGCGGCGGAATCGCGACTTCTCGCAAGGATCTTGCTCGCGGCGCGTCGAACGTTCGAGCGGCTTCTGCTCGCATCGGAAATGCGAAGAGCGAGGCGGAAAGGCGAAGAGCGAGGCGGAAAGGCGCGCGGGACGCGGGGCGAGGATCGCGGAAAGGTTAAGTTTCAGTGGGTTTCGCGTTGAAATTCCAAAGTTACGCCTCGCGTCTCATGAATCGCAAAGGACTCGCGGATATGAAAGTGCAATTGCCCGTTGCCGCATCTCCGCGGTCGCGTTCGATGAGAACCCTTTTTTTTTCCTCGCGCGGTATCGCTGCATAAATTCGCCCGGTATTTCATCCCCGAGGGAGGAAACGCGAACTTTTATTCAAACGCGTCAGCCGTTTGCGCGATACTCGACGCCGACGCGATGGAATTTCTTTCGACGCTGGTTCGCCGACGACGGTGGACACGCGTTTGGTTTCGCTCGCAAAGAATTTGCAACAAGGGGCTTTCGGTCAAACGGTTGGGCAGGGAATCTCGGAACCGCGGGTCCTCGAATAACTGCGGTCAAAAGAGTTACGGTGCCCAGTTGCGCGAAAGCCGCGCGCGTTTTTCCATTCGGCGCCGGTGGAAATTGCGGTGTAGCGGATAAAGGATGTTCTGGTGTAAAAAAAAAAAAATTGAAATCAGAGAGCGACGAGAGTTTACTTTCAATTTCATAAATCATTTTCTGTGCGTTACTCCGCGCGCCAATACTTCCTGTTACCTGATTCCCAGTTTTCGCAAACACGCTCGGGCGCGAGGCGGCACGATAACTTCGCTTAATCCGGTTTAACGGAATTCCTCGTAACTTGCAATCTGTTCAAGACACCGCCTCTCATTTCGGAATCCTCTTATATAATGGGGGCGGTTATCCCGCGCGCGATATGATTTTACTTTCGCGCGATCAACCGCGAACGCAATTATTTCTATGGGCGTATTGCGAGCGAACCGAACGTTGTAACCGAGGGAGGAATATGAGGCCGATAAGAAAATTGGCGATAGCGGTTTCCACCCCTCCGAAAGGGGGGGGGGGGGAACGACGAGGTGTTGGATCCGCAGATGGTGGGTGGCTGAAAGGGCTTAGCCGTCGGAAACCATATTAACGAGGGGAGGACAGGGAAAAAAAAGAACAATTTAGACGTGATTCCCAGCGTCCCCTTCAATTAGCTTTTATCCTAGAATATGGGACGGTGATAGCGCGACGGTCAAAGCTACGAGGAATAAAAGGGGCGAAGGCCGCGTTGATTGGAGCGGAAAAGGGAAGGAATTAGCCGTGGGAGCCGTATCAGATTCGACTGACCCTCCGGGTTCTGCGCGATACGAGCGAAAACATAAGGTCGAATACGACGTCCTATGACCATTGCTATATTTTTCTCGCGCTCCAAGAAATCTCTTTCGTAAATTATTGCCGGCGTAGAGGAAGCTCTTACCGGCTACGTCTTCCAGCGTCGATTTCTCGCCGCAGCTGATAAAATGGGGGTAGAAGGATACCATAACTATACCATCGGTCTGCGCCTGAAATGATAGAAACCGCAAAAGTGAATGTTGCGTCGTTGCGATTCGAGTCATTTTTATTATTTTCTTTAATTCTGGAATTTACGTATAGAATCAATGCAGAGTTTGAGAAACCCTTCAGAGTTAAATTTTGCGAACATCGGTTATTTTTGTCGTACACTTTATGGAGAGTACAGCAGTTTTCTTCTCTGTTTTTCATTTCTTCTTTTCTTTGATCGTTCCATGCTGTTGTACGCGATTCGCGATTATTCATTTAAATCATTTGACGTTTTATATATCGGAGGTTTCCTCCCGCACAATTAAATAAAAATAAAAATAAAGTTAATCAATCACTGCTTTCGAAAAATTAACGGATTCATAAAGACAGTATATACAGAAAAACTTTTGCAAATTCCTAGCACAAATAAAAATAATCGAACCATGAAGTTTGATTCGCAAAACCTGCTTCCTTCACTTAATTCTTTCAAGTATAAAGACAAAAAATTAGCAGAAGAAAAATTGAAAAATTGTATTCATTTTCGAACTACTACACGTTTTTAGACTCTGCCGGAGTCACTTTCGATTTACATGAATGTATAGAGGGTTAAACTCTACAGTTTTGTACCACCATGCGGAAATTAAAATTCAAATTCATTCAAATGGCATAAAAATACTACAACTGTGTTTGAAAGAATTAAATGTGTTTCGTGGTCCATAAAGAAAAGTTGAAAAAATTCAAGAATATCGTTAGGCATTCGAATAAAGGGTCTGGCCGGATAAGCATGTGGAATCAGCCCCAGCATCGAATTTAGTTCTTTTTTTTTTTTTTTTTACTAAATGTTGATCTTTGTCTAGAAAATGATTGTGTGTAATTTCAGACCTTCAACCCTTTTTTAAGGGAGATATGGGGGTGACAACCCTAAACTATTTCATTTTTTTTCAAATATCTTAAATAGTTTTCGAGAAAAAAAATGAAATAGTTTAGGGTTGTCACCTCCATATCTCCCTTAAAAAAAGAGTTGAAGGTCTGAAATTACACACAATCATTTTCTAGATAAAGATCAATATTTAGTAAAAAAAAAAAAAAAAGAATCAAATTCGATGCTGGAGCCGATTCCACATGCTTATCCGGCCAGACACTTTCCTCGCAAGATGGTCGAGTTATACTCACCAAACGTCGCAGTGCGTGGTCAGGCACATTTCGCGAGGAATTGCAAAGGGCGTGAGCGCTGCTGTGGCTGAAGATAACGGGCGCCCTCGACGTCTTCATGGCGACGAGCATCGTGGGCACGGAGACGTGGGACAAGTCGACCATCATGCCGAGTCGATTCATCTCGAGGACGATGCTCTGGAACCGACCGGTGGAATAATTGCATCGCGTGGATCTCGCCAGAGCTTCCCTTCTCCTCTCTAATGGCGCTCCAAGCTTACGGATCGAGGAGATTTCGCTCTAAAGTAGCTCGGAAGAATCCCGGAGTCGCGCTCGTTGCGAATCGACCCGGGGCCATTTCGCGCGGATTCACCGGCTGCTCTTCGAATCGAAAGTCTCGGATTAACGCGGTTCGAACGAGTCCCGGCGGCGCTGTTTCCTCCTCGGCGAGCAAGAAACGTCGGAAAAGCTCGCAACAGTCTCGCATAATAATTCGCGCTCGTAGCGTCGATGCCGAGGGGAAGTTTCCTCGAGAATGTTCCGCGCGTGGAGTTCTCCCGTCGAGGGGGTAGGGAAAATTTCTGTACGGAAACGAGGGGCTTCGTTACTTTGCAGCGTGCTCACGTGTGATCCGTGACACTTATTGTCGACGCCCGTTCCATCCGATTGAAATTCATGACGGAAACGGTCCTCGGACGCTTTGTTTGCGCGGAGTTCCGGACCAGGAGCCCGGAGGGCGAGCCGGCGAATCGGTGGTCGGGGACGATCGTAACACCTTCGGCAAACATTCTGCTCGCATTTCCTTTGGCAACGCTTTGTGCGATCGGTCCCGGGGATCGCCTCGGATCGTTGTCGTAATGGTTTCTGCGGAAACGTCCGAGATTAGGAAAGAAAGATCTCCGAAGGAGATCGGGGTTTGCGAAGTCCGTGTGTTTCACCATTTGATGACGGGTTTTCAATAGGGCCGGCCCCGGGCGGACCGCTGTCTCGCCAAAGAATATCGCGTTTGTTATCTGCCATCAAGTTTCCAGTCGACGCGTTCGCTAATACAAAATTCCATTTCGCCGTTGTCACTTGTCATCTCGTCCCAGCAGAACAGACAGACCAGGTTCGATTTCTTTTTCACGCGGTCCGACGCAAATGGCGTGGAGAGAACCATTCTTCGGGGCTGCGGATGGAGGTTCATTGTGTGAAAATAAAATGCTCGATGTCATTGATAATGCAGGGGAGCGTGGAGCTACTGCGAAGCATTGACATTGATTTGTCTTTTATTTGTATTAGCTGCTTGATGTTTTAAAATAATGGGATTTTATTTTTATACAGTTCAGTGATTTAAATAACGTAGAATGGAAGATTCTTTTTAAACGAACTGTTCATATTTGGTTGACTCGTTACATGTCAACGTACACGTTCACGCTCCAGATAAAATGTAGTATAAGAATTTATCACTAGACTGCGGATGTTTATGCAAATTTAAATTTTTGCAGACACAGAAGATGCAGTAAACCTTGAATAAAAGTACGCCATATCTTCTAAACATTATACAATGTATTTTACTTTTGATAAAAATAATAATAATAATAATTTCAAGTTTTCTAAGGCTTGGTAAAGAATTATTTCACGATCAATGATTTGCACTTTGAATATTCTTTTTATTCTGAAACCGCATTTAATATACAGGGTGTTTGGGATAGTATAGGCAAACTTTGGAGGGGTGATAGATCACGTAAAAACAAACAAAAAACTTCTATATAACTTGGGTCCAAAACTCAACCACTTTTGAAAAAAACTGTCATAAACATTTAAGCTATAAACCGCTATAATTCAAAATAGGAACGTTTTTCGTAAGCAGTTTCTTCGCTAAAATAAAAATTACGATCTTGTTAATCCAATAAGTACAGTAACTGTGATATTGTTACCTTGTACCGCGAAAAAATAATATTTTTCTAACCCCCTAAATTACCCTTTAAAATCGCGATAATTTAAGGGGTTAGAAAAATATTATTTTTTCGTGGTACAAGGTAATAATATCACAGTTATTGTACTTAATGGATTAACAAGATCGTAATTTTTATTTTAGCGAAGAAATTGCTTACGAAAAACGTTCCTATTTTGAATTATAGCGGTTTATAGCTTAAATGTTTATGACAGTTTTTTCCAAAAATGGTTGAGTTTTGGACGCAAGTCATATAGAAGTTTTTTGTTTGTTTTTACGTGATCTATCACCCCTCCAAAGCTTGCCTATACTATCCCAAACACCCTGTATAAATATGCAATTCTCCAAAGTTAGCAAAATTAAAAAATGCTTCCACTTCACTGAATTGATTCCAGCAAACTGATCTCTTAACTCAACATAAATTATATTTATCAAATTCAAGTTGTGAACGAACGAAGATGACATCCGACTATAAGTTTGCTTCAAGTTTGTTCTAAATTAAATTCTGAAGCGTTCGGAACTAAAACAATCTTGAATTATTCTCTACAAAAAGTTTCCGAAATCTCGAATTTCTGATTACTTTAAATATCGCAGGTTTGCAGCAGAAACGCATAAAATAATCCCAGATTGTGAATGCGCCGCTGAAATCTGGGACGATTTTGCCCGAGTAACAATCACTAATAACAACGTCAGGAGAGAGATTCATTCCGTCGATGCCGAGCGTAGGTCTACCGGAAACGGAGTTACCGTTCGCATTCCAGAAGCATTCCCGTCCGTCTTGGAGGAGAACGGCGCATCCATTAAACGCGGACGCTTTGTTAAATCAGCACCGTCACGGGTCTGAATCTCTCAAGATTCCTGTTTATCCCGGCTTTTCGTTTCGAACTCCCGTCGGATCCTTCGCAGAAGCCCCGGTCTCTACCTTATCATAACAGACACGTCCGCGTTTCTTTCCCCGGGTTCGACGTCGTCGTCGTTTCGACGCGTTCAAGGGAAATTAGGCGCGACGGCGGGGGAGGAGGGGGGTACGTGCGCGCACCCGGAGTGAATTTATCGCAGACTGCAACGACATTATCACGGAATTAGCGAAGTTTCAGTATCTTTCAGCGAAGTGGTTGTCGTTAGACACGTCGGGGCGAGCGAGGAAGAGAGAGAGTTATCCCGTGAATCTGGAGGATTTCTCGCCTCGGTATCCTCCGGGCGGAACGGCGCATCCGTTAAACGAGAATGCTTCATTAAAGTAACAACGCGATAAACTTCACTTTTCGGAATTGCTTCTCCTTCTGGCTGCCCCCGGTCTGATTCCCGCGCACGTCTGTCTCTCGGGGTTGCAAGACCTCGTTGCGACTCTCGTCTCCGTTCCGTCACGCGGTGCGAACGTCTGGCAACCCTTCGACGGAAGCGTCTTCCTCGGCGAAGCGACGGAGAGACGAAAGTGGGAACTGCGTGGGAGTCAGAGGCATTGTTATCGCGGAGGTCCATAAACGAAATGAAGGAACACGCGAACGTTTCTCTTTCCACGTGTCCTTCGATTTCGTGCTTCGCTTGATCGCGTTGAGATAAAAAAAAAAAAACGTTTGAGAGTCGAATAAAACCGCGGAAGAGTTGACTATCTGCGACGGACGAACAAAAGAAACGAGGACATCGAACGATTCTGGTGGAATAGAGAGAAAGGGGTGCGAGTGACGCGCGATGGGATGGTGTTCCCCGAGAAAACGGGAGGCTTTATAAAAGCTCTGTTCACCGGGTTTTCCTCAATTACTCCTACGATTTATCATTCTCCACGCTATCTGTCTATTATAATTCAATTACCCGCGCTATTTGTCTTCACTTAGGTTATTCCGCTTTCAGGGATCCGACATCCGCCGGGCTTCCAAACCATTCTTCCAAATAAATCCAACGCCGCGCAAACCTTAACGAAACGACGGAGACAGGCGCAAACGCGCCAAACGAACAAAAACCGACGAACCCCTTTGCGGGTGAAACTTAGACGAAGGTCGGCTCCATCTTTCACGATACACTTCCCTCCGGCAGTCCGTTTCTCCCGGGGCATAAGTCAGCCGACAGTTATATTTTTTCTGGCCATTGAAAGAATCCACCCTCGTGAATCTTCGGGTTGAAGTGGCGTAACACCGTGTAGTCCGTCCTATCGTCCGACAGGATGACGAATAGACTTCATTCTTCCACGAACCCTTTTGAAGGATATTCACCGCCACTATCATCGAATCCTTCCCCACGTCCGTTGCTCTCTTTTGCCTTCTGTTTACCGCGTTACCAGCAATGCGATTCCTCGAGATAATGTCAAGCTTGACTAACGAACCGCCGTTAATGTATTCAGTGCTCTGCAACCCGCATACACTCGCGTTTTCGGATCGCTTTTCACTCTTCTTTGCTGTGTAAACCGGAGTCGCCGTTTTTCACGCGTGCTACCTCACTCCTTTGCATATTTTTTTTCAAATTTTCTTTTTCGCCGTACCTCTGTGTAGGTGTTTCGTATGACTGATTATGTTCTTCTGTCATTGCACGCTTTAGGGTTTCTTTAGATAAAGGGATAAAAGGGATTTGAATTTTCTTATTTAACATTAATTACGCGTTAATGTTACTAGAATGAAAAATGAAGGTATAAAATAAACAACATTATCACAATATTAACTGAAGTGAACGTTGGTGGGTATTTTTAGATTTTAAATCTATAATGTGGAACTTTGGGATAAAAATTTGATAAACATCTGCGATTTCTTATATTTTTTTCAAAAATAATTCTGCTAATAACAATTCTGTGATCTGGAAAAAATCTACAAGGCACAGACGCCAAAAATATATGTAAAATATTAAAAATGTAAGATATGTTAGAATATTTTTAGAATATTTTTATTTATATGTATTTCTAAAAATATAATCATATAGATCATTCAGAAAAATATTAATATTTTTACCTGCAGTTTTAACGGAACCTGTATAACAATTTTTTTGCAGTATGGAACTCATTCATTGAGATCACAGAACTTTAACAAATCTTATTAAACATTATTTACAGAATTATTTTCACTAAAAATTTAAAAACAGTTTTTCACAAAGTTTCATGCTATAAATTTTGAATCCAAGATAATCACGTGCAACGATTTTAATTTCGAATGAATGACAGGTTGAATCATTGTTCACTTAGATGCGCGGCGTCCTACAACGTCCACTTTGACACTGCGTAGTTTACTTAATTTTCATTATTTTATATATTTGTTTTTATTTGTAAACGTGTGCCATGTCCATATTAAAGAATTATAAAACATGCAAATAATTTGAATTATTAATTGCTTTCTAATCAAACCCAAAAGCAACCGTATATTACAGCAGTCTAATACTTACAAAATAAAATACTAAGAACTAGTAGAACGTCATTATATCATAGTTCAAGTCTTACTAAAATCATACCTGGCGTAATAATTAATTGAAACCCTAGATAATAAAAAGTGAGAATAATTATGATTCGGATAATCAAGGTTTTGCTGTAAAGTGTGGATTTGTTTATCAAAATTTCCGATCGAAATCCCTTCGTCTCCAGTGTCACTTCCTCCGCCCAAACGTCCTCCAGTTCGCCGGGCGCTTACCCCAAAGAGATTGGCTTAACCCAGTTCCTTCCGCCCCGTCGACGACGAACTGTGAAAGACTCCGCGGACTTTTGACGGCGGTCGAAGACTGTCCGGTCATCCGGACTCCACCCCGACGAAACTTCGCCCCCTCGACGCTTCTGTTTGTTACCGGCTGCCGCCGTTATCGTCGGCCAACAACTTCGCCCGCGAAACTGTCGATGCCCCGGCCGCCTATTTAGACGGGAACTTTCAGGAACAAGCTGGCAGCTGGCCTCAAAAGGCCGGCTGGTCATTCCGCGGAACGCTTCACCGAAACTTATCGGTCAGATGTGGCCGAGTGTTGCGAACTTGGTGGTGCCGCTCCACGTTCCGCGGCCGAACGACTCGATGTTCCGCCTCGTACACAGACCACCTGAGTGACGAGAATCGATGCCTACACACGGGCAAATTGCGTTCGACGGGTTTAGCGACGCAAGCGATTTAATCGAATCATCGTAGTTACGTCGAAAGCCTCGACACCTACCGTCGAACGTTCGCTTCGCTCCGGCATAGTTCGCACTTTTAGTCGTTGCTTTCGCTAACTAGTTGTCTGACAATTTCTATCCGTGCCTCTGAACCGTTGGGAATCGGTTCAAGTTGCTACGCTTGGTGGATATTGGTTAAAACGTGAGAAATGCTTCGAACTTTTACTGGTTTTTTATTGACAAATGTATGATGCAATCTTTTGAAATTAAGGTCGCTACAGTATCGGAAAAAGTGATAGCATATCCGTGCTATCCTTAATTTTTTCAAGCCCACTTAGAATTTCTGTATGTAGCAAATAATGTCATAATTATTACAACGCAAGGAGGAGGAATCTGTTAGTAAATAAGGTTCTCCTCGCTGGCTTTCTGAGTAGCTAAGCAAAATGTAAACACAACTGCTGAAGGCGAAATAATCTTTGTGTTGATATTCTTCAGTAGGTTTTTAAACGTCGACGTGGTTTGTGGGAAAAAAATTGAGCGAAATTGAAATTACAGGGATTGTTGAATTGAAAAATTAAAATGTAACTGTTTCCAACATTCCAAGGATTGGTAAAAGAAATAGTAAGTACAATAGTATATAATTTGTTCAAAGATCCTGAAAGTTATAGTAGGAAAAAGAGTTGTGGAGAACCGTCAATATTGTTATAACAGGACGTTAAAATCACGCGAAATTACTCGAGAAACTGGCATCATTGCAAACGTCCGGAGCGTTCGTGGAGTTCTTCAGAGGTGTAAGTTTATTCAACAATTGAAAATGAAACAAAGATCTCCGCTAACAAAACAATGATTAACATTCCTAAAAGAACGGAAGAAGAAATGGAAGCGTATTTTATTTACTGATAAAAAAAGGATTTAATATGGATTTTCTGCGACGTAAAAATCACGACATTATTTGCTAGGTTTACAAATTCTAAATGATCTTCAGAAAATTAAAGATATTAAAATAAAAAAAAAATTAAACATAGCACACATGTACTATTATGTTATCCGGAACTGTAAATGATTATTACAATACTAAGTAAGAATTTAAAAAATCGACGGGACTGTTAACACAACAATGTTTAAAACATAAGACCTACAATTTTTCGAGTTTTGTCATCTAGTTATAAAGATGAAATTCGTCTTCCGAAATTTAGAGTTTTTTGAGTTCAAAGTATGCATAAAATATGAAGCTATTCCATAGTCTAATATAAAAAGAAGTGGAAAGATCAATATTAGAAATTTTGAGAGCGTAATCAGCGTTCCTTCGATCGCGTTACTCCGTGATGAAACATCGAGAGGGTGTTTCTAAGCCAGATCAAAAGTTAAATATCTTCGCCGGTCGAACAAAGGGAGTACTCGAACGGTATGCACTCTATGCGTCGGAATGAGAATCGATTCCCCGGTGGGGAGGGATGTTTGTCGATGAAGGGTGGGAACGGGACAAGAACGGGAGTTAATAAAGGAACGGTGTTTGAAAGTTTAGCGGCGTTGATGAGATCGTCTATAGATTCTCGGAATTAAGATCTTGACCGAGGGAAAATGATAATGCAGTTTTAAAGACTCTTCACGTGACGAGGGGCGGGGGGGAGGGTAACGGCGCTCCTCGTCGCGGAGGGGGATGAGAAACTCGGCGAAATTAAAGAAGGAAAGGAGAGGGTTGGAGCGGCATGATATTAACAACGAACAGAGTCGTCTTAATCTCTCTTTCGGATTCGTACCCGTGGACAACCGTATCGTTGTAGCAATTAATGTAGCAGCTTTCTGAAAAAAAAACCGTAGCTCGTTAAGAAAAAGGGGCGCGCTCGATCTCCTTCCCGCGCGTATATTCCATTTCTCTCGAAGCCCGTCGCATTTTTTGTAACGATATTACCCTATTGTCCTCCAGGCTCTACGCCCTAGGACATAATAAATCACGCTTCTTCTGTTCTCTGTCTCTCTTTTGTTCCGTTTATTACGCTCCAGCTCGATCCAGTCAAACCTCCAGCGGGTAATTAATCATGGAGGTAAACAATCGATCGGTTCCTAACGTTCCGACCGCGATTACCTATTCAACGAGCAACGCGCAATGTTCACCAACACGCCGAATAACTTATCGACGAGGCGTCGTGCAATAACAAAAGATCAATTGGGTTCGCCGAGTGTTTGCCTCGAAAGGATTCAAGATTGTTATTGTCCTTTGTTGTTATCCAGTTTGGGATCAACGCCTCGTTTCCCTTTATTTTTACGGCGCAACCTGTCGAAAATTCGACTCGATTAAGCGGACGACCTTGGAAATTCGTCCGAAAGTGAGTTCGACGATCTCAAATTCTCTTTCTTCAAAAATTAGTTTGACGATCTTCCGAGCTGTCCTCGAAATTCGACCAATGATTCTACCGAAAATGAGGTCAACGACCCCTCGATATTCGGCTGAAAATAAGACCGTGGATCTCACATTTTCAAGCCGCAGGAAAGTAATCGAAAGATCCAGCTCCTAACTCGCGTTTTCAGTATCCCAAGGAGATTCAACGATCCACGGATGTCAGACATTTTTCGGGTTCCGTCGCGTCGATGGCAGAGGTCACGTAGCCGGTTGAAAAATGCCGTCAGAAAACTCGATGTCAGAGGTCGGTCGACGTTGGTCGTCCACCGAGGCCGTGAGAAGGCTTCCTCAATCGTGCCTCGAGAGCGCTCCGCGCCGTGCCGCAGATATTTCCACGGAGCGGTCTCGGTCTAATTGCTCTTCTCGAGTTATGTTTTCTTGAATTTGCCACGACTTCCGGGCACGGGCCGCCCTCATTGTTTGGGAAACCGACGTCTCACCGGGAATTGCAGCCGGTTTCATCGGGCACGGGCCAGCGACCGCACTTAAACGCCGCACTTTGCGGGAATTCGTACTGGAAATTCGTGCTCGTATTCGCGCTCGTGCGGTCCGCGGATCGATCTTCCTGTTTTCACCGCGGTCGTTTGATCGGCGTTCAACGCCACCGTCAACGAAAAACAGTCGTCCGCGTCTTGACACTCCTCGGCATTCATGCCGGTCACGGAAGGGACGGGACGTAGACGAATTTTCGGCGGCGCGGATTCATATTTATCTCACGTATAATAACGATTTAGCCTAGAAAACGAGCATCCTCGGCGCGGTTCGCAACGAAGGCAGGCTGTTTTTTCGCGACGCTCCAACCGACCCATTCTTCTTCCCGGAGGAAAAAGTTGCCGCATCGCGCTCCCAAATGTAGGATTACCGCGGCATCTTTTGAAGCCGGTAACGCGATAACCGCGGTGGGTTGAGAACAATGGTACAAATTTTCCAGAATCATCGAGAAACAACGCTCTCCTCGTGGATATACATATTGTATGTATTCACTTCTTTCCACTCGTTTGGGACTCCTTTGTTTCCATCTGCTCGCTTCGCTCTGTCTCCAGTGTATCGTTTTCGCGCCAGCATTCGCTAACTTATCGGCGGTATCTTTCGCGGTAGATGGGCTGCAGAAAGGGACGAGCAACGCAGAGAAGATCGCTGTGTTTGTACCGTGAAAGACGAGACTCTCTCGATGAACGACGGAATAGGGTAGTGTTTTCCAGAAATCGAGACTCCGTGGGTGGAGAACTTCGCGAGTGGATTGAAGTTTCGCGAGCGAACCTTCGGGATCGAGTGAACGTATCGAGTGTTTGTTTAGGGTTTAATTGTGGGGAAGGAGTACACTTGAAGCGCGGGCGGAGGTTAGGCAAGTGTAAGGAGGTGATTAGTATTGCGGAGTATCGTGTGTTGAAAATTCTAACAGTACAAGTAAAGTTCGAAATTAATTTTATTTGTCGCCAGGCAATTTTTCTTCCGGTTTCATTAACCAGGATAAAATGGTTTTTGAACATCTGTGGCTATAAGGAAAAACGACACAAATCACATTTAAGAAAAAATTACGTCTTAAATCGAATCTAAAATGCAAAATTTATATTACTGTCAGAGGGAAAGTGAATTAAACGAATTTTTCCTTTGAACATGAGGATTTAATAAAATTTAAAGTCATAGAGCAATATTGTTGACCAGAACTTTAAACGTGAATATCTTGAAAATGAAAATATGTGGCATGCGGCGTTTTTCCTTCAGACCACAGATATATGTAAGTGGATACAAGAGTCTCAGATTTTTTTCTTACTGCTACAAGTAAGAATTTTAAATCAATTTTTCTTTAATATGCAGAGTATATCTTCTAAGTTTGACGACAATTTTTCAGACATTTCTGATAATCTTACCAAAAATGTTTCGTACAAAAGATCGTTTTTTTGTACGCTACAGATTTAGATACCTAATATTTCAAAACAAATTTTTTTCAATGAAAAGTCAAGGTCACCTTGATATTTTTGTTGTAGATTACACTATATATTTTTGACGTCATTCATATGCTATAGTGTGAGCTTGAGATGATCTTGAAATGCTACATTCTACATATTAACGTTTCTGTTGATTGAAGAAACAATTAAGCAAGAGGTTGTTAGCTTTTTTTTGCTTTATGACACGTAAAAAAAATCTCTGAGGATTTCTTATTTGAATGGAGGTTAAGCAACCTTGTCTTTCCTCTTCAATCTCTTTCTCTTTCGATTCTCACGTCTGTACGGAGATCTTTGTTATAAAACTATTCCATGTCAATGGAACGAGGAAAAGAGAAATGATCAAAGTATTGCGAATCCTGTTCTTTCGATCCTTTCAACAGGACTGAATGAACATTAAGTTTAAGTCGAATACAGAGAATCAAAGAGTTGGAATGAGGAGTTTGTTGCCTTTCAGAATCAAAGCGTATTTAATTGAAGACAGTTGCACTATAGCGCATATTCCTGTCTATACACACTATCACAGGCTTGAGAATACCTGCGACACTGTGCAGAAGGAGCAAAGATCTGTGAAGTATAGAATCCCAAGTATTACTAAGCGAAGGGTGAAAGAAGCAGGTAACAGTATCTGCCAGACGGTGTCCCTTCTTTTACCGCGACGAGACCACGCGGAATTTTTATTGAATACTTGAGAGAGCTGTTTATTACACAGGTGCGGGTGAGAAATGGTGTAGCCGGCGAATGAGGTATAAAAGAAAAGTGGAGGATCGTATATAAAACGTCTCGGTGCGCAGATGAGGTCGAGCGGAAAAAGAGCTGATTCTCCTTCGGGTTAGGCGTGCATATTTCCCTGGAATTCATGCAAACCGCGTTTAATACCGTTTCCAAAACTGCGAGGAAACTCGTCGGTTGTGGTCTTTAAGCGGCGACATCAAACGATCTAACGGGGATCAATTTTCGAGCGAAACGGTAACGTCTGTCAAACTACCTTCCCATTTTCCACATACAGGGTGTTCCAAACTCGATGCGGGAGCCGGAAATGAAAGATTCCTGGGATGATTCTAAACAACTTTTTCCTTTGCAAAAATGTTATCCGAAGCTTTGTTAACGAGTTATTAACGAAAAACATCGACCAATCAGAGAGCGAGTACAGCGGATTAATGATGGCGCGGACGATGGCGGGCCAATACTACTCAAAGCTGGGTCGCGCGCTGAAATTCATCCGCTGTACTCGCTCTCTGATTGGTCGAAGTTTTTCGTTAATAACTCGTTAACAAAGCTTCGGATAACATTTTTGCAAAGGAAAAAGTTGTTTATTTCCGGCTCCCGTGTCGAATTTGGGACACCCTGTATACTACTCACTTATTCTTTTAAATTCGCGAAAAACGCGTTTCATTTTCCCATTTCCATTCAGTTTCAAAGGATATACATCATCCTCGTATTACAAAATCTCTTTGCTCGTTAAGGATCAAGCAAATCCGTCTTTTCTCGTAGGAGTATACTCATTCGACGCAGAGTTAGTCCAAGAAGTATTATTTCCGTCAGAAACTCCATTTATGAATTACTCGTTCTTAGCAAGAAAAATCGCGAGAAGAATTGCGGGGTACAAGCACCCTTCGTATAGCATAATCGCTAACCAGAACCAGCGAGGCATGAAGTTTCTTGCTAAGTCGATCCCCCTCCCCTCTCTTTTCTCAAGTAAGAATGCTCTCTTATCATGCCGAGACAAGAACTCGGCTGACTTGTTTTTTTCCTTGCGCAAATAGACCGGAAGTTCCGCGGATAATGTGGCAAAGTTGCGGAACGAGAAGTCTGAAGGGCGGCGAGGAAGGAATGGGGAAACCGTCGGAGGACAATCGCGAGGGAAGCATTCGAAATTTCGCGGCGGAAACTTAAAAAAAAAAATGGACCGTGTACCGTCGTTTCTCCGCAAAAGGGGTCTCCGTCTGAACGGCATTCGTCGAATGTTCCTCGACTTTTTCCTTTCGAGGGGAAAGGCGTGCTCGGGGTCGCCGGCGAACCCGTGGATTTTTCACGGAACGCGGAGGGGGAGGAAAAAGCGACGGCACGGTCGGACGAATGGCAATTGATTTACGCCGGAGGGAAACAAACGCTTCAACGTTTGCCAGCCTCCCCTAACGAGGCTGAAGCAATCGCGGAAAAACGTAAGCGGTCTTCATTGAATATTTAAACGTGATCCCTCTTATCCTGCCGTGTCTTAATCTCGCGAAACTTTTTCTTGACTGCAGGTCGAGACCGCAATTTCCAACTCGTTTCTCATACATTTCCCTCTTTCCCTCTATCTTTTTCTTCCGGCAAAACGTCCCGAGGGACGTCCGGCCCTTTGTCCCGACGGTTTCGCGTACAAAGAGATCGCAATACTTACTTGACACGGTACATTTTCACGATGTAATTTACGAGGATTCGTCGGGAAGCCGTCTCCGCTCCAAGTTCTTTGCCTCGCGGCGAGCGACCGCGTCCGCGTTCAATGAAAATAATTGGATTACGATCGGAATCGGCTGAAGAGATGCGGCGACGCAACAGAAGGACGATATTTCGTCCGGAGCCTTTCGGTTCTTGTCCATAGGGCGTGCTTCTGGTTTATATCGCGGTCGCGGTCCCCGAAGTCGTTCCTCATATATCTCCCCTGCTGCTGGAAAACACACCCCGAGCGGCTGTCTGATCGTTTTTCCGGCATTCGGTGAATAGAACACTCCGAAAAGCACTCGCAACTTCCGCGGTAAAAAAAGGAATGGGGTCCACGCGAACCCGTGAATAAATTCGCAATCGTTTCGGGATCAATTTCCTTTATGGTCGCTATCGAGGCGAAACGCTCGGTCAACCCGGAGGGGAGGGTGCCTTTCGTGTTCCACCTCGAGGAACCCTTTGAAAAAGTAACACAATATCGCTCGAACGCGAAAACACTCGGTCGTGTATTTCAGTGTGCTCCCGAAATTATTTCTCGTACGTTTACGACGGTGGAGAACGCTTCCGCTGGGAGAGTGCGTCGTTCCTCGTCCATTTTTGAAGAGCTCCCCTCCCCCCACCTTTTAAGGAATATCTACCCCGCGACATCTGTCAGGGTCGGTAAATAAATTGGTTCTCTTCCGTAAAGCGAAGCGGTTTCCTTGATTGAAACGCGGAAAAACGATGAGCGGCAGGGGAGTCGGCCGCGTTTTCTTTCTCGCGAATCGATGAAAGTCCGCTAAGCGATATTCGTATTTCCACGGCTCCTTCGGGTCGCGTCCTGAAATGGAACTTTACCATTCGAAGTATGCGCGCTTAAAACGCAAACGATTGTTCCGCCGGCTGATCGATGCCGCCCATAATTTTCTTTCGCATAGGCGCACCGTTTCGCTAGGAATTCATGAATGCCTCCGCGCGAATGCCGGGAATCGCTTCGGGTAATTTTCATAAATAACTCGGCTTTGAATCCTTCGTCCAGAATTTTGGGACTGCTTCGCGTCGAATGATTTTCATTTCGTAAACGTAGAAGAGTATGGCGTGTCGTAGTCTTAGTGTGTCGGACACGTAGGTAAATTATTCTCACGATTCAGGAAAATTTCCGATTCGATGGAACGCACCACGTTTGCGAAGTTAATATTTTCGGATTTGTATGAAACGCGTGACCGTCTCGCAGATAGCTGGGACAACCATTTTCCTACTTGGAACACCGCCGATGTCTGAAGAGAGTTCAGAAACGACCGCTAATCCCCACGCCCCTTCTGTGCAAAACTCGAAAACACGTTCTCTCCATTTTCCCCGCTTTCCAACTACATTACACGAGTATCGTCGAATTTTCGACGGTTCCCCCGTCCTTTGACAACCGCCTGTGCCGGATTCGCGAAGTTCGTTAAGAAGGTTTGGCGAGTAAAGCTGTAATCAGACCGCGGCGAATCTGTCGGCGCGAAGCTCACAGCTGAAGGAACATCGCTTGCCGAAATTCCTGCATCGATCCGTTTGATATCGCAACGAACATCGCGGGGTTGCAGCGTGGGCGTTCTAAAAATAACGAATGGATCGTCTACTGAAATTCCTGTCGAATTTCGATATTTATGGCTGGCCGATTGGATGGAGTCGACGGATAGGTCGGGTTTACGATTGAGCCCCAAGGAAACGAACGTTTTGCAGCGTAACTAGGCGGATAGACAGCCAGGCAACGCTTTAATCCATCGCGTAAAACATCGGGATCTCTCGTTACTCGGGAAAATCCTGTCGCGGGCGGGAAGAACGACGCGTCTTCCGCATTCCGGTTGAATAAAAACTCGACTGACTGGTCTGACCTCAACGGCGGGATCAGAATTTCTTTTTCGCGACGATTCACCCGAACACGATAAAGAAATTTGAACTTTCCTACCAATTAGTACCGCATTGTTTTTATTGAAGCGTGCAAACCTCGCGAGCGCCATTTTCGAAAGGAAGCATTTTAGCTAGAAAGCGTTCTTTGTACTCACCTTGCCGAAATTGGAGAGGCCACCGATGCGAGCCACTTGACCGGGTTCATCCGCTGTGCTGCATTCTGCCCTAACGAACCAATAGGTCAGTAACTCAGTGGCAACAATCCTCAGCATTGCTTCGCCCTACAATGCCCTTTAATCATACCGCTCCATGTCCGTAATACTAAGCAACGCGGACGAAATTGTTCCCTGGACTAATGACCACGGAGATTGCGCCGCATCGTGTACAAACGCCTTGATTTCAGGCCCGAATTCCTTCGAATATCCAACTGATAGTTACCCCCTTTGACCGGTCGCGAATCGCTGACTGATAACGTATATTATTTCATCATTTCGATACTACGCGCACGATTGCCTCTGCGTAACGCTGACTTGACGCGTGCGATGAGCTATCGGTTCAGAGATATTAACTTTCCGCTGATACGGTCGTGATGACCTCGCTATCATTCGACCGCAGTAGCAGTTTCGTATTATTTGCATAATAAAAAGCCATGCGGCTGTCTCCCAAACACGCGTCTATACTCTTCGTGTATCGGAATTATTGATGAATTTCACGAGAACTGTTGCGGTGATAAATAAATTAAAAAGCGATTTTGCATGATATTCAAAGAGTATCGCGACAGTTGATAAATAAATTTATGCGCGATATTAACATTAGATAGTTGAGCGAAAGCAGTGATAATAACTCACTTTGTAATGAGAATAATTGAAGCGCTAAGTTGTCTGCAACTAACTATTTGAAAGTAAAATAAGACGACAAAATAATCATACAGACACATCACCATGTAGGTACGATAGAATATAGATTACGTGCCTATCATTATAGACACGTTATTATTATTTTTTCTAACGAGGTCATCCCGTCACGCCACTTCATATCACAATATCGACATCGTATCAGCGCCAGAGTTAAAAACCTGTCCACCTTCCCGTCTCATAAGAATTCAATCTCATAATGCTCTACAATTTGCGGAGTCCTCGGTACACAAGTAAAGTCGCGTCGGTAGTAATTACTAGATCCATTTGTTTATAGATCGAAAGACAACAAGATTCCGCGCGCTCCAGGTTAGCAGCGTCTATTATCTTGACGAATTCCCGAGCAATGATAACGCCGGTTGCGCAGATTCGTAAGCGTCTCTCGCGTTGATAGGATTATGCGGAGATATGCGAGATGCGGACTACTAGGTGCGGGGGCATTAGGCAATTCCCGGCCGATGATCGTCCGCGTTAACGTGATCTTCTCTAAGCCGGCACGCGAAGCGACGATACAACGGTGATCGATGGTTGCGACGGTCAAGTAAACGACGGGGACGAGTGCCGATGGGCGTGAACGCGACGGGGATGATCACTTTTGCTGGTCGAGGTTCTCTCGGAATCCGCGGTTCGTTCGTTCGACCACGAACAGGCGGAGCGCGGTGGAAACGGTTCCTACGCGTGAATATTTATCAACGTATCGGGGCGGAATCTATCGAAGTCGTAAAACGCGCGGTCGACACCGGAAATTCCGAAACGCAGATAATATTGTTGCAGTTCCATTAATCCCTCGTATGATTTATCGTTTCGATGGGCACGCGATTCCGATGAATATAAGGAACGTCGACGGCGATCGTATAAATTCCACGGTCGAAAATCGATTTGTTAACGACAAACTTTTTGACTTTGAACGCCGCGCGACGAATTGCTTGACGTTGACCTCGTCGAATTACCGTTTCGTCGCCTTGTAACTTGGTTTCGGGGCGAAACTTTGTTGCGAAGTGACTGTACTTGCGACTCGGTGTTCAGTGGGAACGACAATAGTCGCTTGACGGAAGTTTCAAACGCGTTGAATGCCCTTTGTTTCCCGTTTTCGTAAAAAGTAGAATAAATGCGAGACTCGCGGCTCCGGAGGAATCCAATTCGATTTAGTAACACTTCGATATTAATTTCTGATTCGCCAAGTACCAGATTTTAGGCAGAGCTGGGAAAAATTTCGAGAAAAAATATTTCAAATACTATTTTAAATGGTTGAAATTTAATATGGTTCAAATAAAATACTATTTTAAATAGAACGAAAAATGTCGACAAATAAAATATTTTTATTTTGATAACCAGATACATAAAATAAAATATTTTAGTGTTGTATTTCAAATATTTCCTTACAATGAAAATAAGTTGAGCAAAGAGTTAATATTATAAGTTATAATTTTTAACTTAAGAAACTATAATAGTTGTAATAGTTAACAAAGCTTTGTAGCTTAAGTACGAATAATTGCATGTAACAAAGTACATCTTTTAAAATTTTCGTCGCTTAGACTATTCCTTCGAGGATACAGAATCATTCTAGCGAAGCTAAATAAACTCTACTGGAGCAGATGATGGAATCGGCGTGTTATATTTTAAAAATAACTGTTTCATTTTGTAAGACTTACAATTCGCGAATCCTTATCACCTAAATATTGATGTAACTCCAATTTTAGAATATTATTATCACTTTGAGCAATCTCATTTGTGTGTTTCTCCATGAAAGAAAAAAATTCTCTCCCTATATGTTGATAAACAGACGGCAATGTCGCAAAAACATTACACGCAACAAGAGATCATAAAAGTATAAGTTTCTGTTTACTATTTGAAATACTATTTTACACAGTTCTGCAAAATACGTCTCACTATTTTCAATATTCTTCAAATAAAATATCATTTAAAAATAGTATTTTAAAAAGTTCTTCTCACAAATAAAATATTTTATTTCCATAATTATAGGCATGCTTCAGAAATGAAATAGACTATTTACTATTTTCTATTTCAAATACTATTTTGCCCAGCATTGATTCTAGGTCACAAAGCAGGAGTTTAAACTGATTTAATCATATGTTTACACGGCGAGAGTTCGGAATCGCTTATCAGTTTTCATTAAACTCGCGCGGCAAGTTCGTCATAGCGCAAAGTTCTTTATTGAATAAAATTCCTTGTAGTTACTGAAATTTGTTTAACGAGAAACTTCCCTTCCTTAATCCACAAAGTGATTCCGAACTTCCGGGCTGCGACGCAGCGGGCAGATTGTCTGGAAAAATCGTTTGCATGGAAGTCGGGGCGAAGTGTCGGATGAAATTCCAATTTGTTTCCAAGTTCAAAGACGAGTGACATCCCTCGCGGAAAGATTCCTCCCCGTCACGGTTTCACGTAATACATATCGCACGATAACGCTTTTAATCTCGCCGCCCGGCACACCGCGACGCAGGTGTAAAATAAACTCGCGCTCGATTCCGGTTGGGTACGTTGGTCGCGAACCGGTTCCGAGACTTTTTATTGTTCTCCGTCATCCCCCGCCCGTCGTCAAGTTTTTCAGTCGTCGAGGTCGCAGTCGGACGTCGTCTCGTAAAGGGGAATTCGTCCATTGTTTGCCCCAGAATATATCTGTCGACGCCCGACGGCACCAGCTGCCTCGCGGACCTTACGTAATTCCTGGCCTTCTCCGTTGCCCCCGCGCGTCGCGGAAACTTCAAACTGAAATAGTCCTTCCGACGTTCGATGGGAGCGCATTATCGAAACAGCCCCGCCGGGAGAAACATCGATACGCGTTCACGGTAACGTACGCGTCCCTCAATTCTCTGCGCGGCCCGATGCATTGTGCTCCGGCGATCGGATGCATTTCCGATCGGAACTTTTCACTCGTTAAAAATTTCGAAGTTAGCACCGGCGCGGCGCGTTTCTTCGACTCGCGCTCGCGAAAACTTTTTCCCGGGAAAACGTCGAGATCGAGGGACAACGTTTCCGAATCGCATGGAGGGACAATTTTTCTCGATGGTCGCGGCGATCGAAACGGCTATGGGAGTCACGAAACTTTCGAGTCCGTATCTAGAGTTGTTTCCTCATCGCGTCATTTACGGCACATTTTTACAGTGTAACGAGGAAACTCCGCTTCGCCCCTCGGCGACTGTCTGTCCCCGTCTTCGTTTCGCTTTCAAGGGATAGAACGAACGATATTTTCCATTTGCGTGCCGCGCGCGCGGAACGTCTTACGTTTCAGCGATATTTTTCTCAGCGCCGAGGTCGTTACCAGGAAACGGGTGACGGTTGATGCGCGTATAATAACGCGATACGAGTTACTTCTAGATTAGAAAAGTTTCCGAACCCGGCTGCGGCAGTAATACGGACATGAAGTACCGCGTCGTTTTCTTTCGGCAGGGCGGAGTCTTTTTAGGGCGCTAACGAGGAAAACAGTGGTGCAGTTGGCCCACTATCACAAATTGGTAAACTCACCAAGGCGTGTTACACGTATGCGTCAGCGTGAGGTATCTGGCGCCCAGCTCGTACAGCATCCTCAGAACCGCCAGGCTGGCTCCGACCGCGTGGCCCCCCTCGACGCCTATCAAGCTCGCTAATCTACCCTCCTTGTGCGCCCTCTCTATACCTGAAATCACACGTTATATCTCCCCTTTAATGGACTCAATTAGCCTTTTACTATTTCTGTGATTACGCTCGTCTGGCCTAGGGATTTCGTCTTCGTGATCTTTACGGGGAATCTTGGTAATCCTTTATTACATTATCGTTTATTAGGATACTTTCAGATTTTTTTTTATAGAATTCAGGGTGCCTTAGGAACGGGCGAAGAACACGAAAACTCGGGTTGTAGATCGTTTTGTATTTTCATGGTTGGAAATAAATGAAGTTTAGGGGCAGTTATTTGAGGTTGATGGTTGATGGGCACTGAAAAGTAGGGAGAACAGATTTATAGGTATATTGTTTATTTTATTTTTTTATTTTTCTTGAGCTTTTGTATAATTGATTGAATTTATAATATTATAAATGTTGAGTGTCACTAGATTCCAGCTAGAAATATTTAATGTTTTCTTGAGTTTGTTATTATATTCCGGGTCAACTCGATTTATTGTTCAAGGTCACATTTTCCTCCTGTAGTTTTCTAGCAGCGAAACCTTCCGTAAACACGAAAACTCTACACACAATATTTCACACGGGTACACGAATTTTCATAGGGTCATTCTTTCCCGGAAAAAGTGAAAGACAATAGTGACTTTAAACGGCCAGTCAAGTTAACCCGGAGAATAGTAGACTACGAATTTGATGGTGTTTAGAGAATAATTATCCTTTTATTTACGTTTCACTTCTTTATCTCAGTCTTGTTATTAAAACCATTAGATAAGTACGTGAAACGAAGCATAATGTTGGTAATTAGTTGTTTACATCCAACCTTTCATACTGTCTCAGAAAAAAATTATTATTCTATAAAATTATACTTGGCAAAGATCATATGTGAATAGATTGAAAACACATGCAATAATTGCAATAGTGGATGTTTTAACCTTAAGCTGTAATTTTCAATATTAATACTAATATTTTCATCGTTTTAGATGAATACTTATTGTTACATTTTCATGATGAATGTAGTTTTGTAGATATAGAGTATGCAGTGCGTGACGCTGAGAAATTACCAGGAAGGAAAATGGATTTGAGGGAACGATTGATTTCCAGTAGAATAGGCCAACCATCGGCCAGACGTCTTATGAAGTGTGACTTATTATTTGCCCAAGCAATGATATTTAAAAACTGAAAGGTTTTGTCTCCGAAAACGTCTGCGATATTCCTTCTTATACCATCGACATATGTCAGTCTGTCTTTTTTCAAATATTACACATACTTAACTTAAATTGAGTCAATTTTACCCAAACAGAAATTGCAAATTCTGATTTTTCTTGCTTTTATCACGTTTCTATTAAAACGTTGAGCTGATGCAAGGATTAAACGGACTGAATTTCTCTTCTACATTAATTTCTTTTACATATACAGGGTGGTCTATCTAAAGTAACCACCTAAATATCTCTTTCAGCTGTGATTAGATCAAAAAATTTTGAGTTTCATTAGAATGGTATCAAAGCATGATTATGTGCTAAAGAATATCTGGCTTCAAACTCATATTTCCTGAATTGTCAAGGTCACCAATGTTTTTTTCGCATATAAGTGTACGTAGATAATTACCTTTACGTGGATCACTCTGTACACATATCTCTGGGTTAATTTAAAATCGCTTTTTTGATGGACTTTTATACGTTCCATACAAGAGTTAAAAATGCACTACGTATGCACATGAAATGAGCGTAACGACGCGCAAGACGGACGATTCACCGCACAAAGTTTATCCGTCACTTTCCATCGGAATCGGTTTAATTAAATCATTTAAATTGCCCCGGTGGCGTGTCGCGTTGCTATCGCGTGGATCATTAATTACAAACCGTAAGCGAGATGGGGGTTGATTAATCCGGGCCCGAGGATAATGGAACGGACGGGAGCTTTTGAAGAACCGCTCGACCAGAGGCCGGGGAAATCCTTCTGGGCGGTCAGTATTTTGTCGGTATTTAGTCAGCGTGCCGCGAATTCGATTCCACGGCCTCAATTTAATCGTTTTAATCGAGTCCAACCGTGTAAAGGTGGACTATCGGCCTCCGTGAAATCGGATTCGCGGGCTCGGTGTCGTCCCGATTCGATTAAAACACCACGTACAAATTGCGTTAGGTCCTGTGCCCACGATACGCCTATACAGGATCATCGAACTCGCGAGCCTCCTCCTCCCTCCCCCTCCATTCAGGGACCACAGAGTACAACGCTTCGAAATGCTATTTCTCGCGGGAATTTCAATTTTTTCCTCCTTTGATCGCGCCGATCCTCCCCCTTCTCCCTACAATACTACAAATCCATCGTTCGATATTTGGGAGCGTGAGAAATTTCGTTCATGTTATTTGTAATGTCTTTACGAGGCCAATATTGCTTGGAACTTTTCCCGTAGAACATGTTCTCGGAGATTCCTCGCAGTCAAATTCCTTAAAAACATAGAGGATGTACAATTTAATTAAAAACACTCAAATGCCGTCGTGGTTAACGAGTTTATAAAAAAAACATTCTCAGCTTAAAGTTACACAAACTACGAAAGGCGCACTTGACGACTCACAGAGTTTTTTCCCCAAGTTAATTTTGTGAGGTACTTCTAAGTCAGCAATGCTAAACAAAAAAATACTTCAGTCCACATAGGAATGATCCAGCAATCGAAGGGTAAATGGTGGGTCGATCCCGCGAACACAAAGACGACGGAACCCACTCAACCATAAACGCCCAAAGTACCTTACCGCTTCCTTTCCCCGCGATCTATTAAAACTTTCGCCCCGGCACTGTCCCCGTAATTCGATTTCAATATACGCAGTCGACTTCCCCGTAATTCGCGCGAAGTCTACGGGGGACGCGAAGTTGCGACGGTGGCTGCTCTACCTCGCAGCCGGCTCTTCGATTCGTTTCCTGCGCGAGCGATCGGGTAAATCGAGCGAATTCCGCGGCGCCATTTGCCCTGGCAACTTTAATTTCTTCGCCGGAGCGAACGTGGCCAGCCGATTACGCCGTATTAAGCCCATAATGGGGGAACAGCCGAAAAAGGAACGGTCGCGTGCCGCGTGTTATCGATGAACCACGATTTACTGCCCCTTCGCTGATTTATACCCGTTCCCACCTACGTGCTGTGTCGATACATTTCGACTTACAGCCCCTCGACGAAAACAAAGAGTACCGCTGTTCACGAGGCCTGGCTTTCACTGTGCTCTCTGTTCGTCTGTGGAAGCTGTGCACAAGCAAAGTGTGCGGCATTCGTGTGCATAATTGTGTAAGCAAAGGGGGAAGTGGATTTTGATCTCCATACTGGGTCTCATTAGAAAGGAAAAAGAAGTGTTGAATAAAAGGGAATATAAAGTTAAATGTATTTAAAAATATAGATGTTACGTGTTGGAAAGTTTCTTTTTATAAATATATGTAATGGGTAATTAAATAGACTGTGAATATTTATATTATAGATTCATAGTTTTTCAGGTCGAATAAAGAGATGAAACCTGAATAAAACTGCGGATATTATTATATTGTAAATTATAAAAAATTATACTGCAGTCTAACAATTAGTTATAAAATTCAAAATACAGTTCATAACTTTGATGATGGTATAAAGTGTACAATCATTTCAGGGATTATATGAATCTTCCATTATTTCATATTGAAAACATGGAGTATCTTGCGATTTAATTTAATTTTCATCCGAGTAGAATATCTTCGTATTCTTTTTATATTTCAAAAGATCGTCCAAAAATCCTTTTTTAAAATTGTTTTTTTAGCACATCCTACAGCGAAAAATTTGAAATTTTTACATGAGAAAAGGAAAAAACTTTGAAGTCCTATATTCTATGGTATAAAACCATTCTGTTCTGATGAAGGTTAAAATCTTTACACAGAGGCTATGCTAATTTTCGCTATACCATCCCAATTTTATAATTATTTAATCTCCAAAATTAGAAGTACAGTGATAAGGGAATAAGATAATATTAGATTCAAGAAGTTGTGGGCAAATATTTATTTATTTATTTATTAACGGGTGATTCATACCCTTTAGTGTACAATTAAACAAAATATGTATGAAATACAAAATCTAAGGTGATAAAAAATATAGACTATGGATAAAATATACAACATAATAAAATAAAATAAAATAAAATAAATAAAATAAAATAAAATATCACGAATTTAATATTTTCGCCACTAAAAGCTGGCCAACGTGCCGCTTGAATAAACTGTGACAACCAAATAGATTTAAAACATCGCAGTACTCATTGACGTTAATAATAATCCGGTTGATACAATTGAACTGACCAAATAGAGTACAGTGTGTTTCCTGCCAGAGAAGCGGATGACATCTTAAGCCAGGACGAGGGAAATACAGTTTAAAAGCAGTGAGGAACTCTGGACAATTTGCTGTGCCATTAATGATTTTGTGCGCAAATAACAAATCCAGCATAAGACGACGGTCCTCCAGCGATATTAGAGGCGCGACACACTATTATCACGTCACGTGAAATCACATAATATTGCCCTGTATATGAGAGCACTTTCATCTGTCTTTCATCTGTATATTGATGTATACATATGAATGTGCTCTCATATACAGGGCAATATCACGTGATTACACGTGACGTGACAATAGTGTGTCGCTACCTTTAATTTCAATCGATTCTGTATAGGGGTATAATCATGGTTGTCAACAGACATAGGATTGCCTATGGCACGGACAGCCAGACGCAAAAATATTCCTGAAGTTTGCCGAAATGTGCATTGTATCGAACGAGCGCGGCACCGTTACCGCGTCGAGGGGAACAATTGATATTAGGCAATCGATAACAAGGCAGTTGGAGATCAGCAGCCATTGAGCAAATAGATGTTGATTTTTCGTAAAACATCCGTTAGTTCTTCTTCCTTCTACAAAGTAAAGAATTTTTGCAATATAAGAATGCTTTCGTACAGACCTTCGTACATATTTTCTAAAACATTTCAAATTCATAGAGTGTCTGTAAACTTCCTTGAGTCACAGTAACTGTATATGTGCATGTTTTTCGTGTACGTTAGACATAGTCCAGGTTTGGTTGTTCCCAGTGGTTGCGAGAAGCACGCGGGTTTCTTCCATTTCTCGAGGAATGTTTGACCTTTTCCCCCGTTCGCAACTTCGAACCGCCTTCTCGGTGAATTGCTTCCCCCGTCGGTTGGTTCATTTTATATCCCCGGTGAATCAACCGTTCCGTACAATGGACTTTCCATTTCTGTTGCATTAGGGAGCGTTACAAGATCTCAAAGGGAGGGGAACGACCGTGTCGATTTTAAATTAAAGCTCGATTCACGGGCGCGAGCATTGTAAATGGGGTAGCGACGACGGAGGTTCGTCTTCGTCGTCTATAAATCCTCGTGCCTTGGAACTCCTGGGACGTTTCTCGAGCTATTACTCTTCCGTAGGAACGTCGAGAAAGCGCGCTTTGCGTCGAAACTTTCCAAAGAGCAACAACGGATGCCTCGATGTAAACACGTCTGCCTCGTCGGTCGTTCCTCGCAATCGCTGAACCTCGCCCGCGAGTCCTCGCGTCTTTATTAAATCTGTATCAAAATTTTCCTCGAGTCCGTGGCTTCGCCGGCGCGCCGCGGCGAAAGTTCTATCAAAGTCGCGTTAATCAGCGATACAAAGACGGCGGGAAAATCGCGCGGAACTTTTTCCTTGTGTCGCGGTTCGCGATACGCGACCGTGTGTCGCGTGTCTGTTTACATATGCACGCGCATGCAGACATGCAGTCGCCGCGGGTTCGGCTTATCGAACGCGAGTCAGAACGCCGCACGCCGTGCCCCTCGACGTTTTTCCATTCCGCCCCGGAATTTACAACCAGCCGCGTCTCTTTCGACTTTCCCGACGTTTTTCTCATCGCGCTCGTTCCTGTTGCGCGAGAACGGGGCAAATTATTACGGCGCGTCGCGTGCGATTGCGGGCCAAAAGTCTTCCTCCCCGTTCGACGCGGAATCGTTCGCCGTTGTATTACGGTTGATTCTCCTTTGTCTGACTTTGACAATTCCTCTCTACTGTCGTCGCGTAACAAGTTTTTCCTCTCGTTCCGCCGCGCTTCGCTTTCTTTCTCCAGCTTTTGTCGCCTGCCTCGGCACACAGACACCCCGAGTTCGATGGAAAGACTGACGTTCGAACTGTTAGAACACAATGCGCTCCTTCGGTTAAACTATTTAATCCTTTTTCTTGGCTTTGTCAGCGTCGACTTGTCGCGCCCGGCGATCTTGATTCTCGCTTTTTCTTGTTTCTCTTCGCTCCGTGAACTTTTTATTTCTCACTCGAGACGTGTAAGCTAGGGGAAATATTATTTGATGGCCGCCTGCTGTTTATTTTTTAAGGTTGCAGGCTTCATTTAATTGTATGATGAATTTAGATGGGAAGTTTATTAGATTTGAATTTAATCTGTTCCTTTAAGCGTTGGCCATTTGCTTCGAATTTCGGTGTTTCCTTTCAATATTTGCTTGAATTTTTAGGATTCGATTATTGTTTGCGCAACACTAAGAGTCGATGCACACGAGCGACACGAAGTCGTTGTAATCATTTGCGATCATTGCGATTTCATGTCAGTGACGTTGCGTGATTTATTTCTATTTGTAAAGGGCAAAGTAGTACAGTGCTGGGCAAAATTTCGAGAAAAAATATTTCAAATACTATTTTAAATAGTATACTTTAATATGGTTCAAATGAAATACTATTTTAAATAGAATGAAAAATTGCGGCAAATAAAATATTTTTATTTTGATAACCAGATACATAAAATAAAATATTTTAATGTTGTATTTCAAATATTTCCTTACAATGAAAATAAGTTGAGCAAAGAGTTAATATTATAAGTTATAACTTTTAACGTAAAAAATTATAATAGTTGTAATAGTTAACAAAGCTTTGTAGCTTAAGTACGAATATTTGCATGTAACAAAGTACATCTTTTAAAATTTTCCTCGCTTAGACTACTCCTTCGAGGATACAGAATCATTCTAGCGAAGCTAAATAATCTCTACTGGAGCAGATGATGGAATCGGCGTGTTATATTTTAAAAATAACTGTTTCATTTTGTAAAACTTGCAATTCGCGAATCCTTATCACCTAAGTATTGAAGTAACTATTGTCACTTTGAGCAATCGCATTTGTGTGTTTCTCCATCAATGAAAAAAATTCTCTCCCTATATGTTGATAAACAGACGGCAATGTCGCAAAAACATTACACGCAACAAGAGATCATAAAAGTATAAGTTTCTGTTTACTATTTGAAATACTATTTTACACAGTTCTGCAAAATACGTCTCACTATTTTTAATATTCTTCAAATAAAATATCATTTAAAAATAGTATTTTAAAAAGTTTTTCTCACAAATAAAATATTTTATTTCCATAATTATTGGCATGTTTTAGAAATAAAATAGACTATTTACTATTTTCTATTTCAAATACTATTTTGCCCAGCATTGAAGTAGTATTCACAATCTTAGCGACTTTTTGTCGGTCATGTACATCGACTGTAATAGTAACAGAAATTTAAAAAACTACTCTTAACATTAAAATCGACTAAGCTTTCCATTTTCTCTCAGACAAAATGGTAATGCTATGCGCTCCCATCAAGTAGAATCATCTCGATTTTAGTTGCCATCGATCCCTCATGGAATTAAGGCCCGTGCCAATCTTTTTCACTCGGCGGTCGATACCTCACGGGTAATTTCCAAACAGAAGAGTTGCCAGAAAATTGATCCTCTCATTTTCCTTCAACCTTCTTCCTTCATTCCTGAAGCATCGGGGATGAGGAAAGGAAAGGCAGTAGCTCGGAAGGGGCTCGTTACGTCGAGAGGATGATGTCTCGTTTCCGAGGGACGGCGTCTTCTTTCGCGACTCGGAACGCATCCTAAATCCCCGAAAGAACATCGACGGGTGACGAGGATGGCGTGGGGAAAAAGGGGTAGCTGGCCCGACTTTCTCGCAAAGTCGAGGGACGATAGGGGTTCCGTCGCGTTCATCCGAGTGTTGGCGTTCGTCCAGCGACGAGCCGCGTCGAATGGCCGACCGGAAGCAAACATAAGACGGCAACTTCGTAGGGACGAGCTTCGATCGAACATTTCATATCCTTCGCGCGTAAACTTCGTCCGTGAAAAAAAAAAAAAAAGAAAGGGAGAGGCGTTGTTTTCCCAGCTGCGCCGTTGCGATCGTGAGTGGGGCCAATTTTTTCCCCGTTCGTTCATTGTCAGAGGCGAACTGGTAAACGAAGCAAAAATTAATTAAATCGCAGCGAGGCGCAAACACCGGGGGAGGTTACTCGCAGCGCGGTGGATATTTTCCTCGCGAGGGTGGAAAACTCTTTGGGATTCTTTTCGCGGGCGTGTGCCAGCCTCCCCCTTCCTCCCTGACATTGGCATTCCGCCAGGAATTCTGGGCGGTGTGTAACGTCAGGACGGCCCATTCTGAGAACAAATAGAGGATGGTAATTCCCGACGTTCGTCGACCTCCAAGCTCGATTTCATATTCTTCGCGTGCGAAGCTCCTCCGATGGGAGGGGGAGGGCTTCCAGGATCCTCGGGATCGACGACTTTCGGATACGTTGCCGGTGTTAGCCTTCCGAGACCGCTGACTCTTTCGCATTACGCTGTTCGGAGGTTTTACCAAGTTTTCGCGGAGAACTTGTCTGTAACTGGAATTTGGTTGCGCGTCTGAATAAACGAACAGAAACAAGTTGTTTACTGATGATAGTCGAGGGAATACTGCCTAGTCAGAAGAAAAATAAATTAGAAGTGTAGGATTGTATTAACACCTTAAAACCGCGGAGTTTCTTTTCTTTTCAGTTACTGCAATAGTTAAATCAAGATGTTAGTTTACTTTGTACTTTCTACTTTCGAGATCTGGAGATCCGGATTTCGGTGCTGAGAAATTAAGTTGGTTAGACAATTTTTTAATCTTTTTATTCGATCTTATTTTCGAAAGAAAAGATGATATTTCAGGATGGAATAATAAAACTTCTTGTAGGGTAGCAGGAAATGATAGGGGAACTTTGATTTTATACAGGAAATTTAAAGTTTAACTTGTTTAAAATTAACGAGACTCTTCGGTGAATTTAATATTTTTTATTTGAAACTCCAACTTCAAAAAGAAATTTCCCGTATAATATAATTGAAATATGGAGTAACAAACTTCCATTAACATTGATCTACAAAATTAATCTTTTTTCTTGCATATAAGATTTATTATGTGATTTTAATAGTATATATATTTATACTCAATTCATGTATGCAGTCTATTTGGTTGTATCACACAGGGTTTTGTGGGACAGAAAAAATTTTACATATTTAGATATGATAAAATATTTCATATAAAAATACAAAGAATAAAATAATCCTATATGTTTAGGAACCAAATGTAAAACATTGTTTATTATCATTTGTTCTATGCATGACAAAATTCTTTACTATCAAGATTTTGTTTTTCTGTATATATTGAACACAAACTAAATTTACCTTATTTACTTATACTGTAACTAATAAACCAAGTGCGAATTTAGATATTAAGTAATGCAAAGCATTATCATACAAAAGCTGTGCATGATGGGAAAGATCTGATTACATATTTAAATTCAGTCTGGAAAAATGCATAGGAATAAATATAAGTATTCTTTGTGATAAAAATCATGTTAGCCAGTCTGATTACTTTTACTTACACGTCTAACACTAGCAATTTATTCCCCAAAAGATCAATCTAAATTTTAATCCCCGTTTTTATTTCTCCGTATTTCACTATTTCTTCTTCATAATTTGTTCCCCATTATAACCCCATAAAACATAAGAAGCAGCCCAAAGAACCGCCTTTCAGCGTTCACAATTTCCAAGCTCAGAATGTAAACTGTGACCCAAAATGACCATTCACCTCGCTTAAGTGAAGCGCGTGTACACACAGCGAAGAATCATTCCTTCCGAGTGTCACGCCACCCTCTGACTGACGCTGTCCGAGACCTAATTAGCAGTCAAGGATTTAGTGTTTGAGTTAGGTAAGCGTTTCGGAAATTCTATTAAGGAGCATTACCTGGAAACGAGGTTCGCGATGGCTCGCGTGTCGTTCGGGGGCGCGCGCGTTCTCCCAACGATTTAATGCGAGCCCGGAACGATTCATTTGATAGCCCGTAGAGGGGATTTAATGTCCGACGGTGCGCGCATAAATTTGTTTATGGACAAACACAAGCGTCCGGATCGATAGCCCGTGTTCTGCACGCCCGTCCGTTGTCGCGTTAATCATCACCGTCGGTTTCGTTTCGTTTCGTGGCGAGGAGACGGCGACGTTGGAGGCAAAAATCCTTCGGGTGAAGTCGGCGGCGCGGGGTCGGTGACAATTCGGCTCGGGTCGAAATCGAATCGGTTTGGCCCGTTGCCTGGCGGATGCAGACGACCGAAATTTACCTTCCGCGGAGGGGAACGTTTAACTCGATACTTCGGTTGTCTACGGCTGGCCGGTCGCGTCGCTCGGTCCTCCGAAAATAACGCGGATACGGTATTAACTTGTCAGTAACAGTATTCTCTGTCGCATCGAGGGCGATTGCCCTCGTGTAAACACGGCCGAACCTGACGTTCTGACCATCGACGCGACCGAACGGAGAGCGGATGGAGCACAAAGGGTCGGAGTTGCAAGCGAAATGGCCCACCTTCCGCCGTAGTAACGAGGACCATGCTTTCAGGATGCTTGTTGACCAGCCGACGAATCAGGTCGATCTGCTCCAGGGCGAGCTGCACCGAGTCGAGGTGCTGGGAGGAGCAGGGCACGTAAGCCGACCAGAACTGCAACAGAGGAGGAAAGTTTTGGTGAGTACGAGCAGAACAACAACAACAACAACATTGTAGTCTAAGTAGCCGAGGTAGATAAAAGCCGCGCGGAAACGGAACATACCTCCGTTGGCTCGCGTGACCTCGGATTTTGATTCGACGTCGAGCCGATTCGATACGTTGACTCCGACGTCCGATTATCGATTACCCGATCGAAACGCTCGAGTGCGAGCGTAAAATTCTGACGACGACAGACTCATAATGAGGATAGAACGCGGTGTCGCGTTTCTACGTTTGATACGCCGCGCGATAACGCGACGGAAATAATTAAAAGGGCATTACGCGTGTCTCCGAGAACCGTGGCGGGTCGGCGCCGCCGCGGCGCTTTGAATTTTAAATACGCCGGGATATCGGGCCTCATAAATAAGGGAGTATTTATCCCTTGCCCCCCCGCCAGAGCTAAGAAAATATATATTCCGTTTGCCGGGGGTAAATTAAACCGGTGTATCAGAGCCTAGGATTAAACGCAGTCCCTGTGATATTTCATTCGATTTGATAAGGGCCGCGTGGGTGAACGTGAGCTCGCATAAAAATCCCTTTTTCCGCAGCGGTTTTATCTGTGTAAGGGTTCAAGGGAAGCGTAACCTTCGACGCGATTATCTTCGTGGAAACGACGACGTATCGAGTATGGTGGATTCTGCACGCACGGCTTTTGCGTAATTTTTTTTATACTACCGTACCTCCTGTTTACGCGCGAGGTATTAATAAATTCGGGGCGGAAAATTTGGAATATATCGGCAATATGCTACTGGTAAAGAATGCACATCCGAGCCAGAAAGCTAATGTCATTTTTTACGAAAGTAGTTGATACACGATCTAGAAATTATTTCAGCGCGAGCTTAAACACGCAGGTTTTTTCTTTTTTTTTCAACAGCAATGTTGAAATTGTTGCTTTAACTCATGAAATAGTGCCAGATATTGCGTGCCGGGAAACACGAAAAGCGTGTTTGCTTTATAAAGTAGATCCAATCGGTTTCGAGTGAATTCACGGCAACATTTTTTTTATTTACTTTTAATGAATACTTTGTGCTCAGAGAGTTTCATTAATCTCTAACCAGCGTATCGTGTTGTAAAAAATGTAGAATAGTTTCATTTCCGCAGATAAATTTCAATTTATCAATTTCCTTCGGTTGTTACTTCTACCACCTCAGCTGTTGCATAATTCCATGCACATAAATATGAATAGTAAATACAGCAGCAAATAACTCCGTCGAATCAGTTAAGGGTTGAAAGTCTACAGCCGCAGTACTTCCGAAAAACCCTAAAGTTTCCACGAAAAATTCTGCCTCGCCGGTCAATTAAAACAACTCTCCCGAAGCTTTGCAGTGTTTTTAACCGAATGTCTTCCATTCTCCGTTTTCCGAGTTAGCTTTCTTTTATGCGAGATGTTCCCGTGGCGCGACTGGACGGCTGAGTTTTATTTAGCGACACCGGACAGAAAGCACGTTCGGAGGGTGACGTTGTCGTGGAGCTGTCGTAAATCAACGGTCGGCGCGATATCTCTTTTTTTCTCGCCGCTGTCAGCCGGATCGTTTCGTCCCGACCGAGGTATTTCTACCCTTTTCCTCCGTCGTTTCGCCGCGACCGTCCCGGGGGCGACTTCATTACCCTTCCATCTGAATTTTCATCAACGCGATTTACCTTGCATCGCTGCCGGCTTAAAGCGGGCCGAACACCGCCGCTTTTTGCCTCGGAGGCTAATCGCGACGCGGCAATAATTTAATCGCGGTTGAAATCCAACGGCGACGCCCGGCTCCATAAACGACCGTGTCTCGAAACGTTTAATATTTCCCCTCCGGTAAACGCGATCGTTTCTCCATGGGCAGTTACGAGGCAATTTTAACTCCGCGACAAGGATTTATTCTTAATTAATCTCGGCGAAATCGGAGGTCGCGGAGTCCGCGGAAGGGAAACGTTACCGCGTCGACGGTGTTCGCGCTTTCAGCATCGGGGAGCGATTAACTCGGCTTCCAGACACGACACTGAATTAAAGGACGATGTGCAAATTGCAAACTCTGTTTATACAAGATCCATTCATCTTTCTCCTTTTCTTCTCTCCGTCTTCTTATTTTTTTTTCTTGCTTTTTGACGTCTCGCGTCTCGTTAGAACCCAACTCGGCTGGAATTTTAGGTCAGACGGTTCATGAAAACGTGACCGCGCGCGGGGGTCTAGGCTTCTTCCCTTTCCTTTCACGGTGCTCTCTCTCCTCCTCGCGCAGCTTTGCGCAAAATCGAGCAGTAGTCACGGTCGGGTTTTAGGTCAGACGTTTGTAAAAATATTCACCCCCGGCCGAGATATAATCGCGTCGCGTTGTCCCACTTTAAAGAGAAGCTGCACGCGACCAGCGATCTTATGAAATTAGAAGGAACGTTTCCGCGCCTCGCGCGAGCAACACGACGGCTTTAAGGGACCATGTACCGTTTCGAAATTTTCTTCGTGAATTCACATGCATCTGAAACATTCATCTAGATCAGCGATTCTGAATTTGTAGACTCAGTCCAACGTTAGGCTTCATTAAATTTTCGACGGGCTATGAAATTCAGGGAAGTAATTAATTTGTAAGAAATTGAATTGTTACATTTAAGGAGGAATTATGGTAATTCGATCAAAAAATTGATAGATTAATCTTCATACATTTTTTGCAAAACGAATGTCAAACAGAAACGCATACAATTTTTGTTATATTTGCGTACTTTAAGATTGCACGAAACAAATTTTTTATTGAGTTTTTTGTTGTTCTTTTTATTCAAAAGTTGTGGTTCAATGTGATCCTTTGAAAAAGTATGACGGAGACAATTCTCGACTGCTAGGTTCATCGGAATAAAAAAATTTTAGAAAGATTATTAATTTGTACGAGAGCTGCTATTAGAGGAACCATAATTAGCCACTTATGTTGAAATTAGATACAATATCGGATATTCAAATTTGAGTGTAAGGAATTCACATTTTTTTGTTAGTTTATGCTGTCCAAAAATTCGAAATCTTTATTGAAAAAATTGGATTCTACTTCCTGCAATAATCAATTAATTTATATAACATACTGTGACATCGCGTCAGGTTCGAAAAATTTTATGTTACAAAAATTTGGTTCGCGATACCACTACAAATACATTTGTTGGACCGCAAGATAAAAAAATTTGAGAAATGCGGTTCTAGATTATTTTTATCTGACAATGAGAACAATCTACAGACTTTGAAATATTTAAATTCTCATGACTGTTCACTCTCAGCCATTTCCAAATGGGCCACCAAACCGTTGAAAATTTTCTTTCATATCCGTCCCCGAATTATCTCGTTCTTTTCGCAAGCGAGCCGTGCCGACGGCGTTATCTGTTTATTCACCCAATAAACGCGTCCCTTTACCGCGCGTTTATCGCGAGATACAGCCAATTCGTTGGCGCCGATCGCCGCTCCTGAAACGACACGCACACTCGAGTTATTTCGAATCGTTCGGCATTCAGCTTTGGAGCGCACTCGCTGCGACCCGCGACCGATTGCTCGCAGCTTAGATAGCTAGGGGACACAATCGAAAATGCTCGCAGAGGGCTGCAGGGTCTAGATGCGTTGCCGCGACGCGCGTGCATTCTGCTCGAATGCACTTGAGATTCGAGTGAGTTTTTGTCAAAAGCGCGCAGAACAGTGCAACGGTATGCACAGATTCTACATGGGATCCTCTCGTGAATTCGCCTCTAGGCGGAAACTGTTCAATTTTGCTCGACGCTTTGGGGAACGTCGGACGAAATTAACTTTGCGAATGTTCTTTGGATCGCAGAAACAGTATCGTTTTTGTCTCAACAAGACGCCTCGGAAGATAGGCTCGACCAACGAGGATCCGCGATCAATGTTCGCTAACCTTTTCGCGACGAATGCTTTCTCCTTGGTTTGAATTAGCTAAGACAGTGATGGATCGAGTCCGGGAGCAGTTTACCGGTTCCTGTGTGCCTTCGCTCCCGCGTATATTATGCATGTGCGCATATAAACGCGGCCGTCTCGGTGGACGCAGCCGGGGCCAGTCACCCCTTTCGTCTCGATCCGACCGAGCTGTGAATGCCTTGAGGGACGCGTTGACATTGAGAGATGACCCAGAAAATTAGGCAAACGGGGCCCGCGTGTGTCCTCGCAATTGATGATGAGCCCGGGCGAAATGGCGCGGGTGTAGCGAATCAAAAGGAAGTTAATTTCGCCGCGAGTTTGGTTCACCGTGTCCGTGAGAGCTTTTTGAGGGATGAATTCCGCTTGGCGACCTTGGTACTCTAACCTTTTTGCACTTTTATGGAAATTGAAATCGCGGCTGGCAAGTGGTCGGATTTATTCAACATTTAAATACTGTGAATCTTTTCTACGGTACAGCGGTTTTGGAAAATTTTACGGTACTCGACAAGATATTTTCAAAGAAAACTGAAATGATTCAAACACCAACATTCATTTTTAGATAAACTTTGATTGTATGTATTTTTTGCAAGATATACAACAAAAGTCACATTTATTAGTGAAGAAACGGAACATAGCAATAAATTTTTGAAATTATTGAACTGGACATTTCTCTCGGCATGTCTGGTGGAGATGGCGATAGGTACACAATGAACCAACTAGACGTTCTACCCTTTCCATTCTCTTTTATTTGAACATTCATTATTTGATTTTGTGCAGTTCAAATTTGCTATTCTAACCAACTTCCTCTGAGGTGCGTTAAGTAATCATTCTCTTTGTATTTACGCCAATTGTCTACCTTTTCGTATTCTACGTGCAATTACCGTAGGCATTAATGACTTTCCAAACATATTTATTTGACATTCGAAACAGATGATAAGAAAAGTAAGAATTAACCGTCTATCCCTTCAAAACTGTGGCTTATTTTCCCAATCATCTGGAATAGATGGAAACGTCAATTATTTAAAAAATGTGATCATTGCTCATTTTTAGATTGGAATAGGAAAAAAATCATCAAATTTACACTAAAAATCTTATCACAATCTTCAAATAATATGTTCATCACACAAATAACTATTTGTTAGAAAAATCCAAATAATTTTGATACTCATTAAATAAGAACTAGGGTAAAAACAAGGGTAAACATAGATAGACAAATTTCAGATTAATCGATAATTATGAAGAAACTAGGTTTTTATTAACTTCCCGATTTATAGGGAAGCTATTGTATTTGTTTTATATTATTTTTTCTTTGTTATGTTAGAAATCTAACATTTTCAATCAAAGTGTTTTTCGTATGCAAAAAAATATTTCATAGCACTGTCTATCCACAGGTGATTCAGATTATAAGTAGAATTTTCATGATTTTATGATTGAATAAATTAATTCTATTAGATACAACTAATTTTTTCTTAATATTCATACATTTCTGTTGTGCAAAGTGTTTGAATTTTTGTTTATAAAACAAATATTTCTAAGCAAAATCTTAATACAAATGTTGGAATCAGCTAAGCCGTCTATCTACTACTTACCCTAGCTAATTATTTACCTTTTCCTTTATTTTCCAAAAATGTTAACCTGCCACGAGTTTTAGTGTTAAATTCAAACCGAGTTAGCTAATTACTAACGTCAATTATCGGTTTTATATAGAAGATAATTAGACTGATCATCTCTCCCGGAATTCCCCTATTAAAAAAATGATCACTTGTTGAAAATCGCTGTTGTGGTGAACATCGGTACAACTCTTCAAGCAATCTTACGATCTCTTCCTCTCTCTTATCTAAATTATCACAGAAAAATGCATTCCTATCAGAATCCATCAATTAAGTATCGCCCTCAGTGAATAACATCTACCTCCAATAGAGTGCCCTTAATTATTCCAAAGAGGACGCCCTCCTTGCAAGCTTTGCTTTCGTGGGTCTCGCGTACCGGTAATTCGTAACGATGGGCGGGCGTTCCTGTACCATTGGCGTAATTAGTATTCCCTTTTAATTACGGTATTAATTAAATTGGACCGCGCGTCTGCTGGTAACCGGGGTGCACGCGCATGTGCGGCTCCATAAGAAGCTTATTTGAATTTTGCCCCTTAGCACGGTGACACCTTGGCATTAGCGCCCGGAGGGGGTTGGTTGGCGTCGGGACCGGAGGGTGGGAAAGTAATGGAGTGGCCTTCTCGAGGGCGAAAACCTTACTTCAACGTTCGCCCCCGGTTGACTTTTCGAGATCCCCGACGCGTTCCCCTCTTTATCATGCGGCTCGCTTTTAGGCTTTGCCATAATCACGTCTAGACGAGCATCCAATAGATGGGATCGGTCCGGTCGCTGTTTTACTAACAACCAATCCTCTTCGTTGGCATATTTTCGGGAGGTCTCATTCCTTTTCCACGGATTTCGCAGTATATTCAGCGGGGAACGGGTGCCGCTCTATTGGATGAAATTCCATTTCTGACGTCTTAGAGTTAAAGCCCTTCGTAGATAAAACGGAACTGGCCCGAGTTGTCGACGATTCTACCGACGAACGCGGCACCGGTGCCGCGCATCCGGGATTCCTATTTCAGGATCTTCGAGAAAGGATCCTCCGTCCGAATATAGAGTGGTTAGCGAGCCCGGAGGCTTTGCCAGTGATGTGTGTTTTTCAGCGACCTGTTTGCTGCTCGTCTGACAGTTTAACGTCGACTGGAGGCTGGTTTATAAGTCCCGGATTCTTCCAGCTCTCGCTCTTTATTGAATAAATTCACGGATTGGCAGTGAAAACTGTTCCGGATAGGCAATTGGTTAGCAGTTATTGCTGGACGATCAAAAATATGGATTCCTGTAGATACTAGCCTCTAGATTATACTACGCGAGCGTAGAGAGGGGATTTCGTAGTTGAACGTTCGAGCTGTGCCAAGATTACCATTATTATTATTATGAGTGTCTTTATTGCAACGTTTATAGTGAATTATGATGAAGGACAAGTCGTTGTGTATAGTCAGCGATGTGTGAAACGTAGTTAAGTAGTTTGCAGGGTAGTTTGTAACGGATTATGTAAGAGATAAAGTTAATAATAGTTTATAGTGATACTCCGTGTCTCTCCAGTAATAAGATAAAAGTTGTCGGAGAATTGATGTCGTTAATGTAGCTTCAGAATTTCTTTTGAGTATGTAACTTTTAGCAGTTATAGCAAATAAGTTTATTCGTTAAACATACATTTTATATTGGTTATTCTGAGACACTCAACTTGAGTGCGAATCATAAGGATTCCTTTACTCATTTATCATATTTATTCTATTTTTTGCAAATTGTGGAAATTTTCACCAGAGCGTAATCATTGCAGCGATAAATGAGTAAAAATTAATTTTACTAATTAGAAGAGGGTTGATTTAGAAGAATTCAACGAACATGTATTATTTCTATTTCGATATTTTTCCTATGCTTCATAAATGCTTCATGCTTTTATATTTTACAATAGATAGTCATTTTTTTCATGAAAATTTCGAATGAATAATTCTTGACAAGAAGTACCTATGTTTCATGATTTTTCATTGCATATTTATATAAAGGATAAGTGAAAATAAATGTGTTCTATGTATACATAATCTAAAGTCATTTTCCATGTATTTTAGATGATCCAAAAAAATATTCATGATTTATCATTAAGCATTCATGATGCAAAAAATGAGTGAAAAAGAATTTGTTCCTTACATAATCCAAAATCAGTTTCCATGTCTTTTAGGTGATCGAAAAAATAATTCACGATTTTTCATTGAATATTCATGCGAAATGCAAAAAATAAGTGAAAAAAATTTGTTCTCTACGTAATTCAAAATCAGTTTCTATGTATTTTAGATGATCGAAAAAATAATTCATGAAAAAGATTTATTCCTCGCATAATCTAAAATCAGTTTCCATGTATTTTATATGATGGAATAACGAATTTCTCCGCTATTTATATTATTCTATATTTAACAAAAGATTAAAATTTATTCATTTTCAACTTGTTAAAATTTTTTCTTAAAATATGGAAGTAAAATTATTTTCCACTAGAAAAAAGGCAAACAATTTAGGGTTTAATTAGTTCAAAAACCAATATTAAATCAAAAACTTCTTTTCATCATCAAAAACTAGTTCCATAACGATGTACAGTTTAATCGCGAAACTCTAAAGCGACCTCAACATTGATTCCGCCTCTCCTTTTACTTACCCCTGTTCATTTCGACCCCGTTTCCTTGAATGCGACATCACCGTCGAAACGACGCTCGCGAGACCGACCCGCGTTCACAAGATTTACCGAGTAAAAATAATTTTCGCGTGACGCGTCATACCCTTTCAGTTCTCCTTCTAAAAACCGTGTCAACGCGGTCGGCACAGCTCGGCGATTAAAGACATTTTTACCAGTGGCTCGACCCTCAGCGAAAATCATCCTGCGAAACTTCGCGAAACTTATTCGTTCTCCGAAGAGTGGGAGAGGGTGTTCCCTTGTTTTCGCTTAAATCGAAAATCGATATCCGTTTGAGGGTAGACCGCGCCTCCCATTTCGCCGGCGCGGCGAGCGAGATAAGGTAAATCGTGATCACGGGAAATGTTAATCCCGATAATGAGCCCGGTCGAGCAGTGCTGCAAAATTCTCCGATTAAACTGCAGTTTACTTGAGACGATTCCAGCGCAAGTAAAGATCGCTTATCGGTCGACTCGGGCTCGAAGATTGCTTCGTTCTCGCCCCCCTTTCGGTTCGGTTTAACGCCTCCTCTGAAACATCTCTAACGAACAACGAACGTACCGCAGTCAACAACGGCGATTCCAATCTTCCCGTCGGCGTCTGGTGCAATATTATCGTTCAAAGCAGAAGGTGCAAAAGGTGCGCGTCTCCTTTCTTCGTGTTCCCCACACGATTTTCTATTTCACCCGCAATGGATTCCTTTGGACGAGGGCCGGAGCTCGTCCCGTTTCGCCGTTATCCTTGCGTTTCCCGCAGAACACGGAACGTTCTGATCAGGGCCTCGCTCTCTCGAGTGGCTCGCGCGCAAAGCAACCCCCGAAGAAAAGATTTATTTGATCGGCAGGCCGGAATGAACCGGAGGCTTTCGTTCCGCTTCGCTCTCGAGCGCACGTTCGTTCGGAATTCTGGTACGCGAACTCCTGCAACCTTTTCATCCCTCGGTCGTACACCGAGCGCGGGAGCCAAACGCGGGGTTTGGAAACCCGCGGCCGATCAGAAGCATCGCGAGACCGCGGCCGGAAGTTTTTCCCCTCTTTCCGCCAGGGGGTTCAGAAGTTGCGCGAAAGGATAGCGGTCGGTCGTAATGGAGGTCCGAGATTAATCTGAAGGATATCGGGGTTGAACGACCAGCGGAGTCGGCGGGGCGCCGCGGTAAATTTTCGTCAGCCGCTCCCTAATCTCCGGGAACCGCGGTAGAAATTAATTACCAAAGTTGCCGCGCGCGGCACCGCGTCGCCCCTCTTACGCGGCGCGCCGCGTTAATTGAATCGAAATCGCGCGATTTTTCTCGCGATCGCGTGCCGCGGCGTATTAATCATGGTAACGACGCGGAAAATGAACGCCGAGAAGCGTTCCGCGTCGTTTCCGTAATTAATCGCGGTCTTTACGGCCTCGAAAAACGGCCGCGACGGCGGGCGAGCGTAATTGAAACATCGCGGGCCGAATAGCTCCGCGGTGACACGCGATTCTCGCGTTTACGTTCGCCACGGTTTGAATGGGGGCGTCCGGCGCCCTTCGCCGCGATTACAGGGAATTCGAGACGCCGCCGGGGGTAATTTTTACCCGTTCGATTCGACGGGGGAGGGCACGCGACGCCTCGCGGCCGTGTTCTCGCTTGTCGGACGTGAAAATCGCGTGTTCGTCCCGCCTAATTGCTTCTTCGGGGACTAGGGACAAGAATTGGAAGGGGTTGAGGGCGAAAGTTTCCTCGGGGTTTGGGGACGGTCTTCGCCGTTGTACCATCTGCGCGCGGTTCCATCGATTCCGTGGAAAGGGACGACAGGGTGGCTCGTAATTTTCGTCGCGCCATAAATCGCCCCGGGGAAATGGACGACTTTCTGGGAAAAGTGTTTGAAATGGGGCATCGAGTCTTTCTTCGCGAATAGTCTGCTCGCCGTTCACGGGAAAATTTGCAGCTGAACGCCTCTTCGCCACAGGTACCGGAATTACGACCTCGGCCGCGGTAATTCGACATTGTCTGCTACGCCGGGGAAATATATCGCGAACTCCGCGCGATTCCAGGAACGACCACGGGTTGGTCTTCGTTCCCTTCCGGATTAATGTTTTTCTTTCGTCGGCGAGCGCGCGCGCGCTGTTGCGTTATTGCGGTTATCATTGAGCTCACCTGCGCCGCGACCATACCCTCCTTCAATCTTCTGAGGTCCGTGTGGCTCCAGACGCTCCGAGACCAAGGATGAGTGTCCCTCAGGTCATCAAACCTGAACTCCCTCAGCTGATTCTTCAGGAACTTGCGGATGTTCCACGGGAGATCGTTGTGCCTGGAGCAAACGAGCAAAATGTCCATCTAGAATTCATCGTTCGACCGTTCCCCATTCTGTGGTTATTACTGTTTGATACTGTCTGATTGTAAATTGGTGTGCACTGGGGAATCATGGTATTACCTTTCGCTATTGCGGTTGGATTCATCAAGGAAATTGGTAATAAAGTGGTAGAGGGTTTGTCCATTGGACTATGATTGCGTGTTAGGAGCAATTAGGGGTTTTTAATTATTTAGTTTCAGGATGTTGGGACAAATATATTAAGGGGTCATATATGTTTCTCGGGACTAAATCATAGTCAATGTTTAAGCGTTAGTTACTGACAAACTATTAGACCGATTGGACTAATTCCTTTTGTATTATAAAGGTACTTGTTTGTAAAGTAGAAAACAGGTATGGCAGTTGTCAAATTATTATAAATATGGCGTTTGCGTGCAATACCGCAAAACTGTTCTTTTTTTAAACGGTGGGCATGATTCAGCTCGTACCAGTGATCTGAACCAAAAAGTGTCGATATTTTATTACTTTTTGGGATCGTAGTTATCGTCCTACGAAGGCTTTTCTGAATAAATTGAACAGTTTTTAAACAACAACAAAAAATGTACGATTTTTCAAGCGAAAATCACGGACACCCTAATTTAAATTGCTGTCACTGCCGTAATTTTTTTTTTTTTTTTAAAAAAACCCCTCGTAGCACGATAACTACGATCCCAAAAAGTAATAAAATATCAACACTTTTTGGTTCAGATCACTGGTACGAGCTGAATCATGCCCACCGTTTAGGGCGGCAAAAAAAAAACAGTTTTACGCCATTGCATGCAGACGCCATATTTATAATAATTTCACAACTGCCATACCTGTTTTCTCCTTTATAATACAAAAAGAATTAGTCCAATCTGTCTAATAGTTTGTCAGTAACTAACACTTAAACATTGACTACGATTTAGCCCCGAGAAACATATATGACCCCTTAAGAGAAACACTAAGCTTTCAATTTTTATACTCGTAGAGTTAATAGATTCGAGAAGTATCAATTACTGAGGTAAATGAAAATTTTTTTAAACTTTCTAATTTTCTACTTTATGTGCATTGTGTTGTGTGCACCACTAGGAAAATAAAAAGAAGCTGTATGCATTAGAAGTGACCAAAAATCTTTGAAGCTGTTGACAGATTCGAAAACATAGAAAATATGTGATATGCAATACGAGTTACAAGAGTTAAATAACAAGATACACTGTTATTCAAACTTCAATTATTTATTTGGGTTCATAATAATTTGATTTTGCATAAAAATTCACAGTTTAGTAAGAAACAAAAACAAATTATTCCTCATCTTGTAGTTTAAGATATTGTATATATTTTGAAAAAATGAATTATTTATCGCTGAAACGAAATTTTGCAGAGTATTGTTTGATCGTTCCGCAAGTAACGTGAAAAAGTTCTTTGCTGCCAAAGGAATTTTTTTAACAAAGCTGAGGAAGTTTTATACAATAAGGGAATTGAAAAATTAATTAAAAGACGGTGAAGGGTTGCAAAAGTGAGGGCAAATTTATAAAACTCTAAAGAACTGAAAGCTTGCATTTATCTATGTTATGACCTGATATCTTTTACGATAATTCTTTATACAATTTTTGAGTTCCTTAGTTAGAAAATGTCTGTATCTAGAAATCAATATAAAAAGGAAAACCAGCAACATTATCTTTTAAATAATCTAATAATTTCATGCACACAAACCAAAAAGTAATTTCTCTTATTTTTTATAGAAACCTTTAAAACTCAAAAATCATTTTTCTCGTCGCATAGAATTAGAAATCACGATCAATTGATAAATTCTTAATTTAAAAATACCTATACGTGTAAAACCGTTCTGTTATAAAACATTTCTAATAGAAGTCTCCCGACCGAGGGAATATTAACTTTACGAGGCACAGTGGTATTATTTTTATACTACTTGAATTTTTAATTATTATACGATGGTACAAAACTGTGTCACTTAATAAAACTTTTTCTTCTGCTAACTCTTTATCTTCGTGCTTTACAAAGTTAAAAGAAGTCGCATTATATAACTTTAAACTACTTAAATGAGTCTCTTTTTCTTTTTTAGCACAGAAAGATAAAAATCTTCGTGAACAAACCAAAAAATGTCAGTCCCCAGAGTATTCTCGAACTTCCTCCTTTCTCCCTTCAATTTGCCAAATGCATGTTTCTTACCAATTCGCAATATTTTCGCGAGATCTATACCTGTAGCCTGCAACGTTTTACGTTTCATCGAACGACAACTCAGTATTACGAAATAGTTCTTTTGCGGTGGTCAGCTCGCTGGTGGGCGCTGCCCTCTCGACAAAAGTGGGTTTGGAGCGAGAGGGACGGAGGGCAAGAAGGAACCTATGGTGGAAAAGGGAGGGAGGCGAGTAAAGTTTGCCTTTTACAATGGCATTAGCCGGTGTACAAGTTCTGCCGCGGACTCGGTTACTTCGCCTCGGGCCAATCCAAGTTATTTCATCCGGCATCCTTGATTCCTTTCGTTGAATTTATGTACGGGGTAGCGGTGGCCAAATATTGTCTACCGGCTTCGCCGGAACGAGCGTCAACATTGTTAGCGAGACGTGAATAGAATTCGCGAAAGAAATCCGTCCCTCGGAGCGGTATGTAAATCCATCCCCACCCGTTCGCCGTCGCGTCTTCCTCCCCGCTCGCGAAAGGGAAGAGCGGGAACATAAATATTAGCGGCGCGATGTTTTTGTTTGTTTGTTCGGATGCCCGGTGAACCGGAGTTATTTCTATGGTGCATCGCGATTTTAATTTACGTCACGTTCACGATAATGGAACTGCCGCGCTTTGTTTGTCGGCGAACGAAAACATGGTGCTCCGAGGAAGACACTGATGTTTCAAGTTAACAAGTCCTCGGCGAAGTTTCTCGTCTGCGAGGTATCGATTCCGGGACCGCGGCAAAACTGATGTGTATGTACGCGGTTAAGTGGAGTGTCGCGAAGCGTCGGGGCACAGTTCGCGTGTTGCGCCGAGCAATTTCGAGGGCGGTTCGGCATCAAAAAGTCAGAAGTGCGTGTTTATTAAACAGACAGCGCTCGAATAACCTTCTGTCGATCTTAATAAGCTTCCCTTTGTCTGTGCTCTTAGTCTCTCGGACAGAAGCGTTTCTTTAATAAACCGCGTTCCCTTGCCAAAAAGCGAACGGATCACCGACCCGCGTTCATTAGAAACTTGAGAACGCGCCAGGCGCATTCCGCGATACCCATTTAGACCGACACTCCGGAAGTGGATTACGGCAAAATAGATCTGCATAAAATAATTTCGCCGGGAAGCGTAACTTAGCGCGAGACGCGCGGCTCCGCAGGCAGGACGAGGAGGGAAAATCGGAGCTCGCGGGAGGACGAGGCAAGATCCTGCGAACTTTGCGCGTTGAAATGGCATTAGCCGACGTCTAACTTGCCGAGCTTTAGTTTCCCGGCTCCGCATCCCCGCCCTTGGCGTCCTTATTCCGTGTTAATTCAGTTGGTCGGACGTGTAGCTGCGCGTAACGCGGCTATCTGATCTCCAGTTACAATCAGGTACTCCTCTAAGGCGCCGTTTAAGGCGCGTTCGTTCCGCTATCTCTGCCAATTTAACCTTGCTGGAACGTGCCCCAGGTGATGCGTCCGTTCCAGCATGACAGAGGATAGTCTGTACCCTGTCCTGTGACGGTCTAATTAAATTCGCTGCGTGGAAGTAAACAAGAAACTGCCGAGGGAACCGGGAGGAAAAAAGACGACGTTCACCGAGTCGGAATGTGTTAATCGTGTATAATTAAGTCGCTCGCGGGGGATCTTTAAATCTTGGCAGGAGGATTATAGATAGGGTGCGGCTTACAAGGAGATTCTGCAGCGTGTACTTCTTGGATTTTAATGAATGAATCTCGAAGATATATGATGACATTCTGTAGAATATTTATCGCCAATGCGCATTTTTTTATAAACAATTAAGGCGTGAAGTTACAGTCACAATTAGTAGGACGATATGCAATGTAAATCGTAATACAATAAATATGTTAATGATTTTAAAGTTATTTGCGTTATTTTGTAAATAATTACATTCGTATAGTGTCAATTTTGTTAAAATTTGAAGATATGGGAAATGCGTTTGATTTCCAGTAACTGTGATATTATCTACATACTTGTATAATGTAAGAAATATATTTCTTCGAGATTTTGGTGAAGGATTTTTCCTAGGGAAGTGATCGATGTACTGTAAATATGGCTTTAAAAGTATTTAGCTTGGAAATGGATGATCTTGGATTTTGTGGAGCACCTGAAGACAAAACTTTTGTATTCTTAATTCTTGATTAATCGATTTACTATTTGTTATTTTTATTCTTCCGTTATTATTAAATCATAGTTCTAATTTTAAGTGGAAGTTCTGCTCTGTTACTCTTATATCTAGTTCATTAACTTTTCATGGGTAATCGGAGTTGTTTGTGACACGAGTAAGATTTAAAAATCCTCCAAGTTTGTATTTCTGTGAAAAAAAATATACTTTTACTTCACGTAACAAACGATTGTATAATTTTATAAATCTTTGAACAGTACAAAAGTTAGGTTTCAACTCAATTTGTTTACGAATTGCAACAAAATATGCTTGTCCACGGATGGTTAAATAATTAAGATTTTATGAGCTTCTGTAGATATAGAAATAAATCAGTGTTTGTTCGATCAATTAAAGATCCTGGTTTCTATTTGAAATTTCATTTAAAAGTACTTTTACAATTGGTTTAGATAATTCAATACTTTCTATAAGCAATATTTATTATTTTCTTAGTACAGAATTTCGTTTTTACGAAAAAATTGAATTATACAGAAATTTTAATCTAGAGAAATGTCTAAAGATCATCGAATTAATTCAAACAATCGATAAAAATTGTAAATACACTACTGCCAACAAATTTTTAGTTATTTTGTAAATAAGGCAAGTAAGTGATTTTTTTATTTATGGAAACAAATTTCAATAAGGTTCAAATAATATCGAATTTGGAGATACTTTGTCCTGTAGAACGATTTTAATGAAAAACGAGGCAGTGTATTTGTATTATAATAATATTTATAAAACATGAAGAATATAATTCTATAAGAACAGGTAAATAGCAAATGCGCATCCAAAAAGATATTAAGCTTCGTTCACTACTTTTTCGTAAAAAATTCATGAAAAAGGGCTTTACTGCTGTCAGTAGTATAAGCAAATAATTGATCAACCCATATCTTTTTCTCACTTCCCAAATTAATTATAAAGACTAGATTTCTAATACTAAAAGCTGTAAGAAGACAAGCACTACGCAGTGCTTTGAGACCATGAATACCATAGAGCAGCCGTAACTTCCTGAACCCTAACTTAAGTAGTACGAACGAAGATAAGGTCAGACTCCAAGTTTCTCTCACCGCTAATACGATAATCTTAATTATTATTACCAAAAGTGTTTTTATCATAACTTATCCAATCTTAACAATTCCTAAAAATTTAACTACATTATACCATGTTATTTCATGTTACATTTTGCCTTAAAGCGAATATAAAGAAATAAAAATTGAATTGCATCACTCCTGCCTCGAACGAATTTCTGCAAACACAACGTAGCCGAACTGCATTTCTTGCAGACAATTTTCCCTGGTTCGAAACGACAGATTACTAGGAATGCCGGTAATTTCCGATCGTAAGTACACGCTGAACACCATCCTCGCGTTCCTCGCGGAGGCGCATTTCGTCAGGGCGTATTACGGGATAATTCTGAGCACGCGTCGCGTTCCTCGTCCGCTCCATTTGCCTGACGCACGAATTAACTCTGCACGACCGACGAAGAAGAGGGGCACGATGGGGAGTAAGAGAGAAAGAGGTCGCGTACTCGCTAAAACAATTTGAATAATCGCGTACGGATGATGGTGCGTGTAACAAGGAGAAAGCCCTTGTTTCGCCTTTCCCTCTCGAACCCCCCTGTTTCTCCCCCATCGGCAGAGAGCTAATTGAGCGGGATGCGATGGCGCGAAGTTGCGTTTCCTGATAACGTCGCGATCACACGACCCGTACAATTACTTGGGAAATTGCGACTGTGTCGCGCAAAAGTTTCCTATCTTACCTATCTAAACGCTTCGGTGTGCCTCGCACACTTGGAATTTCGTCTCGAGTGTTCCTTCGTTCCTCCGCTTGCCGAGACTGGCTCGAAACTGTCGGTGGGACTCGAAAATCGATTCCAAACGACGGGGATATTATTTTCCTCTGTAAGCGCGGCTTAATGCGTTTATTAGGCTCGCGGGGGTCGTAGCAGCGTCGCGGAATTCGACGACGGGTCGCGGTATAATATTGTTTGCAGAAGTGAGATCGGATTTCGGTATCCTTTGCCTCGGAGCTCCAGCGTGAATTAAGGTGCAATGAGCTTTAAGAGGATCGGATTAATTTCATGGAAGAGCAGAGGAATTGACTGTAGTGATTAACTCCGGCAGGCCGGATGCGCCATCAGTTTGAGTAAACATCTTTCTGCACAGTGCACGCGTTATTTATTTTCCCAGTGGAATTGATTCTCCTTGGTCAAGGTCTGAAGTTACTTTTGTTTTGTTATTAAAATTTGAAGGATCGAGGCGAGAATATTTGCAAAGTGTAAACGTGAAATGGAATTAAAATTCTAATCCTCATGGTATATTCTCAATTCTCCACGTTGCCTTATCACAAAATCTTCATTGCACAGCGACTACCTCAAAATTCATTCAGTCCCGCGTCATTTATTGTCCCCTAGATTAACCCCTCGTAACCGGATTTGTCTCGCCCCGTGAAAACGAAATTCCGAAACCCATAAGCGGCGTACAAAGTGTCGGGTGTTAAACATTCTTCCCTGCTTTCCTTCCAGATATAACGAGCGCTATCTCCTCGTTCGCTCGTAATTATGAAATTCGTTACGAAAATAACAGCCGGATCGTCGCGTCGCGCGAGTTTGCCGAGAAACTAGGACGTCGCGACGCGAAGGAATTTTGATACCCGACCAGAACGAGTGAATGGAACTCCGGAACGGCGACGAATAGCGAAGTTATCGTGTGTGCGTGCGTATTGTTGCCTTCCCTTCGCAACAAATCTGACCTGAATCAGGGACAGATCTCGCCCACCGTTTGCCGCGGACCGCGCCGCGCGGAGGTTGAATGCGCTTTGAGCGTGGGTGCGAGGGGAATTCAACTTCGACCGGAATTAGGTAACCAAACGAGCAAGCGTGCGCTACTTGTCGACCGATAATTCGGAAAGTTTGCCGGGGATCAAAACTCGTCCCCTAAATATTCCCACCGATTAAGGTTGCCAAGGTTTCGCGCGAGTTAACTTTCTAATCCCTCGGTCTCGCCCCGTTTTTCGTGCCGCTGGTCGCCGGACGCGTTTCCTCGTTGCTTTCCCACCCTCGTTAAGTAGCAGTAGGTTAACAACGGCGATAACAGGGCGGAGGAACGACTTCGGGCTCGATTCATTTCCATCTCGAAATTTTCTTAAGCGAGCTCTTGAAAAGGGGAAACAGGCTACGTCCCCTTCGCAGTTGCTTAAATTCCATCGGAGCCGGGGACACGGTGTCTAACAGATAACAGCGGAGCGTCGACGAGCGAGCACCGCGATATCGATCTCAACGACTGGTCGTTGAGCTTTCGCTGGCGGCGCATTAGCGTACCGACGCCCACGCGAAGTCGCCCGAATTCGTCTGAACGTGGAATGGCTACACTTCCCGCAACCCTCTCTCTGGTCCAGTTTGTATTCCGAGCGATCAGCCCCGGAATGGACATCGAGTTCTTGCCTAGAGCTCTCGGCGTCCCCTGTCTACCTGTTTACCCTTCCGTCTCCCGACGACTCAGCCCCGTTGCGACCGATGATTGGATTTTCAGGCCGAATTCCTTCGAATCGAGGGCGCCGCCCCGAAAACGATTCCGATCGGAATCCATCGGTCCTTACCGTCGATCTTCCGTGGATCGATTCCGAACACGGACCGCCGACGATAACGCTAACGATCCAACTAATGGATACGATACGGGCCAGTAATAATTAGGGATGGGCAATAAACGTTAGAGGAGGTGGAACGCGTGCGAAGCAACGTCGCGCGCTCGGAATTGAATCGGATGGAACGCAGTACGTTTATCGCGTGGGAGTCTTGTCTAGCATGGTACATTTACCGACGCATGCATAAGGTTGTCGACGTTAAACAGTTGTTTGAGTATCGGCTCATTAAAGCGCGACCGCGAGGCAATCGCGACGGATTTTAACGGTTGGTTTGAGGAGCTATCGAGATTGTAGAGTCGCAAATTAAGCCTGCCGCGCCGTGTACGAAGCCCGCAGTCGTTCCTTGAGATTCCCACCGATCGCAGACTCGGTTTAAGCAGAAATTGCCTCTTCATAAAATTATGTAATGTCAGGGGAACCGAAGCCGCGCCTCGTTTCGCGATATCAATTAAATCGGCGACAGGATTGAGCATTTGTAACGGCGAATGCGAACGTTCGATTGAAAAGCGGTCCGTGTTTTCGACGGTGACCATTTCGCTCGGCGATATTTACACGGTTGTAGAATGACAACCGTTTTAATTTTCATTTGCGCGAATTTTCGAAATTCGAGGGACCGCGGCGCGGATTTCGTTTCGCGTGTATTTAACGTACACCGAACGAACAAGAGGGTCGTTGCTCTCGCAAGAATTATCTTCGAAAATGACCGTTAACCATCGCTCGGCCGACATCCGACGATGCAGGAAAGTGTTCCGGGAGTTTGGCCGACAGCCAGACCCGTGTTTGCACTCATCGATAACAGGGTGTCGTAAAAATGCAGCCGCTTATTGGTCATAGCCGCAGGGGGGGAAGGGAATAGTCCCTTTTTTAACGCGGCGCGAATTTCATCGATCTCCAAGGCCTCCGCGACTCGGGAAAAATTCCTATCCGGCTGTCGTTTCTTCGCTTTATCGTTCCCCCGTTAAAGCGGCTTACGCGGCGCGAGTGCCCTAATTGCGTCGCGGCGTACAAAGGGACCTCGAAATTCGCGTCGCCTCGGTTCCTTCGGCAATCCTCGTCAGTGTCCTCCGAACGGAAATTGGTCCCGACGTTTGACCATTTCCAGGATGGGAAGGGGACCAGAGATCGGCTTTTTGAGCGTAGTTGCATTTAATTATGCCGCGGCGCACAAAGGGGACCAGAAATTACACCCGAACAAATTTCCTCGTCCTTACGCACGATCGCGACGCGATTTCGACGAACGTCGCCGCGGCGCTCGTCCCTCTACTTTTGAGGTATTTTCTCCACCCGGTCGGCCCTTCATGCATATTCAACGGATGCACCGTGTGTCTAAGAGGCGAGATATCCCCGACGTCGATTCCGCGAAAGTGCCGGTGAATTTTCGTCGTTCCGACGCGCGGGGAAAGAGAAGCCAACCGGCGGGATCGCCGAGGGTGACGAGAGGGTGACAGAGGGGATAGGGAAGGGACGTTTTCAACGGAGAGGGTTAATTGGCAAAGCGCGATAAGGTGGTTGGTCCCGATATGCATATGAATGGTGAATATTCCGTTTGCCGGCTACCGGTGACGTCACTCCGTATGCAAATACCGACTTCCGGCTTCAGAGGACCGTTTCGGGCCTATCGTCCGGTCGAGAGAGACCCTGGCTTTAACGGCTTTGATCGTTTCCAAGATCTAACCACCTGCTTCCACTGCGAGAAACCACTCCGTTGGCTAATTTACGAGCCGCCGTCTGCTGTGTCGCGAGCGAAGTGTAGAAGTCATCTTGATTCTCTGAGATTTAGATCGTCTGCATTTTTCTGGAGTTTTGTTACTTAAGTATTTCAATTATATAGGAGAGTTTCCCTACTATCAGATGGCTCCTAAAACCGGACATTAATCATATATTTGAAATGCCTAATTATGCAATTTTGGCATATCACTCGGTGACGTTGATCTTTGAACGCGCGATTTTATGGGGATCAAACTTTTGTTAATATCTTGTTAATTATTAGCTTCAGGACAAGCAATATTTAATACTTTTCTACTAGGAAATTATTGAGCTATCGAACTGTTATAAAAAAAACAGGGCATTCCATTTTTAAAAAACGAAGTAGACCTTCAAATTTTCTAAACGCCTCTACCGCACGATGTTTCCTTTGATATCAATGCAACCTTTGTAGATGCAATTTTTTGTACAAAGCGTAATTTGGAAGTTATTCGAAATGATCAAGTTAGGTGCCTCACCCTGTATACAGGGTGTCCCACGTAACACTTTTCACGATTTTTCAAGTACTTGCGATAATCTGACAAAAAATATTTTAAACAAAAGTTGATCAGTTTTCCATTGGCTATACATTGCAATAAAAAAAGTTTGAAATTTGTTTTTATTATTGTCAAGGCCACCTTCATTCTTTTAAATGGCACTTTGTATTTTTGACTTAACAGTATTATAGCCCGTATCAAGACGAATTTAACGACCTAGTATATCATGACATTCGGATGACCTTGAAGTGCAATTTAAAAAAATGAAGGTGGCCTGGACAATAATAAAAAACAAATTTTCGATCTTTTTTGTATTGCAATGTATAGCCAATCGAAAACTGATCAACTTTTGTTTAAAATATTTTTTTGTCAGATTATCGCAAGTACATACTTGAAAAATCGTGAAAAGTGTTACGTGGGACACCCTGTATAATTTCTGTTCGGTATTTGATGTCGTCCGATAATAGGGGAACCCCCTATGTATTTTTCTGCTGTCTTTACAGATCTTTGAAAATATCTCTTTCTCTTTCTATGAAGGTTTTTTTTATTTTCCAAATGGTCTAAAAGTTACATTTTGTTATAACATTTATGTATTTTAAAAAGCTACTATATTCCCCTTAATTCTGTGTCAAATATTTTAAGCACTCCTTCAGCGTTGAATCATGAATCTGAAAAAAGTTTCTCATGTTTCAACTCCATAAAAAAATATTTGTTATTTATCTGTACTGTCGCTAAAAAGCGCAGCATTGCACAAAGTCTGTATTCGTTAATGCAAGGCAGTAACGCCACGAAGAGGATCCGCAAAAGGCGGCAGAGAACATTGTCCCGAATCTCTTTTGTGCCCGCGAAATCCACGGTTCTCGCGGGTCGGGTTCCGCGCGGTATACTCTTTGATTTACATTTCGTCCGCCTTCCACGAGAGGCAAACAGAGCGGCGTAACTTCCAAGCCTACGTCTCGGTGCAAACATTCTTTGGTATTCTGTTTCCCAAGACCGTCCCGAACCTTAATATTACGATATGAATCAAGGACGATACGAATCCTGGTCGCAGTTCATTCTAAAACAGGGGATGGACAAAGATAAAAAAAAAAAAAAAAAGAAAGAATAGGATGGAAACGAGTTTTCTCTTTCGCCCGCGGGAAAAGCGCTATATTCCAACGGGGGAGGAACATTGCCGAGCGCATTAGCGGCGAGTTTTCTTTTATGCCTTAATTTGTTGAGCGATTAACCGCAGGCCCGGACTATTTCGGCGGTCTCTCGACCACCGCCGAGCCCCGGAATCATAAAATCTAATCCAGCGTAAAATCCACCGACTATCCAGTAAACTTTGTTACTGCCTCTTTAAACTTAACCAACGCGTTCTGGAGAAGCGACTGCGGCGCGCCTCCGCCTTCCCCGACGGTTAATACGCGTTGTAGCGGCACGACAATTTATTTCCCACCCCTTGGCGCGCCCACCCCTTTTCTCCCCACTCGCCTCCCGCTTATCTGCGTGCACTGACTCAATGAAGTTATTAAACTCCGCTGGAGCACCGGAACCCCGAACCCGCAGACATTACCGTTACATCTGCGTTACATTAGAAGGGTTATCTCACCTGGCGGGGCCTCGGTAAATGAATTGCGCGAGTTATTAATGCTCGCTAGATTACCTTCCACCGTGTACCGTCTATGATCAAGATACTACCCTCTTAAGTGATGGTTCTATCGTTTTATCGGGCACAAAGGCGCCTTGGATTAAGACTTACTCGGTGCTTGGAGGGTGACTTGGAATTAGTGATTGTTTAGAGTTTATGATAGCTTTGTGTTCGCTTTGGAAATTTGTGTTAGAAATTAATAGAAACTGAATAAGAAACAGAATTTTTTAGTACTTTGATTATGAGTAGAAGAAGGATTTTGATTTATTTAAGACAATTTTAAATATGTGCAAATGTATCAGAATGTGCATGCATACAAAAATATTTATATTTCGTAATATTTAGAAGACAAGATATACTTTTCCTCAAATTTTGTTTCTCTTTCCTATTAACTGTAGAAATATTAACAAAATTGCATAAAAATCAGTAATCTCGTTACAAACTATTATAAACGAATAAAATCCTTTTAGTGTTACTGATAACAAGACTGCGAATTTTTATGTATTTATGACAATTTTAATTATGCGAAATTTTCTAAAAGTCTTCATTCACAAAAAAATGTATAAAATATATTTTATAATATTTGAAATTTTAATCACTTTTTTCTTTAAGTTTAAATTCTTCTGTTATTTATATAAAAATATAAATTTGCATAAACATTTTCAATCTATCAATAACTATTATTATATCAAGACGAGAATTTTTCTCGGTTACATGTTATCCTTTTTCAGTCAATTATTATTTTTTCTGATTAAATAAAAAGAGTCTTTTGATAATCTTTAAATAAAAAGAGTTCTTTATTCCGAAATTTTCATAACTTCCTGTCCTCATTAAAATATGTATATGAATTCTGGAATTCAAATTACGCTGTTGATACATACCACTGCTCAATAATATTAATAAATATAGGTAGTCGTTGGGAGTGCTCAGAACAATACAAAAAATTCCAATAATCGATATCCTCGTCATCGATAATATGTAACCGAATACGACTTCCGTCATGGATAATGGTAATATGAGCAAAATGGTAATTGTTACAAATAATTATTTATAACCAACATTATTTAAATTACGATTATTATTTCTATACCGCAATCTTTTAACATTTATATTGCGATTTTCAGTTTTAGTCCACGCGTTGTTGAAATTTATTTTTCTTTATTACGAGCCTTAATAATATTTCCCCACACCTTTTACTGCTAACAATTTTTTTCTCCAACTGTATGCATATAAAAATGCAAGGAAAGTTGAAAATTAAATAATTTTCTTTTGTCTCAAAAACCGGCTCTTTTCAAAAATGTTAATAATCCTAGAATAAAAATTACATTTGAAATCTTGCGAGAATAATTTTGCCCAGACTAATATTCATTCAAAAATATATTATTTGGATAAACGTCTGCTTTCAAACAGTGTTTCAATTTTTAATATTTCAGCAAGTCAAAATTAAATAAAAGTTTTCAGCAATATCAAATTATTTATTTTACAAAGTTCGCGGAGAGTTAAATTTAGTTTCCAGTACTTACGATCTCTTGATAATTTTCTAAATAACATCGCTTTCTAAATTATCAGATTCCGTTTTCTTCCTCTTCTCCTTCTTTCCTTGTCGTTTATTCTTTCATGAAAAGCACAATCCGCTCAAAATTTCTAAGTACAGCAAAGGAAATTCCCGACGACGACGCCCTCGCACACCCTCTGCCCAGTTTCACCGGTTTCATCCCCGGCATATCGAGGCACGTGTTCAGACGAGACGAGCACGCTCCCGAGTTTTAAGTCACGTCCCGGGATCCAAGATCCATGATCCGATTTCGGGCCGGTAGTCCCAGGAGGTGGACTTGCTAAGACAGCATCGACGCCTTCGACTAACTCCGCGAAATCGAGTTACGCGTTGCAGGTACATTAACTTCGTCGGAAGTTGGTGTCTGCCGCGAGTTCCCTGTACGTGTTACACAGACAATTTCGCGGGGTAGACGTGCGAGTACGTGGGCCGAGTATCGCGTAGAACTGGTTACACCGGGAATTAACCCAAGAGCGTTATTTGCCGGCGGCGACTCGGCCACCAGATTGCCGAAGAATCCTCTCGCTCCCCCGACTTCCGCGCGTGCTAACCGCCCCGGCGAATCGCGTTGTTAATCCGTTAACGTCTGGATTCCCTCTGTTTAACGAGAGCCCGAAGTCTCCCGGAGAATTTCTGTCTGGTTGCGTTTGAATCGCGTCGTCCTCCCCGGTCGAAATAGGATTTCCGTATCGCCGGTCGTCTCAGTCGGGCTCCGCGCAACAACGTTAAAAATGCACGGACCAGCAATTTCGCGAGCGATGGCCATTCAAGTCGAGGTATCGTCGTCGGAGCAGACGACGCCCGCATCGTTGCAGCCTCGACGGACAGCGGAACGCACGCCGCAGGGATTCCTTATAACGAACGCAGCGATAACGCGATCTCATGGTGACGGGTTCCTCAGAATCCTCCGCTTTTCTTACGAATGGACTCACCGAACGGTGCTAATAACTTACCCCCCGATCCTCCCTACCGTCGGCCGCGTTTCCACAATAGGAGCAGAGCTTCGGGCAGATCGCGGAGGCTCCGATCGTTATCGTCAACCTTTCTTTCCTATTCGTTCGCGCGGACTCGCCGTTAACGAACGTCCGCTGGATCTCCGTGAAAGTTCCGCGGGGCCTCGATGCTTTCGGTGCTCGTTAATCAAATTAATTATAACGACGAGGGAAGAAGAGTGACAGAGCCGCGCGGCGGGAACTTTCGTCGCCGCGGCTCGAGGAAACCGCTCGGCCGCGAAACTTCGCCGGCTTAGTTCTTCTCGGCGAAGATAATACCGTCGACTTCCCGGCCGCTCGACGAGAATAACCCGCGAGATTTTTAATTGGTTACTTTTAATTATCACCGCGGACGATTTTTTAACGAACCGTCGCGTCGTGCCGCGTGCGCCGCGCCGGCCGTCTGCTCGCCGAGAAATTGCGTCCTCGACCGGCGGCGATTCTCGCCCGCGTAGAAACGGGGTCGCGCGTTAAACTTTAAACACTCGGCCGGACTTTATTAGACAGGCCGGATTAACGACCGGGTCAAAGGGTTCGTCGTTTATAGTTCGGGGCTGGCGCTATCGTAGGGACGATTCGCGCTCGTCGGACCTTTGATCGGAGCCAGTCAGCCGGTTTGACAGACACGCCCGCCAGCGAACCGAGCGAAATTAAACTTAGCGAGGTTGTGCGTCGATACGAAACAACCGGCAGTTTGTTCCATCCCAGTGCGAGTCTTGAATAGGCTCGGTTAACGTTTCATCGTTTCATAGAGCGATGCTATTTCTTTCGGGCGAAGTGGTAACTAGGGTTGCGAACTGAAATACAAGGTGGTCCATGGTCCACGCAACTTGTGCACCTCTATAACTTCCAAAATATGCGTTGCACGAAAAAATGTTGTATACGAAAGTTGCATGGTTTAAAGGGGTACATTATGTAGTGCATTCATTTTTTTTTTTTATAGGTGGAGGCGTTTCTGAGATTTGAAGGTCAACTTTGTTTTTTTAAATAGAGTACTATATTTTTTATATCAAAATATGGAAAAATATCGAATTCTGAGTAAAAAAGTATTGACCTTTATTAGCCCTGAACCTAACAGTTAACGAATAATTTCACTTTATTTCTTAAAAATTTTCTTTACGTAACATCAAGTTGGAAATCTGTAATAAGGTTGAATCTCCAACTTGATATTACGTGAAAAAAATTTTCAAGAAATAAAGTGAAATGACTCGTTAGCTATTAGGTTTAGGGCTAATAAAGGTCAATACTTTGTTACTTAGAATTCGATATTCTTCCATATTTTGATATAAAAAATGTAGTATTCTACTTAAAAAAAACAAAGTTGACCTTCGAAACTCCGAAACGCTTTTACCTATAAAAAAAAATAGATGCACTACATAATGTACCCCTTTAAACCATGCAACTTTTGTATACAAAATTTTTTCGTGCAACCCATTTTGGAAGTTATAGAGGTGCACAAGTTGCGTGGACCACCCTGTATAATACAGAGTGTTTAAAAAAATGTAGGACATTTTACATGATAAGATACGTTCTAGTCATGAAATTTTGTATAACATTGGACCGTAAAGTACTATACAATATTCCCGAAAAAAATTTGGCGACCTCTCTCTGCAAGCTTCGAATAAGAAAATGCGGAAACAAAAAGTATTCGCTATAAGCGGTACAAAATTTAATATAAAGGTAATGAGGAGAAGTAAGAGCCGTCATTTAACCTTGAATACTTTAAGTCTTCATCCTTGAGGAAGTGAGATTCATCCCCTCCGCCTTGAAAGAAGTCTAGTATCGCAGATGATTTATCCCCCGCCAAAGATTTTGACGGACCCCTCGATCATTCCTTATCAGATCTTAGCTTTATCAGCTACATATTTATACGCTTCCTCTTAAGTATAATGGATGATTTTCCTCCCCAGCGCGATGAATCAATCAGAATATTAGCAAAGTTGAAGTCGACAACAGACGATTCTCGCGTCGGAGGCGGACGAAAGTCTCTCGTTCGAAAAAGCATTGTCTCGGATCTGGGGGAGATTTTGTCGACAAGGGGAACGCGGATCGAAACAGCGCGGTCGATAGACTCGGGGGATTTTCTTCTCCCCCGCGAAAACAATCGAAACTCTATCTCGTCGTCGCTTCCCGAACAACGCTTCCTTTCCGTGGAACTCTCGAAGGGTGTTTTCCCTCGCCGCAGAGTCCGTTTTAATTTTTTTGTTTCTCCCTTATCTCTCTTTTCTTTTCACCGAGACGAGGAATCAAAGGGAGAACTCCTCGACTATTTCCTAATTTCTCTCCTATCGAGGGACGGAGTGGCGAGAGCGGAGCGCGTCGGTGGAAAATCGCTTCGAATCGACGCACGAATGATTGGAAGTAGGTAGATTGAAAGTGCCCCGAAGTAAATCGAGCTTCAAACGTTTCGCCGCGAGAGGAAGAAGAAAGCCGAGGGGGTGGAGACTTCGCGTGCTGGTCACGTATGAGAATCGGCTGTTAAACTGGAGCGGATTGGTTCCTTTTCTTCTGTTTTTCTTTCGACGAATGCCTTTCCATCAGAAAACTCGCGCAATTACGAATATCGCGAATATTTGATAAATTCGAAGGGCGATCGGTGTTATCTCGGCAGAACGTATAGTGCGGGGAATAAAAGAATTCATAGCGGAGCGTACGATTTCTCCACCGGAATCGAAACTTCGATTTTACGTGCCACTTTTAGCGTGAGCGCACCCGGAAATCGGGGAAAGTACTTCTGCCCTATAGCAAGCCGGAGCAATAATCGTACGTCGAGCGGTTTCACGTGCCACGGCTTCGATAATCTTTCTCTACGGCTATTGCGACCGTTATCATTGCCTCGTAGACCGCATTCTTTTCGAATACGGTTACGATCCCCGTACGCAGTCGAGAATATCAAACCGGCGCATATGCCCGCTTCCGTGCCTCAGTAACGAGCTTTATATTCTCCTCTGCGATCGTTCCGAACGTATATCGTGCGCGCGAAGAAGAGCAATCGACCTGTCCGTTTGTTTGATTGCGACGAGAACTCGGATCTCCGCGTCTGCCACGGACTGTTCTGACTAATTGAAGCGTTCGGGGTTATCGGCAGACCCTTTGGAGTCCGGCCACGCCAAATGGCTACTAGTCAACGCTGGAGTTGAATTATGCTCTTCCTAGACACTGTCTTCTGTAGATTAGGTTCGTCCGTCGCACTTGCGCCGTTGGATGGATCGAACGTTTCGCCGTGGAGCGTCTTTTTCTTCTATTTCAACTTTCTTGGGCTTGTAAATATTTCAATGTTTGAAGTGCGGCGTATTTGGGGCACTCTGTGTACATTGAATCACTTCCGCCTACTGTTTTATTTCAAACTTTTTCTACTTCGAGGGAGTTTCGAGCGGGAAGTTGTTTCTTTCTACTTCGTCGTAGATTTATGTTCCCTTGTGGCATAGAAATTAAAGAGTAATTAACGCGTTTGATGGATGACAGCTAGAGCTAAGTGTAGATGGTATTTGTAAATAGATATTCGTTTCTTTTTTTTTGACTAGCAATTAAAATTAGTTGTGATACTTCCGCTGATTCATATAAAATAAGATAGTTTCATGTAGTAAGGAAAATACGTTAAAAATAGTTATTTCAGAATACAAGTCTGACTTAATAACATAGAATTATCTCGATGGACACGTTTAACATATTTTAGGGCATTTGATATATCGATGCGTTCTTTCCATGAAAATAATCCTGATATTTAACAGTTTCTACAGTTACTATTACTCCTGAATTAAGTGATTTTATTTAAAAAAATAAAAAAAGAATCTTTACAGTTTACAGTGTTTTGTAACATTAAGTCCAACCACATATAATATAAAGCTAGACGGTAGTAATCAGTTTTTTTACTCTTCTTTTGAATTTCTTTTATGTTGAATACGTGGTATGAGAATGAAGGTATCAATATATTATCCTACTTGATTCTACATATCCACGCTTCTTTTTAATTTTCTGAAAATGATATATTTAAATAAAAATTATCTCCTGTTATAATTGAATCTTAAAAATGTGTGCGAAATGTTGCAGAAATATTACACATTTTGACTGTATTTTATTCTTACAGAATTACTTAAAATCCATCTCTGTAAAAGTTAAAAGTTCCTTCTATTCATTTATGAAGAATTAGTATGATAATGTTACCATATTAAAATCAGTTCTTGAAAATCTTAAATTGAAATAACGGTAATGACCGTCTAGAAAAATATTTTGCAACTCGCTTAAAGGTTGCTATCCAAAAAATAGGAACTGGTGTGTACCATACATTTTTCTCATATTAGGAATTATTTCATGGAGGCTCTATACAGAATGCTATGAAAACGCAGAGCATTTTCAGAGAACATATTCTAGATAGAAAAATAATGAAAAAAATTCACATGCATTGCTCGAAAATACACATTCGTGTTTTTCATTTTTTTGTTTTGTAAAACATTCATTCGATGCTTGCTCACTCGCAATAGAAGTATCACTTTTGCTGAATTCTTTAAAATTTTAGCTTGAATTCACAAAATTAATTCAAGAAAAAACATTCTCCAAGCATTTCATAATTTAATAATTTTGTAATACAAAAATGGTAATACAAAAAAGCGAATATAGGCCAGTACTCTGCAGAATAAAAAATCACGTAGGTATACTAAAAAAAAACTAGAGTGTATACAGGCATAAATGCTGACGACCTTTCTCCATTATTTCTCAAAAAATGTCTCGCTTTTATTATAATACCACCTTCACAACGAAAGTGTTAATACCACACACTAATATTTGATCTCATCCACTCTACAAAAAACACGAAGAAGAAGAGAAAAAGAAAATAGCGAACGACTTTCCAAACAAAACCCGATCGCACGATCGAGCTTCCACCAGAAAATCGGTTCGAAGCTTCTCCCAGAAAACAGCCACTGTATTTCAATCTCTCCCGGCTCGAAAAACACATAAACTATCGATCAGTACCCCGGTACGTAAGATCAGGTTGCGAGGCCCCTTTCACGGCGTTTAACCAATCATAAAGCGATCGAGGGAACCGAGGGAGAGGCGCGGGGCCGGTTTTATCGGCTTTTAAGGCGAACGAGCGGGGTAAATCAGATTCCCGAGGCGAACGCATTTTCGAGCGAGCGTCGATGACTAAGCGAAGACGTTCGGTAGGTGTTCCACCATCCACTTTGCCCCTTCGGCGCCCCCTTCCACCGAACTCGGTCGACTCGGCGTCGGCCTAAATCTCCTTTTCTGCTTTTAAGCTTTAAGCATCATCGTGGACGCTACTTGCACCGTCGTTCCTTCTCCGCGCGAGCTACCGCGTTCGCTTATATATTTATGGCGGCGCTGAGCGGATTCGACCGTACGACTGTCCGAGACGCAAGAACCCCTCGACTCTGCATTTTAAACGTCGAGGTTTCAACCCTCAGGCTTCGCTTTCGTCGGAAGAATGATAATGCTCCGCGGAAAGCCTTAACGCGTTTAGGCTGCATTATGCATCGAGAAAGCGCGCCGAAGCGTCTTCCTGCGCTTCGTCTCCGCGATTTCGCTTCTCATTTCCGAGTTGCACGAGTCGCACGCGACTAGCTCGACGATGCGGCGAGAACTTGTTGCTCCGGGGGTTGCGAAGGAAGAGGGTGTCGAATCGCTGACATTTTTCTGGCGATTAACGTTTCGTCTGGCGGACGGAGGGGGTAGGAAGCGGCTCGCGTCAAAGGATAAAGGAGCTTTCGACTCGAGGGGAAACAAAGAAAGAAACTTCAATTAAGGAAACTGCGTGGTTCGGCGGGCGATTTTTCAAAGCACTCCTCGCTTCTCCTGGAAACCTCGGTCAAGTAGAACGCGCGAAGAAGCCGAAACGAGCGTATCTTCTTATTGCGGGGTTTCTTTCGTGGGCGAAATCCTTGAAAGAAACCGCCCTCCGCGTTTCTCTCTTCCCGTTTAATCCCGCCACGGAGTTACTCGCGGAGGTTTCGCGGCTCGAGTGGTCCGGGTAATTAAATATTTCCACGCGGTCGTGAACGTTATCAACGGAACCGTTGAACGGGTCGTGATTGAGGGGTTGCTGTCCGAACCGAGCTATCAGCTTCGCGGCGGAAGGCGGGAATCTCGGGAACGATCCCTGTTTATGGTTTCGGGTAACGGAGCGCGAGAGGATTCTGCTTGATCTTTCGAAATTTCACATTCATACCTCCGCCGCACAGTGGGAAGAAAACCGATTTCACTGACCAAAAGTCAATTTTTTGGTTAAAAAAATAAAAATAAAATAATTTACTTAAATAATAGAGGGTTGTTTACCATGCACGAATATAAAAGTTTCTTTTTTAGGATCTCTTATTATACGACTTTGAACTAATCTAGGTGGATACTGCAACCGTAAATAAATTAAATAGAATTTAACAGAACAATATTTTTTGTTTCATTTCCTTTTAGAAAATAATACTGTGAGTCTTTTACGATAGAATGAAGCGAGTATGGATGAAATTATTTAATTTTACCGCCTAGTACGCCTTTGAGTACGCCTTTGAGATATAATTATCTTTAAACTAGTATAATATTTGAATACGGTTACAGATGGATATAATTCTTGGCACTGTGATCGGAGAAATATGATGCAACAATATGGCGTTAACAGCAGAACTGTCAAATGTCGTCATTCTTTTGTTTCATATACGTCATCAACTCAAAGGCGTACTAGGCGGTAAAATGAAATAATTTCATCCATACTCGCTTCATTCTATCTTAAAAGACTCACAGTATTATTATTTAAAAAGAAATGAAACAAAAAATATTGTTCTGTTAAATTCTATTTAATTTATTTACGGTTGCGGTATCCACCTAGATTAGTTCAAACTCGTATAACTTGAAAATAAGAGATCCTAGAAAAGAAACCTTTTATATTCGTGCATGGTAAACAACCCTCTATTACTTAAGTAAATTATTTTATTTTTTTTTTTTAACCAAAAAATTGACTTTTGGCCAGTGAAATCGGTTTTCTTCCCACTGTGCGCCGTTTCGTTTTCGCAATGCATGTCACCTTTTTGCGGAATACCGTAACCGCACAGCGCGCGTGGAAAACTTGTTTTCCCCTCGAAAACAGGTTGTTTCTCTCTTTCACGTGCCGCGGGACTTTTGATCGCTTTTGACACGCGCGCGGATATGTGCCTCGCGGACAAAGTTAAGCGACAATGAGCGGATTGGTGGGCTCCGAAAATCCATCGAGCGGTTTCATACATTTTTTTTCGGGCTCACGGGCGACACGATGCTCATCGGCCGACCGTTACGTAAGCCGTCGAATCCTCTCGCCGTCCGTCCCCCGAGGGGGAAAAATACAAACTATTATACGGCGCACAATAGGCTCGACGAGGCTTTCACTCGTTATCGGTAACGAATCGCCTTCGGGTCGTCAACAATCGGGCGAAATCGCTCGCGTTCGACCCTGTCCCGCCGTCGCCTTTTATCCGCGATACCCTTCGAGGACTTCTCGAATTTCTATCGCGAGTCGATGGGGTGAAAGGTTCCGTTTGCGGTCGCGGAAGGGGAGCGAGGGAGCACTGTAATTTGCAACAACAAAAGGGTCATTCTTGTCTTTGTCGCGCGAGTGGAACGGATCGGCTTATTCTGGAGACGCGGCCTCGGAGATGGACGCGGCGATTGAGGCCGCGTCTTTGGAAGAACGGCACACGTTGCTCGACGGTCTTCCACGTTTCTGCCATTTAAATGCAAAACGCGTTTCGTCGGAGGAATTTTTACAGCCGCTTCACGTGGCAATTTCTCGTCTCGCATTGTTTGGAAACGTTTCCGTATGTAAATAGGATTGGCGGTTCGATTTTTGGTGATTTCGAGGTGAGAGAAGGATCCAGGCGCTTGTAACGATCGGACCACTGTTGCTTTTCGATTCGACAGGTTATTTGATCACGCGTCGATACAGTCGACCGTTCAGTGAAATACAGGGAACGTATCGGGCGGAAGCAGCCAGAAGAGACACACACGGGCTGGTCCCGAGCGGCAGGAACGGAAATTCGTATCTAGCTCCCGGTATTCCGAGAAATCGGAGGAGCAATAGCCACGGGCCATCCGCCGGCTGAATTCTATCTTCGTCCCCTTTCTTTCCACGCTCCCCTCCCTCTTTCCCCGCCTCGGTGTGCCAACCACTCGTTTCAATTCGCTTTTTCTTTTCGCCTGCTTAATTCTCTCCCTTCCATTAACGTCTTTTCCTTCCCGAGCACCGACGAAACTTTCTCATTATCTCGGGGAAAATGCACGACTCCCGAGTTTCGGTCCAATCGAGTCGCGCCTCTCCGTTTCTTCCGTCTGCCGGACACCGCTTATAAACCCTGCCCACGGGCCCACGGTTAATCGCTCTTAAGCTTTTTCCACGAATTTCTTCCTCCGCGGGGATTTACTTTCGTTTGTTCTTCGCGGGTGTACCGAGCTTCAACAGAAAGCAATTAGTTTCGTCTGGTTGCGTGCAACCATTGACCATCGCGGCTCGCTGTCTTTAAAATTTCAGAGGCACGGGAGAGAATCGTCTTGGTTTATTTTTCCGTAGAGCTTGAGAAAATCTAGACGGATTCGTTTATCGAGAAAAAGAAGTTGCGGAGATTCGCGTTTGCAACGGAGCCGGTGGCAAAATTTGATAACGTCTACGAGCGGTAGACGCGAAATTGAGAGGGTGGCGAGAAGAGTTGCCAACTCGTTTTCGAGGGAACGAAAAACCCATGGTTCGTCCGTGTATCGTTCGACGCTTCATCGCGACTCGGACACCGGGGACATTCCTTTCAGGTTTAATTCCGGTGTAATTAGAGGCACGCTCGGACCATAGAATGTCGTCCACGCGCGTCGTTACGACGACATTGTTCTCGCCGGCTATAAATTCGTGCCTTGCGGTTCTCGTGTTTCAACGACACTCGAGTTAACGATTATACTGGAGTTTTCAGTTATTCATTAAAATTTCAACTATTTTACGAACGTCGCGCCAAAAATTCAAGCACCGCGGGACCCCGGACTGAGCGAAGCGGAACAGTCTCTTCAAACTGCACGAATATTACTGTCTATAGAGGAGTAGTCGCTGTCCGTGCTCGACGTCCACTTTGTCTTGTTCGACGATTACGCGCTGATCGATTCTACGAAAGTTTGATACAATTTTAATCAAGCAACACACGCCGCGCCGCTGCCGGAGCGAAAGGATAACAGTTGTGTTAGATTGAGTACAGAGTTCACTTCACTTTATACATTACAGTTTTTACTTGAGTATGTCGCATGGAAAATTTTAGCAAGGTGAATGAGTAAGTCGGTCGCAGAAATATTCGGACACCGGTGTAATTTTAACTTTTATGCTATTAATATGCCCGCGAATTTAAAATGCATTTTCCTTTGGTTCATTTTTTGAGTTTCTGAGAATAAATGAGCAGATTCTTCGGTCTTTAATATAATATAATATTGCGATACTGTATTTATATAAATACTAAAAACGTAAAATTTATTAATTTATTACGTACACAAGGTAAAAACTCTGTTAATTGATTGCGCACTGCTGTATGAATATTACGAGGTAAATCAAAGAAAAATGTATTTTTAAGTTTTGGAAATATTTCGACGTATTATAAATTCAAGTTATTAACTAACGTAACGCGATTTTGACAGAGTTATAAACGTCCCTATAGAATGAACTGGACAGTCAAATTAGTAACAAACAACCATAAAAAAAAAAGATAAATTTGTTTAGCAGAGTATTTCGCAAACTACAGCGTCGACTATTAATTGAATGTAATTGTTATCATGTTCAAATCCTCAGAACATGTTAACAAACAATCAGAATAACAATCGCAAATTAGAAAACTTTTATCAAAAAATTTTTGAATCTCAAGACAATGCCCTAACATTTTTTCTACATGAAAAATCACTTTCTTTCATCTTCTTTAATATTTAAATAGACTTTTTATTTTTTAACGATTGTATATTATACTTTAATGGACTGCAGCAATATTTATTGTCTCATTAATATTTATTTTAGATTTAGAGCATAAAAATTAAAATTACATGAATGTCTGTAGATCGATTTTCTCTAGCAGAATAGGAACTTCCAAGTGCATCTCCTTAAAAGCAATATTTTTCCTTCAGGGCGACAGTGTACAAAAACGAAATGCATTTTTTAAGCAGTATACTCTTTGTGCTTCTTCTCAGATTTTTGTCAAAGTCTTGAAGACTTAATTATCCTCCTACGTAGTCTATACAAAGGATTTAGAAATATAATTAACCTTTTGAGAATTTACTTCGAGACTCAGGCAGTGCATGAAGCGTATTATTTATTTTGCCATAAATATCAAACATTATTAATGCGCATCCTCTAAAGGACTACCTAAAATCTAAAGGAAACCATTTTTGTTCATAATTCTATTAAATTGTTAAAGAGTTAATGCGTAGTGATCAAGTGTCAGTAAGAAGATCCTGATGCGATAATACTTAAAAACTCTGTAGAACAGTCTCTCTCGGTTCTTTGACATTTTAACCCATTACTTCACCCTCTACCATAACCCCATTATATTCTTTTATGACCTCATTACATTCTTTCCTCCCACTGATTTACCATCTAATTACATGAACTAATCTTTCATAAAAATGAATCTCCCATGTCAGTAGATAATGAACAAATTCCAACAAACACTCCTTCATTAATTTAATTACCTACATTTTCTCGATTTTCCAAAATGTAAAAACCCATTGCAGAATATTTTATTACTTCGGTATTGCCGAAATTGGTCATATCGCGCGATTTCCCTTGTCTGTCCAAGACCGTCTGCTTCCACTTACCCATCTATTAGCGGCACGTCCCTGAGTATCCTGCGAGCCGCTGCGAGTCGATCCCCGGCATGGGCAGCGAGCAGGATCCTCGTCAGAAGCTGACCAAGGACCATCACGCCCACCACCATCCTCATCCTCCTCCTCGCTGGACCCGCAGCTCCTCCTTACTAATGTCCTCATGCCATCACCGTCGGCAGACCGTCTCACTCGCAGGGGATGTCACTCCCAGCAGCGATTCTACGACTTCCCCGAGTTCGACTTGACGCTAGGTCCCCTATCACTGAACTTTGCCACCCGCTCGCGTTCACTCGCGCCGACCCTTCGTCATCCTCGGCGGAGACTCGTGACCATGAAACACCGGCGCACCGAAAATACTCGATCGACCGTTTCGCGCCTTGTCACCGTCGCCTCGACCTGGTTCAGAAGTCACCGACACTCATCCCTTCGGATCTCTCGGTATATCCGGGGCGTTCGCCTTCTGGCATCGCGCACATTGTCTCGCATCCAACCTTTCTTCGGCTCTCCGTTATCTCGCAATCGCGCTACCCTCCCGGTGTCGTCGCCGGCTTCATCTCGGGGCTTTCTATTGAAAACTTCCCTCGCGTTTTTATTTTCTCGCGGTCGCCTCTCTTTCAGTTTGTATTGTCGCAGCTTCGCCCACCGGTGGTGTTTTTTTCTTATCTATATTCTCGCCCGCGAACGGAATGCCGGCTGCTCTCAATTTTCTCGTGGAAGAAGTTAGAGTCCGGAGGTAGCGTTTCGCTTTTCCGCGAGAACCTCGGGATCAACGCGCGATCCTATCTAAGGGTACTTAGCTTGTTCTGGGAGGAGCAACGCCGCGGACGAGCTTCGACGCCTCGATCAGAAATATTCTTCGGCAGGATTTTCCTCGCTCTGCCATCCGGTAATACCTTCCCTAAACTTATCCTCATCGATCCAATTTCGCGATGTTCGTGTGCCACGAGGGACGCGTCGGTCCTCCCTCGTCGATAGGATTGCAGAAGCCTCGTAGGAACCTCGAGATAGCGTCTCTTCGCGCTCCAAACTGGACGCCGTCTAGTTCTCCGCTATTCCGGCGTCGAGGGAGCTCGAAGGAAATCGAACCGTTGCCGCGGAAAGGCTCGGCGACCGTTAATTAGAACTTTGACGAAGGCTCTCGCGACTCCGGACGAATTACTTGCTCCTCCGGTTTCCGGCCGGCTGCTCCGGCTTCTCCTTTGCGATCTTCTTTGCGCGATTTTATTTCGTAACCTCCGGTGCCCTCCGGGTGTCGTTGAACGCTGGAACCACCACGAGCGTCGCAGTCGGAAGATTAATTAGCGACCGTGTACGAGCCGGAAGCCGGAGCTTGCCCCGGCGAGTCGAGCGTTGAAACGTTCCCGTTTTGCTCGATCGTTTCCTTTTTGGCCCGGGCGGAATCGTTTGTTCCGGCGGTGATCTACGATCCGGCGTCCGTTTAACGTCCGCGAACCGCGCCACGCTCCTCCGCGGACTTTTTCATCTGCGATCGCCGCGCGATCATCTGCACGCGCCGGTGATACTTCATGACCGCGGGACGGTATCGCCAGTGTCGCGGCTGCTCGTAAATCTGTCCCTATTAATTCGGCATTCGATTAAGTCGCGCGATTAATTACGCCCCGGTCCGAGCGGCGTAACGGATTTCTCCGCGCTCCTCGTCCGCCCACGCCACCGAATGATGGATGCGATCAGTCCACCGCGAGACCTTTTTCGCGAGCTCGATTCTCCGCTTGCTTACGATTTTCATCAACTTCCTTGTCAACCGCGGTCGCGAACAATCCCTCTGGTCAGATTTCCACAGAGTTCGATCTACGGATTCGAATACCGGCGGAACGGCAAATCCGGAAAGTGTTTTTACCCCTTCGACATTCTCGACGGAAGTTCCGGAAATCCCGCGGAAAGGGAGCGGAAATTCCGCTGGAAGGGGGGATCGAACGGAATCTAATTACTTTTGTAGGAAATTACGCGACCCGTTCTACCGGTGAGTGTCACGGTGCATAAACTCAATTAACAATTGAACAGTTTAGAGGAGCGCGATCGAACGGGCGACGCGGCCGCTCGCAACGAGGCCGTTAACGTCGACTGCGACTAATGAGTTGGCCTGTTCATAATTATTGGCGGGACACGGCCGCAAGCTCGCGGCACGATTATCAGCCTACTGATACACGATATTTATCTCGCTGCCTATGATTAATTACCCCTAACGACGTTAACGATCTCGCACGCTGATCCGCCTTCGGGATCGACGTTCTGGACCTCGTCACCTGCGTCTCTTTTACAAACAAAATATTCACCAATTCAAGGATCCACCACGTCGGCTAAAAGCTCTCAAATCTCCGCACCGAAGACTTACAATTCTACAACCGATTCAGTCTATCGTCCACCGATTGCAACCCCAACAATATCATGCTATCGTAGATGCCACTCGCTCGTGTAGAACACAAGAGAGAATCAGTGGATGTTCTTCCCCTAAAATACCGAGGTCCGTGAAAATGTCACGCAGCGGGCGCAACTGCGTGTCTCTTAAATTCCCGCGAAAGGGGCGCAGGGTGCGTGAAAAGTTTGCCGGAAATTCGAGCAAGTTTCCGAGTCAGCGGTGGAAGAATCGCTAGCCGCGCGGACGACGATGCGGATCGAAATCACCGGTACCGACAATGAAACTTTCACTCAGAGAGATGAAATATTTTCGCGCGCGACTGATGCGTTTGCCGCTTGCAAGTGAACGCCGAGGGGTGTTTCCGGCGGAGGCGAGTCGCGCAGCCCCGATCACTGGTTGTTCGCGGTCCGGAGTTGAAGACCCGACTGATGGAAACGCACGCAGAAACTCGGTCTAGTCGAGGGCGCAGGCGCCTCTCGTTACCTCCTCGCTATCTTCCTCTCCTCCGGCGCGGCGGAGATCCGCTCGCCTCGCTCACTTGCTCGCCCCGTACCCCTGCCTTCTCTTCCGGAACCGCTATCCCCCTTCGAACGATCCGTATTCCGATCTCACGTCGGTCCTCAACCGCGTCCGCTCGAGCAACGCGATCTCCGCGAGTTTTTTTTTTTTCTTCACCCCCCCTTCGAATCGTTCGGGCGACTCTCTCTCCGCTCGCGCGGAAACTCGAGAGGAAACCGGACGCCGCGGTCGCGGGGATTTAGATATTCGCTGGGAGATTCTTCCGGCTACCGGCTACTCAACGCCGCTTTACGATGGCTTTAACGAGATCCCAACCCCCGTTACGCTTTGTTTCTTTCCGTGGGATGCGTTGGTTTTCGAGGGTGGGACGGTGTTTTAGTTTTCGGGTGGTTTGGAGTTGGTTCGGTTTTCGGATGTGATTTGAACTATGCGGCGGAGGACTTTGTGAAGCTTAACTCTTTGCTAATGCTGAGTTAGATACAGTAGAGTGATGTGGATTAGACTGGTTATAGGTTTGATGTCGTGTATTTATGCAGTGATAAGACTTTTTGTTACCATAGCGTTAGTCAATTTTTGAGCAAGTTGAAGACACATATTCCGATGTTGTTTCAGTTTCGATTGATATACCATAAGGACTTGGGGACAAGGGGATTCTTAAAGTGCTCCGATGCTCTACTGGGACTATGTACCTGATAATGGTTAGCACTTCAAAGTCGTGAAACCGTGAAGTGCTTACTGAGTGATCTGACTGATCTCAGTTCACAGACATGGAAATGCTTGCTAATAGTCCCATTGCATTATTAAACGTTTAAATGTATCATTCCTAAAAAAATTGTAAATGTCTGTGAGGCATATTTTTTCATTATGTAAAGTTCCGTTGCGGATATCAATACCGTGTGCATCCCAGTTATTGAAATTGTTACAATAATTTCATGTTGAAGAAATGAATATATTTGTACAAGAGTAATGATTTTCTGTGTCTATTTAGGCAGACGATTCAATTAATTCTGTTTTCTTAATTACGATAAATCAGATCATAATTTGCCATGGAACTCATGAAAAATATGAAGAGAATATTTTACATCAATACAGGTTACAACCGTATTTACACATTCCTCGAATTCAATAAATACTTGGAAATTGAATAAATTATGCTGAGTGTGAACCTGCAAATATTTACAAGAATGTCTCAAAGAGAAAATAACGTATTTAACGTGAAGCAACGAAGAAGAAATTTAATATAATATTTTTTTGTTCGAAACGCTGTTTGTTAGACTTTATTTTAAAGATTGAAAGTATGAAGTTGAACAATTAAAAAGTTAAATGGAGATTTTTATTTTTGTTTAGAAATTTGAAGAATTCAGGAGAAAGATTTAAAGATGTTTAGAGTTGATACCGAATAGTTAAAGTTCAGGATTAAAAGATTTTGAAGTTGAAGATTTCAATATATAAAATTCAAGAAGATTTAAAGGCTCCAATGTGGAAATGCAAAGGGTTGAAGTTAAAGATTTGAACTTTTGAAGTGGAAAATTTGAAGAGTTATGATTTTTAGGTTGTAGAATATTTCAAGTTGCTGATTTAGAATTTTATCAAAGTTATAATTGGAGAAGTAATATGAGTGTGACTGTCAGTATAACTGAAATTGCATAAACTACTCCCTGAAATCGATTTTCTCGAAATCATGCTTCAGATAAATGTCACACCGGAGTTCTTCCTTATTTTGTTCACATAGAATCACCCTTCATTCAGTTGTACTACGATTTTCGCCGCACGCTGTATAAATCGATAAAAATCCAAATCTCCATAAACATCCCAGCATTTACCCATTAATACAATCCGCAACTGTAACACGGACTCAGTTTACATCCCCCAATCTTCAAACAGGAACAATCAGTTCTCTCGCTGGTCCAGTTTTCGATAGGTTATCGGTAGCATTCCTAGAAAAGTTTCATTTCCATCGTCGGTCCAGATGGCAGCTAGGTCTCGATCGTAAAGCGCGATAGATCGACGCTGCAGTCGATGGAACTCGATTAAATCTCCGAAGGGTAGCACCGTTGTGTTAGTTCTGTCCGCCGACCGCTTCCTCTGCGTTTTTCTCAGTCGACGGAGAATTCCTCGCGACCGGTTTGAGGTTGTCGCGACTTCAAGATCCGATGAAAATCCGTGAAACGAACCGCGCGAGGTGTTTAAAGAGGACGAATCTAATTCCGCGTGCGGCAGATTGATAAACGGATCCGGGCTCATGATAGGCAGAGAAGGAAGGACATCTAGAAGTCTGTCGGCGTGAAGCGATACCGTGTCACCTCTATCGAGTTACCCTTGATTCCGTTAGCTTGGATTAATCTCTTCCCTCCCGCGTATCCTGAGCCTCCGCTTGCCATCCACCGCCTCCTCGTTCCCTTCCTGACCTCTTCGCCTCCTTCCTCCCAGACACCCGGAGAGACGTTCATTCGTCTCGTTCCTGGTCTAATGCAAATTCCGAAAAGGCTCTCGGAGCCTCGACCATAAATCAGGTTAACGTTATCCACGTTTGCTTGGCTACGGTGGCCCGTGCTGTTTCACGCACGCCACGTCGCCCTTCTCCCCCGTCCGCCACCGCGTCCAACACCCTCTGGATGTCCCGAGCGATTACGACCGCCGTGTACTCGACGGAATTCTCACGCGTCTGTCCGCCGCTTCGTTCTAATCTCTATTCTCGGACTTAATTTGAAGTCACGGCTACGCTACTCTCTGTTCGTGATCATTTTCCAGAGCGAAACGAGAGACAGGAAGCAGGGACGCAACGAAAAACGCAAACGTCCCTCAGGTGGACGATAAACCTCCGGCTAGTTTATAGAAACGCCACGGTTTTTTATTCCGCCGTTCCCGAGTTTATCTACAATCATTAAAAAGACACGAGACCAGGTGAATCGGGTGAAAAATTCGCACGGCGGAATTTTCGGTCGGCCCGCGATCCGTGTAATTACCGGCGCAGAATGGAGTAATTATTATTGTGCCGCGTAAACGAGGAGAAACGATACGGTCGTGTTCCCGCGAAAATACGGGGTAACGCGGTACGCGAGATTTCCTCGAGCCCGATGGAACCGGCGGGGGTGCGCAGAGCGGTCGGTTGCTCCGGAAACGGGCGATTTTTCACGTTTCCCGAATCGTTGCTTTTTTTTCCATCCCCCTCCCTTCGCTTCTTGGTCAATTTGGCGCGCACGGGCGGACGCAATTTGCGCGGGCGGCGGCCTCGAGGAGCGGACTGGCCCCGATCCAACGGAACGACTTCGCGGCCGACGACACTCGATTATCGCGAGAAGCATAAACGCCGGAACAAAGCGCGGGGGTTTGGGCAACGGGTGCGACCGGGGCGCGCGACGCTCGCGAGACGAACTCGTACCCGGGGGTAAAATGAAACTTCATTGGCGCGATCGCAACGGCACGTGAACGGGCGAGCAAGACGATCGTGCCAGACTCTATAGGCAATTCCTACGCGATTCGATTCGCGTATATTCTACTATCTCCGATTGTGCCGGGCGCGTTCTCTTTTACGCGAGAGCGCCGAGCGTGCCGGCAGTCGTTCCACGATTGAAATAGGGTTTCGTTGCGGGATTCGGTTTTCGGTGTTCGGAGCTATCGCGTCGACTATCAGAACGAAGACTGAAAGGATCCCCTGCCATCGTGTGCGCGACGTTTCACTTCGTTCGTGTGATGCATTTTGTGCTGCGAATTTTACTGAAATGCAAAGGCGCCCCGGTTATGGGGTGTTCTTTAACTGAATCGCGGTTTTACTTTATCTTTATGCGACTGTGCTCTCCTTTTTGACTAGTCTTTTAACGCTGAATCCATTAGTTGGTGTAATGAGTCTTTTGAAAATTTTGGGGAAAATTCTGGGTTCGATTTTTATCGATTCTTCTTGGTTGACTTTAGAACTTTTTCTGTGCTATTTCTGTTATCTACATCTCTTTTAATTTTGCTTTTTTGTGAGAAATTATATGCAACTCGCCTTTTTCTCTTGGAACTGCTCATTTGACTATAATTGGAATCGTTAGTATTAGTGTCGAACTCAGTTTTTAATTTTTTCGGAACTAGTTTTGCACGTGAATTCGTCAAATGTATAATTAAACTAGTCTGTATTTATAACTAAAAGTAGGTTGAATTACTAACGAGGGGACCAAATTTTTCGAATTTTTGAACTAAAGTTGCAAAGCGCATCTCTGTCCCATTTTCAAGCAACAAATTATTAGATTTCATAGGTATAAGTTTTCACAAAGTTTGCAAGTTTGTATAAATCCTCATAAGTTCTAAGTTTTCTTAGTGTAAGTCTTTACAGATTTTGATTTTTCTAGTCCAAGTAGACAAAAGTTCTAAATTTTTCTAGTTTAAGCACTCGCAAGTTCTAATTTTTCCTATTATAGCACATACAAGCTTTGCGTTTCCCAAGTTTGAATTCTCCCCAGGTCTATATTTTCTTAGTATAAGTATTCAAAAATTTAAGTTTCTCTAGTAGTCTAAATTTTCCTAGCACAAATTTCTATTATTTTTAATTTTTTATAAGCAATATTTGATGGGTAATAATCTTTAATTCTTTTTTATATAAATATGAATACTCCTGTCGATGATAAGTCAATTAAGCAAATTAAATATCAATTTATTTCTCGAAAACAAGGAAGAATTGTTCTTTACTATTTTCTGATGCTGCTTTGTACGCTCCTTCCTACATCTAAAAAAACTTTGGCGAAAAAATTCCAAGCACAGTTCGCACCCACTTCAGAAAAAATTCTTTCCCAAAGTACTGACTATGACATCAGAAAAAATACCGAATCCTCGATATTCTCCTATAAATCAATACAGTAGAATCTCGATTACGCGGCTCTTAATTAGTTTTATCATGGGTTCGAATTATTCCATGCACTAGCAGTAAAAATGCAGTCAATTTCTGCATCAAGTAAATGCTGCAGCTTTATCTTCGATATTAAACCGCTTAATCGAGGTTCAACTTTAATATCTAGTTACAAATACAAACATTAATCGATTAAAAGTGAATTTTTCGGAGCTGACTACCGTAGTATAGTAATTCTTACTCTCTCTTCTTCTTAATCAAATTGATAACGAAGTTGAACCACCTCGTTCAACATCAGACCAGAAATCGTCCACGCCCCGGTTACCTTCGAAACGATTCCTCCATCCATCCTCGCGTGTGCCAGCTCGTAAAGGACGACAGTATCCCATCAAAAAAATTGAGCGTCATAAACGACAATAGTATAGGGTTTCATGACTGGATTATAGACCAGACGCTAACGCAATTTGTCTGTCCTGGCGATGATCAGTCGCGTGACTGGCACGCCCTTCGCTCCACGCGACTCGCACGACTCGCAGGTAGATTTTAGACGTCTTTAGGAAGTCGGACGTCCTCCGTCCCGACATCCTCCCGTATCTCGAAACCTTGTCCACGGGACGGAAAGTGGGCGAGGCCAGGGTAATAACGGCAACGTCATCCGCGTTAACGCGATAAAAAAACTCCGGCCGGCCTCCGGATTGCTCGCTTTAGGCGCGCAATTTCTCCGGAGGAAATTGCCGAGGTGGACGGCTGTTTACAGTTTTGAGAAAACGTCGGTTCGCGTGACGGTGCTTCTTAATCTCTCGCGGATAAATTGAAAAATTTCCTCGTGGCCTACGGTCAAGCTTTTCAACGTTTTGCGCTCTTAATTCTTTTTAAATGACTTTCTGACGCGGTGTGATTGATCCGGTGGTTGCGAATTCCGCTCGGAATGGGGTTGCAGGGATTGATATACGCATGGGGGAATTTGTTGCGTGGATCCCGGAGGCAGGCCATAATTGGGGACGTGGATTTGAAGGTAGATCGGTCGGTGCTCCGTTTATACTGCGTCCACGCCCAAAGTGGCGATCTCAGCGTAATAACGATATCAGCCGCGTTACGCGATACCTGCCATTAGCCCCGGCTAGTCGAATATCGATTTTATTGACCTATCGCAGCCGGCTGAGAATATTTGGCGAATCCCCTTCGGGCGGCGTTCCCACCAGCCACGGGCCGTAATTGAAAATTCTCTGCTTCGACAATTTTTCAATGTTCCTTCGGTTCATTTTGTCCCTTACTCCGCCCCGTCTTGAATTATTCGCTGCTCCCCCCCGGCTATTGCTAAACTCTTTTAATAATTCTTCCAACTACGGCCTGCGAGTATCGAACATCGCACTTAGCCGTGCAGATGGCTCCGTCGCGGAACGTAAGAACAGAAATTAACGATGCTGCAGTTGCTAATAAGGAACACTTGAGTGCTCTGAATAAATCTTTCGAATGTTCCGATTTCTTATGCATTCTTTTGTTTTCCGACTTGAATTATAATCTTTGCGGAGGATGAGAGAGAAGGTGGCACTGCGGTTAATCCGTGTTCATTTTGCCTGTTTTGACTCTTTTTGAGTTCGGTATGTGAACTGTTTAAAGTGAACCTTCTTGTGCAATGGATGTATTAACACTAGATTTATGGACGATTTTCATATGCTTTTTCATAAAGTATCAATATGGCAGGTTTTTGGAAAAATACATGATTCAAGAAAATAATCTTTATACTCTTTTTAAATTACATTTAAATAGTATTAGTAACCTTCAATTTAACGAATTTCATAAACTTCGTGTTAATGATATTTTTTCATATGCAATGATTGTTAAAATTTTTAAGAAACTTTCTTGAAATTTGTTTCTATTTAAAAATTGTTTAATTTTTTGGATCTTGCTTTCATGTCAAAATAGGAAATTTGTATATAACCAACTGCTTCGGACGCATTTCTTCGTTCTTCAAGTCTGGTTCATATTACAACTATGAAAATCATATATTTGACAAAATTCTGTAATTATATGATATGGCATCAAACTAGCTGGATTTACGTACTCAAAACTACTGATACATTATTTCCAATCTACAATCCAGAATTTTCATGCTCTATTCAGAGTTGAGCAAATTTTATTCGAGTAACGAATAAAAAATGACTAATAAATCTCCAAGATTTAGTCATGAATAACAAATAAATGTGTAGCGTTATGTGAGTCAATTTTATACGAATAAAAATTTATTCGCTATATGAGACAACTTCTCTACAAATAAACATGTGTTCGTTATTTGAGACAGTTTCGCTAGGAATAAATGCCGTTGTCAATATACAGGGTATCTCAAGTAAAGAAGACCACCCAAATATCTCCTTCGTTTTTCATGATATGAAAAATGTTCGTGGCATAATTTGAATGGCTTCAATGAAGGAATGTCCTGAAACACACATTGTTTTTTTGTCATTGGCATTTTTGATCTAAAAACACATATTTTTTTTAATTGCGTCTTGTAGAGCATGAAAAAATGCATTTGAGTATGTCTGAATTATGACCTTCAAATGATCTTGTAAACCAATAATGTGATAAAATTGTTGCGATTGTTAAATGTTCGAAGTGATGTCCGTTAAGAGCGATACACAGTACTATTTATGCGGTTCATCATGTCTTCTGATCGATGTTGATAAACTTCTTCCTTTAGTTTCAATCGCAACAATTTGATCACATTATTGGTTTTCAAGGCCATCTGAAGGCTATGATTCAAACATACTCAAATGTATTTTCAAAAAATATCAATGACCTTAAAAAAACACAAAAAAATGTGTGTCTCAGGGCATTTCTTCATTGAAGCCATTCGAATCATGCACCAACATTTTTCATACCATGAGAAACGAAGGAGATATTTGGATGGCCTGCTTTAGCTGGGACACCCTGTATGTATAAACATATGCTTAATACGTATGTGTTTCACTTGCTATCAAAGTTTCACAATTTTGCCTCCATTCATGCAATTCTTACACTTTCAATATGTGTTTTCTTCGAAATAAAAAATAATGGATCACATTACCACTTGTTCCCCCATAAAAAAAAATGTCTGCCGGAGTAGCTAAAAACTCTCAGTTCAGATATTTCACGCAGCCCCAGAACAAGGGTCTCCAACCCTCGCCTTACAATAAATCTATCGTCCCCTTTTTCCGGACTCTTCAGAAATCGCAAAGCCACCGTTTTCCGCCCAAAGCCTGTAATACAAAAAATATTGTTTCCCCGATCTCCCATCACCCCATTACACCGTAATTTAAAGTCACCCTGCAGCCACGCGATAACCTTCAGGTTTCCACGGAGCCGGTCGTCATCATGCAAGCCATCCAAGCGAGCACGATAATTGCCCCGGACGGTTATGAAAACCTCGGTCGCGTAGATTGTCGGCGAGGTCATGGACACGCGGGGTCCCTCCAATTGGGATGTCGAGATTGGAACAGTGGGACGTGTCGCGATAGGGCCATTTATCCGGGGGATGGATCGTGAAACGAGAAGACAGGAGGCGTGGCGGGCGCGTACAAGCGTGCACGTGCATGCACGCGCGGCTCGTGGTTTCAGGTGCCAGATTGCGTCTGCGGCAGGGTCGACGGCGGCGCACCTGTGAGAAATTACCCCGAGGCACGCGGCGACCGTGCCTCGAGTGGTTGTCTGAGCCCCGCGTGCACGTAACCCTCGTATGCAGTGAGGAGAGCGTCGAAGCCAACCCCCGTCGCAAAGCTGTGCGAACCTTGAAAGAGGAGGTCTTCGGAATTCCGCTACGCTGCGTTCGGGAACGGACCTTTACCCTTTAAGGGGTCTTCCCACTGTGAACCTCTGAAAAATTGTCATTTTTTGGGAATTTTTTTGTACTAAACGAAATGTCCAATCTAAATAAAGTTTTTCCTACTGATTAATACACTTATTGAGAGTACAAACAAATTTTTTTTGCAATTTATAATAGTTTATTTAACTATATATATCGCACTGAATTGAGCGCCTCAAGAAAACGATGTAGTGCTGGCGTAGATGATTGCAAAAAAATTATTTGATTAATCAGTCTCAAATTTTTACACATTATTCAACACATCAGTGGCTATCGCAGGGACCACGAAAACTTTGTTTTATTAACAATTTCATACTTTTTACAATGACAAATGACTAAAAATTCATCGAATTTCGGAATTTCAAACATTCAAACTTCCGTCATTTGGTTAATTTTTTATCAATTAAAATAATTTTGGTTCCAACGATAACGACATCCGTGACGACTAAAAACCATTTTGAATTTTTGTATTCAGATGCGTCGTTCTTCTGGAATCATCTACGCCAGCGTTACATCGTTTTCTTGAGGTGCTCAATTCAGTGCGATATATATATTTAAATAAACTATTATAAATTGCATAAAAAAATTGTTTGTACTCTCAATAAGTGTATTAATCCGTAGGAAAAACTTTATTTACATTGGACATTTCGTTCAGTACAAAAAAATTCCCAAAAAATGGCAATTTTTCAGAGGTTCACAGTGGGAAGACCCCTTAAAAGGAGCACGATCGTCGACCCCGAATAGAGGGGAAACGGAGAAAGGAGGTCGCGGAAGGGCGAGGAATGGGCACAGAGAGGGAGAGTGGAATCGGCTGTGATTCGGGAACGATCGATTGCCGATAAATACCTATTGAATCGACCCCCGATAGTCCGATTGTTGCGCACGTCCTCCTCAGTGTTCGGCTGACCGAATTTCTCCGGAACGAAGGATTAACGACGCTGGGAAGGAAACGAGCCTCGTGTGATTTATATTACAGCGCGTGGCCGCGTCTCGCGAGGATAGGGGAGGAAACTCGTAACCGCCGTTAAGTTTTATTTGTGCTCCTTGATAGTGCGGTCGCCTCGGTAGATAGCGCGAATAATTTGTTTACAATTGCGCCGGGGGGGCAATTCGGGTTCTCGCGACGGCCGCGACCGGGAAGAGGGGGAGGAAAAAAAATGTACCTCGTACCGGTTAACGGTTTCCGGTGGCGCACAAAAGAGACTGTCTATCAAACGCTCGTTCCGGGGAGAAGGAGAAGTGCGACCTTCCTCCCTCGCCACGAGTCCAACCCTCTTTTTCGCGAAGCTTCCTCTTCCCAAATAGCCCACGTTCTCGTGTCTTTCTCTGTAATGTCGTCCGTCGTCTCACCCCTCGTCGCCCGTTCGGCGAGCCGCAAAGGATGTACCGAGAGTCTCGCGGCCGCAATAAAGGACCCCTTAATTGTTAAATATTATCTTCCATTCGGTTCTTGTTACGCGCGCCGCGGGGCACTTCCCCTCAACTTTTACCTCCGTTTTTCCGTCGGCGACGCGGGACGCGAAGTTTTTAAACGGGGAGGGAATTTAAGATACACGGAATACATTAAATCTCGCCCCGCTATTAAAAGTACCGGGAGCCTTCTAGCTTGCCGCGGTTTTTTATGGGCTTCATTATTATAAGTGGCCCGGCGGTGGGTCAACGACAACCTCGAACGGGTGTCTTCGTGGCTTTCCGCTCTCTAATGGTCGCGCCGGTCGTTAGTCCAATAACGTCGGCGATAAGAAAAAGTGGCGCGGGGACGATATTTGCAAATGCATGCAGATTCGTGTGATTTATCGAGCATCGTGACGTATTAGGCCTAAGAAACCGGGAGGTAGAACTCCCGTGCGCGATCGGGGGAGCTCTATTAATCCCATTTCCGACTAATTAAGATAAACACTAATGCCACGCGTCGTTATAAGACGTCTGCTCGCTCCTGAAGCTTTCAAAACTTTTTTCTCTCCCCAAAGTCGACTCTCGAACGCTGAGAACGAGTCGAGAGAAGAGAAGGCAGAGTCGCGGGTGAAAATTGCAAATGTATGCGAGTCAGCGCAGCTGCAAGAGGCTGACGAGCCAGTCACGTGGTTCAGCATTATCTCATGGCGTCGTTCCAGCACGCTTAGCGCAATTAAAGTATTTGCCGACTGAATTACTTATGAACTCGAGGAAAAAAGGGGAACGGAGTGCTCGAAACTTAACCACCGTCGTTGCTTTCCGCTCTCCTCGAGCAACTATTGGAACCGCCCCTTTCTTTCCGGCCCTCTTCCACCCTCCGCGACTCAACTTTCCACGGGGCTTTCCCTCGCTTTTAAGCAAACTTTGCTTCAAATTAATTTTGCAATTCTAACTTCTGCCTTGGTTGCTCCTACTCGACTCGATCGCGTGCCGCCGACCAACATCGAATGCCCGGGATTACATCGTCGTTCGCTTTGCCAAAAATTCACGCGGATTCGGGGGAAGAAACCGGCTTTGAATTCGAAACAGATTGTAGAACGTGAGCTGGAACTGCTACGCCAGAACTTAATTATTTTTTTTTCGATCGGAAATGTTTCCTGAATGCTTAAAATTAATTAGCATCGTATAGCGGGCAATTAAATTATTAATTACACAAAATTCTTATTATTCTATTACGATATCCGTGAATTGAAAATATAATCTGAGAAACAATGGAGGTAATAATTTTAATAAATTCCAAACCACCTACTTTTGTATTGCGGCTCTAATAATTTGATCACCCACTGCAGCTATTTAATTTTTAATCACTCAATGTCTCAAGCTAATCATTTCCTATCTTAATTATATCTAAGGAATCGTGTAATGAATTTACTTACAAACAATCCTTGGACAGACAGGGTTAAGTTTGAAAGGAACGGGACAGAAGTAGCTTGACTTCCGGCAAGTTCCTTTCCACAGCACGGATCCGATTTCCCGACCGCCAATTTCGTCCCTCGTTATACGCGTCCTTCCTTTTCCCTTCGTCTTTTCGCTTTCCGACGAAAATTCCGCGGCGACACGCGTCGCTAACTCCCTGGAATTGGATCGAACGATATCAACAGTCGTCTCCGCGTCTGTTTCTCCTCGCATCTTCTTGTGTTTCCCCGATTTCCTAGTCTCTTCTTCATCTCCGGATTTTTCCATCCGATTTTTCCTCGCGTCGCCTCCGTGGCGAATATCGTGGGAACCCAACGGGTCGCGACGGTTGCGTAATTACGCTTTTTATCGCCGGCTTCCCGGTAAGAAACTGTGATTACATCCGGAACAAGAGGACCGCGTTGCTTCTAGGCTTCGCGTTACTTCTTGTTTCGGTGTCGCGTTCCCCGAGTGGACCACCGCGAAGTTCCGAAGCGCGTCGAAGCGGGAGAATGTTTCGCGAGAGAAGCGGGCGCATATTTCGGAACGATTAAGCGAGGCCCCCGTCACGATTAACGATTCCGTCGAACATTTGCATGCAACGAACGGCCGCTCCTTTCGTTCCGTTCGTTTCGCGCTTCCATTCCTCTTCGGCCGTCGACATCCTATTTCCTGTTTTCTTCGTCGCCGAACGCAGGCGCGGCCCGTCTTGTCTCTCGTTAACCGTCTCAGAACGCGGCCTCTATGGAAAAAGTCCTCTCCTCTCCTCCGGCCCCGGCTGTCGGCAGTTGGTTGAATTATGGATGCAATGCTTTTTCGTTAACGAACACTTGGACGGGAGGGTGCTCTATATCCCGGATTTGCATTAATCCGCCTCGGTGTTCCGGCAACCTTCGAAGAAGATTCATGCGACTCCTCCCTCCCCTATCGTACGTCCAATTATACTCCGCTCTGAATCATACACGATTTCACGCAACCCTTACCGCGCTTCTCCCGGTGCGCCTTCATTTTCCCATCTCTTTATCCGGTAGCTGATTGCAAGTAACATGAAACGTAAGAATAGCATCAAGTTCGAGAGCAGGGGGAAATGTGATACAAAGAAATTGCTCTGTTCAAAGAGATGAATGCATTGGTATAGAAGTGATTCTTTTAGTTCGTTTTTTAGAAGATGTTATTTGAAGTCTATCATTATTTTTTAATAGTATCAGATATTTCTATGATATATAGAAATTGTAATTAAGTTTTAGTCGATTTCTATTAAGTAGAATTTCATGTTCTCAAAATATTCATAATAAAGTGAAACAGCATAGGGGAGATGGATCAGTTAAATATTTTGTAAACTATTTTTTATACAAGCAATGTGTTAGTTTTATTTTAGAGTTAAGATAGGGATGGATCGCAATTATCAGTTTTACATTTTATTTGTACTAGATTATATAGAAAATTGATATTCGAAGTTTTAGGAGGTATAAGAATTTTCTAAAGTAGGTATAGGAAATTAAATTATTCTATTATTTGGGGCAAGTATGTAGTACTCCATTTCTAAGAGTTAAACTTCAGTAATATTTAGCTATAATTCAACTGTAGATTTTTATGAATATTCATATTTTTGCAGACAGAAATGAAGAACTGGAACTTGAATAACGATTTATAGTCTATAGAATTCATATTTAATAGTAGATTATTAGCTTCTCACAAGTTTTACTTTTAGTAAAATGAAAAATGGCCTCAAAATAAAATGACTAGATAGGCAGCCAATATTCATGCAGATTCAAATCTTTACAAGTGCAAATAAGCAATTAGACATTGAATAATAGTCTGTTTAATTTTATAAATATCTAAACATATACATATTACACTTTAGGTAATTTTTATATTTTAGTATCTACGAACAATCTTCTACATTTTTGCATATTTGTATTTATCTGAAATGCATGCAAAACCGCAGTCTAAAAATTGTATATAAAAATGAGTTTTAATACATCTTGATGTAGCTTTTAAATTCAACTCTGTTCACCATCAAAAGATGCTACATTAAATTTTTCAATTTTGATCGATAACACATTTTAACTTGAAACAGAAGACTCCATAAAATGTAAGATCTGTTTAATATCTCGTCGTCGGTTATATGTCGCTAACAAATAATTTTTTACCCAACCGAGTCACTCCCAATACATCAATTTTCAAACTTTTTTAAAAACCTGGTCCATTACTCCCAAAACAGTGATACTTTCGTCGTTCCATACAGGCTGTTAAATGTCACAAGCGCGAGGGGGGGCGTAATGGAGACCCCGTCGCGCGCAAATCGTCGATCATATTTTAACGAGGCACTCTGCGGCGACAGAAATTGCTACGCTGATGAGCAGTGGTCTGCGTGCGGTTCGTCGATTTCGATATCTTGACGCGCATTTGCGACAGGATCGATAAACGTTGACCAGCTCGATGATAGAGCCGTATAGAGCATTTTCGAAGCCAGAAAGGAAGCGACGACAATGCGGAGGTGTCGGCTAAAGATCCAGAAAGAATTCGCTGCGGTAAATTGGTCGAACGTAACGCGACGCTCGAACGGGTGCCCGGCTTTTCATTCAGCCCACGATTTACTCGACTCCGCGCCACGGAGCTGCCCCTATCCGACGCTTTTCCTCCCCCTTTTCCCGGCTTATCTTCCGCGTCTCTAAGCGTCGTCGGGACTGAAACTAGAAAAGGAGTGCCGCCGCTAGAGCACTTCCCGAGCGCCGACCAATGCATGCTGATAAACCTGCCGGACCAATTTAAATCCCAACATGGCGTCTGCGACCTCCATCCTTCTCCTTTTCTTTCCTCTCCTCTGCTACTTCTTCGCCGGCTTCGTTTCCCTGGGATCTATTGCGTCGAACGATTTATTAACCCATTCCGCCGGCAGACATTTCTGGTTTTGCGAATTTCGTTCGGAAAATCGATTCACGCTCCGTCCTTTCTTTTCCCTATTTCAGTCTGAGAAATTGACTAATTAAACTATCCAATCAAAAATTCAGTGCGACGGTCGCACCATGTGTTCCTCGCTCTCCAGCATCCGAAAATTCTGCAACGGAATATCGATCTTTCCTAATCGAGGGGCGATAATTAAATGCGTTCCCCTTATCCGTGACAGAATGTAGCCGCGTCGGGACAAAACGAGCGGCGGATTATCGAGCGGACGACCGCAAACAATTTCCCGGCAACTTACGCGGAAATTCGCCGGGCCGCGATGGAAAGTCCGTTTCCTATGGGATGAGAGCGGAGTCGCCGGGGGAACTCGGGTCGGGAAGAATATCGGGACTCGACTCGGAAACTTAGAACGCGACGCAATAAGGCGGCGTCGAGGACGCCGTCCGGAGGACGGATATCGCGGGAAAATAATCTGCGCCCCGAAATTAGTTCCAGCCGCGCTTTTCGATTCCATTCCGAAAGTTTCCATTGTTACTTGCGAGGCCGCGGAACGAGATCAAACTCCATGGAAATATTAACGTTTTGTATGGCCGGCGTTCCCGATAGGCGAGTCATTCCATGAAACTTTCTCTACGATTCCTGGCGGTGTCCCGACTCGCTCCACATTCGCCGCGCTCTTTAGCTCCATTAACCGTTTATTTGAAATAACAATATTGTCCGCGACGTTACTCGATAATTTCGAAGCGGAACGAACGTTTCGAACACGAAGAACGGCAGGGTATTTCGAAACGTTGTTTCCGTGTGCTTTTCAATCTGTTCGCCGTGTGCCGCGCTATTGGGGGAGATATTCATGCGAGTTATTTTGTCGATGGAAAGTCTTTGGTTAGTTTTTCGCACACGTTCGTGCTTCTAGATTCTTCTAATCAAGAAGCGACCCAGTTAAATAGTTAGTATGAAACTGAAGGTTTGGAGTAAAGTTCCATGGAAACTAGAGGAACGATAGAAAGAAGTTATCGAGGGGGTGTGGAAGAAATAATCTGCTGAAAGCTGTGCCCGATCTTCGACCTATTTTTCGTCCCTCCCCGGAGCGATCTGTTTCTAAAGCTGTCGTTAATCCCGTTTTATTCTTGACAGTGCTCGTCTGCTGCTGGTGAGTAAGAGTTTAAATCGATATCGCGGCCCGTGAGCCGGGATTACCGGCAACTCGCGCCCCGTCAACTTCTTCAAATCGGCGAATTATTGAAGAAAACAAGGGATGTTTCGCCGGATTACTGGATTACGCGGGATAGAACGCGTTTATTTTAAGCTCCTCGAACAAAGTATTTAACGTCGTTTGCTGCCACTCCTCCGGCAAACTTCCACCCGTTCACGATCAATTCGACGAGTCTTGTTCGGAGATTACCACGGCCGAATGTCAGTTTTCGTTAAAACGAATCTCCCGTAATTCGTCGCGTCGATTTCTCAGCTTATTCCCTCGGCGATTCCTCGGCGTAGAAAAGATAGCTCGGTTTGCGCCAAGATTCGAGCATCTGGAGACCAAAGTTTAAGCGGCGACGTAGTTTGAAACGAGCAGCGGACGATCGTTGCTGCTATCGGAGTTCTGGTCTTTGGAAGGAACGGTCTTAATAGACGGACAACGCAATCATAAACTTTTGGAGACTTTATATTTTGAAGGGGTCAACAAAGATATAACTCGGAGGTAACAAGAAATGATTTGCAGTGTCCTCGTTGTTGTTTAGGACGACGGATGTACGTCGATCGGAGAATTTTGGTGTTTGCGACGAGAAGTCGATTTGTTGTTATCGAGACTTACTTTTGTATTGTTCTCTTTAACTACTTTTTTTACTTGTTAGGGTAGTTTATCTACTTTCTACTTAAATAATAAAACAATAATCGATAATCCCTTGTAAAGCACAGATAGAATTTTTCGATCGTCCTAACAGAATGAATAGTTCGAAGTATCGGGTATCGTTTTCCTAAGTCTGTCCCGTTGATGCCTGATTGGCAGCCTCCCTAACTTCCGGTTCCTTCTTAACTTTGAGGACGTCTACCCCCGGTGTCACCGCAATTGCTTCGCTTTCCTCCGGAAATACGTATTCTTCATGAGTCTGCGACGCGTCGAAATAATGTCCCAATCCCCTAAAATGTCCGTGATGTTCAAAAGCCGAATGACGATGACTCTCGTGATGTTTATGGTGGCTATCATGGTGATGTTTGTGGTGCTGATCATTGAAACTTTTGTGTCCCTCTTCATGCGAATGTCCGTGCTTATGTTCATGAGATTCGTGGTGTTTGTGGTGTTCGTGATGATCGTGGTCTTCATGATGATCGTGATGATGTTTATGATCATGGCCATGCTTGTGATCCTCTTTATGCTCGTGACCATGTTTGTGTTCCTCGTGGTGATGATGTTTGTGATCCTGGTGATGGGCGTGATGGTGATCCTCGTGGTGTCCATGGTGATGTTCCTCTTTGTGTCCGTGTTTGTGTTCGTGTCCATGTTTGTGATGATGATCCTCGTGGTGGTCGTGTTTATGGTCTTCGTGATGGCCATGGTGATGTTCCTGCTGGTGTCCGTGCTTGTGTTCATGGCCATGCTTGTGGTGATGATCTTGCTGATGTCCATGCTTATGTTCATGTCCGTGTTTATGATGATGATCTTCGTGATGGCTGTGCTTGTGATCTTCATGATGTCCGTGCTTATGCTCGTGTCCATGATGATGTTTATGTTCTTGCTTGTGTCCATGTTTGTGATCCTCCTTATGCTCATGCCCATGATGATGATGATGGTTCTCCGTTTCCTTATGCGTGTGATGATGATGGTGTTCATTGACATGATGATGCTCATGGTGATGGTGATGCTCATTATGATGATGATGTTTATGATGGTGATGGTGTTCCGCGTGATGCTTATGTTCCTCGTGATGCTCGTGTTTCGAATGATGATCGTGTCCATGATGATGATGATGGTCCCCATGATGTTTATGATCATGACCATGCTTATGCTCATGTTTATGCCCATGCTCATGCTTATGTTCATGCCCATGATCGTGCTTATGATCATTATGATGTTTATGCCCATGATGATGCTGATGTTCATGATGCTGCTTATGCTCCTCGTGATGTTTATGCTCCGCGTGATGCTCATGTCCATGTTTATGCTCATGCTCCTCATGATGCTTGTGCCCATGATCGTGTTCATGCTTAGCATGATGCTCATGGTGTCCGTGGTGTCCATGATGATGAGAATGATGGTGCCCATGGTGATGTCCATGACTGTGGTAGAAAGACGGCGAGTGGTGTCCATGAATTCTACGCTCAGCTGTGATCGTTTGAGGGGTCATAAAGGTCGCGTGAGGTGAAACAGAAGCGAGTCTCGGCTCGATTGCTTGTTTAACCGGTTCACTGACGCGAGCAACGATGCTGGTCTGCGTGCTGGAGTCGAAAGCTCCTCGATGCAGCGCCGTGGGTGTTTGAACTGTTAGAGGGAGCGTTAGCGGTTGGAAATTCGTAGCGAGGTCGACTAATTGTCGTTTTCGAGGATGTCTGTTGGCGCGCTGAATCGGTCCTAGACCCTTCCGCGCCGGTAACAGGAGAGACGGTTGCAGTTCCCGTGGAACCCTGATGGAATCGGCCAATTCCGGACCGACTGGTGATAGCTGCGGTCGATTCTCTTCCGACGGTCTCGAATATTGACCAGCCGTCGCTGTCACTAACAGCGCGATGGCCGGAAGCCACGCCTAGGACGAAAGAAAATGACAAAAAGGCGTTTGAGTGATGGCTACTGATAAATGGGAATTATTTCGGAATCACGAAGCATCGCATGAATATACTTTAGCAGAAATGAAAAAAGTATTAAATTGAAGGCATTTTGATGACACTAATGGTTTCAAAAGTCATATAACGACAGCACTGAGGGCTATTTTAAAAAATCAGTTCCAAAATTGCTTCGAAACGTAGAGAAGGCTTTGCACAGTTTTTCAATGGGACTAATGTGAAAGAATGAGTGATATACCATTTTTTGCCGCGATGAGTTCACGAACATTCGTCTCTCATTTTCCTAATTTAAATTGTTTCTCGTTATGAAAGAGACATAATAGTAAAAACTCAATAAATCTCTGAATAAATGGATACTTTTTAAAATTAAAAAAATAAAAATCACAAAGTTTCTAGTAAATGTCCCTATAAATGTCTGAATAATTTACTGTTTCATGAGAAAATTGTGTTAAATTAACTCGATGGACGGATGAAGGTCTAAATGCAATACAGCTTGCATAGATCTCTCTTTTGCAGTTAAAAGAAAAATACCCTGTTTTCGTTTTCCTCACTATTTTTATCAATCTCTCAAAACTCGATTTCCCAGACAGACGCAGCAATTTCCACCCGAAAAACCACCGCGCGATCCGCTCTGACCCAGCAGCGAGACACAAAAGCCGCGATGCCGCGGTGGCACTAATTTTCGAAAATCGCTTAGCCGCAAGCGAATTCATTACGATACGCTGCTCGCGCCGGCGGACATTACCTCGGCTAACCGAAACAATAAAACAACGTCGCGTACCATTTCGGTGGTAGTATTCTCGCGCGTTTGCCGTGCGCGAGCACGCGGAACGAGCACGTTCGAGCGGAAGAACCGGAGATAATATCCAGTAAATCGTCGCCTGTTTCGTTTTATCGCGTCTCGCCGTTCTTCGCGGGGCTGACTCGCAACGCCCGGGGGTGCGAGTCCGGCTAGGAAATGGTAAGACGAAGCTACCCCCAGGAGGCGGACGGTGTCTGGGTATCGAAATCGAATCTCGGCTTTCGCGAGGGTAGAGAGAATCAGCGGGGTCAGCTGTCCCGCGCGATCAGGAAGCGACGCGACGCGTTTTTAGCGCGAAACGCGAAACGAATGGTGCTCGGGCGACGATGATTTATATATCTGGCGTTTCGTGCGAGACCGCGTCCGACGCGGAAAAAATTGGAGCCGTCGCGCGGCGGGGAACTTCGAATTAGCATTCCATTTGAGGTCGCGGCTTTGTCTCGCGGTGCGTGCTCGGTTGACGCAACGAAAATGAGTTTCGCCTGTCGCGAAATGTAATCACAAGTTCATTTCCGCTTTGGACTAACTCCGAACACGCACCCGAACATAGTTGGTTAAAGGTCAGGCTGCTTACGGACGCTCTTTGATTGGTAGTTAGGGCTGGAATCGATCTTTAATACCTTGGCTTGAGATTTCTCCGAGGTTTGGGTACAAATAAATTAATTTAGGATTAGGATAAGGGATTTTTTGGAATTTAATGATGCCTATTTTGATATTTGGAATAACATAATTTTTTTAAGAACTTAAATTTTTCTTCAGCTTCAATCGAAATGCGCAAGTTCTTAATACTTTTTCTTTATCTTTCACGGAGAGATTGGTCTACCGAAACCTCAAATGCTTCAACAGTGTTCTACGAGCTTTCAGCTTCATCCCCGCCCCTAAAGTCAATTAGCCCTCGTAATCTTGATCCCAACTTCGTCAGTTGGACGATAAATTTCACTTAGAACTCTAGCAACGCGTCTCTATCATCGCCCTCTCGCAGTTAATCTTCTTCCACGAGTGCACCTTAACCCGGTACATTCTTCTCAAAATGCAAATACCTGTGTCCTTGTTAGACGGGAATTTAAACAACGAAAATCCGCCTCGCGGGTAACTTTGCGCGGTTTATTCGCGAGCATTCTTCCGGAGAAATTCAAGGATAGTTAATCTCATTCGCGAATTGTTTAAATACAGTAAAATCGAAACACAGACTTACCAACGTCGCCATCTCGCCGTTATTTCGGAAGCAGCCCGAGAACAACTGGATACCGAGTCTCCATAACAAGGATCTTTTATATCGAGCGATTTGCAATCGAGTTTCTGCCGACTTTCATCGGTGCTAAGCACCGGCGTCGTTTACGACGGGTGCCTAACGTTTTAATCGTCGCCATAATGCGCGGCGGACCGCGACAAGCCCTGATCGCCGTCAGCCTCAACCCGTCGAAGTTCATTCATAACCGTGGCGACGTTCCGTGTGCCCGCCGTTTCCGGCGCAGTAAAAATCGAGGAAGCGACTCGGTCGGACGAGCCGAAATTGATGGATGGCCAATGGCCGATCGATAACGGGCTGTATAATTCCCCGGCGATTTTACGATCGGTCGAAATTGTGCGGAGAACCTGATAATAACCGGGCCCGTCATTTCCTGGCCTGAAATCCCGATTTATTGGCCGAATAATCGAATCGTCGGGACTTACTTTTTTCCTCGCCACGTTGGGACTTACTTTTTTCCTCGCCTTGTTATCGGATCGACGTGATTACATCTGAATGCATAAAAATTGCGAAGAAGCGACGTCGCCCTATCGCGCCGTTCACCGTCCCGCGAATCGTGGCGGTCGTCGCGCTCGTGTTTTCGCTTTCGCGTGAATTGCTCCATGCCGGACCCGTTCGGCCGGAAACGAAATCAACGATGCACGTATCGCGTTTAATTTATGGCTCATTATTTAATAGGATAAATGGCCAACTCGTCTTCCTTCATCGGTCGAACACGCGCGAATATTTACGGTACCGTTGCGTGCCGTGGCGGCGATCGTCGAAATCACGCGATTAATTCCGTCGATCCACGCCCTTCGCGGGCAAATATTATATTCGCAAATCCGTAACGCTGCGTTACGGACAGCCTAAAACGCGGGCGTTGTCGATTCAATATTTTATCTTCAACGCGGGATAAACGCGGCGCGTAATGGACACAGTCGTCAGATTTAATTATCAGTGTATGGGAATATTGATAAACTCGTCTATATTCTATGAGATAATGGGCGATGGTTGCGCCCTGCGGCAGCGATATCGATGGCTCGTATCCCCATCTACGTTATACGCGTCTGCTCGTAATATACTTATCCGGTCTGTGCGCCGATGTCGTCTTACTTATTCATAGTTTCCTATACCCATCGTCGTTGGCCCGCGCCGCGGCTCGAGATCAGATTTTCCAGCAGCCATTATCCGCGCGCTCCTTTTGCAGGGGAATCTTCCCTCCTCAATTTCTCTATTCTCCGTTCGGTTGTCTATCGTCGCAGCCTCTGGAATATAATAGCGATATCTCTAAAGATCGACGCAGTACCGGATCTGAATAACTTCTTTGGAAGGAGAATATATGTATACAAATACATACACTGCTATTCAAGAGTTTAGAATCACTTTGTAAATGAGGAAATTTAAGACTTTTTTCGTTTAAATACTTAGGCTTCAAAACTATGAATTGTTTTATTTGTTATTTTTTAAAGTTAAGGATATTGTGTTTTATGTAAAATATGCAGAATTCCACATGCAAATATTTTTCCATATTTTTTATAGCATCCAATAGATTTAATAAGTAACATTTATCACATTTTTCATGCAGAATTTTGTTTTTGCAAAGATGGGGTTAATTTATTACATTATTTCTACAGGGTTAAATTGTAATAGCAGACATCCAAAGAGATAATCTATGCAACATTGCGCATTTTTATCAATATTACTTCACGAACAGTTTTACACTTTAACTCAGAAAAATTTGTAAAGTTTGTCCATGTATCGTCTAAAAGTTTCCAAACTTTTTTACTTTGTAAATAGTAGAAAATAAAATTTTAGAGATAATATTGTGCAGACTTGGTGTTTCTTCATAAAATTCTTAATGGTTCCATCTGTTGTCCTCAACTGCTTGAGCTTGTTAATCTCTATGCTCCTGCAAGGTCCCTCAGACCCTCGCTTACATTTTATCCTCTTAGATACACCTCGAAATTCTCTAACTCTGACCCAATTAATCGTGTATGCGCATTGACCAATGTTCTAGGTGGTGATTTGAATCTACTTGCATTGTTGCTCCATTTACCCCCTAAAAATGCAAATCCTTAAATCTAACTAGCGTATCTTTTATTTATTCTTATTCACTTTGTCCTCGATATAATTTATAGTCTCTTATCCGCCTTTTGTACACTAATGGGAAATTATTCCCATTAAACAAAAATAAATAAATAAATATTAAGGAAGATACACAAAAAAGAACAAATAGGAAGTCCGATCATCACTTTCCTCTATATTTTAAGATGTCTATCTGTTACTATAACCTGAATGATTCAATTTACATGAATTATGTGTACGTTACGAAAAATCAGAATGTGGATTAATGTTTCTATATTTTATTAGTCTGAGGTAGGGTGATTGCCTTTTTGGCCACCTTCTGGATCCGCCATTGGATCCACTTGTCTCTGCGTCCTGAAAGGAACTTGTGCCTCTCGGAGATAATCGAGAAGTTGCAAGAGCTCGAGGCGTATAAGCGTGTCGATATTCAAAGAATGGAAAATCTTTCCGTTCGGTCCGGGCGCGGGAGGGACTAACGTTTCGAATGTAAAGCGAAAGTCTCGAACGCCTTCGGAACGCGACTTTATTGGAAGGAACCGTAAACGTCGTAGCCGGCTACGGAACTTTTTCATTTCGCCGGAGGACCAGAGGATAGAGGAAATAGGGTCGACCTCGTTTCTCCTCTTCAACGCGTCGATCGCTCTCGCGGCTCTTATGATTAAAGGGATACCGCTTCCCCTTACTCCTCCTTCCATCGTTCAGCTTTGCCGCCTTTTGTCGCGCGCTTTCGCGCTTCCTCGGGAAATCTGCCTCCTCGGGCATCGGGCCTCTTTAGGCCGAGCGCACACGAGCGCACAAAATACGTCCGTCGCAACGCACGTCATTTTCGCCGGATGTACGACCTCCGCTAGGCGCACACGAGGGTTAGGCGATGTGCGTTGGGTTCGAGCGTTGCGGCCGATGCGACACGCGTTTTTGAAATAATCTATAATCGCGCGACTATGGTACCGTGTGAAACGGTTCGCGAAAGGATCACAAGGAGACGAATATTTCATCGACCGAATTCCATATCGAAGTCTCGAGCCTGTTTCGTTGGTTGTACGAAACCTACCGGTAGCAATTCATTTCATATCATCGTGTGAAAAGCGGAAACATTCGATTTTAATTCGCACATAAATCGAAAGCGAGCGGGAGATACAGCGACACGGTTTAAGGTTCATTTTCGCACGTATAAAAAGTGTGTGCGATTGCCTCCGGCGATCTCTGCTTCGGCGACGGAATAAAAATTCACTCGACACTGTCTGTGACGTGCGTCGGTGAAACAGCAAGCGGCGACAGAGGTTCGAAATGAACGGCGATTTATGAAATATTCGGTCGAGGATGAAATAGCCTTTCCATCTCGACGTCAGTGTTGATGAAACACGGTCAATGAAGTGACAGGATAATCGTATTGCGTATGTTCACGGGAGCGACAAAATTCCGGCTGTCGTTGGTCGCGCGGCGACACGCGCAGTTTTATTAATACCCGTCGCAACATTTGTACCGCGTGCGTTGAAACTCCGTCGACGTTTATTTGCCCGCGGCTTCGACGTGCTTCCTTCCGATCAATCGTAACACTTCAGACGCGGCGGCATCGTCGGGTCGACGAAGGTCCTCGAAATCGATTTCCCGGAGAGGCATTAACGATAAAGTGGTCTCGTCTGCATTGTAAGAGGGTGAATCGTAATGCTCGTCTTTCGTGTATCGCCGTGGGGAGAAACTCGTCGTGGGGTTTCCATCGCGGCGAAGTCCCTGCGATTAGTGGTCGTGATATTTGTTTAATGCGCAGTCAGATAGGCGGGGATCGACGCGGGGGATTGAGAGGAACGCGCAGCAACACGGTTTCGAGAAAGAGGAGCGCGAATACGCCGAGTGCTCTTCTAGCTTTCCCCCGTCTCCAGGCTCCACCCCCGCGCTCGGGCATTAACGGCGGCCGCGTAATTATTTCCGCGCGATTTTCTCCGCGTTACGCCCGCGCGATCCATAAGAATCCTCGGTCGATATCGGTCGACCGGATATCGCGTGACGTTGCTCGACGCAAACTTCGCTCGCGAGAATTTCAACCGCAGGTGTATTGCAGTCGAATTAATTCCCTGGGAGTCGTTCTTCACGCGGGGGTGGGGGGGAGGGGGGCGTAATTTGCGTTCGTCTTGAAGCATCGGGTAATTAAAATTAGTAATTAGAGGCAGGGATCTTCGTTTGCGTTGCTCCAGACTCGAGGCCCCGTTAATTCGCTTCTAATTCCGCGCGAACCTAATGTCTTTTATTCCTCATTTCGGATTTGCGGAAGGATTCGGGCGCCTGGTTCGAAGAAGCAAGAAATTGCTCGCGGTGCATGCAGAGTATGACCGAAATTGATGGCCCTATTCTCAAGACTTCCCGCCGCGAGTAATTTACAGGGAGTCGATGCATCGTTATCTTGCGTTACGACAAAAAAAATTCCTCCCCGTGCTTCGCAAACTACCATTTTTTCCAATGCGACCGCTTATGTATACACGGGTTATCTGGATCGCGGCGCGCCGGTACGCGGGCCATTAAACGGGCTTTCGCCATATTTTTCCTGCCCCGATGTCCCTCAACCCCCCGGGCAACCCCTGCGTTCGCGGTGACGCATCACTGGCCCCGGAGAATTAATTCCCGATAATTCGTCATCCCTTTCGCCGGCGATTCATCTGATCGGGGAGTAGATGGAGTTCCTTCGACGATGGCGCCGCGGGAAAAAGGGGCTCATTAGTCAGCCGGGCCGTGATGAATGCAGCTGCAGGTGTGATGATAATTATGGTCGTTCGCGGACGTTGACGGTCGCGCGTTTAGTGGATTTTTATGTTGCCCGCGGTCGATTCTCCCTTGCTACGAGGAAATACTAATTACTCAAGTTGAAATATGAGTGGGAGGTTTTTCTCCACAGGTGGCGGAGTCTTTAAAGTTCCTTCGCTGAAACCCCGGCTAGAATTTTTTTTTTTCTCACCGTACACGCGTTGTAAAACAGCAAAACCCGGAACCTCGAAAATTCCAACGGATTGGCCAGAGCGTGAAGAGATACATTTAGTAACCCCATTTAGTAACATCAACCCTTCCCTCATCCACAGAGGGGAGAAAGTCGATAGACTCGAGACCAGACGAATGGTGGTTAAAGCTGAGTCAAGGGGAGACGTTTTTCAGATACTGCCTCGTAAAACAACTGGCACGAAAAGGACGTTTCCCCGACCTTCGGCTTTTTCCCCCGTTTCCACCCTGATGAGGGGTGGAGCGTTCCTAATCGTGAAGAGCGTTTGGTATTTATCGAGCGTCGTCGGTCCGAGATTCTTTCAGCGAAGATATTCTGGCATATCCGGTGTTTTACTTCTTGCTTTTGGCTCTGATCCTTTATTCGCGCAAGCATCGCGGAGATAAGGAGACAGACTGAATGGGTTCTCGGTGATTACTTCGATAAATACACCGTGATTTCGCACGCGCTTACATTACGGTTTTATCTCGCGCTTGGGAAGAATAGTTCTCAGAATATGTATCTGTTACGTCCGAGATAGATCGACACAAATAAATAGTCGAATATTTGGTCATTTTCCTAGTCGCTCTTTATTGCTTCTTTGTTTTATTTATTTATTTACGGGAAGGAATTCCCATTGGTGTACAAGTAATTACTAGCAGTACATTAGACGACGAATTAACATATATAAAGAGATTAATAAAATTAAACTATAATTATATATAACGAAGTTAATTAAATATTAGAAAAGGAAACAGAAGACAAATTTCAAACGTATTCATCACAATAGAAAAAGAAGAGTTAAAAGAAATCATAAATTTGTTTCCTGAATAATGAGATAGAGCCGCAGAACAAGTCCAGGTCAATTGCATTTGCTGTCATGCACAGACAGTTAATAGTATCAGAATTTGAGAAATAAGAGGTATAGTTTGCTGGGAGAAACGTTTGCGATTTTATTAAGTAACGTATTGGCGCATATAAATTGACGAGCTCAAGGACTTGGGGACATTTGATGCAACTATGTAGAATTTTGAATAGAAGCATCAAATTAGAAATTGTTCTTCTACTTTCTAAAGACATAAGTTTTAGCCTTTCCATAGCAAGAAGATAACTATGATCGGAGAAATCTCTATGATCTTGACCACAACTGCTACGTGTTTTTTTCTCTATCGCCATAATGTTATGGCGTGCGCTCTTTTGTTTTTCACGTATAAACCCGCGATTATTTGAAAAACTCATTCGGAAAGATAACAGTATCTCCTCTCCCTCTCAAGGGTCATTAAAACGTTAACATTTACAGTCCTCGATTGACTTCATACATTATTCTCCAGTTTGGTAGCATTCAACATAATTGACAAGCGTGGTTAAATATTACGAGTTTGTTAATCAAGATCTGGGAATTACTTTTGGTTTTTCGCTTGATTTAAAAAGCGAGCGGTAGAAAGGGGCCAGGATCGATAGGAAGAAATAGTTGATCAAAGCAGCTCTGTTCGGAACTGGGAAATCGCTTAAGAAACGGCCGATGGTTTGGTATCCCGAGACACCGAGGGGGGGATTTGCATTCCAAAGCGGAAGACTCGCCGTTAAACCGCGAACAATTGCTCCTCTTTGACGGGTATCGCGATTCAGTCGGGCCTCGAACAGAGAATCGTGGCCTCAGTTATGTAAAGCGGGAGCTGGTTGGAAATTTGTTGAGAGTTTCGGAAATTATCCCGGCCTCGGGAATGCTTCCGCTCGGGCGCTCCGCGTCCCTACATTTCCAGTGTTTCGGATTCCGTGATACTTGCCGCGCTGAGAGTTCTTCTTATGGAGTTGCCAAGTATTTTGGCGTTAAGGTTCCATGGATCGGTAGATCCTCACGACGATCCATACACTCTTCAATACTTCACATCCTGTTAAACAAACCCTTTCCACATTGTTCGCTCGTTATTATTTTCTTTGAATAGGGGGTGAGCACACCTGTAGATGGACGGTTTAGTCAATTTCGATCATTATAATAAGATTTTGCTTACAAATATTTATTTTATGAGAAAAATCAGATGCCTTGTACACAAGAAAATGTAAATTTAAAGAAGAAATTAATTTTGTACGAAAGAATTCATTTATTTAAGCATAAAATTACGAAAATTAATGGACCTTAGGAGCTTATAACCAGTAGATGTACGTTTGAAAGAAACATTGTGTACTCGTACAATTTATTTATTGTTTTTATGTTATTGAATTATAACGAAGAACATAATACAAGGAAGAATGAGATTTTATATGTATAACCCTTTTTATTGGCAGTTTAAATCTATTTTTTCTAATTTTAGGTATTCTATTAGAAACTGTATTTAGATTTTCTTTTCAAGTTTCTTCGGTTTGTTTCTTGTTTTATCTCTATTCTTCTTCCTTAACTGTAAATTTTTTTCCAGCATTCCCTTTTTTTTTTTTTCTTTTGAGTTTTCTTCTCTAATCTTTGCTTTTTCTTCTTTTTTCTTTTTTTTTCAATTTTTTTGCTTTCTCGTCACTAATTTTTTTATGATATTCTCTCCATTTAGAGCATGTAATAGCATATAGTAATTGCTGTTTTTTGTTTGTTTTTACTGGATTTAAGTTAGAAAGTCAATACCAATACATGAGCAGTTATTTTTTTAAGTTTTATCATTCTACTTATTTTTGTTTATACGTCTGTTTATAAATTTTGAATGTTATTGACGCAATTATATATTAGAAACCTCTTAAAACTACGTCCAAACACGTTGTTCTGTTAAATCAAAGCACGAGTCCGCTGTGTAGTCTCTAATAAGTAGACTGCGGATGTCTTTGCAAATTTATATTTTTAAGGACCTGGAAAAAGAAAACCAATTTAAGTAAAAGTGTCATTTATCTTCTAAATATTAAATGTATTTCATTTTCGATATTTCATGCATTTTTGCATCTATGCACAATAATGCACATCTTAATGCATTTTGACACATTTAAAATCGCCATAAATGCATAAACATCCGCAGTCTACTAATAAGGAACGAGTGACTATCACATGGCAGTGAAGTACAATTGAATTACGAAATATTGTCTCGCTTATAAAAAAAGGTTTCAATGAAAATGTTGGTTTTATATAATAATAAATGTTTCTTCCACAATATAAAAAAATAATACTATAAATAAAACGTCTAGTTTTTTTATAATTATCGATTAATCTACAATTCGTCCATCTACTAGCGTGCTTACCCTACTTTTATTTTTGAGTTACTTAATACCTTTTGCGAGTACAAATTGAGGATGCATCAATTATTTCCGCTATTCGTGGTTCAAGATTCTACACGATAACCTCGCCAGTAAGACTACTTCATCCCCGTCTCCCGAATTTAACTTTAAAGCCCTTATCCCTCATTTCTCAAGTCGGTAGGGAGAGCCAGCATTACCATCGCTATCAGAGTAGAATGAGGAGGCAGTAACCGACGTTTAGCGGTATTGTGTAAAGCGTGCTCCTCTTAAAACCATTAACCACTCGCTAAGAAAGGAATTTCCATCCCCTCTGCGAACCCACCCTTACATCGGGGCGCTGGAACCGACAGGACGAGGGTTTGGAGAAGTCTTCTAACGGAATGCGGGATTCCAGTTCAGGACGCGAATCCTTGCAGGCTTATTGACACGGGGCGACAGTCGGTACACGTTCGCAGAGGCACGTGATCGTTATCTCGGCTTTCCTCTGCACTTTTAGTTCTCATTGTCCCATGGCGAGAGATTCCCAGAAATTACTAGTAATTGCGACACGCCCTCACATGAACCTAACGCATTCTTTGTTTCCCGTGGCTTGTTCATTTGCCTTTCCGTTCACGATTTCTTTGTGTTGTTGCAGGTGATCACGGCTCTTCTTGCTCCTGGTCGCGTCGAATTGAAAACAAAAAAACCGAGTCCGCGGTGGTGGGAGCTCGGCACTGCATTAAGGTAATTACGTTCGTTTGGTTGAATTGAAAATCGAGACCCGTAATTGCGTTCGTGGAACGCTTCGTCGTAAAGTCCACGCTCGACTAGGTGTTTCCTCGTGTTTCGTTGCGCGAACGCTCGCTTTCTTGCAGCCGCCTTGGAAATGGTAAATGTTTCTGCAACATTCGACTCGGCTTACGGCATAATTAGAATTCCTTTGGGAAAACGCTCTCAGGATTGATAAAATTAATTGTCATCGATGGTGGAATTGTGGAACCTATAATAGAGGAAAAAATAAATTACATTTTATGGGACTTTGGGCAATACAATCTAAAATACCGACTTCTTGAAAAATTATGTGGTTCTATGGTAACTCCTTTCTAAACGTAGAATTGTCATACAGTAGTAGTTCTCCATAAATTTGTCGAATGTACTTTGTAAAATAATTTCTCATTATTTACTAAAATAATTGGCTTTAATTGAAACGTGATATTTCATCGTTAGTTTCGATTTCATGTTTCAGTAATTAATACTCTCTGATTAATTTGTTTTAATAATTTACATTTTAACATGAAAATAAATCATTCGCGAGGTGGAATTATAATTAGTTCGCCTCCTGGGGACGAAAATAATGTTCGAACCCATTAGTCGTTAGTGTTTTATTAAAATGATTCGAGAAATATTTACGGGAGAAATGTCATTTCAGGAAAACAATCAGTTTGCAAACCTTCCATATAAACCGCGTTAATCGCCTTCCACTTTATTTGAATACTTGTATTCGATTCTGATAAGTATTTCTCTGCACATTTGTAATTGTAAAAACTATTTCTTATCCTCGAACGAAACAACCGCAAGATGTACACAGATATTGAAACCATGTTCGCTGTTGTTACCAGCATGCTACATCCTGGGATTCCCTGAACGCAATACACAAGGGTAGACCGCGGCAGTAAATGTTGAAACTAGAAACTTGACAAGGAGTTCAAATCGCGGCGTCTTAACTCCGACCCTCCCATTAGCTATCGTTACCCTCACAACGGGATTCTCTGGTTAAGCGTTGATTTACGCGACCGCCAAAGTTTTATCGGTCCGTCCATCAAAGTGGTCGCTGGGATCCTGCCCAGGAAACGGGGTAGCATCCAACCCCCACGATTTCCTCTTCGATTCCGCGGACTTCGAAGAATCCGGGTTCGGCTTAATCCGTCACGGGGTAAATTTATGTTCCGACTCGATCCGAAGTTCACATCGACGGTTCACCTGGCGGTGGATGACCGTCCCTTCGTTTTCAAACATTTTCTGTCCTCCTTGAACAAGATAAATAACTTCTGCAATATTTGGCGCGTTTCGCGCATTCATCTCCACGTGAAAGCGTAGAACGAAAACGTCGGCGCAGTTAAATTGTTTACCGGTGATACATTTTTGGCAATACGGCTGGTGGGAATAGCAGACGACTGACTCGGATGGTGTCTAAATCATGCCTGCTCTCCGCGTCCGGCCCTATTCTACTGGTCGGGTATCAAAGGAAAGGCAATAAATTCGTTCGCAGATTTGGGTGGAGTCGCATTTATCATTAGACTGGTCGCCGTTCGGGTAAATTCTAACTCCCGTCACGCAACCCGCTAGAAAATCGCCTGTGCCTTCAAGCGAGAACCTTGGTCGCCCAGATTGTTCGTTTATGGCTGAACATACGTAATTCTGCTATTAAAGCGGGTTGGCGGTGATATAAAAGCCTCAGAAAAACCAGGGAAAACTGGGAGAATAATTTGATCTAAGAGCTAAATAGATAGAAATGGAAGAGAAAGGCACAGGGAACCCTTTGAATCCGAAGTTGAAGGGAAAATCCATTTGGGATTCTGTACATCAAACTGACTCTTAGTGCTATAATTTAGATATAAATTATCTTTGATTTTTTTACTTCTTTATCCATTTCTGTCGATTTATATATTAGGTTGTGTAATAAGTTTTGATGTATTCTTTGTCATGAATCTAATTGTCATAAATCTGAAGCTGTTGTTATACATGGTGCAGCAAAAAAACCTTTCCTATTTTAAAGATTAGTAAAATAGGCAGAGTAAATGCATTTCAAAATTTGGTTATACATAATATAGTCTGAAAGTATAGAGAGTGCAGTTTATTTTCATGTAGTTTTGGCATCTTTCACGTGCGATTCACAATTGAAGTCAATTGTTGAAGCTTTTTATCACTTGATGAATCATTTGCGGTGGTATAATTACAATTTCCCAGCGTTTAGCAGTTTCTGGATCGTGAATAGTTTATGGTTATGGTGAACCACAAATTTTAAGAAAGAAATTGGAATATCAAGTTTTAAACGTTGAACAGTTTCTACAAATTTTCTTGACCGATTTATGATTTCTTTTTCTGGGACTATTTAAAGGCCGAGGTGTACAAACAGCAATCAAAAATCGCTGAAAACCTAAAAGAACTATTGACAATGTGAAAATTGTTGTACGGCAAGAAATTCCAACTGCACCAAAATTTTTTGTTAATACCAAAGTTTCAAAAATCGACTCCAAATGTGATTCGCAGTTGGAAGCCATTATCTCAAAGATATATTCAAAGCTACATAAAAATAAACTGTAGTTTAAGTACTTTTGCAGTATATAACCCAACTTTAAACTGCATTTATCTTACCTGTTTTATGGACCTTTAAAATACAAGAGATCTGTCGCATCCTGTACCAGTTTTAATGGACAAACATTGTGAAAGGTAAACAGATGGTGCATATATCATTGATTAGGTAAGTTCCGGCTACAATTAGTAGTATTTAGTATTATCCTATAGAATAGCGGCAGGACTTATTACAGAACTGAATAATAGCAGACAGTAAAATAATTTGCTTTCTCTTTGATACTTTACACAGATTCAGAAAAGCCATCAACCATCTCTAAGACTCCTATTGCCGAACCTTAGAGTATCCGAAAAGCTACAAAGAAGCCATTATCGTTCGCATTACCATCGCGAGAACTTTTCCTCGCGATCTCTTGAACGGCCGTAATGGAAGAACCAGCGGAACTTAATTACCAGATTATGTGCCGCGATGTCGCGATAATGCAAGTTTCCCTTCTTTCCCCCTTAATTAGCAGCGCGCAACGAGAGGGTTTTGTCGAAGGGGAATTTCGGTTTCGTTGCAGTCCCACGGGTTGATCTGCAATGCGCAATGCGACAGTTAAAAAGGTGAAACGTTTACAAAGGGGCCGCGCGTCCTCTGACGCGGCGTCCGCCCAGCGCGGGACTTCCGATGCGAAGAGCGGTCCGGCCAATTAAATCCACCATTTGTCTTCGAGAGTCGTCTTCTTCTTTGGTAATCCGCGGTCGGGGTGAAACTTTTCCACGGCGTGTTTCCACCGACGACCCGAATGCTTAGGCGTCCTGCTCCTATCTCGCTCCCGCGCGCGCCGTCGGTTCCCCGCGGGGAATAAAGAACCAAAGTCGTTTTCCTCCGGCTTCAAATTGACCTGGGACCTGCCTCTCCACCCCGGCCTCATAAATATTTAAATCTAATGAACTTTACAGGCCGTGTAGATTCAAATCAGGGCTTCCTTGTAGCCTTTTCCTTATATATTATTCGAGCGGCGCATAACGTTGATCGAGGATCGGGCCCGCCGCGGCGCAGCGTCCACCTTGGGGACGGGCGTCGGTATGCTTGCAAAAGGGAATACAATTTTTTGACGCGAAATAACTAGCCGTCGAGGGTGAACGTGGTCGCTCCTGGATATCGTCCGGTCACTTCCACCGCTTTGTAACTTGAGAACCAAGGATATCGGTTTCGTCGGTTCACTCGTCGGGATAATCTCTTTTCCAATTTTCGCGCTCGCGTATAGAATTTGCTGGGTAACGCTTGGTCATTTTCTCGCGGTGGATGCATCGACCGTTCGTTAAATAAAGGCACAGGGGTCGAAAGGAAGGTGAAAGGGGAAACTGGAGTCACCCCTCGATTTTAGAATTAATGTTAATTTAGAATTAATAAATGTAGGTCCGTTCTTTGTCTAACGCCTTACCTTGGCGCTGGAGATAATTTTCTAATAAGAAAGGGTTCGGCCGAGCTTTCTACTTTTTCTAGTGTGCGTTAGAAAGACGTGGAATCTTGAGTGTAGTTTCAGACATCCCCGCAGAGGGTGAACTAATAGAGGTGCGCAATGGAAGATCGTAGGGGCGACGTCGATTGTCTGTCTGAGAGGGTGGTTAAAATTGTTTGCGCAGTCGGAAGTCAACATACTTCTTTTAACCCTCTTACGGTCTTTAGATCCTCTTCGAGGCAATGATACGTTATATTTCTTTCAAGGAATTGCTTCGGTTTTGTGAAAAATGTAGGAAGATTTTAGTGCTGTTATCTGAACTGGTTTTTCTTTCTTTGACAATTTAGTAAAACTTCATCTACATTCCCAATAAGGCGAAAATCATAAAAGTTTTATTTAGGATTTTCAAGAAGGATATAAAAACGCTCCAATAAATCTTCAATGTAACCGCGTTGATGTAACTGGATTGTATTTTCCGATCGCTTGAATTCGATTCCCAAACAACACGTAAGGCTGTCGAAGTCTTTTATCTCGAAGTTACGTTTCAGATGATTTTTAAATGACTCTATTTTGTTTAAGTCACGTGAGGCGATCGATATATCGTCTACATATATTAGTACCAGCAGGATGTCACGACCATGCTAGTAGAAGTATAATACATTGATACAACTGAATATTCACGTCAGTATCAAGATTGACCTAAGTTCCTGAAATTTAATCGCCTTCGGTGCAGACCGTCGCGTCACAGACTGATTTGTACTACTGATTAACTCTTCTAACTGCTTTAAGACGGCTAATAATAGCATATTTATTACTTACCATATATAGATAACTGATTACATAAGCAGAGAAGGGATGATTCTACATGAAAAAGTAAGTAGAAAACTTAAAACAATTTAGGAGAAAAGTTAGTTTAATTTCGGAAAAAAATTAACTTAAAATATTTGCTGGATGCTTATTCATTCATGTCTTAATTTAAAAGGTTTCAAATAATATTTAATAAAACATAAAATTATTGTACAATAAAATTAATACTACAGAGATTATTGAAAATAATTTAAGAAGGCATTCATACAAATCGTTTTCGAAGAATAAAATTGAATTTGTAACAATTCTCGTAAAATTCTTAATTCTATAATAAAAATGTATAATAGAAATCTGAACCAACTAATTAATTTACAGTAAACTCCTTTAATTCGCGGTATATCCAAACGCATGTGTATTTAGTGAATATACAAAAACGATTTTCTCTGTCTCTCTCTAAAAAAAAATGATCCCACATATAAAAAATATCCGTCTTTGACTTAACATTTCATATAGAATCACCTTTCTCTCAGTTATACCATTAGTTACCAAGGATTCTGCATATTAACTACTCTAATAAGCTACACAAGGTATTATACGTAACTAAGATAAACGACATAGAAATCGCGGTTGTCCCGCAAGTTAGAATTACAAATCTTCCACCAGTTTGCGGTTTCGCCGTCAGCTAGAATGAAATTTCTGACCCCTCGGGGTTGATCTACGGTAAAAATTGCTTCGTGACCGAGTCGGATCGATGTAAAATCTGTACCGGAAGCGGCGCAGACTTTGAGTAACGGTTCGCCGTGATTGCGCCCAGGTTGGCAGCGCGGCGCGCTTATTAAGACTCGGTTTGTAAATAACGGCTGTGTCGGTGGGGTCGGTTGGGTTCGGGGCGAAACGCCGAATTCAGAAAGGGTTTTCGAGGAGGGGGGGACACAGAGCGGTAAAATTACTGCGCGTCGTGGAAATTTTGCTTTATCGGCCCGACGGAATTACGGCGTCCTGGGCGTGTTTGCGACGACTGCCGCGAATCCTTCCTCTGTTTATAAACGTCGCAATAAGGAGCACAATCTTCCGTGACTCTTAAATTCATTCCCTGGGCCACACGCGACCCTTTGCCCTAATTTATCGTCCTCGTTTCCGACTACTGTGCCCGTCGTTTGTCTTCTTTAACGGTTCGAAAAGTTTCCTTTAGTCCACGGCGTTAGGAACGGTTCCCCGGCGCGCCTCCTTTTCCCCGTGACCGATCCTTTTAATTTCGCGCACCCCTTTTCCATCACGGAGTTAGCAACACGTTCCTCGTCCGAGCAGAGGCGCGGCGCCGTAGACCGAAACCGGCGAACCGGTTTCCCACGGTAATTTCAGTTTTTCTTGCGCGCCGCGGAGGACGAGGACGACGCCTCGCTTTCTCGATCAACAATTTTCCGAGCGGAATTACGGGGTCCGTCGAAAGCGGAGGGAAAATGAATTTCCCTGAAAAGGGAGAGAACGCCTGGGCGGGGCTAAGAAAATTCTACCGAGCGCCGGAGCGACGCGGCCGCGCTAAAATTCCACTCCATTTTCTTGACAGGATCATAACAAATACTGGGCGCGTCTAACCGACAGCGAAGAAGCATTACCGACAGCTACACCGGCCAGGGCAGCAGCAATATTGAGCTAGCCGCCGGGTCCACGTCGTAATTAAAGCACTGAATTATTCCTCGGCTTGCTGAAGCTGGTGTGAACGTCGTTAGCGTCGACGACCAACTCGCCCCGTAAACATCAGCCCCTCCGTGAATTATATGCTCGCCACTCTTCCGCCGACCCTTCGGCCAGTGTCAATATTGCTCGCGTTGCTTTTCTCCAATGCGCTCCTCGCAGAGGCACAAGGAAAAATAATCCTCAGTCTTTTCGTTTAATTCCTGGAGGCTGCGACTTTCACCTCACCCCTTCGATTCGATCTCTTTCCGTCGCATTATCTTGCTCCGACTCGCGCCGGGTTGTAGATTTCCTTGACTGCCCGTTCGAGTCGTCGCACAGTGTGTCGCTCAATGGACAAAACCCAAAAATCTGAAGTGCTTAATTCACAATCTGTTTTATCTTAAGATGTTAAGAAAGGAACGTAGAAGGAACGTTTTAATACTACCCATCAAGTTTTATGAATTTACTAATTTGTTGCCAAAATTGATATTAAAAGTTTATTCCAAATTTCGGTGTATTTCTTCAAACACATGCCATTGGCTAAATGCATGTGTTTTTCGTTTGATTTTTATACATCGTATTTGGTACTACAATCCTTTTAAAACTACAGAGAAAATTTTTTACAATAATAATAATTTATTCGAATTTTTAATGTTAAATGTTTATCCCCTTTGAGAAGACTTTTTAAAAAAAATACCACAAAATACCTCCGTAATTTTTTTTCTATTAATTTAGGAAACATTAAACTTTATATTAGCGTTAACTTTAGCTGCCCGAATTTCCTCGAAACGAAGAAAATAATTAAAATTATCATTATCAAGACAGTCACCGTTCGGGCCTTTAGCGATTAGCATTTGAGATTGTTTCAGCTAACGTTCAGCTTTTCTTTTCTTTTCGTTTTCTTGTTGTTGTATTTTGAAATTTTAATAAATGAATGTAGGTCTTACAATTTCAACGTTTGTAACGATTTGTAAATAAATATAATGTTCACGTAGTACGATACCGTATAATCCTCCCCACAATTTTTCATGCATTTCCGTCAATTTTATAAAAAAATGTTTTAAACCAAAGTTAGACGGTTCTTAATTGATAATACATTTCAATAATAAACATTGCCGAAAAAGTTTTTATTTAATTAAAAATCAATATCTCCTCAACAATTTTTTATATAATTGTATATTTGTCATGCATTAATCGATGTATTCTTGCATTTTCTTCAAAAAAGTATTAAGGTACATGGGTAAAAAATTAAATAGTTTAGAAGTTATGAGTTTCGTTCCGAACATCCATGTACACGACACACTGTGCGTCGACCCTGATAGACTACGTTCCAGGGAATGGCTGTCATTTTCGAGAACATTACATTGATATCGATCTCATAGCTGCTGCGGGACTAATACTGGCTGAATCGATTACCGCGAACGATTCGACGTTTTCTTCAAGATAGTTCATTACAGTCATTAACCGTACGACGTAATACAATCGTATCGTGATATGTAATTTCAGGAGGTTTTGAAACCGTATCGAAGCGTGGAATATTTCAATTACGCGTTTTGATAAGCGGAGGCACTCCGATCCGAATTTACCTTCGCGGCGAATGGCTTTTCGGAATGTCCAATAAATCGCGGAACAATACGCGCGGATACCTGATCCGAGCGCATCAGTCCGTCAAAATTAATTTGTACCATTTGTCCAGCGGTACTATGTACACGAAGCCTCGATCCCTTAAATCTCTCCAACAAAAGCCGTGATCGTTTGTCCGACGCCATAAACTTCCAGCAAAGTTGAGCCCGCCGTCGCTTCAATTACCATCGCGCGGAACGGAGCGCGACAAAGGAGCGCGATGCGAGGAAATTCATCGCTCGAGCGAATATAAATATTACATCGCGTTTCACGACGCGTTCACGGGATCCGTATTTACGATTTCGTTGATCGACGTCGACGACACCTCCTGATTGATGTATCGCGCGAATTCGCGGTGCGAGCTCGCGCGAACCGAATTTTCGTCCGCGACGCGGGATTATTTTCCGCTGAAATCGCAACTCTTTTACCCCGGTCGACGACCGGCATCAATATTAATTCATATCGTTGACAGGCCGACGATGCGACCAAGCCTGATGTAAATACGTCCGCGTGAAATAAACGCACGAAACATATTTGCCGGCCTTCTACCCTCCGGTCTCCACCCATTCCCTCGTGTCTCTCTCGTGTCAATACTACGCTGAAAGCCTCCGCTGGTAGCGGCTGCCAGTGGTTTCCCGACAAAACGACCATAGGAATGAGCTCTTATTTACCCGGAGGCTCCGTCACTTTTCTCTCTATCGTCGGAGGCACTTTTCGACGGTACTAATTCGCGGAATCGTCAGAGAGTATCGCGGGTCTAGGGATTGCGGGCAAAGTAGTGCGCGAATATTCTTTGACCCTCTGCGGCGCGAGTTTCTGGGGGATGAAATGGTAATTTTGGGGGAAATGGGGAGGAATTTCACAAAATTCTTTTAATTATTCTATTGCAGATTGAACGACGCTCCCATTTTTTATATTGAGACATTTAAATTGTTAGCTTGATGTTTGATTACCGTGATAGACAATTGCCTTTCACTTTTTGGGACTGAGAAACTAATATTCCTGAGAAGAGTAAATTTTTGGGGTTGAACAAACTTCTACAAAAACCATCAAAATTAAAAAGAAATAGCTGTTACATGTAGCAGGGACTTATACCGAAACCGAAATAACCGGTATAATACCGGTATTTCTCGGTTATTTTGGAGATATTTGGGAGATATATCCAAAATAACCGAAAAATACCGGTATTGTACCGGTTATTTCGGTTTCGATATAAGTTCCTGATATGTAGTAGAAACTCTATTAAATGTGTGAAAGAATATTATCAATTTTGACAGATGAGAGGAATAGTGACGATTATTAATAGTATCTAGATGAAAACATGTCTTCTACAAGGTATAGAAAAATCGTAAAATCTTAAATATATAAGTAGCTCAATAAAATGAAATTGCATACACATTTGCATACTGTAAGCAGAATTCCACGAGATCCTCATAATGTACAGATTCGCAACTGCTATATGGCTTACTAAAAAATAAATATAGCACCAGAATAGCGAACGATTCTACAATGATACGACGCTTGCAACGCTCTTCCCGCTCCATCCGCAACACGGGGATCTTGACACGCGTCATCGCGCATTTGAATCTCCCCCGTTGCATACTCAGAATCGCTCGTCCCACCCCTCCCGGCACTTAAGCCTGAATGCAGACAGCACTTGCAGTTCGCCTGGTCTACAATGCTCTGCGATCTACATCCGCCGCTGTTCACAGCATGAGCGTTTGTCTGAACACAAACAACGGCGCGGTGCGCGCATAGTCCCTCCCGATAGAATATCGTAGAATCCCGGTGGACGAAATTATATCTAAACGCGGCATTCATAAACGACTGACGCCCCGCGCGATACAACCCCCGAGTTTATGTACAACAGAACGCGTCGCGTTAACGTTGAATAATTAATCAGCGAATCCAGTGTAATCGTTATCATCGAGCCGCTCTAATCCCGTCTGCTTTACATATTTTCCACGCGACGAATTAGCCCGTGTCACATGTTTAACTGCGTTAGACGCACAGTGTCCACCGGGCCGGACAGTTTATCGATACCCGCGATCGATACACACATATAGAAGCTTACTCTCGCGCGATCCGGCCGGCCGAATTATCAGGTAAAGGGGTGCGGCGACCGGAACGCGCGGCTCGGCGGTTTCGCCGACACAGGTGTCTCGGCCCGTCGTTGTACAGACAAAGGCGACCGTCGCGAAGACGTTGCGTAATTGCGCAGCCATTGTTATCATCGGCAAACATTGTTCACCGGGACGCGAGTCAACGTGACTGCGCCCGGGGCGGCAAACCAATTTCGCGCCGCGTTGCCAGTAAGTCCAATTAATTACATCGGTAATTACATTCTCCAGGGCGACGGCGGCATCGTCTGCGGGATCCTCGGTTCGCTCCGCCTCGATCCCGGCTTTTATTCCCTCCGGAGAATGCACCCTTCGTCCGCGGCGACCCCCGTCGAACCGCGCCCCTATTAAAGGGTTTGTTTTCATTTAAGGGAGCTCCGCGGGGGACGCGGGAAACTTTTTAACCGTGGGCTAATAACATTGAATATTAATGAACCGGCAGCTTTTTTCGCTCGATTCCCGCGCGGCTCGCTCAGGCGCTAATGAACGAGGGATTTCAAGATTTTCGTTTTGAACGCAGCTGTTTCGTCGACTGCCGATCGCTCGATAATACTCCGAAGTTTGCAGCACGGTAATTCATCACATTAACGAAGGCTAAAATGGTGCTTTCTTATGTAGAGAACAAGATGAAACGGAACGCCGAAGAAACTGGTTACGAAGATAAAAGTGTTTTACTGTCGGGATATTTAACTACGGGAGGAATAATTTACTTTCTGATTGGTATAAGCGGCAGAGTGAATGACTTCAAATGTATCTTCAATGAATTTTCGGTTTTTAATATTATAAGTAGACTGCGGAAGTTTGTGCAGTAACAATATGCAGTGAATATGCAGAGTATATGCATGATACATGTATACGTTACATCTATAGAGACTAAAAATTCATACAATTGTGTTTAATGAATGTAATTAATATGAGAAATACATTTTTTAAATTATTATACAGGATGATCCGTTTAAATAAGAGCACCTAAATATATTTTCGAATTGTGATGATGCAAACCATATTTGTTACATAATATGAATCGCATCGAGGCGATATACGCGAAGAATTTTTTTATTAAATCATGTAATTGATTAAAAAAAAACGCATTTAGATATGTTTAATAGCATGACCTTGAAGGGACCTTGATCTCAACAAATTAAAGTTTTGCGTAAAATTGATGTGTATCGAAAGCGTAGGTTCAATCATTTGCAAAATTTTCGGTACCAAGTCATTTCAAAATCATTGTGTGGAACATAGTTGTATGTGTTTTGATCTCAATTATTGAATAGTAAAAAACATTTGGTTATTCCAAGTAATGTAAAACAAGAAACATTATACTATTCCCAAAATTTCGGCAAGTTGAGGGTGAACTCAACCTACACAGACTCACATTTTTTGTATCTGTACAAATAACAAAAGAACCAGAGGTATCAGAGTTAAGTGAGACACTCTGCATATGCAGGATATGCAAGGTATATTCAATATGCAAAATATGCAAAATAAAAAAATATGTTTTTGAAATCCTCTAATAATGGAACATATTTCTGTCAAAATCTCGTTCCTTTAATCCATTTCCCTAAAATATGCATTTGCATGAACTTCCGCAGTCTAATTATAAGACATTCAGGTATCTTGAATGGGAACATTTAATTCTGAAACTCGTATCAAAAAGCTCCAAAATTATTCGTTGTATCGATCTCTTTAATTTTTATATTTGGATAAGGAACGAGGGATCGGGCCATTGTGCGCGGGCGACAATGCTTTTCCATCCCCTTGACGCCTTCCCCGTCCTCGCGGGAAAAAGAAGTCGAAGCGGAAGTAGTTCGAAACGCGGGTATTTCGGAGTCCGCAGGGATTCAGTAATGGGAATTAAAGCGACTGGATCGTGGGATTTTCTTGAGGGTGCGAGGGGTGTGGTTCTCTTGCGCGGAATCGCACACGTAACAGGTGGAAGATTTAATATCGCCGAGGTACGAGTCGCGTTATTAACCCGATCGTTGGTTGAGGCGCGGAAGAAGTTGACCACGTTAAATTGCTTCTTGTCGCGTTTCGATTGCGTCAATCGAATAGCCGATAATTATTCAAACCGGCAAATCGCCCGCGGACGACGCGCCGAGATTCGCTTTGCGATACGCGTCGCGGCCATGAATATCGTCACATTTATTTGCCCGACACAAATATGGATTCCCGATCAAAGCGCTTGCGGCGGGAGCGGCTCGGCTCTAATTACCAGGGTTCACGATCTACACAGCGCGCCCCCGCTGAAAATTAGAATCGAGGACCCGTCGAGCAGATTACACGTGTCCGATATTGAACCAATCGCCGACCATGGACACCGATTAATTTCCTTAATCCCGGATAGATTAGCCGGAGGAAGCTGTACGGCACAACCGGGGTCCTACGACTCGCGATAATGCTCCCCCCCCCCACGAACAATCTTAATCGAACGCCGTTGTTCGACTTTCCCCCCCTCGACGACGCCTCCAATTCCATATCTCCGAGCAATTAATTGGATCTTGTATCTCTGGACAATCGCCCAAATCCTCCTCTGGGATTGCCCTGCCGCGTCATGTCCCGGCGACGAGAACTAACGGAAGTGGAATGTGTTGCTCACCTCTTGTGTTAACAGGGGTAACATCAGTGTGTTCTGTTCGAGTGTCAACACCCTTTTGCGGGGCTGGTGTGCAGATTTCAATCGGCGTTTGCTGAATAGTGGATATAGGGGTTGAACAATTTGGAGCAATGCTACCTGAAGCAATGACGTTGCAAACGTATATCTGTGGGTAGGAGCAAGGAGTGCCATTATAAAATTTTTGTAAAAATTAGTTAAATTATATTTCATTTCAACAGATATTCTTAAGTCAACCTTAAAACTGCAATTTTACAGCTATTTGATTACAAGTTCGCAACCAATCAGCTCGACTATTATCGATTGTCCAGGCCTCACCACGTGGAGATTGCTGCAAGTGGAGACTCAGGGAGAGATAGATGGAATCAAAATTCTATCGACCTCCGTTTACAACAATCTTAGAGTCTAAACCTTAAACTAGCGAACCTTAGAGATGGACGAAATCAAATTTTTATTCATCTCCTGGGTTCTAGTTTTAATTTAAAGAACTGCCAAATCTATATCCGCAGCGCAAAATATTTTTTAATCGCTTCCATATAGTATAACAGTCCTAAAAAGTTGCCACCGCGTCTAATCAAAAGTTCACGTCGCAATTAAAGATGAAATTTCCCATGGAACACTTGCGACCCCACCAAAGTTCGTCCCATATTTCGCGTAAAGTTGATTGGTGGATGGGACGCGCATTAATTTAGATTAATTCAAGACAAGTAAAACTAGGGGCGAAACTAGTTCAACCGCTGAGCCCTCAAGAGAGCTTTGAAATCTAAGCACCACTTGCCTTGCCGCTTATTGTATAATATATGAGAGGAGCGATGCCTTACGACAGGAATCATTTATTCGCGGTCGTGCGAGGGGTGTCGCGGTGATCAACGAATGCGAAATCGCGAAAGCGGCCGTTTTGGGATTTCGTGAGCAGTCGGTCCACGGTTTTCCTCATCTCCGTGATTTCAATTGAAATATATGTACATTCGTGCTTTGTGGCTTCGCAGAATCGTTTATTGAGTTTAACTCGGCGTATATGATTAATGGAGCGCCCCAAAAAGAATTTTTAATTTCGTTTCTGGGCGTTGAGGTGCGAACACCGTGCAGATTTAACGTACAAGGTGTTCAATATTTTACGTCTCCGTGACAGACGCGACGATATTTTCGGACCGAAGCTGTGCTCGCGCGGTGTGCGAAACACTCTATACTTTTGACGCGTGAAGTATTTTCTGTATTTTTTCTCCTCGCGCCAAAACGATTGATTCAATATTCTACGGTTGAAAAAACGGTCGAGCGAGCACAGTTTTGCGTGACAAAAACGCTGCGAACAAAAACCCCTGAGTGATTCTTTTAAAACTGGTGCACGCGTCCCATTGTTTCGCGTTCTCCGGCCTCGCAACCGCCCCGCGCTAGTTTTCATCCATTGTGCTAAGATGCAGGACATCGCGAAATCCTCGTCCCATCGCAGTCGACTTCGTCCATGACGGGTTGTCCCTTCCAACTCTCTCTCTCTCTTTCTCTCCCTGTCGAGTCAATAATGTTTCGCGTTTCATCTTCTGAAGGAATACCTCGCTGCAATCTTCGCAGACTTTCGCGAAATAACGTTTCCTCTAGTGTACCCAACGTTATTTGTCTTTCCGTGCCCGGTCGGCGGCAATATCATGCGAGGTCATAGTTAAGTGGAAACGAGGTCGCAGACTCGTAGCGTTCAATTTTGGGAAGCGTTCCGTCGGCTCCCGAGGAGGCAAGCTCGACCAAATTTAGCCGGGGCGCAATCAAATGTTTTCGCAACTCCTAAGCGTAACCGTGGAAGATTCGACTCGGTGGCTCGCAGAATTCGCGGAACGTCCTCGTCAAATAAACCACGTGACTGGGAAACATGCGAGATTTGATACTTCGTCGCGCATTGTCGTGCTCCCATACTCGCCGTGATTCAAATAGTCTGCGACGATCTTGGGAATTTCTTGCGTCACGTTGTTGGAAATTGGTGCAGGAAACCATGTCGATTGCGATTTAACGCTGATGCTGCATTGAAGTTTTTTAGATATTTAGAAAATTAAAGGGGAAGGAAAGGATCTGCAATCTAAGAGTCTAATCATTGGGGGTTTATTTTTGAAATTTGTAGTTTAGGACTAAAAACAATTGGACACTGAAGGGATTAAATAGTCTTTTTATTATTTACATAGTGGTGCATTTTTGAAATTTTTCATTTTGTTCAAGCTAAAAATTATGATAAAAGTTACTAATCATATAGTTTAGATATCACTTCAAATAATTAGCTTGCGTTTGAATCGCTACAACGTTCACTGACTCGAAAATGTTTTGCCGAAGTCGGCGATATCAGAACGCGATTTTCTACTTATTAAGTCATCCCATAAATAATGCGATTCTCTGTTTTACATTTTGTCTAAGAAAACTAATTCCTTAAATAAAAATTTCCAAGATTAAATGTAAAATAGAAAATGATTGCAGGAAATAATAAGCAACATAATGATAATTCGATATAAACAAACATTAATCCTTTTCATTATCATTATTTATGGGATAATCCAATATTTTCCTATATAACCAGCCAAATTTTATAAAAGAAAATTATTCAGTTCATTAAATCAGATCAGGTTTATTGTGGTTGAAAAATAGTTTTTGTTGTTGCTTAATAAATAATTCGTTCCTCTTAGAAATCAGATTTATTATAATTTCAATTATTAACACATTATATAGGGTGCGCCAAAAGTATGGAAATGGTAAAATATTTCGAAAACAGAACCTTTTTGAGAAAAATGTTTTAGAGTAATGTTTTAGGGTTTTAAAAATTCTATTAAACGGACGTATCCGTTTGACCTTCAGAGGAACGGTCAAGGTTATGTCAAGGTCAACATGATTTTTTTAAATGAAACACCCCATTTTCTATCATGCAGTGTTAAAGTTGACGATGAGACCTTTTCAAAACACTAGCTGATGACCTATTTCTGTTGAAAATTGTTTGAGTGCTGAGCTTATCTATCGCCATATTGTTAAGGTACAACTCAAGATCCTTCACAAATAGTTCTACTAAAAGAACCTAACAATATCCCCCACCGTCAGCAATTTCTCCGATTTCCCTATAATCTGAAAATTATCAAGCGACGTTCGCAAGGTTGTCGACGCAGTTGTCGAAGGAAGAATCGTCAGTAATTCTTGCCATCCCTCTCACGTCGTTGATCTCTCCGCGAAGCCCGGTCACAGATTTACGAAGGAAGAAAATCATTCGATGCAAGATAGCGACATTCAAGAAGAACCGATTACGTATTCTACCCCGGACGTTCTTCTCCTTAGGGCTCGGTACCCTTGCTCCAATCCTTCCCTGTCTGTCGCACCCTTTTCTCGCCCATCGTTACACTTGTTTTGTACAGCCAGCGACGAGCCAGAGAATCCGTGTCAACACAGAGTCATTTGCATTTGGTTCGTCGACGAGAAGAATCGCATCGTCTTGATTCCCATCCCTCCTCCGAAACACGCCCAGGGGGCGTGAATTAGAGCCAAGCTTAGCAATTTCGTTCGTGACTTCGAACAGAAGTGTATCCCGTGACATATTTGCGCGAACGCATCGAAATTATTTACGGTTAATTCCTCGTTACTCTTTCGCCGTCGTCCCGGGACGGCCCGGCGCGCCACCCGTCCGCGAGTTTGATAACTTCGTCGGCGAGCGGGAAAATCTACTCGGCCCCGAGATCATAATTTATTTTCCAGATTCTCGCTAAGAGGACTATTAAGTTCATCAAGCGGGGGATAGCCGCGGTAGATGGGGACGATAAGGAAAGAGTAAATGAGAAAAGGGGATGATTTATCATGTTCCGCGGACCAGCCTCCTGGCAAATAATAAGATCTCATTTAACAGCTTGAAATTTCCGTTTAGCAAATGGTAAAAATGTTATCGGTGTGCAGGAAGTTCTTTATATTCCTTAGATACAGTATTCTCTCGCTATAAGCTCGCCGTTTTCGTCTCTTCATCGAGCCACTCTTCAATTTCACTGTCATCATTGACGGCGTACAAAAAGCTATCGATTCCATTATTCCATTACCTTCACGAACATGTGCCTTGCACATATTATTGCTCGATGAAGCGACGAAAACGGTAAGCATATAGCGAGGGAATACTGTACTTATAGGGTAGATGCACCAATAAATGAACACGTTACCAGTGAATGAACATTATACACGAAAACACTACTACTACAACTCCCTTCCTCAAGAGATCCGATCTCTTCCTACGCATAAATCCTTCAAAGCTGCCTGTAGCAAATTCATCCATACTCATTTTGCCTAATCTCTCTTTCTCCTTCTCTCCTTTTGTCCTAGACTTATGCATTAGCTCACTACTTCATTAGTTCTAGTTTAGTTTTAAGTTTTAAGTTTTAAGTAAATGTTCATTTGTTCACATTCGGGTTAGGTTGCAAAACAGTCTATGACTGAACCTCGCCTTTACCGCACGAATTGTACATGTTCTTGTCCTAACACAACACAATTATGGTAATAAAGACGTTAATAATAATAATAATAATAATAATAATAAAACTGATAAAATAAGCTATTGAACGACATATGGCGCGAAAATGGCTTCAATATGAAATAAAGAATTGAAAAAATTCAATGTTAAGTCATGTACTTATTTTATTTGTTTTCGTGTATCATGTTCATTCACCGGTACGTGATCAACTGTTGGTGCATCTACCTTAATACCAATCCCCTGATATTTGTGTTCTATTTAAATATTTAAGAAGCCCATTTCCTGGACCCGAGAAGGATTTATCAGGATGCTTTAAAGACTCTTTAAAAAATGTTTAGAGCACCCTTCGAAGATCCCCGCACGAGCCATATTCCCTTTCCCTTTCTACGCAGCTACTTTCTCTGCTCTCTCGTTCCCGCTCGCCGCGAAGACGGATTTGCGTAATCCAACTTTTTCTCCAACCTACTGAACTTCCCGCGAGAGTTCCTGATACCCTTATATCCCCGCTCCCTCGCACTTTCCAATCCTTTCGGTTTGTCTTCCGCCCGCTAAACCGTTTCACCTCCTCCATCCGCTCTCGCACCACTCCGCCACAACCGCTATCGTTTCGCGCGTAAATGCATTTTGCGTTTCTAATGCGGCTTGCTCCCTTTCCTGCCCATTATCGCAATATCAATTTGCGCTGTCGCCGATTACGGACGCGTCCCAGATATAGCACGTTCCGCGGATCTCCGCGCTCCGCGTCCCGGGAATCCCGTCCCGTGCACAAATACCGAAAGTCAAGGGTGCTTTTAGCTACCCGCGACGCTTCGTTTGCTCGTCACGGGCTTTTCCACGGAGCCGTACTCGCCGGGCACGACAAAGCAACGAATGCTCGACTAAAGAAACTTGGAAGAAACGCGGGGCGGGTTCGGAGGCAGACAGCCCCTCGACGCTACAGCCCCCGCACCCCGTGTTGAACTTCACGGTTGAAGCACGGGACGAGGCCGCTGACCGTGTATTGTTTGCGACGATTGTCAGCTCGCGAGGGCGGGAATGATTAAACGGGGAACGGGTTCTGTTTACCTGCGACAAACACCGTTGCATCCGTGCTCGTCGAGGGGATCCGGCAGACCCGGTTGCGTACTGATCGCGTCTCCATGCCCTTTCTTCGCGAAACCAAACACCGTCGTCCGTTTTCTTGCCCCGCGTCGAAGCCTGGTCCCACACTCCCGACTGTGACACCGTGAATATTAATTCCGATGTGCGTTTAGCCACCGCCATTTGGAAATTCTCGTCTGCCTTTTCCCATCGTGCAATTTTCTCTCCAACCGATCGCGTCCGCAATTATCCACAATTTCTAGCGCATCTTGGAATATTCCTTACAGAATATTGCGACGACTGTTGGATCGAGACGCGAACAGGATGGTTCTTCGATGCTCACTCGCTCGCACCGTGTAAAGCTCGCGAACCCGCGGCGATCGCCTCCCGAGGAAACACGCCTGACTGCAACCCAGTCACGTACGTTCGAAATTCTCGCCGGGAGAGACTGAAATTTGTCATAGCGGCGCTAGTTCGAATGTTTATTCAATTTTCGAGCGGAGCTCGAGGAACGCGCTGCGCCTCGTCTGCCGGTTCGCGAGACAGTGATATGTGGCTTTAACGATATACAAACCCCGACGTTTCGAGAGCTTCGCGCGTAGGGGCTGATTTATCGGCGGGGGGAGCTTGTAGCGATAAAATCTTGAACACTTCGTGACTCCGATCGTCACTGATATTTGTAAGGGGGCGGGACTCGGCGAAAAGAAGGCGCGTGCTATAAATTTGCAAGTTTTCTATGGGGACAGATTGTCGTGGGTTACGTTTTTCGGTGGTGTTCATTCGCTATCGATGTCAGGGGATTTTTATGTATTCTCTGTCGTAGTGAAATTAACTGTTTTTTTGGTGGGATTTTAAAATGATATTACGGTATTTGGTTACAGAGAAGAATGAAGGTTTTGTTATTTATTTAACGTATTTGGCTTTCGTTGTTGTCGCTTTTATTTGAATTTCAATTGTGAAATGTGATTTAAGTTGAAAAAAAAATATTGTAGAAATGCAATCAACATGGTGGTAACTGATTAATTGATCCGATAATTGACCCTTTCAATCAACAAAGCAGGTCGATCAATTTTCAGGTATGCTGCGTTTATTTTCAGGATTATATTACAGACTCTGATCATCATATTAGGATCACTGAAAATTCTCGATATTTATTATAATAGATTCTATGTTCTTATTAGTCAAGTTGAAATAGGAAATTTCCCTTTCAGCTATTGTTGGCAAATAAAGTCTGTTATCAAAATCTACATAAGTGATTAAAATTGGAAAATTATGAAAATTTGATTAGAATTAAGAGAAATTGTTAAAGAATTTATGTGTAGGCATTGTACAGTAAAATGTAATTTATCCAACTCTCAGTTATCCCCAATTTTCGTTATGCAGAGTTTCGATTATTTAATGAATTTCCTACTTATGTGAATATAGTATGATTTCACGGAAAAATGGGACCATGATTTAAAAATATTTCTATGAATTATTAAGCCCTGTGTTCACGGTCCAAAAACTGGGTCCAAGTTCTAGTTCCGACGAAAATTAACTAGAAATTGGATCGTGAAAACGGACAATGCAGATGAAAATTTTGTACGAAAACGTGTTACGGAAATTGCTGCGCGTCCCATTTTTCCATAACAGTTATTAGTAACAGGATAAACAGTTAGTTACTAAAACTGTGGCCGAGAACTTGGACCGTGGACACAAGGCTTTAGTATGTATTTTATGTTACAAACAGTAAGTCGAATAATTGATGTTTTATTGTATAGCGAGTGATCGAATTGTTAAAGCCACAGTACTCAAATGGGTGTCTTATAATAGTTTAAAATTTTGCTTACACTGTTTTTCAGTGTACATTTTGAATTCGCAGATATCGAAATTTCAAACAAAAATTATAAAAATTTAGTGTGACTAAATCCTCATTAAATAATAAATTGTCAATTTATGCAGGTGTCTCTAATAATTTGATCACCCAAAACACCACACGAAGGGCATTGGTAGTAAAATGTAATAGAACTCGAAACGTGGAGTTAATTGTTTTTTCTTTGAATAGTTTAAATATCAAATCAATTATAAAATTTTAATGTTCGAATCTATATTTCAAAAAATCTCTAATTCCTTCAATAATTCTAACATTATACAGTCTTAACCAAGACAAATCTGTTTCCTGTACATTGTAACAATTACAAAAGTAAATTTTCTGCAAGCAGTTCCAATTCCATACAATTTGTTTAGATACCTGCAGTACAATTCCCTTCGTCCTCATTTGATCCCCACCAACCTCCATCCCATAATCTTCCTAGATCAAAGCAAGTCTTCTCGATCCCCCCCGAGACTCCTAATGATCTCCCAAGTCCCCAGCCTCATCCATATCATCAAATTACCATTCGCCAAGTGTTCTCTCGAAGAAACCAAGAACCGGTCCCGTTGATCGCATTACAAAAAAATACCCTATAATATCCGCGAATATCCTTTGAATCCGTGGCTACTTCATAAACAGGTCACTCGATTACGAGCAGTAATCCGATGTCCGACCGGGATACGGTCGCGGAATTACCTCCATTAGTAGACGGGCGATGCGACGAGACGATGGTCGGATTTGCGAGGCAAAGCTGGTAGCGCTGTTCCCACCCCCGCTCCGACGGAACTGTTGTAATACGGTCGGGGGTAATTACGAAACAGCGTCGAATAAACCTTCGCTTCGGTTTGAAAAAGTACGTCGGCGGCGACGACGGTTTCCGTCGCGTTCGTCCCGGGGAATACGATTTAATTACGCGGAGATGCAACGAGGGGTGGACTGGGCGCGGCCGTTGGATGGGAAAAGGCCGCCTGTTACCTTCTTTCCCTCTCCCTCGCAGCCTCCTGGTTTGGCCGGCAGCTATTGCGGGAAATAAATTCTCTCCCTCCCCCATCTGGGCACCGTGGGCGGACGACGAAGAGTTTACGAGGCGGACGAGGGTGGCGGCAACGTCGCGTGAAAATACACGGGCGGTGACGAACGGGGTTACCTCGAGAAATCCGTGGCGATCCCCACGGCTGGTTATCGCGCGGCTTAAGGCGGCTCACCAGAGTATCCGAGCCAGTTACTAAATTACTATCGTCTCCGGGCAAATGGACCATACGTTGGAAGCCCGCCCGTAGCTTCGCCCGGTTGATCGACGCGACGCGGAGAGTCCCGAGGATCGAACTCCAATCCGCCTTCGCTTCGTCCTCCCTATCTTCGAGAATACCTGCAGACGATTCCGTTTAGCGTCGCGTGTCTCGCCTTTCACCTTTCTGTAACCCATTCGGAGGAAATCGAGCCGATCGGTGCACGCTTCGAACTTCGTTTTGTCCCGCACTCTCCTCGCTCTTCCCTCTCTCGATCGAGCGATACGCGACGCGAGCGAATCAGGGAAAATCGGGCAGACCCGTCGCGTCGGTGCCCTCGAATGAAAACAGAACGATCGAAGACCGGCTGATTCCGTTTTCAATTATCGGCCGGCGAGAAGAAGGACAATTTGCCCGGCGGAAACGCTGATTCGCTTCGGTCCACGGTGACCATTCCGCGTATGATATTAGCGCCGATTGGGGTAATAGAACGGCCCCGGGGACAAGGAAGACCGTTTCATATCCCGTCGGTATGCGGCGAATCTCGTCGAGATCCTCTTCAACCGCGATTAATTTCCCGTCGGCGACTTTATTTTTGCTAGTTACGCGGTGGACCGTCGCCCCTCGGTCCGTCACCGAGGCCGCGTCGTTTTCGGTAATTGAATGCAAGCTTTCTCTGCCCCGCGCCCGCCTCCTTTCGTCGCGACCTGACCGCTGAAATTCTCTTTTCGTCGATCCTCGGACGAGACTACGTCACCCTAACTCAGGACCCCAGTGATAATTGGCAAAGTTTCGAGTCGATTTTGCCTCGGTGACCTATCGTCCGCTCCTAACTTCCGACCACTGTAACTGCGAGTTCACGCGCTGACAGAGATCGATGGATCCGCATGAAGAAATCAGGTGTAGGCTAGATAGGAAAACAGGAGGAGAGATTGTTCCCCGGAAGGAGGCTATCAGTTCCTGTTCCGATTAAATTTAAGTAGTAGGGGTGTGCGGGTACCCGAAAATATGGGTACCCGAGCCTCGGGTCGGGTCGGGTAACGATCGGGAGGGGTCGGGTCGTGATCCCGAAAGTTTGTCGACACATAAATATATTCGGGTACCCGTCATTTCGGGACCCGATTTTAATTCGGGACCCGATTTTCAATTCGGGAATCGACTTTCGATTCGGGACACGATTTTTAAATCGGGACTTGGCACTTAATTCAGTACATAACTTTTCATTCTGGTTTTCTACTTAAAGTGTTAAAATGTAATTTTTCTATGAAATCAGATGAAATAATTTGTAACTGAGGAGAAAATTATGTAATATGGCGTGTATCGAAAATCTGGTCCCGAATTGAAAATCGGGTCCCGAATCGAAAATCGGGTCCCGAAATGACGGGTACCTGAATATATTTATGTGTCGACAAACTTTCAGGATCCCGACCCGAACCCGAAAAAAAAATTCCCGACCCGACCCGATCCCGTAAATTCGGGTACCCGCACACCCCTATTAACTAGCTATTCGTTTGAATCAAAGAAGATTTCATCCGAGTAACTTACCATGTTCTCCACCTTCAATCACAAAATGTGAAAAATGCTGACTGTGTATTTATTATTGCATGCACGATCTCAAAAAAAAAGCAAGAACCCTCCGCAATCCTTTCAAATTCCCCGCAGTGCGAAATTTATATAGGACGTTCATTCGACGCAGGATTATCCCCAGAAATGCTGATCGAATTCGCGCAGGTTGCACATCGAACGCGCGATATCTCGCGACAGGGCCGACCGAGTTGCCGCGTCTCATCAATGTCGGCTTGCAGGAGATCGAGAAGGTTCGCGTTGGCCGGCGTTTCCGCAGAAAGGGCAAGCGAAGCCGGAATTCTGTAATACGGTAATCGCGGTGCGCGGCACGTACGCGGTGTAATAAAGAAAACGACGGGAACACGGCTCCTCGCAGCGCGAGTGCTTCGGGGATACACACAATAACCGGGGAGTCAGCGGCGAGCGCGCCGAAGGGAGACAATCGGCGACACAAAGGATCTCGATCTGCAAGCATTACAGTTTTTCCTATTTCTCGAAATTGCGCGAGGTGTGGGGCTAAGTCGGTTGGAGTGGGCATGGTTCGTTTCAACAGAAAATCGGGAGCCCTGTCGATGAAAAATATGGGTGGGAAGAACGGCGTGGACCTTCGGGATTATAGGATTTTTGGGGTGAATATCTCGCAAACTGAGTGGTGAAGAGAAATTTGTTAGTGATGAAAACGTTGAATTGTGGATTTTTTTGATGCTGGAAACTTCAATTCTTAAGCGGATTTTTGGAGTTGCTGAAACTTTACGCAAATGTAAACGTATAACTATTATACGTGTATATTGATGAAATTATTTGAAGATTTATGTAATCCTTTACTATCTCATGATTACACTGCGAATTTGTATATAAAATCAAATTTTTACAAACATAAATAAATCTTATTTTGCAAGCACATTCATTTTTATTATATTTTTGATACTGAAAAAAATAAAAAATTGAATTCAAGTAAACAGATCTTAACTAGAACTTCTGTATAAGTGTGCAATGTTTATTTGTAGTATGGTTGTTAGTGCCAGAGCGTTACTTATACGCTAAGCGTAAATTTTTTTAAGTTATTTGTGTTTTAAGTTTGTTACTTTAGTTCTAAGTTTGTATTTAAATAAGTACCAGACCTACGAACAGGTAATTTATGATTACCTCTGTAGGACTTACTTTGTTAATGCAAATTACGTTGTAAGTTTCCTGGTTAAATAAATACTAAATACTTTGCATAGTTTAGCATTTGTTGATAGTCCTGTAGATTTTTTGTATATTTAATATTGCTATAAGTGCATGAAATTCGTAGTCTACTCATGCTGTTTCTAAGGATATAAAACAAGATTCATTTCTATTTAGCAATTCAGTAAAGTAATAGCATTCAGTAAAATATTAGATGAAATTATCAAACTCAAATTAAGGGGCAACTTAAGAGTTAAAATTGGTCTGTGTGAAATTAGGGCAAAGGAGATTGAAGTCATAGCCTTTCTGTGGCGTTGTAAGTTTGTGAAAGCACATTACTGTGAGCTTATTACGGAAAACGCTTGAATCATTCGCGGGTAGAACACTGCAAAATAGATGATAGTTCAAAGTCGCATGAAAAGATTCCATATACATTTTCTATATGTGAGTGTACGAGTGTGTGCGTTTGCGCTTGAAATATGCGCCACTACAAACAGCGAAGCGAGCGCGCGGCTGCGCACTTTCGTTGCGATAGATCGATGTATCCAAACGTGAGCAATCGAGCATGTGACGATGCGAATTAATATTTTGTTTTGTATTATTATTTCTCGATCAAAATATATCTTGTTTATTTTTATTAACCACGCTATATTTCTAAATAAATCCACTATCAGAGTTTCCATCATAATCGAACTTTCGCGGACGAGTATCACCCTAATCAAACTCACCGACATCAAGAAAATAACCGAACGGCGACTGAAACAGTTAACAAATCGTCACGTTGAATGTGCCCGCGCGGAAACGTCTAGGAAATACGATTTCTCCCGTATCAAGTTTAATTGCATCGATGCGGCATGCTCGAACAACCCGGAGGCTCGATCGACGAGACGCCGAGAGGGTGGGAACCGTAGGCGAAGGGGACGCGGTGCAAGAAACCGGAAATAACGTAACCCGATTTACGTGCCGATAAACTGGATTCCGATAACGACGATAACCGAAGAGTTCCGCTATTTTTGAAGTTGCAATTTCGTCGAGAAGGGAGGTTAACTCGCTGAACGGAATTGGTCGGCGGGTTATGGAAGACTGGGAATATAGATACGTGCACGTGAAACTGGTGATGATCGAAGGCGATCGTGGAGAAGGTTTAATGCTCGCGTTCCTGTTTCTCCTGCTAAGGATTTCTTCGGGTTGGGAAAATTGCATGCTAGACTTTGCCTTGTCATTGTCAGGATCTTTCGACGATTAGAAATTTTCAATTTATTAGATTTGACTTAGCACTAATTTTTAAGACTTTAAATCATTATATTGACTGTCCCGATCTTTTACGTCTAATACAGTTTAATGCTCCGCTTAGAACTCTCAGAAACTACCCGCTATTCCATGAATCTTATTGTAGATCCAACTTCTCTGCCAACGAATGTATCAGACGTTGCTGTAGACAGGCTAATATGTTTGCACACCAACTTGACTTCTTTGGTTGTTCGACTGAATCTTTTACTAATCAATGTAAATACGTCTCTAACTGCGAATCTTAATGTTAATGTTATTTTTTATTTTAAGTGTATCAAAGGGGGCCACCCCGTTAATAAATAAATAAATAAATAAATAAATAAATAAATAAATAAATAAATAAATTTGGAATTTGGATCTCGAGTATGTCTCCAGCGCCCAATCTCCAAATCGAACTAATTTCAACTTGTACAAGATTGTCGAACGAGAGTTGACGCACCGTGAATCGCGACTCTGGTCGATCGAAACTCTGCCAGTTTCCCAAGTGACAGGCACAAGGTGCTATCGATAAAGAAAAAAGTATAGAGTATATGGGTAATCGATAAAAGAAGTCGATACGCTTCGCGGACCGGCAGATTTTGCTAGCTTTACCACCGTTTTCGTGGCGGAAAATTAATGTTTGTCTCTCCTGCGGAGCGAGATTGATGTCGGCTTGTGAACCTTTATCAAATCGATGTTATTTGCCGTCGGAGCTGAAATTTCGCATAGGAGAAACAAGGCTCGCTCAGTTAACTGGTAAACTTGGTATCGGCGAGACTCAATAGCGGAACAGTCAAACTCGCCTGCACTCGAAGTAATCAATTCGAGTCACCCGGAACAATGTCGAGCCCTCTCTTGTCTGCACCGGTGAGATCAACTCTGTCCGGGGTTTAATCTCGGGATCCACGCTTCCAAATCAAATTTCGATCGTCTCTGATTCCGTTTCGTGTCTGTTTATTTCATCGACTATACGCTTCGCGGAAATCAAGTTTCAATGGCGAGCGTTATAGACGCCTGCGAAAAGCTTAAAATATGGAGCGCGGAGATTTCGACTCGTCGCAACTTTGCGATACGATTTCGTTGCTAAACAATTTTTGCTTCGATACTACCGAATCGTCTGTTACCACCGTGAATCGGGGTTAATTAAATTTTCAAGTAACTCTCGAACTAAACCTTCGGCCCGGTTCTTTGCCTTGATATCGATCAGAGGCGATCTCTCGCGTTTAGCAACGAGAAGGAAACGACCCCGACTCGCGAGATAATCGCCCCATCTATCGAACTTCCCTCAAAGAGAAACCAGAAACCTTTCTTCGGCTCGGTCGGCCGCAGAATAAACTTCGCCGAAGCTCGCGATGATGACTTGGCCGAGTTTCTTCCCAGAAATCTACACAACGGCGCAGCTTCCGCGGAATGTGCCGATAAAGATACCGGAAGAATGCAAACTGGATGTCGGAACGAGGGTGTTTCATAACCGCCGCTTTTCTAAGCGGCTACAAGAGATGGAAGAATCCCGGGAACGAATATCGCTCGGGGTGGAAGCCGAGCTTCGGAAAAACTGCTCGACGGAGGGCGTGGAGATCTTTGAATCTTTATCGGTAGTTAGCCGAAGGAAGTAGGGCCGAAAGTCGAGGGGGTGGAAAGAAAAAAAAAGGGAAACAAAGAGCGCGAGAAGGGTGGGGAGGAAAAGTAGCGGAAGTGTGCCGGTTAGCCGGGCGGCGAGACTCCGTAAAAGTGAAATACTACCGCGGCCGGCGAGCAATCTCGGCCTGGTTGGTGACAATTTTTTATCTTTACGAGCCAGCCGCACCCGTTGTTGCTATTGCATAAGTGGAAAGAAGAAGAATTATGCATTTACGTAAATTATGACAGCGCCGCGCGAACGGCGCCCTCCCTCCAAAGACGGGGGTGGACGTCGAGGGGTTGCGGGGTTACCGGTCGACGTTCTCGCGTCGACAGCTCGAGAACGATCGCTTCCAGAAACTGGAATGCGTCCTTCCTTCCGAGAAATGGGATCCCGTTGAAGGGCTACTTACCTCCACCGTTAAGGATCCCAGCCGGAGAAAATCCGGCAACGAAACTCGCAGCGTCTTAGACAAATACGATAGATCCACGGTTCGCCGGCGCGGAGGGTTAGACCAGCTACCATCGAGTTTCACGGAGAATGGCGCGGATACCCCGGTGAAACAGGGAACATAAATAGACCGGGTGTCAGGAGCAAAACCGTCCCTCTCGAACGGTGCACGAACCTGTCCGACCAATCGCAGTCGATACTCGGAGTATTGGGTTTTACTTGCTTCTCTGGGAACGTTTATCTGCTCGCGTAACGCTGTTGGACTCTTTGTGCGAGTCGATGTGTTGACGCTTTAATTAAACTTCTTTCCTTTTGACTCGAGGGGGTCTCAAAGCATGTCTCTGCGCCGATAAAGCGCCCGTGAATTTTATGTTAATTTGTGACAACTGCGACAGATGATTTATTATTGTGAAAGAGTTGACGAGATTGATAATTCGGATAGAAGATTCTCGAAGGTGGTAAATAAAGGATTGGGTAATACTTGTTACATAGATAATACATAAGAATATATAAACTGCTTGTAAAAGGTATTGGATACTCTGTTGGCAGTGTGAACATTTCTGTGAAGGGGTTCATTATTACGGACTAAATATGAAATTCAAACAATATTTAATTATTGTAGAGGATATTGATAAGGATAACAAAAAGAGGAATTTGGAGGAACTTCATTATAATTTGAATCTCCGTAGGTAATTAAAGTCACTGATGAGGGAAATTAAATTTTAAAGATTATTTAATTTTTATTTCCATGGAAAAAATTTTAGATCTATTAAAGTTACGGACCTTGATGACTATATTACATCTGCAATAGATTTTTCTATATATTATAGTGGTTCGGTTGCAAAACAGTTTAATAACTGAACCTCGCCTTTGCACTTCAACTTGTTATTCATTCGTTATGTTTTCTGTGCATTGTGAAGATTAAAGCGTGCAAAAAGACTGTACTTAGCATCTCCTATCTTAATTAAATATATCGATTAATTAGAAAGAGTATGACATAAATTTTTCAGGTTTATGGCACACGAAGTACAAATTTATAGACATTTTATTGAATTATTATTATACTCCAAACTCTTAAAAATAAATATTACTGCTTTCATTCCTCGTAGAATGATACGTGGCGCATATTTTTTTTTATAAATGAAATTAGTTGTTCTGTTTTATTGGAACTTATTAGTTCAAACGCATCAGAAAACGGCATAAAACGGCCACCATTTATATCTCCATACTGCAAGTGGAAATATCACTTGACCCAATCAATAATAATAATAAAATTAAATGGTGTATGTGTGGACCACATCAATTTCTTTTGAAGTAGCGCATCATCAGTCAAATAAATTGAAAAAATTGCAAAAAGTGTAACAATTGTAGATTCTTGTTGCATCAGTCGATCGCCGAATATTGGAAAATAATAAACTTTCTTAAACTGAATTTCCTTGTAGCAACAGAAGTTCGAAAACAAATATCCAGAGAAAAATTAAATTGAAATTCACACAACTATTAAAAACAGAGAAAAAGATTGTTTAAATACTTTTGTCCAAGTCTTACAGAAAAGCACACAAAGTTACATAGTTTTACGTAAAAAATCAACAACCGACTTTTGCCCCTTGAATTAGTCTACAAACTCTAAAAAACAATACATTTTTCTACGAAGAACTTGAGAATTTAGAAAATTCCTCTTTAGATATTCACCATGTAAACAAATGCTTCCATTCGTCAGGTTTCACCCTTCAGCTAATTCTACCAAAATCCTCGCTTCACTTCGTAAGGCGAGGAGACAGTCATAGTAGTTATGTAGTCTCCGCTAGACAGTCTCAGCTCTGAAGCACCAAAAGTGGTCGTAGCCGATCTTCAAGATGCCTCGGCGAAGCGGGTCGTCGAGTTCGTCGTTCCGGCAACGACGAGTCACAACGTTAGCTCGCCTACGAATATGCGAACGATGTAAATTCCACGTAGGAAGGTGCTCCCTTACAGCTGCAATTGCATACTCGGCGATGCAGGCTGCGCGCGACCGCGAAAGCACCCTGCGGCTTCCGCTGGACGTCTACCGGCGCATCGTCCTCGCTATTTTCCCGAGTGCTACGTCGAAAGTGGTTTCGCTCGTTGCCAGGAACTCGTGAAATTTTGAGAATCGCCGCGTTACACCCTCAACCATCTCGACTCGCCTTCGTCGAGTTCGGCGTCGATTCGCCTCCACCGTCGAATTCAAAACCGATTACAATAGAACGATTGCTAAATGCCGAGCGTAAGAAAAACCGAAAGCAGTGATTCGTAAGATTTTCCCTTGTTTTCGCGTGCTTCTCGCGCGCGGTAATATTGAGGTAATTTTATTGAAACGTATGGCGATGGGATGCGAGCTGCGCGCTTGGAAGAAAACTCGCGGAATAATTAATATTCGCGTGTCGAGCCCGGAGATAAAGAGTACACTCGGGATCGGGCGAAATGAATGGACCAGTTGCATCCGACGTATCTCGTATCGCGTTGAAATATTTACCGACGATTATTACATTTCGATACTTTCGACCATTTGTACGAAATTCGCATCCCGCGGGAGTAATGTGACGTGCGTGACACGCTCGACGCCGTGTTTACGATTCGTTTGCTGTTTCGCACGGTACTTGGAATGGGAAGTAATTCTTCGTTTGACCACGCGTCGGGTAATGTCTGAAAACATTAGAGGATTTCACCGGAACGTCGATGGACGAACCGAGATGAAATTGGCTCGGCGATCAATACGATCGACATATAATCTCGCCGGACCGTCCAGTATCGGCTGGGAAATTCATTGCTTCGTAAAATCGTACGGACCTCGAAGATTTTCTATGAATTTTTAATCGGCCGCGTACGTGCGCCGCCTACGGTGTACCAGGATTTCGTGGCTTACGAGCCGGACGCGGAATTCAGCTGCGAACGCCGCCTCCCAAAGGCAAACTGGAAATTAATAATCGAAACCGACCCAGAAATCCCCGACTAAATGTCTTTCCTTGCCCCGTAATCTCTAAAAAGTACGAAGCTTTCGCTTTGATTAAGACCAATGCCACAGTGTTACAAAATTTAAGAGTATTTTTACTGGCAGCATAAACATTTGTTTTTCCTTTTCTTCGTTTAACGAGACAGCTGATAAAAATTCCAGGAGGTAGAAAGTGGCTTAGGAACCGGCCCCATTCATCACCGGGAACGAGCGGACCCAAGGGAACGAAACCGGTCGCCAATTTGTCGCGACAAATGTTTATAGCGGTCAGCCCTTCTGTCGACGTGTGAGGAAACGTCCTGTAGAGGGGGGAGCAAACAGCAAACAGGCAGGTTTCCTGTCGGTAGAGGTGACGAACGGAGGGAACCTTTGATAGAATTTACACACACGTCACGACGAACGACAACAACTCTGTTTTCACTTGGCCCCGGGGTGGACACACATGTCCGCCGCTCGAAAGGCGAGCTTTGCTCACGATTCACGTGCGCGAACGCGCTAATGCCCGGAATCTCGATCGAGGGTCGGCCAGGAACCCGTGAAGGCCGATTAAACGCGGAAGAACGCCGGCGGATCGACGGAACTCGGTTTGCTCAACCGATTTCCGACCGCGCGAAATTCCCGCGGTTTGTCGCTTGACTCCGCGTCGCTTCTCAGCCGAGCGAGCAATTAACTAGTCAACGAGTCGATTCGTTAATGACGATGATAATTAGAACATAATAGATTCCGCTCCTCGTTAATTATTCGACCGCGATATGAAATGCGTTCGGGAACGAAAACAGTTCAATCGAATCACGTGCCGCGTATCCATCTGCATGATAAACGTGTTAATTATATGCGAGGCGAAACGCGAGATATTAAACAACGCCGGGCGCCGAATAATTTATTCGCCGAACGCTATTAGCGTCGCCCTCGTGTTTCCAAGTGTCCGTGTTGCTCTATGGTGACCCGCGAGTTCCTTTCCCTCGAGAAATAATCCCGATTGTCTCTTTTAATTGGTTCGACGCGGAAAGGTGCGAAGCGCGGAAATTCGGACCGAAAGTTTCTGTGTTTTGGACCGCGATTCCCGGCGGTTACACAGAAATGCAATATTTGTGGTTGAGAAGCGAAACGTTCCGTGTCAAGTTTACAATTCATTTCATTCCAGAAAATTTCAATTTCAAATTTCAGATTCTAAATCGCAACAGGTAACATTTATAGTTTATCAACACCAGTAAAATTAAAAACACTTGACAGAATGTTTAACAAACTTTACCACTACTTTACAGTCATTAATTTTCCAATTTCTAACAACAGAAATCCTTCGATAAAAAATCCTTCATTGACGAATTCGAATTCAAGGGAAATCGGACGTAGGAAAATTCATTGCCCGTTCGAAATCTCCGATTTCTGCGGATTTTATGTATTTCTGATAATTCTAGGTATGCAAACAATCTAAAAGATTATTGGCATATGCCAAAATATGCAAAATATCACAAATATAATCGAAATTAGAATGTTTAGAATATCGAATATACTGTTATTCAAATTCCAGTTCTGTATTTGTGCTTGTAACGATTTTATTTTGCATAAAAAGTCTACCGATCAGTTTTCCTTCCCTCCACGAAAAATGTCTTCTAATTTATTCGCAGAAGGGTTTACAGTGTTCAGCGCATCCATCTCCCAAGCTACAAATTGTTGGTAATTAAAGCAAGGGTGTGAGTCGACGTCGAGATCAGAGCCGATAGACGGGCGCGGAAGGTGAAAGCGAAGGGAACTGGAAAAGGGAAGCGCAGAAGGACCCGTCTCGCCTGCAGATAAGAATAACATAGGCTAACGTAATAATACGGCTCTTAAAAGCTCCATCTGGGCTTTTAGAGTCCCGACCACCTGGCAGCACCTTCCGACCGAGGACTGCTCTTAACCAATCAAAGAGGCGTCAGTCATGCGTGCAGGACTTCGGTCTTCCGCTTCCCGTTCCTCGCCGACTTGCTCCGCGACGCCTGTAATTCCTCCCCCTCGTCGTCCCCCGTAAAAGCATTGTACAGTTTTTACCCGTCCCCTCGGGGCTGCCACTTCTCTCCCTTTTCGCGTGGCTCTTTGCTATCCTCGCGCCACTTTCAGCCGCTAAACGGGGGAAAATTACGACGCGCTGGATCGTTCAGTGAATTCCAGGTAGCTTTCTCGCTGTTGTTCGCGATTCGAATGACCCTCGGTTATTGGCGACCCTTGCTCGTGATTTATGCGAAAGCTCGAAGTTTTGGAGACGCATAGTTTTCAATTTCGAAAGAGTTCATGAATTCTGCGATTTCTGACTTAGATTTTGCATTTTCTAACTGTTCTAGTTTTTCAGTTTCTTGACCTCCCAGCGTCTTGAGTTTCCAGTACGAAGGCTCCGTCGATTCCTTGCCGTTTCCCTATGCAGCATTTCCATCTCGCTCTCATTGTCTTTATCCGCCGAGCATAAGTGCACGGAAACGAACGTTTACCGGGCGGAACGCGCATTCAGATCGTCCGGCGATCTAGGTAAACAAAGTCGTGGAATCCCCACGGCGCGTAGTGGAAGTCGATTTTCGTCGAGCATCGGACGAATTGCGACCAGCTTTCAAATTTTCCCCGGACCGTCGGGCTCGCTACGCGAGCAAAATTCCCCGGCGATGGAGTTTCTAGCTGGCTCGTTTGATACTCGCGCAATTTCTTTCGCCGCTCGCTAACGCGCGCTCCGGCCTCGTTAAGAACTTCTGCATGCCGTTCGTTCCTCGGTGACGTTTTCTTTCACGAAAGGAACAAAACTGTTGTCGCCGGGTTGTTTTCACGGCGAATCAGGCAAATTGGAAGCGCGAACTTGCGACGGGGATATCGTCGAATCCTTAACAAGGATAGGAGAGCCTAGGAGATAGAAAGATCCCTCTTTCGTCTCTTGTTCATTTCTGAAATCTCCGATCTTCAAATCGATCACAATATTTATAAATTCTCATCACGAAACTGCGATTTATTCTAACGATTCACTGTTATCGCGCTCTTGAAGAAATTCTCGAAGGTCGTGGAAATCAGGCTTGAAATTTATCCCACCCACGAGACTGAAGGTGCAAACAACCATCAAAAGCGTACGATAACGAGCACCCGTAGGGCAGAAGAAAAGGGGATATTCAGCAGTAAGGGGAGGGCACAGGGTTTAGTTAAAACGCCCTCAACCAAACGACAAACTCGAAACTTGAAATTCGAAGTTCGAAACAAAAATTTGGAGCGTTTTTCAATACATAATATTCAATATTCATAGACATTGGGTAAAAGCACTAGTAATCAGCCACTCAAAACGAAATAAGGACTAGGAGTATAAAAAAGAATAATAATAATAATAATATTTATTTACGGGAATTCCCTTTAGTTTACAAATGGACTTTGATGATGTAAATACATGTGAAATACATATAAGACGCTACGGAATTAGATTACGCATTAAAGGTTTGAGTACTCAGTAACTTACTAAATTGATTCAGGGAGATAGAAAACAGATCGATATCTTTTATATGGGTTTTAGCACTTCTCATAGCTCTGTTTATGGGGTCAACACATGTTGAACTGAAGATCGGTAATCTTGGATAAAACAACTCATATTGACGAAATCGTCTTGGACGCGCATAGAATTCAATTCTTTCAAGTAGCTCAGGACAGTTTATATGACCATTAATCAATTTGTGAAAGAAAATTAGATCGGCTATTATTCTTCGATCAGCTAATGTTTGTAATTTTAACGATTTAAGGTGTCTGTCATAGTCATGATTCGTGATACTCATAGGATTACCAAGTATGCGTGCCACAAGTCTTATAAACTTATGCTGAACTCCTTCAATGAGATTGATGTATTTTTTATGAAAATAAACAGTCTATATTGTAAAATATATAAAATACACTAAAATGTTAAATGTGTTTAATTTATCGCTAATATTTTTTGCTAGCACATAAAAGTTCTAGGAAATAAGTAACTAACATAAGTAATTAACATTAAAAATAAAGTGTTCACTTGCATCAGTAGTCCACCACGTAATTTAAATTATCGCATTTAAACATTTTTTTGGTTCATAAGTAAGAATGTTGGTATTTTTTAAATAACATACATTTTTTCTGACATGCGTCATTAGAAAAAGATAGATTGATTGACCATAGACAGACCATACAGCAGCTATTTCTTCCTATTTCTTCCTTTCTAACCTCATTGACGAAAGACAGTAGAAGAAAATGACACATGTAGTTAAAAAAACATTGACAACGTCAACATTGTCTGCGAATTTCACTTAAAAATGCTACAAACTTTTGCTCTAACCCAATACACATCTTGTTTTCGCTTTTAATCACGGTGTATGACACAGGTGTTGCAAGTTCCCTCAGAAATGTGTGATAATTAGATGGAACATCTTCTAGCGACCGCTAGAGTGCGTCTGAGTAGAAATATCCGTGGGGAGCGCTTCTATTGATTCAGCGAGCTCAAGTAGTGAGGAGAACGACCGTGAGTAAAGCTCTGCAATCATCTGTGACGCACTTCACTCGTACACATGCATACCATACGCGGAGTTCTGACTATGACGCCCCTAGCGGCGACCAGAGGATCTTCCACCTATTGATCACAAAAAATCAACCAGACAGAGGTGCTTTGTTGGAATACCTCTATAATACACCGCTGTCTGCTTTTAATGCAGACAGTCAGGCAACTTCATACAATTTCACGGGGTATAAGTGGTCGCGCCGTTTAGACTGAAGGGGTTGAACGACAAAGAGACTGCCTTCCTCCATTCCCAGCGGTGGCTTGGACCTATAGTCCACAAATGGATCAAAGTTCTCCTTGAGATCGTTTCTTGGAACGAGTCTCCATGGCGAAATGCACTCGCAGCGGGAATCCGCGGTCTTGTTGCAATATGGAAATTGTGGTTCGGACTCGACGCAACGATCTTTCGTTTCGGAGACTACCTTAAGCCCTGATTTCCACATTAGAGCAGCCCTTAACCGGTTTACACTGCATCCAAGCGTTTACTTTGGGTTGGAGATTGAATACCAATTATCGAAATCATTGAGGGATGATTTTCTCCCTTGAAAGATATAAAAAAAAAAAAAAAACTGTGGAATTGGCGCAGTTGTTGACTTCAGGAAGTCAGAGTCGCTGAGATCCACCTCGGGTGGCTCGGAAAAAGAGAAAAAGGTTCCGCGTTCTTTTCTTTCTGCTCGTCGCGAGGAAAGTTTGATTGAGTCCACGGCGCGAAACTTCGATCACTTTGTAGCCTGCTGGCGCAATTTCAAGACGGGAGGCCCTGCACCCGAGATCTCGCGTCGTTCTCGATGATTCCTGCTGAGTCGGACTTAGCGACAGAACAACTTGTACAAATAGACGGGGAAAGGGGAAACAATCACTGGAAGCGGAAGAGAAACGAGATAGATTGTCGCGTCGCTTGTTTATCTCGCTTCGGAGCCCCTGTATCGGATTGGATCTACGTCGATTCCGCCGATCGATGGTAGGAGAAATCTCCGATAGAAGATCCCGATATCGGTTGCGGTTACGTGTCTGTCAGACATCGCGCGCCGCGCCGCCGTGACGTAAATATTCGATCAAATTTATTCGAACGAACGTTTCCCAGTTACTGTTCGGCAGATGAATCTTATCACGATCCCGAGGTACGTTTTACGCTGACTGATTCGAGTGGTTGTCCCCTCCGATATCTTCGGTAGAAATTCCCAACTCGGCAGACTCCCGATATCCCGTTTCCGGAGTCACGTTTCATTCCGCCGAATAAAAATTCGCGGCGACGGAGGGACCGAGAGAGGAACAACGCGATCCGCTTCGATCGGACCTTCTGGGGACGCCTGTCGGACTCGTTGGAGTCTCGAGAAGTTGGCCGCGATGGCGTCGATGGACGTTTCGAGGCTACATTGGACCGCCGCACAGTGGTTCGGATCCGCAAAAACACGAGCAAAAGTCAAATTTTCGACTTCAATGGAAATGCATGAAATTTTAACTACAGGTTCTTATATCCTTGGACTAAGTTTTCGCGTTTATGCGAGGTGCATAAAATTACTGCAAGTTACTTTTTTTTAGTCTTAAAGATTAAGAACAATGTCTGCTTTGAACTTGTCGCCCTTTTCTCTAAAATTCTCGATATTTAGCTAATTATATTTTCCACTAGGTTGGAATTTATTTGAAAGCATTTATGTTAGGTGAAAGAGTATTCCTTTAGCTATTAGTACATGAAAGGATAATGACATGAAATTATTGTAACCCTTTGAAAAATATTATTTTGTAAACCCCTGTTTTTTCTCAATTTTTCGACTTTAATTAGAGTTACAAAACTTAATTCACGCGAAGTCACGATAAATCTTATACGAATGTATTCGTTAGAATCTTGACCACATTGCTGAAAAAGAATTTTTTGCGACCAGCTGCGACCGCGGAAGTTATAATGTATATTTGTAATCGGTACCGTGCGCGGCTAACTATAATCTTTAACTACGTGCCCGCGTAGCTCGCTTGTTTGAAACAGAACGCACCACTATTTATTTGTACTCATTGCGAAGTCAATTCTAATGTTTATATGTTCATTAATAATTTCTTTTGTAGGTAAAACAAAAAGATACAGTCGTATTTATAATATAGTTATCAATGCTAACCCACACGCTGAAAACGCGATTAAAAATCCTCACGTCTATGTTTCACTGTTTACCATTATAAAAATGGTCATTCTAGGCCGCGCCAATGCAGTCAACATAATTGGTAATAATTCCGAAACCGCAAAGATGCGCAAGTTCAGGTTTTGCAGTTACATTCTTTATACTATAGACTATCGAGTGATATAAGTTTCAAAGATATGTTTGGATTCGGAAGAGTGTAACGTACAATTAATTACGGCCATCATATAACTTCGTATATTTCGGTTATTTACAAATATTTATGTCATTAAAAAATGTCATATGAGTGCGTTTTTAATGTTATAGATGAATGAAAACTCTTTAAATATTTAGATAACGAATTTTTCAAAACTATAAACTTCTTAATCTCTCAGTGCGCTTTTTTTTCATTAAAAGGCTAACCATGTTACTTTTTCTAATTTTGATACTGTATATAATTTCAAATAATTTAAGCGAATCAGGTGGTGCTATTAAACAAAATATAAAGTTATTTTATCGACATTTCCACCCATCTATAATGCTCAATTTTACTTTAATAAAATTTTTGACGCCAGAATCAGATTCTACGACCCCAAAAACCCCTAGAATGACCATTTTTATAATGGTAAACAGTGAAATATAGACGTGAGGATTTTTAATCACGTTTTCAGCGTTTCGTCCCACTGTGCGCCGGGACGTGTTGACGCGGGCTGAAGGGTCGAGGATCGCGTAGGACATCGCTGGCACACGCTGGAACATCCCGATCGTTGTCGGGAAGGGTCGAAGGTGAAAGGTAATCCCTTCGCTGCCGGAAGTTTCCTCTCGACTGCGTCGGAAACTGAGGACTCTGGGAAGCTAATGTCGGAGTTCGTTCCCCTTTTTCCTTCAATTTTTCGATCGTCGAAATCCCTCGCTGTTTGACATTCGCGCGGTCGAAAGGCGCGAAGGGATCGCTGAAAAACTGTTGATGTTCAATTAAAACGCTCGGCTGTTTCTACGCCCGATCGAGGACCTCCGCGAGACCTAATTATCGTCGTTGACCGCGATACGCGCGCGCGCACTCGACGAAAGTGCGGATTTTTTCAAGAACGGGCCTCGATCGAACCCACTCGACGCTTCAACCTTTCCACCATTCCTCTCCCTCCGCAGTCGATGACGTTCGTGCCGCTTTTTTTTCGACCCCCTTGCCGCGCGATCTTGATCGCCTTTTTCGAACTGGAAGCCTCTCGACGGACTCTGATGGGGGATTCTCGAATCACTTTCCTTTTCCTTTCCACACCGTCAGAAATAAAGGAACGCCTCTGCGGAGAGAATTAAGAGAAATAGGGACCTAGCGACGCCCTCTTCCCCGGCGGCTCCCCTCTGAATCCACCATTTCTTTCATCGAACGACCTCGTTTGCCGAGTTTTACGAGGTTGGAATCCGTCGAATTCATTGCGGTGCCACCTCTGTCGCAGCTAGCGACAGGATTTTCATCGTCGCCGTGAAGTTCCTCTGCTTTCCATATTGAGATTGGACGAAGGGGATTGGCTACTACTTGGGATTCCTCTTAGGACAAACCTAATATCCTTGATGTCGCTTGTGGCTCGACCACTCGGACAAACAAGGATGTCCAGAGCTACGTAAGAAGCAGAAGAACCTAAAGAGACATCGGAGAAACATGAAAACGGATGCCAGTTTGTTTGTCGAAGCAGAATAATATTGAAACAGTCAGCTTCCTCTTCAGGAAGCGGAAACTTTCGACAAGAAATCAATACAGAAACAGCTAGAAAAGCATCAAGAACCTTGCATTCAAACGAATACATATGACATATTTAAAGCTCTGCCACCTCGACGCGTCGCGTAAAAAGGAAACCCATCATAATTAGTCGCTTTCTATGCTTCTAATGACGCAGACGAACCCATCGGATTTCCCCATTTTTCATTTGTCACGCAAATCTCTTTTCAATATTCATTTCACCGCGTTCTACCGCACAAACGCCGGTGACCCTGCCGAGAGAGAAACTCGGTCGCAGCCCTCCAAATTGATCAAACCGGGAACGATCGGAGGTTCCGATCCGAGGGTCGAGGAAAAAAGCTGGCGCGAGGATCGATTACCAGCGACGGAACACAGTCACGATGTTTTACGACAAGCGGCTCGGAATTGGGCGCAGCGTGTTTCGAGGCTCTCGCATGAAACCGGGTCCCGGGTTTATGGAACGGAAGCGAATGGGGGCCGAATAAATGTTCGTACGACAATTGCCTCTTAAATCACCTTAATGAATTAATTACGCGATAAAGCTTGGTAGATTATGGCGGTCTACGTTATGCGTCGAAATTAGCGGGTGACTGGATCGAGAGGATCGTCGGATCGATGACGAAAACTCATCCCAGTTTTCCTGTTCTCGCCCGGATGAATAAACCAGGATGTTGTTGTCCGGAAATGTAAGTCGAGCTCGTGCGCGAAATGGAAACGCTTGGTTCGAGGAGGATCGATAAAAAATGTATTGATCGATAGCGGGGGATGCGACGGGCTGAAGGATGAATGAGGATTTAGAAAATGGGGATGTACACTCTGGTGGATTTCTTTGATCCCCGGCTGTCGTCAATCTTAGAACACGGACTCTGCAGTTGTCCGAGCTTTACTGGTGAGTGGGATGGGACTTTGTGCCTTTTCGTTTTTGATAGTATTGTGGGTGGATAGCGATTGATGTCACACGCTGCGAATGCGTTGTACTGGTTGAAGAAACATAACATGTACAGTAGGCTTTATACTCCGTTTGTGCTGAAATTTTAAAAATCCCTTTACTGTTATGACTCTATACAACTCCATGGTATTATCTCACCTGGAATACACAAGTGTCGTATGGACTCCTTATCAAAATAAATACGTTAGGATGATTGAGCGAGTTCAACACAAATTCCTGCGTTTTACTTCGCGCACGTTTGGTAAGTTTGACCATGACTACGACCATATTCTTCTCGGCCTAAAGATGTCAACGCTCGAGAAAAGGGGGAGATTTGCCGATTTAGTTTTCCTTTTCAAGGTTCTCAATAATATGATCGACAACCCTCCTCTACTTCAATTAATTAATTTCAACGCGTGTCCGCGTCCCATGCACAACTCGACTGTCTTCCACATAGATTTTTTCAGAAGCGATTTAAAATTCTGCGATCCTATTACGAGATCCTGCAGCTATGCCAATCATATTATTAATATGGTAGATTTTTATTCTGGATCCGTTAACACATTCAAAAGGTCTATCAAATCCTTAGATTTATAAGTTCCGCGTGTGTTAGCACATTTTACTTTATTTTTCTATTTTATCAACTCTATTTTTCTATTTTTATGTTTTGCGTCGACTCTAGTTACTATTTCTTTTCTTGTTATTTCCTTTTTTTTTGTAGAATTGGGCAATCATATTCCCGTACTTTCTCTAAATAAATAAAATTTTAAAAAAACATGTTTTTTTTACGGATAGCTTATCGTTGCCAATAGTAAGTTTCACTTTTAGGATCGATCTCAGATTGCCGCAATTCCGCTTAGTCTCCATTCTCACGGAGATCGCAGAAGGAGTTCGTCGTTCGATCGGACGGGAAGAGCCATTCTTCCAGGGGAAACGAAGGGTCGAGGGATTCTTCCGAAGCGCGAGCTTGTGACATGGACGGGTCCGATTCCTTGAGCCATTAAGTCCCGAGGTCGGTCGATATTTTAAACGAAGGAACATCCCCATTGACAAAAGTTCCCCGCCGATACGTTCCGAACTTCCGAGCGACGACTTAATTACTTCCGACCCGATCAGAAGGAACATCGTCGCCGACGGAAACAGAGCAACAGTCGCTCGATACCTCGCCCTTCCTCTTCAGTGGGGTTTGGAGGGCCAATTTAAAACGTAGTTTTCCGCGCGATTTCATCTCGCTGGCCGATGGGAAACGAGGGCGTAGGAAGGAGAAGTCGTGTCGCCGGGAGAACCTCGAATAAAGTTCCCTTCTCTGAATATCTGATTCCTCTCGAGCGGATCCGCTCGCGACGAGCAGAAGAGGCTCGGAAGAAAGACATCCCGCGAGAAACTTTTCACGGAGACGACCCTTCCCCTCCAACCGGAACTTCCACGGGGTGACATTCCTCTCCCTCCCCTTCAACGACCTCTGTCGCTCCTCTCGCGTCCTGATCCCCCGCTTCGATACTCTCGAGCCGATGACTCGATTTTCCGGCTGCCTCCTCGCTGTGCCCGGTCCCTATTCTTCGAATCCACTTACACGCGAGAATCGCGCGCCACCCGGATCTGCGAAAACTTTCGTCGTTCGCCGATCTAATTTCCCTTTTATCAGACAGCTTCAACGCGAAAGTCCGCGCCCTTTCTCCTCGCCACGGGTTCTCCCACCGTCTCGCATCCAGTTTACACGGCTCGCGCCTCTCTCGAGCGTTGCTTCCATTCATTACCGAAGTAATCTGAACGGGAGTCAAATAGGAGATTTCTCGAATGTCGGTCGACTGTCGGAAACTTCTGCCCTTGCTATTAATTCGAAGTGTTGAAGCGACCGCTTCAGGGTTAATGCGACGAGGCTGGATTTAGGGCGGAGGGTGAAAAGCGAAGGACCTGGCGGTGGACTTGAGTCGACGAGGCTATCCGGCGGTTAATCGGTGCTTTTGACTCGGTTCAGACTCAATTTGGCAAGAGAAACTTAAGAGGGGTTGACATTTTAAAGTGTCGGAAGTGTAAGTAAAGATGTCCTGATTAAATAATTAACCCTTTGACGTCGGAGATTTTTCGATTGTAGCAATTACTTCATAACATTTTTGAAGTTTCTGTATATTTTGTGAAAAATGTAGATAGAATATGGGTTTAATTTTCACTTTCTAAATACTACAATAAAAATGATAAAATAGGCATAATTCAAATCCAATTCATCGAAATATGGACTTATTTAATTAATCTATAGATTTCCTAACGCGCTGTTTACAACTGATTATGTAGTTATGTACATACAGTTATTTGTTATAATCTCATCTCTGTTATATCACTTAATTTCCTCTCCTACATGTATCAACACTTTATCACCTTTGTTTTCCATGTATATTTTCTTTTTTTTTTTCCTTGTACCAAAGTGTTCTTCTCATAAATTGTTAAATAAACGAATAAATGTTATTCGATTGGTCTCACAAAATTCTGGGTCCGCATGAGATACGGATTTCGTTGTCAAGGGATTCAAAGATTTTAAATAGTTCTGGAAACAATTTTGGTTGTAACAGCAGCTGAAGTATCAGTTCTTCTAAATTAGGAGAAATGATAGAGCTCTAATTTTCTGAACCAAAGAACCTCATTTTCTCACACTTATTCTTTGTGAATAGCCACTACTCATTTATCGTTCAGAAGCGAAAAAAATTTCCCTACGAAACGCGACGTAAAAAAAACCAGGAAGAACCATAAATCATGAATAGGTTTCAACGAAGGTCAATCCTGGCAGCTGTCATCGCGCCAAAAAGGGAGGAGAAAATGAATGATCAGGAGGCAGAAATAGGGCACGCAGGGCATCGGTTGTCGCCTGATTTATAGCTCATAACGGATTGTCTTGACTCGTTGTTTATATCTCCGTGCCTCATAATTTTTCCTCGAACCTCCTACATTTTCCCTCTTCAACCCCCTCCGACAAAAAGACCAATACTTCTGTCGCTTTTCTTCGAGTCTTATCGGTCATTAGCATTTGTTCGCACGAATGAACGATCTCGATCATTGTGGAACTCCATTCCTTTTCCATGTTATCTCCTCAGCGAGTCGACCTATTTTCCTCGGATCAGACGATAGTCGCTTCCGCCGTCAGTCCATCAGCCTGGAAAACTGCTCCGTAATCGCGTTAAGTATTTTTCCCTTCTTCCTGCCTTCGTCACCTCGGAGGGAAAGAAGGCTGTTGTAACGGACCACTTTGTCATCGCGCTGCATACGTCCAATAACAAATTGTCGCTCCCATTGTCTTTGCTCTTTCCCGAGGGTTTTTGCTGAGGTCGCAAAAGATGGATCACCCAGAGCACGACGAGCGAGACGATGTTGTTTGTTAATCGCGTTCACGGGTCATGGAACGGCACATCGCGTCAACGTCTAATCTCGCGAGGTTTTTGTCGAAACGCCGCTCGGATTTTAATTAGAACGTCGTTCGACTTTGGGGCTTCTGATTTTTCGCCGGGGCCCCGACGATAAATCGCCGCACAGCCCCCGGTGAGATCTGGGCACGTTCAACTTCCTTTTGCCGGTCGATCGTTTCTCGTTGCCCCGGCCTTTTCCCCCATTTCCCTTTTGAAACGCTTCGAATCGGTCGGCGAGTGAAATCGCTGCAGCCCTCAGGGACGATCGTGGACGGGCCTTTTTGTTTCTTTCAATCGCGACCGTCGACGTATCCGGGAGCCGATGAAACGCTTTTGCCCGCGTTCCTCCCGTTCGTCGAATCGACGTTTCACGAGCGACCATGCGTTCCTCGCGATCCCGCGTCTGATACCGTCGACGATCACGGATTAACGCTGAAACGACTATTAGAGTAGGCCCGAGCTGTCCTCCCTCTTTTGCCCGCAACCTGTTCGACTTGCTGACGCGTTTCAAATTACAACCGCCCTGAAAGTGTCTGCTTCAGGCTTTCAGCTCTTTCAACGATGTGGCTCCGTGTAATTGCTCAATGGATAAACCGTTGCGCTTCATAATGGGATTCCTGCGTTTCTGATACACTTAACGCTTTGACGGTCTTATTATATTGCGCGCATACATCGCGTTGCTTTTAGATTTTCAACGGAAAATGTACACAAAGCAACATGGTGAACTTTAGGAAGTGCTACTACAATATACAGGGTGTAACAAAAATGTTGCAGTTCCTTGAAAGGGGTAATTCCTGAGGTGATTTTAAACAACTTTTTCCTTAGCGAAAATGTTATGTGGGGCTTTGTTAACGAGTTATTAACGAAAAACACTGACCAATCAGGGAGTACAGCGGATTAATGATGACGCGGATGATGGCGGGCTAATACTACTTACAACTGGAGCCCGCGCTGAAATTCATCCACTGTATTCGTGCTTCTATTGTTCGGTGTTTTTCATTAATAACTCGTTAACAAAGCCCCACCTAACATTTTCGCTAAGGAAAAAGTTGTTTAAAATCACCTCAGGAATTACCTCTTTTAAAAAACTGCAACATTTTTGTTACACCCTGTATATGCTAAAATAGTTTCGATATATCGCAACGTCGAACTGGACTTGATGCTTTGACATTTCATGAGCTCTGGCCTCGCTCGGTCAACTGTCAAAAAGTTACTAACACGCATACAGTGCGGTATAAAAAAGGTACTGCACCCTGTTTTCTCAGATATGTAAAGGCTATCGACTTCTTATTTGCTGTAATTAAATGATGCAGAGAGATGTTTCATTTCTTGAGACATGAATCATTTTATAATGTGCGGACTATTTTTTTGGAGTGACTTTTGAGGAGAAAAAGGAAAGTTTTTAAAATTTTTGAAAAAATATTTGAAGATTTGTCATTTGTCAGTGATCGAGTCTAAAAAAAATTGCATCTGCATAGGTTAAACTAATCCTCAGCAAATTTTTCAATTTTTCTTTTTTGAATATGTTAAGGAGTTACAATAGAATAAAGGCGACTGACTATATTTTATTGTATCTCTTATGGATCAACATTTAAAAGATTTCTGGGAAAAATATACCACAAAAATTTTGAATCCGTAAAAATCTCGAGGATTTTATTACGAATAAACTGCGAATTTGTATATAAAAAAAGATTTTTTGAAAATGCAAATACAGAATTGAAACTTGGATAATAGTGCATCTTGTTTTTTAAACATTGCAACTTATATTGTACTTTTGATGTTTTGTCTATTTTTGCACCAGTCAACAGTTTTGTAAATTCTTGAACATTTAATATTATTCAAAGTGTTTTATTATAAAAATTCGCCATCTAGTTATAAACATATATGTATATTTATTGCATCTTCTCCACAGTGGATTGAAACTTCAACCCTTCACCAAACACTAGAATATTGCATCAACACCAAAACATCATCCCTTCTCTCTACATATTTGCAATTAAATTTCATATCGCAATTTCAAATATGGAAATTCGCCGTTGGCAAGTTTATGAACTACGAAAGGGTTCCATAAAGGAACCGACGAAGTTCTCTAAGAACGAAGGTGGAAAGTGACGAAGGGTGGTAAGAACAGACAGAAATGAACGGTTTCATTTGCAGCTCGACGCATTAGCCCTTCGCCTTGGGTCACTCGTTAGGAGGTGGCCATTTCGCAGCTAATTAGCGACGGCACGAGCGAAGGCGATGCGCCACGAGACTCGCGTTGACCGACTGCATTAGCTCGGCAATTTCATGGTAACGATGATTGTAACTGTCAGGTTGTAATTATCGTCGCGGTAATTGACTCGCTATAGTTCCCAGGTGCCACGCGTTAACCTCGGCCGTAAATCTAAATTGTTCGCGACGAATGGGGGGACGTTTACGACTTGAGGGTGCCGTTCGCGGGATCATCTAAATTTGTTGAATAGGCTCCTCGAAACGGGCAGTCGTCCTCCCCGCGTAAGACCACGATTCTCCCCCTCCGTGATTTATACCGTTCGACGTCGTTCGCTCTTGGATGTTACTCTTGACTCCGCTCGAGAACATCCTGAACTTCCCTTGGGAGTCTACTCGGGACTCGGTCTACAAAATATATTTTCTTTCTGTTGCAGGTAGCGGAGGTACCACTCGGACGTTCTGGCGGAAAATATTAGCACCATCGGAGGCTTCCGAGAGAGTCGAGGTCGGTGAGTCTCTTCCAAACCCCCGAAAATTCCATTTATTACTCCCAACTGTTTCCGAAGCCGCGTCGAGTTCTACCGTATCGATCACTCCGCGAGTTTCCTCGTCTATCATCGACAGTCGTTCCGTTTCTTGTCGGCGATTCGGCAACCGTTCGCCGATCGCGACGACGCGGGCAAAACCAAACGCTCGACGCACGACTCGCTGAAGAAAATAGCTAATTAAGCCCCGAACACTAAGAGCAGCATCGTCGTTTCCAGTTTTACGATCCGTGGACTCCCCCTCTCGCCACCCGCAACAATTACCCTCTTTCCCACCGATCCATTACGGTCTGCCGCCGCGGTTCGTTTTATAGCGTCGTCGCAACAAGGTGTATTTTTCGTTGGGGGACGACCGAGTCTCGCTCGCTTCCGTCGTTCACCGTTCCCGGTCACGATTTCCGTTCCACGATGGAGATATCGCGCCGGTGGAATTCGCCGAGCACCAGGTCCCCCGACCTCTCGGAATACCAGGATGGAAACGTCGATAACGAACCTCGCCCTGTCTCCCTCGCGTTTTCGCAGCCGCGGTCGCGACCTCGTCGCTCCGAGTGCACGCGGCGTTTCCCTCCTAGACGACGGAATCTGCGTACCGTCGCGGAAGTGTTTGTTCTTTCGCGGCGTGAAGGGTAAATAGATGGATCTCGGGGCGGCGTCCTTCGTACCGGGTATCGAAACGCCCCGAGACTTGCCGTTCTCGTCCAATCCTCTCGGTGCCGTGTTTTTTCGTCGTTTGAAAGAGTTTCAGGGGGTGGAGGGTGGTTTGATTTCGACTGGATCATCGTATCGCGAGGGTGTAGTGGTTTTTCTTCGAGCAGTGGTAATTCTTTATTGTCCGGGGAAACGGGAGCAGACTTTTCAGGTCTTTTTATGAGGCGAAACGCTGTTTCATAATAGGATTTTCTGTTGATTGCCTCGGCGAAATATAGGACATAAAGTCTTAGCCTCTTCGCGTTCGTGTTTGGCTGCGGGCGATATCGCTTTTTCGGAGTTTTATTTTTTTAAAGAGCTTACGAGCTTATGAGTTTTTGAGGGGGAGAGTTCATATTGAAATTGAATGTTTAGAGAATTGGGGAAATTAAAAATAGACTGATCAAGCAGGAATGATTGGGGTTAAATGTGAATCTGTGAAAAGATTTGCAGGAAAAAGAAAACAAGGAATGAAAGGGTGGAAAGCGAAAAAATCGAGAAAAAAATTAATAAAACGGACTTGAATTATTTGTAAAAGCAATTCTAAAGGTACAAAAAGAAATGGCAGCATGTAGACAAGATAAATCCTTTTCTAGCGAACTGAATGCACTATTATACATGGGACATGGGGCAGAAATTCGATTGGGATTTGAAGAGATTCAAAGAGATTTGAAAGTTTCGAATTGCACATTTGAAAGTTAGAATTAGAAGCTATGAGATTTTTATGATTGCTCTTTAAAGACTTGGAAATTTTAAGTTGGACATTTGAAGGATTTTAGAGCCAAAATTGGGATTATGAAAAATCAAAGTGGGAATTATGAAAATTTTAAGTTGAAGAATTTAGCAGTTCAAGTTAGAAATTTAAAGATTTAAAATGGACAATGTAAAGACTTAATATTGTAAATTTGAAGATTTGAAATTACAATTTGAAGGATTTAAAGTTGCAGAATTAAAGATTTTTAGCATTAAAATTGAAATCACGATGTTGAAAATATAAAGATTTGAAATTCATGACTTAACTATTTGAAATTACAGAATTTTAACATTGAAGTTAAAGATTCAAAAATTTGGAATGAAACATTTGAAGATTTGAAATAAAAAATTGGAAGTTTTTGGGTTGAAGATTTGTAAATTTCAAATTTAGAGATGTTTAGAGCTAAAATTGAAGAAAATTTGGAGAACTAAGAAATATAAGTAATATTACAAGAATTACCGAAGAATTATTAAAATTACTGTACAATACAAAATCTATCAAAGTTATATTAATTTAATTGATAGACCCATTCTCCAAAATCAATTTTTTCGAAAATGAAGGTGCACCAAAAAAATGTTACTTCAAAATTTGTTCTCATTTTTTCAATTTATCCAACTGTACTTAATATGAAAGTAACTCACTCTCTTAAAACTTCTAAAATATTTAACTTTCGACTGATCTAAAAAAAGTGATTCAATTCTCCCAGACTTATCCCAATCAGTTATCCGACTCTCGAAATATTACGTTTTCCCAGATTTCACGAGCCGATTCAGCCCCGCATTTATCAAAGCTACCGCGTCTAACCCCTTGTTTACGATGCAGTAAGGAAGCGACAAACCGGGGAAACGGGCAAAGAAGAATCGTGCACGTGTCATCGGCGTTAATGTACCGCCGGAGATCGGTGCCCGTGAAATATTGCGCCCCTCTGTCCCGTACCAGTTCACCCGTGGCGAGATCGCGAGATCGAAAAACGAAAAACAATAGCTCTATCGTGTTTCGTGACTGGAAATGATGCGAGCGGCGCGCAATCGTCCGTGCTCATCCCGGGAGCTTTCGGATCGCGAGACGATCGGTCGATGTGCTGCTTGTGTATTCCGAGGCGGCCGCGTAGCCATCCCCTCGTGCCCGACCCCCGGCGCGTCCTTCCTTCCCCCCTGCGATCGTAAATAGCACGATATTTGCCAATCTATAGCCGGCGTAATGGGTCTGTGCCGAGCGGAGACCGTCGGAATCGTTGGAAAGAAGAAAAGGGGAGGACAAAAGAGGAATGACGAGGGAAACAAAAATGACGGGACAGGGAAACAGTCAACAGGGATGCAGGGGTTGGGAGGGCGGAATACACGAAGTTCGTGGCCGTCACGCGAGAAGAAAATATATCATGCGTCTGGGCGCGGCTTGGTAATGTAATCTCTCTGAACGCGCGCGGTCGCGCACACGCGTGCAGCTCTCCTTCGCAATTATTTCGATTAATCCTGAATTTAATCTAGCCGGTCGTTTCCTCCGGCTCGCGCGTCGTCGACGCGAACGATAAACGACGAACGGCCGCGCGCTGATAGCGTAACGCGAAACCGTTCATTTCGCGGCCCCCCCTTTGCCTTTTTTTACGGCACTGTCGGCAAGTGGTCGTTACGGCCGCGGTTTTATGTTTAATTTAAACGGAACTAGAACCACGTGGGGGACGGTTGTTTGCGCAATAGGGGCGGGATATTGTTACGGAGGAACAGAAAATTTTGTAACGGCCGGATCGTTTGCGAATTCGTTTTCCTAGGTTCGGGGGAACTTTTTCGATGGTTTGCGGTGAATTGTGATTGTTATGGTGGGAGTATTTTTTTTTATTGGAGGATTTGTATATGTACAACCATTTAAATAGGATTACAGATTTTGGGATTTCGAGGAAAATGGTGCTTGACGTTTACGGACACTTTGCTGTTTTCATTTTCTGTCGTCGATTAAATCGGCGTTTCGACTGGTTCGCAGACGACAGGGGCTTTAATGTCGCGTCGAAGGACCTCTAATCTATCGAGAGGATAAAAGCGAAGGGCTAGGAGAAACCGGGGAAGAAAATGTCAGCGTCGCTAATGGGCCCCGCGACGCTCCTCCAGAAACGGAAAACGTTTACAAGAAGACGAAGATCTTGGAACTCTTCCTTCCACGGAACGATACTCGAGAACCCGTCGTCGAGAGTGCCTGCGAGATCGTCATTCCTCGGTTCACTCGATAATCATTCTCACGTGTCAATTAACGCGCGCTTCTTCGCGTTTCAATCACGCCGATGCAATCGCAAATGCCAATTACAGTTGCCATCGCAAAAGGCGGTTCGTCCATTAATTTAGAAAAACGACCTCTTCTATCGATCTCCGGATATTCTATTCCCCTGTGGAGCATAAAAAGTTAATTTTACCGTGGATACGTAACAATTACACGGGCACAAGAGGCAGGAATACACGGTATTTCCCTGCCAGCGAAACAGGTTTAATTCGCCCTTAATCACTTTAAATACATGGAGTGCGTTGGCCGGTCGAGGAACGACCCCGTTAACAAGTTAATTATCTCATTCGTTGATTAGCTTATCCAAAAACCTCGAACACGGTCCGATGAGCCGTGTTGTCGCGATATCAAACGGGGGAAAGCGTCTCGCATAATTTTCCGATCAGTGTGCTGTCAATTAGAACTTCTATTCCGGTCGAAAACCAGCGCGCCGCGTCTGACCGGGGCAAATTATTCCGCTGCGCGACGCGGCAAAAATATCATTCGCGACTCGCTGAACCGACTCGGCGACGCGTCCGTCGGATGTTCGACGACGAATCAAACGGACGAATACGAGCGGGGACAAGCTGTCGCGTTAATTCCGTTTGCGGAAGGTGTCGCGGAAATTCTGGGAGCCGGAAAATTCCTGTCGATCGGGCGTATCGCGTCGATTGCCGGAGCAACGGCGAATCGACGGCTCTGGAAATAACAAGCCCCTCCCGGTGCCGTTTCGACCCGCCGACGTTTCCCTGGCTCGAGACTCTGGCTGGCTAAACGCAGTTAAGGAAGGATCGAAAGTTTTCCGGCAGAGTCGACCAAGCGGACACCACCGCCTCTCGTTCGCCCGTTCATTCGATTAGCATCGATTCGTAACGGACGGAAGTGGCCGCGCGACGACTTCCGCGAGCACGGAAACAATTCCCGTTTCCGAAGCGAGACCCGCGAATAGCGAAAACCGTGGAGACACCGTTGGAAACGTTCCCGGCGAGGGCGAATCGTTTCCGCGAGCGACGATCCTTGAAATATTCAGCGTCAAACGTTCACGCGTAAGAGGGTTAATTGAGCGGGCCGCTCGGCGAATCGCGTCCTCGATTATTTAGGAATTTATTCATTTGCTCGTGAAACGGGGTAATGATTTCGCCCTGTGCGGAGGTAATGGGTACTTTGGTAAAGCGATCTGGTTGATGGAAGGTGGACTCAATTTTACTGATTTTATTGCGGAAAATTAGGAGATTTGCTGGAGAAGAAATCCTTCAAACTTACTCTTTTTTTTTATCTTCAATTCTATACCAAGTATAACTAACAGTAAACAGTAAAAATAAAATAATAAACGCGATTTTAAAATGATATAGTATATGAACATAGTAAAATAAAAATTCTGCTTAGTGATAGAAACCGTAATTAGTTTTGCACCAGGCTAATAAATAAAAAAGAAATTACATTTAACTTTTCGAGTGACTGACAAGTACAGAGAACGAGCGCAAAGTCACGCATGTTCGTTCTACCATGAGTCGCCATAAAAGAAACGGCAATTTTTAGGAACTTTTTCTAGTACAAGAAAGAATGTGAAAACTTCGTGTTTTTGGTATGTTCTAGAAACGTATTTAAAAAGTTGTACAAAATTCGCGCATGTAACAAATTTGTTTAAGTACCGCGGAATTCCGGAACATTGAAAGAGATTTTTAAATTACAATACATTGGCTAAAACGTAGCGTAGAATTTTTAAAAATTCGAAAAGCTTCGAAAATTGCAGTATTTTCTTCTACAGAATCAAAAACATCTCACGCTACGTCATATAGAATACATTTTTACGAATTGGAAAAAAGACAAATAAAAAATAGATGAATGAATAGTTACTGAGAAATATTTTTATAGAGCCAAGGTATTTTTTTTTTTTAGGGCCAAGGTTCGAGACTACCAGGTCATCAAATTTTAATTCTTATACTCAAAAGGACTGTGTACAACTCTTCAAACATATTTCTCTAACATACAAAAAATCCGGAGTGTTTACATTATTTCTTGTATCAGAAAAAATGTTTAGTACTCAGTATGATATCCCGCCTTATCAAAAATTAAATATGAACAAAATGGCACTGTACATACCTTCGTCTGCAATATGACGGTTCAGATCTGCTTAAATACATAAAAATTATTGTACAAGTTCTCCGATTAGTTTTCAAGAGTCCACGCAGCATAAAACCCCAAGGGGATATTAATAACTCTAAGAAGCTGCTGCATGCGTTCCTTTTAGATCTGCCAAGGAATTCCTATATCGCTCGACAATACGAAAAAAGTATAAAACACTTTATTCATGCCATAGAAACCCACCGCCGATATAATCTCGCTTTTGTTCGTCCTCCAAGGCGCTCTGAGCGCTGCTCCGAGCGCGTTGTCCTCGGGAAAGCCGAGAAACTCGATTCGCCAGATGGTCTCTCGCCTTGTTTCGCCGTGAGCTTTTATTTCGAGGCATTACCCACCCTTGGGATTGGGTCACGTTTGAATTTCAAATGATTTCGTCCCGCTTAATGTTCCGCCCGCGACGTCGACGTCCTGCGGAGGGGGGATTGTGTTTCTTCGAAAAAAGAACCTTGGACAGGTATTCCCAGCACCCCTCCGGACGTCTTCGAGAAGTCTGTTCAACGCGTTCAGTTGTCCTGGGAGAAGTTGGACGCCCTGGAAAGACCCTGGAAACTTAATGCCGGTGAACGACGAAGTTTCCCGGACCTTTGTTCGACGATTTTTCGACGTCAACGTCGACGTCGAATTAGCGTCGGCCTCAAAGGCTCTTTTCGATCGTCGGTTTCGGGAGAACCGCGGATCTCGAGAGTAACGAGGGTCTTCGAAGGGCTCGGAAACTCCTAGAGGCTTCACCGGCAAAGAAGCTCGAAATCGAACTGCTTGCTCCAGAAGAAAATCGCGAAAGAAGACGATGATGGATGATTGAGAACTCCAGCCGATGTCTGGCGTCGGTTACGCGAGTAAAACATTTACCGGTTTGCCTTCATCGTATTCTTCAAGACCAGCTAAAATCCGCTGTTCCATAATTCAGTGGCTCTGGCGCGCGACGATGAATCCGAAACCAGGGACTTCCGCGTTCTGAAATAGTAAAAACGAGTTCGCGGAACACCATGGACACGGTTAAGCGTGGGAGGGCGCTAGTACTTCAACCCTTTGGACGATGAAGACGCTTTGTAGAAAGCGTCGAACATGGAGGAATTGCGGAGACTTCAAAGAAATAGGAAATGTAACCAATAATTTATTCATTTGTTTATTTTAACGGGGTGACACACTTTCATACAATTAAAATCATGAGAATTGAATGTATAATATCTACAAAATGAATAAGTTAGACGTGCAGATAGCATTAAGATTCGCTGCTAGATATGGACTTACTCCGATTAATAAAAGATTCAATCAAACAACGAAAGAAGTCGAAACTAGTCGAATTATAAGAAGATTCGTGGAATAACAGGTAACTTCTTAGAGTTATGAGCGGAGCATTTAACTGATGTAGACCTAAAATATCGGGAAAGTCGATATAATGATTTAGAATCTTATAGATAAATATTAATCCGAATCCCAGTCTTCGTTGAGCAAGGATAGGAGGCTTAAGAAAATTTCGAATTGCATCATAATTATGACAAGTTTTCGGTTTAGGCCCATGGATCTTATAAGAGACAAAACGTTAAAACTTGTGCTGAAATTTTTCAATAGAATATAGGTTTTGATTGTAAGGATCCCAAATGGGTGAAAAATATTCGAGATAAGGACGAACTAGAGCAGAGCTCTAGACGCTGTTAGGGTTATTCGTTCAAACTGCTCGGCGAAGGAAAGATTTGAAATAAACGTTATTCCAAGATCTCGCATAAAGGTGATATTACGCAGTTCAACGTTATCAATAGTATACTGATATTTATTTATTTATTTATTTATTATTAATTTACGGGAAAAGAACCCATTAGCATGTACCATCTAGGAACTTGCGACACCCAGAACTGCTACATATCGAATACCACCGTACGTCCTACGCTTATTTTAATTGTACAGTCGTATGCTATTCACTCAAATATGTCACATGTACATTCAAACCTTCTGCTACATTCATCGCATGCGCTTAAATCTGCACTACGCAATTTTTTCTAATGTAATTTCTTATTCTACTTATAATTTACTTGTAATTTCTTTTTTTTTCTCTCTTTCTTCTTTCTTTTTTTTAATGTATTCTTTTTTTTTAGCTCGTACTTTTTGTATCTTTATTCTTTTTTTTATGCTAATGGGTTCTTTTTCCGTAAATTAATAATAAATAAATAAATATTGAAAAGGTTTAGACTTTCAATGTAATTGCATAATCTTAGATTTGGATGATATTAATACTGTCTAATTTTTTATTATCGAATTTTATTATTTTATTTTTTTTATTCAACACTTCTTTTCCGCATACTGTAATAAGATAGCGGAGCAAACCCCGCGAGGCAGCATCGCAGTGTCCGTACGCGGTTTTATAAACCTCTCACAAGGCAAAACCGGGGATCTTCGAAGAATCGACCTTTTCTGCAGTCCACCCTCTGAGAAGTCGACCCGAAGTCGTTGCCGGTTCGCCACGCATCCGCCTCGAACGAGTTTATTATCTCAAGAGAAGGGTTGTTTCTTGGAAAATCCAAAGGCATCGCGAGAGGTTTGAACCCGGGCAAAGTCCCGGGGTGCTCGAAGTCGGCGGGAAGTATTCGCGAGTTCCGCGAGTGTCTCGAGCAGGATCTCCCTCCCCCGTCGCTCTCGACTTCCTGATCCATTCCGGGATACCTCGGTGTCGTTTCCCGGGCTTATTCTCGCGAGCGCGTTCCCTCGGCGGCGAGGGCAACGCGGTTGTTTGTCGAGAAGCAGCCAGTGAAATTAGTCGTCGTTCCGCCAGCAGCAACCAAACCCCCTCCAAGCTCTTTCTTTCTCTGTCGGTTCCACCGGTCCTCTCTCGGCGAGCGAGCTCTCCCCTCTCGTTGTTGCCGACGCTCATTCAACGAGCCCCTCGTGAGCCTACGAGCACGCACCTCGCTCCACCCTTTCCTGATTCACCCCGAAGAACACGCAAATGACTTCATTATAACCGTGTCCCGGCTCCCGTTCTCTGTCCCTCTCTCTCTCTCTCTCTCTCTCTCTCTCTCTCTCTCTCTCTTTCGCCCTCCATCGTTCCCTTCGCCCCCTTTTCCCCTTGAACCGACGTTACTCTGTGTCTCCCCCACCTGTCTCTCTCTATAGCCCTCTGCGCTTTTCTCGTTCCACTCTTTGTCACCCTTGTTTTACCTTTCCTCCGCGCCCGCGCTCTCGCAGTCCCGCGCTCTTATTTATACTTCTTTCTTTTTTTCCTCGGAACTCTGTTCTTTTCTTGATACTTACCTTCTCCACTCGCGTTCTTTCCTTTTTGGCTTCGCCGCCCATCCCCGTTTCATTTCCGCCGCGGCTGTTTATCACCCTCTCCTTGGCCGTTTTAGTAATTCTCTTTCTACGTGGTTTCGCGTGTTTTTTTTTTCCATCCCCCTCCCTCGATTTACAATCCTTTCTTCTTTTGTTCTTCAATTGCCCGTTTTATCTGCTTCGCTCGATCACTTGTCTTACGGTTTTTTACTTTCATTAACCGTTCCCCTGTTTGAATTTTTCGTGTTTTTTTTTTTTTTATTTATTGTACCACTTACATGTGTAAATTAAATTACATTTCGACCTCCATTCACTCGAATCGTCACGACCGGCTAAATTGATTGCACCTACTTCCTCGCGCGATAAACACGTTCACAAGTGTATTACTATTGCCTACTTGTTATGGTTAAGGTACAGAACTTCCGACGCGATAAGAAACAGTACGCGTAGGCGGGAACGCTAGTCGGCAATTAACAATTACCGTGATTAATGCGTCGACGACAATGCATTCTTAGTTGAAGTTCCGAGGCAGGTAGCCCGAGGCTTTGCTCCGGAAAGATTTATAATGAAAGCTTAAGCTGCACGAGATTAAATCGTCTAAACTGTCATTTGATAACGAGCAGTCCGAGTTTCTCCTATTTTTTTTTTTAAATAAGAAAATTATTCTCACAACATATTTTCTTCCAGTACAGATTAAAAAACGCGCAAAACTTGCTCAAGAATTTCTCACCAGGAAATTTATATTTTACCCGCGTCCGCCGCAATTATTCCCTGACTCTATTAAAATATTGCGCTCTGACAGTTCCCAAAGCGCAAAGTGGAAACCTAACTCCACGCGAAGGAATCGTAGGGAAGAAGATCAAAGGCGCCAGGTAACGAACCATTCCTACGACAATGCGCGGGAGGAGGAATAAAAACCGCTGCAACGAGAATCTCAGCAACGGGGAGCCTCGAGAGAGACGCCTTCGAGGATTTCATAAGAACACAAAACAAGTCCGACAGGGCTTAAGGTAGCTGCGCATGTAACCACGACTGATAAAAACCAACGCAAGTTAGATTCCCTCTTCTCCTTCCCTTCAGCTTCCGTCATTATATCCTTCTCTCGTCTCGCGAGGTCTGTTTTCTATGTTCAACTTACAGAACGATCACAATGGTGGCCGTAACTCACGGACAAACTCAAACAGCGCAAATGTTCGTCCAAACATCGCCCGCTATTACTATAACCGCGATCCACCCTCGAAATCACGCCCCCGCGTTTCAAGACACCCTATCTACACCTCTTCCTTTCAGGTGAGTCAAACTTTAAAATGGTTATCGCATTCACCGTCGTCTCTTTCCATGGAAACTTCGCCCGCGGTGTCTCATGAATAAATACATCTCCAGCGATCGCCTAAGCACGGAAACACAAAGTTCCTGTACGAAAACCGGCTGAATATTTCACAGTATTGTCACAGCGATGACAACGTAACCCCCCTTCCTCCCCCCCCCCCTCCGGGCTCCACCCCCTCGCGAAGGTCCGAACGTGGCGGTTCGTGTTCGTTTGCATCCCGCTGCGGAATTCGCCGTCTAATTTCCACTGTTAGCACCGTTGGCAGCGTCGACGGGGCGGCGGACAGACCTCGCGATGAATCAGCCGGACGTGCCTCGCCGGTAATTTTGGATGAAGTACGGTCGCCACGGGAAATCTGGCGACGAGTGACGCCCCGTGTCCCAATGGGGCGACGGAAATATCCTCGTTCTGTCCTCATCATCGAGGTCCAGCCCGCCGATGATCTCCGTCGCTCCGTTTCCAAGCCTGTCTCGGACGCCTCCGCGTCCTGGATGGCTGTTTGTGTTCACCGGCAACGCGTTCTTCCCTGTCAAAGCAGCTGATTTTCGGCTTCCGCTTTGCTGGCTCTTCGTCGAAGAGACCGGGGACGAAGGATTTACGAGATAGTTTTTTTTTTTTATATTTGGTACCGCCGCCGATTAACTTTTAATTAAATATTTCAGTATACCAATATAATCCAAAGACCTAGTTTAAACTTTAGATAATAAGGACTCTGAGAGTTATGAGAGTTTTCTGCAGATAATGTCGTTTTTAGGAAAGTATCGTGCTTAGATTGCGGATATTTAATAATAATAATAATTTTATTTACGGGTGTCTAACCCTTTAGAGTACAATTTTTTCTTATAAACGGTCATTCACAGGCGACCATGTTTTTAATAATTTAAATCTAAAGGAGGTGTGAGAACTAAAGAAATCCAGTAAATCATAAAATTCATTAACATGTATAATCATATGGTTAATGCAGTTATATTGGCTATAATTTGTACGGTGGGTCTCTTGCAATAATAAAATATTATTTCTTCTGGATGACGTTGACGTCATTAAGTTAAAATGAGATTGTATCTCAGAGCATATAATACAGCCATTAAGCCATATATTTATGCATTTATGGCGATTTTAAATGTGCTATATTACACATTTTAAACAAAGATGTGTATAAATGCTAAAATACATGAAATATTGCAAATAATATACATTTTATGATATGTAGAAGGTAAGAGACACTTATTTCCATTTGTTTTCTTTTTTCTGTACTCCAGAAAACGTGAATTTGCATAAACATCCGCTAACAGGATGACATTAACAGTAATTATTTGAAGGAGAATTAAGTAAAAAACCTGTTTGCACGTGAAACGAAAGGAACATAATACACATATCAAAGGGTATGCTACTTTCATGACGCTGTTCGCTTTGTCCCCGCTTTCCATTATTTTAACTATCGCTACAAACATAAAAAAAAGTAAACAGAATAATTACAGAAAACTGAGAGTAATTAAACGGCTTAGTGGGTTGTATGGTGTAATTAAAAGTATTATTGTAATGAAATTGTCGGTGGAGCTTGTTCTCTCTTTTATGTCTTATTTTGGTACACAATTGTTACTTAAGAATAATTGAACAATGTTTTGAGAGGTGCACCAAAGCGAAAATATGGGCACACTGACACATCAACGCACACAAACCATAATGTACGTCGGATCCGCTAGAAGGAGTTCCCATGATTATTCAGTAACTCTTTCAGCGATCTGCGAAGTACGTACCTCTGTAATAATAGTAACAGGTTTCATTATTCACGAGCGTCGCAGATCTAATTCTCTGAAACGTCACGAAAATGATTCCCCGACACCACCAAAGGTATTACATTAATGCTTCAAAGTAGTACACCGCTAGTTTCTCTCGAAACTGGGTTGTTTCTGACGCGACGCAACGTTCTGAAAGTGTTCACTCTCATCGAACGCCAGTGAAAAGTGCGACTCATGTACAGCCACTTCTAAAAAAAAAATCGTTCTTCCGAGAGACACTTGGCGAGCGTGGGTTCGCGAAAATTGTAAAGAATGGAGGGGGTCGCTCCCCCCTTCGGATAGAAAGGGGGCGTGATTGTAAAAAACGCGCGCGAACTTCTGGTAGGATGAAAATGAATGCACCGGCGACGAGCCGCGCTTCGTCTCTGTTCGTCGAGCCCGGATCCAAGCTCTCCTTCGTCCTGCCGCGTTTCCGGCCCTCATCGAGGACGCTTTCGCGCGAAATATTAATCTCGACGCGATCCCATCGCATACCTCCCCCTCGATTCGGCTTCGACATTTTTCTCGTGGGATGATATCGATTCTTCCTCGAGAGACGCGTCGAACTTTTCCTCGAGAAGTCTGCAGCTGGGAAAATGAGTCCGAACGACGGGGAAGGGAAATCCGGTGTCGCCTTGAACGCTGTTCTTCCGGAAGACGGAATATTAGTTTCTTGAGTGGAGCATCCTTATCCTGTGTCTTAATTATCCTTTCTTTGGCGTTGGAAAAGGGAATTGTTCTGTTATATCAGCGAATCTAAATCTCTGTGCGTTATCAACGAATGAAAATCCACCTTGCAAAGCTAATTTTTGATCCAACTTTAAATGATGTTTAGCAGAAATTCCTTGGAGTTTAGTGTGAGTAAGAAAAAGGATTCCTTCGCATTTCTTGGGCTGTCGAACGTCACTGCGAAGATCCGTATCGATGGAAAGCAGGTAGAAAAAAGTGAAGGATACAGGGAATGCTTTCGGCGCGGAGTGTAGGAACTTAATCAAGAAGAAACGAAGGGATCTCCATCCAGCTTTCCTCTGTAGCTTGCCCAGAGGATTCCCTCGAAACAGTACGTCGTAAAATAAAGAATAGTCGGAGGTGAGACCCAGAAGAACGATTGCGACTTGTAATGGAGGGCTGAAAAGGTTCGAAGTAGCGAGGCCCGAACGCTTTGAATTAATGTAACGAAGACGAACGACGCTACGTAAACGTCGAACTATCTTTAAAACCCTCCGCGGTGGAGGGGCGAGGGGTGATTAGAGCGATCGAGAACGGGAAAGTAATTTTTTGAAGGTTCGATGACGTAGAAGGAGGTTCAAATTTGATAATTATGAGATGGAATCGGCCCCCGGTTTAATGATTCTTCATTAGCCAGTCGAAGATAAAGCCGGGAGCAAGTTTTATCCCGTGGACAAAGCTCTCGCCTGACAGGCGATTTTTCAATTAAATTCCCTTTGTCTAAGTTCGTGGGAAGATATTCGACAATACTTTTGTGTCCAGCGATTTTTCGCGAACCAGAGGCGACCGTAACGACGAAGTTTTTACGAGCGCCAAGAAAAAACCGAGAAGCGTCGAGGGGAGAACTTTTCACCCCTCGCTCGAAGCGTTTCCTCCCCCCCCCCCCCCGACACTTTTCGTCTTCGTGGTCGCTCGCGATCGGCTGAAAGCAAACCCTTAGGAAAAACCTCGGCCCCCCTTAAAGCGTTCTCCCCCTTCGTCCTGCCGCAGCTGTCATAAATACGAAAGAACAAGTTTCCCCGACTGCCCGACTACCGAGCAAGGATTTCTTCCGAAGGAAGTTCAGAACTAACCGTTCGTAATGTCGAATCTCTCGGGGCTCGATTGAATGGGAAAGATTAAAGTAGTCGGGGCATCTACATGCCTTTTCCCGTCGAACCTCGCTCGATAAAATCGACCGACTCTGTCCTCCTCAACCCTATTTGTGCGGCTGAAGTGCGCATAAATTCGGCTTTGGTTTCTTAACTAGATCTTTGCTTTCCATAGTGATACTATACAGTGCTAATAATCATTGTCGTGGACGTGGAAATCCCTAATAACAATTTTCCTGGCATAAAGGTTCCTTTTAGCATAGATATTGCTTCTGTAATAATTATAATTAGACCAGCTTTTATGCATTTATGTCAATACTAAGTGTGCAAAACATGGACGAGACTGTAAATGTATGCCAAAATATGAAAAATATAATTGAAGCTAAAATATTTAGCAGATTAAAAGTACTATTATTCAAGTTCCAATTCTTTATTTATGCTTGTAAAAATTTTATTTTGCATAAAATTCTGCAGTCTAATTATAATAAAACGAATGGACCTCATTATCTTAACTCTGAAAGTTGTGTTTCTTCAATCATCATTTTTATGCACAACAAAATTTTCAAATACACAAATGAAGAATAACTGCTTGAATAACAATATGTCCTACTTTCTAAATATTGTAACTTGTATTGCATGTTTGATATTTTGTATAGTTTATCATTTATGAACTGCCTTTTAGACTTCTGTATATTTAGAATTGCCATAAATGTACCTTTCTAGTTTTTTTGATAAATCAAAAATTCTCTGGCAACATTCATACCAGAAATTCACGTTTTCCACTTCCAATTATAGCTGTTTCCTCTCCCTACACGATTCAATATCTGTAAAACGATTTCCTCGAAAAAAAAAAAAGAAAGCAGACGTTTTTCAAGCTAGAAGGCAAAAAGAAAAAATGTACCTACACCGGGGAAATTAATCACCGGTCCGAAAGACTGCCGGGAATGTCCCTGAAAGAGTTCGTGCAACTGCATATCCACTGTACTCCCGACTAATGACGCGACTACGAACATTTGTACGTGTCACGCGCAGCTTCCGCGGCCGAACTATCGGGGCCCGCGCATTAATAATGCACCCGTGGCTTCCGGCCGACGGACATAAATGGGCCGACGATCGTCCCAGGTACCGTTGGCGAGCGGTTCCTCTGCATATTTCATTTCGCCTCGAACTGAAATCGAGTGGTCCATAAGCCGAGCGTCGAGCGATTCGTCAGGCTCGAGGGCTTCGGCCAAGATCGACTGGCCGAGGTACCGAAGACGAATTTTTTACCCCTGAACGCCCTGCGCTTCCTTTTTTCCCCCGCCGATTCACCCTCGTTGCTCGTAGACAGTCTTCAACGTCTGGGAGACTTTGCTTCTGCAGTGGGTCGCTGGGCTCTCAAACTCCTTTGCGTCCGTTTCATGCGAAGCGAGTGAGTTCCTTTTTTGGGAGTTTCGTCGCGAATTGGGTATCAGGGATATTTTCACGGAAATGAAATATGATGTTTGATAACAGAAGATACTGTGTCTTTGAGGTAATAATTATTTTGTACGAATTGTATGAGTCTTCAGAATTTGATTGTAATTGAGTAAAAATGTAATTCTGTTACTTTTGTAGACAGAAGAAATTGATACGGGAAAATTTTGCAGTGTTTAATAAGTTCTGTCCACATACAGTACGATTTTTCTGAAAGTGTATCAGAATAGTTGCCAAGTGTAATTAAAAAGTGGCATAATGAGACGCTAGATTATAAAATTCCTCTGAAAAAACAAATGCAATTATACCTTGCAGTTACATCGATGCACTTTTGTAACAAAATTGTGAAATTTTATAGAATTGTCATGCACTATTTTAGTTTTTTTTTAGAATAGAATCAGAATATTCAATTCTCGTTTCAAAATGCTGAAAATTGGTAAATAAGAATATCAAGAATCATCTAAAGACTGGAACTTAATCTCTGAAAACTACATTTTAATGTAGATTCATTAGAAAGTCAAAGACCTAATTTATAGTATGACTTAATAAAATATGAGGAATGTATTGCAATGATATGAAACAGTTTATTTCGTTTTGTGGTAGAACAAAATCCTATTGTGACTAGTTTTGTGTCTGTGGACCTGAAGATACAGAGGATAAGTTTTTACAGTTCCTAAAAAAAAATCCAAGATCACGATCCATACAATTTCATCGATTACATTGAAACTTCCGATTGCTCGACTGTTATTTTACTCTTAGTGTAGTTTTTTCGAATACATAGTGGAGCGCAATAATAATAAAATTTCTAATAAACAAATACCTAGCAACTCTGCATCGTCTATTTAAAGTGTGTACATTTGCCAAAAGAAAAAAAAAACCCTCGTAATTACTCGCATCCAAAAACTTCTGAAATTGCGACAGCTTATCTGCGAAACCCACTATAGAAAATTCCCAAGCAATACAAGAAATAAAAATCTCTCCGTCGCTTAAACCAATCATCGTTCCCAGCACTTGAAACGAATGCCTCGAACCCCGCTGCAGAAAGCAGCTAGCAGAAGCTCTCTAAAGAAGAAGAAATACAGAGTGAGCTTTTATCTCTAAGATGAGCCAAGTTCTCCGCACTCTTTTCACTCTGTCGCGGCGCAGCTATCGGATCAAGAACGTCGGGTATAAAAGGAGGTGTCTAAAGGGGGATCCCGAAGTTCCTGCATCATCGTAGACGAGGGCCGATGAATGGCGAGGAGAACACGAAGGAAGAGTTTAACGTGCGAGAGCAAGTTGTATCCCGCAAGTCATCGATGCCATTAAACAACGGGAACACTCGTAAATATTTAACGATCCTGGCGAACAGGTACCGGGTATAGCGCGAACGAGTAGAAACCAGAGATTTCTCCCTAGGAGAAAAGGGAAGGAGAAGGGAAGAGCAGAGGGTTTCAGAGATTCGAAGGACCAACCCCGATCCATAGACAATGCTAAGGACGCGAACAAAGGGATGAATGCCGGATCGAGGCTCGGAGCAGTTCCTAAATGGGAGGTTGGTGAAAGGGGGTGGATGCGTCTCGAACCTGAGCCTCGGAGGACGGTGAATGCCGGCACGACCACAAAAGCGTCGATGCATCGCGACCGACATTGTGTACGCGCGACTTGACGTGCGCGAAACCTCGCAGTCGCGTAGTTTCATTAACATACGTAATATTACTCGTCACCGAGGCAAATGGGAATTAATACGTTATGACGTAATTATCGTCGGTCTCGAATTCCGGGGCGGCGGCGTTTATTGGTCGGGAGTGGGGGGGGGGGGGGGGGCAACGGGAAGGAGGGGGTCCGCGGTCGGAGTTGCACATAAATCGTGCGCGATATTGGTTTAACATTAATTGATAGGAAAGTGGTTGTACGCGACACAGAGCGTTAATGAACGCGGCATGTTTCCGCCTTGAAACAAGTGCGTTTAATTGATTCCATATCCGATCGCGTTGCGAGGGAACCGCACCGTCGCATCTTTGTAGCCAGCAATTGTCTCGGGCGCCGAGTATACTCCACGGCCTGAACAGGGGCCTTGTTTTCACCGCGACCGCGTGATCGCCCCTTCGCCCAACATTAATTAATTCCACGGTGAATATCTCCGTTAATTAAGCATTCGAATATCAAAGGCCGCCCTCGTCTAAAATACTCGCTTAATATTGATTAATCGCTTAAGCTTCTTCAGCATTCCCCAGAGCACAAACTGCCCGTCGTGACCGCGGCGTCGCATTACCGCATTCTTTCCTCGCAACTTCTTTTAATGGCCCGAATCACGGCATCCTTAGTTTATGACGCCCTTTAAGCGTTGATTACTTCCGTAAATCTACTGGACCGCACTTTTAAAATGGGTTCTGTCTAATTAATTCTTGCTCGATACGATTCAATCGTTGCATTTCTTGAAATTAATTTCCGGGGAACTCTAACCTTCCGCCTTTGGATTATTGTGGACAATATTCACTGACGTTTCGCTCTGTTTTAATTTTACAAATCTAGCATTAAATGCTCTTAAAGTCCCCTGGAAATATAGTTTACGGTATGGGAAAGATTTGCAAATACTTTGTGTTTCTTATGCTTCAGAAGATTTCGACGCAAAAGATTAGGATTATATCGCATCTTATTTCCTTTGACTTACGTTGATTTAAATAAAATCAAACAAACTCTATAAAAGGGATAAAAAATTTCCAGGTATCAAAGGTACTGAAAAATTAAAAATAATGTTCCATAGGATGCATCTTAAAGAATGAACTGCTCGGTTGATTTTTTAATCTCGGAAAAGTTCAAGAAGAATAATCCCAACGGATCAAGACAAGGGATTCACCCACCGTATCAGACATCCGCCTGAATCCTCTTTTCCTCTCCCAGCAGACATAACGTTGTTCATAGCGCCACGGACAGCCGTTGTATCAATTAAGTTCGGGCACGATTGCGAGAGATAGAAGTCCGCGGATTAATTGTCGCCAGAAAAGAGCGTAAAGCCGACGGATGTCGCTGTAACCAGAAGGAATGGACAGGGACAGACACACCATCTCGCAGGATGTTCCCGGAGCCCAACCCGTTCTTTCGCCTCGGGGCCATTTGATGGCTCGTCGACAGCGGACGACGTTTAAACCGGTGAAATTGTCTCTGGTCGTAAATTCGCGGCTCCGAGCGTTTTACGAGCCGACAACAACGTGAAAATACGTACGATCGGATGGCGCAGCTCGTTCGCCAGTGGATTTTTTTCGCTCGATGAAAATTCATGCTCGAAGGGGGTTCCGCGAATCCCGCGGCCCCGCGCGAATTATTCTCGCCCCCGTGGCTCGCGATAAAACGTAAGGGTACCGCGATAAACGTGGGCGTGCAAGAAATCGCGTGCAACCGAGCGTGCCGGGGGCCGTTTTTAACGCTGCGATCAACCGCGTTCCTCGCGTTTAATCCACCCCCTGCGAAACGACTCGCTGCCGGTGCTCTATCGGCAGTTCAAAAGGGGTGAGTTTCAAGCTCCACAGTCCTATTCGTTTTAAAGTTCGCCAATAGCGCAGTTAAGTTAAGCCCCCGATTCGCCTCTGAAAGCTACACTCGCATTCGTACATTGAAATCACTGTAAAAAGCAAATGGGAAGATCTCACCCATTCACGATGCAGTTTTTTTTTTCGCACCCACCGGGCACCGTCAAACATTTATTAGCCGAAGAATAGAGGGAAACCGTGTTTGTGGGGTGCGGAGCCACGGCCCCGTATTTCGTAACGTTTTCATTTCGCTCCGCGGTGGAAAACTCGTTTCACTTTCGCCCATTGAACCCTTTATCCCGATAATGAAAACCCGTTACGGGGGCACAAGTATCGGAGGCCACGCGAAAAAAAACTTCGTTCCCTCGGAGAGTTTCGGACCGTGATTTCCGCAATCTCCTTGAATGGCCGGAACGGATCGTTTCCGGGACGCATCGTTGGGATATCGGGGAAAACAAAAACGTCCGGGACACACGGTACAGTGTCGATGGCGGTGCGGTGGCGGTGGCCCCGTTGCGTTCGATATCGTCCGGGGAAATTGTAATCCGTAAAGGTTTATCGGCCTGGGGAGCCGTTTAAACGCGAAAGAAATCACCGTTGGGAGCCTTTTCGCGGTTTCGCACGGTTCCAACCACCTGAAAACGTCGCGAATGCACCAGGAAATGGAGTGAGGATTCAAGGAAATACGTTTGTTATAGGATTTTAGAGTTGGAGATGCTTCAAGCAGTTATCGTTTTGCATTTATTTTCTGGAGGTAGAAAGAGGAAATTATTTTAAGTATACAGAAGAGAAAATATTTTAAAAATTTCGTATCCAGTTTTAAAATTTTTAATACACAATAAACTTCCTAGAATTATTATTAGACAATACATAGTGTCTTTTTTCTTTATTATCAAAGTTAATTTTTTTTAAAATATTATTGAACAAGATACAGTGGAACTTCCAGACTTATCCGGACTATAAAACAGTCCCTGTTTCAGAAGTATAAAAAATAGAAAGAGAATTTTTTCCCGAATCTACGTCTACGTTAATGCTTCTTCCCCTTAACGACTTTTACGCATGAAATCGAACTTACGAAAAAAAAAAAGATTCTACTATAAGTGGACCCGCGTTGCTCAGAACTGCGTTGTTCAATAGTCATTTGTACTTGCGGCTGAAAAAATTCTTTCGACAGGGAAAATAAAATAAAATTTACAAAAAAATTTATACAATTTATGAGAAGTTGCAATATGAAAAAATATACAAAGATATGTACAACAGCGAAAATGCATAACACATAAAGAAATAAAAGTAAATGCAACAGAATTTATGATACGAGACTTCTACTTAAAACTTTTTATTTCTGCATATAAAAATGTAAAGTCACATAAACATCCACCCTCCACTGACACACTAAGTGCAAAGGTTTTAAAGTTTCATCTACAAGATATAATCCCAAAATGAAAAAATTCTGTTTTCCTGCTGTTAAAAAAAAAAAAATTTGAAGACGTCACCTAATGGCCCCCTTTCCAGTTTCTCTTTTCGCAAAAACCTTTCTATGCTCCAAGGTGGGAAATATCAGAGTCGAAGCATTCTCGCCGCGACTCGCAATTTTTTTTTTTTTACCTTCTCGTGTCGCGCGTTTCTCGCCCGCCCCGCGCCGCCCTCGTGTTTTTAGCTCGTTATTAAACACACGGCGAAGAAAGAAACGTCTCGCGAGACGCGAGGAATTCGCGCGATCTCATTTTTCAGGTCTCGTCGTCGCGCTTCTGCCGCGAACAATCGCTGCCAAGTATTTCAGTAACGAACGGCGCACAATAAAGGCCACGGTACCCTTTCTTCCTCATAAAAGGCTGTACACCGTTTCACGGCTGCGCCCAGGCGAACATCCCCCTCATCCTGCCCCCGCGCCGCGCTGTTCCCGCGTTCGCATTGACAAAAGGCGATACTTCGTCGAAAGACGGCACCGTCGCCGAAATAAATGAATTATTATAGAGTATTATTAATCTTAACAACGCGGTTCGTTCGGCTTCGAAAGGCAAGGACAAGAGTTGACGGCCGGAAGGAAAGAAAAGAGCATGGGGGAAGGAATCGCGAGACGCGAAGAGGAAACGCGGATCCTTCCCTCGGAATGCGAGCTTCAATTTAACCCTCGTGTATAATACGGGGCGATATGGGTCGGCGAATTCGAGGGCTCCGAGTGGAATAGCAGCGAGCAACCCCGAAGGCGTTGTGGTTCCCAGACTCGAAGGGAAGATCGCGAAGAAACTCGAACGCGTTGCGCGCGCGCGCGCGGCATGTCGGATAAAGTTTCCATCGTTGGATATATTCGGCTGGTAAACAGCGAACGCATTGTTCGGGTATTAAGCGGAGGGATTTTCTCGGTTGCCGAGTACTTTCCCGCAGCGCGCATATCCTTGTACGAGGACGATACTCCGCGTAATCGCCTCTTTCCTCGCGTATTCCGCTCTCCTGCGACCGAGACACGGTCGCCGGGAATGCGTTGCAATTTCGTTGAAGAGGTGTGTCAAAAGGTGGAAGGATTCTTTGTCTCCCGGTAGCAATGAACTTTTGATTACAGGGATTCCGTTGCATATTTCGCGGGGGATAATTTTAGTATATCTCGGCGTTTAAAGTGTTCAAAAACGGTGAGAAAAATAAATCAGAAGCGTAACGTAATGTTGTTTCGAGTGGAACAGTAATTATAAAGAACTATAAGCAATACTTTCAGTATTTTCCAAAAAGGTTTAATGAGCAGGAAACCAAGAAACGCAATCTCAAAATGTCCTCTTCGCAAAACGGGGAAGTGAAATCGGGTTGATTTGCATAAAGAACGCGAACGGAACGGTTAACGAGTCGAACGAAAAACGCTCGCACAAGAATGGAAATTCTTTCGAATTCGTGACGGGAGCGCATCGAGGGTAGCGCGGGGCGCGAGAGACCGCAGGTTGGAAAAAAGTTGAAGGGGTTACCGTGCATCGAAATTAACAAAGTTAGCGTGCACGAGCGGTCCAGAAAGTAGATCCTTTCGGTGAACGGTTCGCATTCCGTCCGCGAATCGAGTTTCGAGGCTTTCTTTTGAAACCGAGTCCGACGTCGCGGGGATTTGTACTGGCCAGAGGCAGTGTTTCGAATATGCATGCGGCGCGAAGGAAAACGTTGCAGTTGCCCCTCCCCGACGCGAAAAGCATACCATGCGCATTCTTCCCGCTCTTTCTGCTTTCATCCGCACTGTTTCCCGCATTCTTCTATACCTTGTCGGTTTTCCACTTTTTTGTTATCGCCCGTTTTGAATTTGCAACGGCGGAGAAAGAAAAGGTTAATTAAGAGGACGAATAATGGGTTATAACTCACGTGATTTTTGAATGGAAAAGCAGTGCGCGCGAATGAGGAATTTTTTATGTGAAATCCAAAAATGAACAAACATTTTTTCTATTGCGGAAAAATATTTTATCCAATTATACAGGGTGGGGCAATAACTATTAGCACCTCAGATATCTCGGAAACTATAAGTTTCACAGAAATATTTGCTGAAATAAAATTGCACAGTACGAATGGGGCCATCCGATAATAGTTTTTTTTGCAGGTGGAGGTACTTCGGACATTTGAAGGTCACCTCCATTTGTTTAAATGGATCGGTATATTTTTGCTTCCGTATCATGATAGAGAATCTTAAAACGAGTTCAACGACCTATTACATAAGGTCATTGAAGGTCATAAAAAGTAGACAAAGGCGATTCATTTACTACCAAAACCGTAAGTATTATCGCCTTTCTCTACTTTCTATGACCTTCAATGACCTTATGTAATAGGTCGTTGAACTCGTTTTAAGATTCTCTATCATGATACGGAAGCAAAAATATACCGATCCATTTAAACAAATGGAGGTGACCTTCAAATGTCCGAAGTACCTCCACCTGCAAAAAAACTATTATCGCCACCGAATGGCCCCCTTCGTACTGTGCAATTTTATTTCAGCAAATATTTCTGTGAAACTTATAGTTTCCGAGATATCTGAGGTGCTAATAGTTACTGCTCCACCCTGTATTTCTATTATTAAAAATAGAGTGTAGGTACTCTTGATATAAATATATATAGTAGTATTATTTTTTTTTCTTTCATTTTGATTGCCTTTTCATTTGAAGACTTCTCGAAAATAAAACATTTCACGTTTCCACTTATGAGCCGCGAACCTTTGAAACATAGAAAAGCTTCACCGATCGTTTTCACATCCTCAAATTACGAGTTCAAATGTTTACAGTTTACAGCGTTTTCGCTAAACCGTGGCTGAATGAAGTCGACCTCTACTACTTGATGCCGTGTCTGACTAAACCCTGAAAGCAACTACTTACTTGCTTTCACGCAGCTGTTACATGGCTGCTGTTTCTGACACTAAATTTCCGCCACAATTATAGGTTGGAAAATTGATTTCTTTATCAAATGAAAAACTGGACACCAATCTTTGTGCCTTGTATTTTAATTTAAAAACGAAAATGTAGACCACCCTAAATATACGTGGATCGCGATCCTTTCCGACGTGTCCGCGTATTATAAAGGGTCGCGAAAGGGAGCAAAGGAAGCGCAAGTTCCGTGGGATATATTTATTCTCGGTCCGTGGCCGGTTGAATGGGCAACGTTGGTTTTTCAGTAGCTTCCAGAGGAAACAATTCGTTCGAGGTACAACGACGAATTAACGCGGCGGTGTTAATTGCGTTTGGGACAGCCAGTCCTGAACAAGAACGCTTCTCTAAAAGCGTTTCTATTTTCCCCCCCAGCCCCGATTTCTTCCTCCTTTTTTTCGAGCTTTCGCGCGAGCTTCAATGAAGCGACGTGCTAAAAAGGAAGAGCACGAGTGAAGCGAACAACAGGATTTTATATACTCTCCTCGAATTTCGCGCGGCCGAAAAGCTCCGAGTCGAATGCGGACTAACAACTCTCCGCGAGGCGATTCAATCGATGATCCGATTCGCATAAAATATTCTGGATTCACTTTGTTAGCGTTAGAGCTAACAATTTAACCGAGTTTATTCGCGCAATTAAATTTTATTACATGAAAGAAAAAAACAATTTCTACCCTTTATTCTTCGAAAATAATTTCTCCAATCTTATATTTAATTGCAAAATTTATTCCCACGAAGAATCGCGTGTTTCCCCCGTAACAATTCCCCTTTCGAACGTACCATTTTTACCCCGGATCCCGTTTCCGTTCCCTTCCAAGATCGTTTTCTAGGAAACGAAACAGTTAAACGTCGAGCCACTGTTCCTTCGTCGACACTAATTTCTGGGTGAGATTGTGACGGCGAAGAAACAGCAATCCCGACCGCAGCGTGCCGCAAACCGCTGTTAGCTAAGTGGAAAATCAAAGGTAACGAGAAATCGATTCGCCCGGACAGGCAGCTCGCCTTCCTGCGAGAGGCAGGAGAGATATATGGGGCTGAAGCGTGGCCGGCGACTTGCGCCGAGGTGAAAGCTGATGAAACAAGAGCAAGCTTCGACGAGCCTCTTCCGCGACCGCCCCCCTTGTTGTCGTTACCTTCGACATCCTCGAGGAAGAGGGCGCCGGTGGTGTGGGAAAACCGCCGATAGAATCAGAATCGCTTGGGGGATGGTTCGTGCTTGGAAAATAATCGCGGGGAGACAACGGCGGCTCTATCCTTTTCACGATTGGCCCTCGTTGAATTCGAAATCGCGCGGAAAATTGTCCCCCTCGCGCGGTGGAAGGAGAAGGATCTTCCGTGCACCCTTGAATTGATTTCCGATGCTCGATCGGTGGTATTTTGTCGTGTCGGGGCGACTGCTTCGGATTTGAATTAGTCGATGCACGTGTTGCGACAAATTGGATCCGTTTAAATGCAACCGCGCTTTGCACTGGTCCAGTTTGCAGCGATTCGGCGTCGAATTGATACCGCCACGTGGAAAATGTTAACCAGCGTTAGACAATATTGCGAGGAATAGTTGTAAAGTGTATCGTTGGAATGTTTTCCGTGTTCGGTTTCCGTAATGTTGGGAGCGATCCTCTGACAGGCCGAGTTGAAGTCGCCCCCGCGGACGAGTTTTATTAATTTCGAGTACATCCCGGGGGCGAGAGGCCAGACATAATTAAATCAATTTCGCCCATCGAAACGTGTTTCCGCGGTAACCATGCACGATCCTTCCATTAACGTTTAAGTGGCTGAAACTCCGAGAACGGACCGCTTGCGCTCCGTTCTCCGCGTAAACTGACTTCTATTAAAATACAACTCGACGGTAATTCCGTCCCAGCATCTAAAAGGAGTATCAAGCGACTCTTCTGGGGTTAATAAAGCTAGACAACCGGAACGGAAGCTAGTTGGCGAACCGATTATTAAAACACTCTTATTCCTGCTTCTTACCAGATCCACGCCACTACCAAGATTTCACCATAAACCTAAATAAATTATCTTCCATTCTTTTTATTCAAAAAAGAGAAAAAAAATTATTCTTAATCGGCTGCATTTCTCGTCTACTTTTCCCGCAACGCACCGAGCAAAACCTTAATTAATCGGCTGACGAAACCTGTTAATCATTTCGCAACACGAAACGCGAGGTTTGAACTTCCAGCTTGACGTGCGCCCCGTAAGTTGCATTAATTACCAACATGTAAATATTTTGCGCAGTCGGCCCAAGCTTCGCCAGACTCCTTCGCCGTTAATTAATTAACGCAAGGCGCCTCGGAAGGGAAAAGAAAGTTTGCGGAAAAATGCGGACTGGTTACGAACAAGGAGCCTCCGACGCGGAGTAACTCGCCGAAGACCGCGGCGACTCGCGATCACCGCTTGAATCTTAACGAACTCGTCGTTTCACAGTGTCGTACGATTATTTTCCCCTTAATTATGGATTCAGCTAATAGCTTTTATAACTTCGAACCGCCGTTTACCGTGATTTATTAATTTCCACGAGGCCCGGACAGGCCGATATTTCAGCGTGCAGCGGATATTAAAAATCATCGTCAGAGGGCAATAAAAACAGCGAGTGATTAAACGAGTGGCAGAAAAAACAGTGGACAGGGGTGGGGGTGAACTGTCGTTTATGCCGCATCCCCGCCGGTCTTTCATCCCCGCACACCCACGATTACAAATGTTATTCCATGAAAGGAGGAGCGCGAAACACTCGACGCTTGAATGCGCGATGAAGCATCGTGTCTTCCTTCAACTCTCCCCCTCCCCTCGTTCCTCTTCCCTTGAACGGAATTCACGCCGTTCCTCTTGGCCGCGTTTACCGCGCCACCCCTTCAACCACCCTATTTTTTATTCCACCGCCGCTGCGCGCCTTTTTCCCTCGAACGATGTCTGACTACTTACGCTCCGAGCGTCTGTTTTCACTTAACGACCGTCGGAGAACCCGAGTTCCGCCTTTTGTCGCGAATCGCGCGAGGCGAACACGACAACATTAATATTATTTAATTAGCCGCGACCCCGGCGAACGTTTCGCTTTGATCGCGATAACACTGCCCGCAAATGGCATAATCAAGGAAAAGCACCGCGACTCCGCGCGACAGTTTACTTCCCGAGCGAACCAGTAATTCGCGAAAGCGGCGCGTAATAACTCGCTGATCGATCGAGCTGTTCGCAGCAATTGTCGTAAACTCGAAAGAAAGCCTTTTAAAATTAGGGGAAGGAACTCGTGCAAATTCTGGGGAAATGGAAGCAATAGAAAGCTTAATTAATCGACGGAGGAGTTTGTATCTTGGGAGAGATTGGATTTCTTACTTCTGTTTGCTGTCCGGTTTCATTCCGCTGATTTATTAATTCCTCCGGAAATGTATAATTACCGTTGATCGATTATTTACCAGCAATTTACACGTTGCGTGGCCACGATCACCGGTCGCGCGGTGTTGCGAACTGATGCATTTATTAGAAGCAATTTGGGACGTTACACCGACGATTAACCAAACTATCGACCAGCATACTGTCCGGAGCAGCTGTTATGGTGACCAACGCCACTCGGGGCTGGAAGATGCAAATTCCTTAATCGTTTCGGGGGGTGGAGGGGAAGTTTCCAGACACCCGACGATGGTTCGCCTGTCAGGCTCGTGCGAACGTGAAATCCTGTTTAAACTTTTATCGTTCCGTATTAATTACTTGACGTCGATAGATCGGTCATTCGAGAAGCTCGTCGGGTTGTGTAATCAATTTTGGGGAAGTTATCAGAATGCGTGTGACCTTTATAATACGATTATCCACTTTGGTTACTGAAATTGCGGCTCCTTTGCAGACCGACTTGATTCTACTTTTTAAATTCATGTCTACGAAAAAATGGGAAGCAAATGATGAGTTGATCACTCATAATTCGTAGCAATTTTAATGATTAGAGTACCTGTATCGCGTTACACAACTCGTCGTCCCCATTTCTCAATGGACCTGGCTTGCCGTCGATCACAGAGAACACATTGGATCCCCGAATTTCCATTCTTCTGCTTAACCTACTCCGATCCCCGGAATCAATCGAAACCAGAGGCTCGCAGTCCCCTCGACACCAGTGTCCTTAAATTCATTTCCGCGGCACCGTCCGAAATCAATTCGAAGTAGACGGCTCCGGTACTCGTTCCAATCTCGAAGTCCCGATCTTTAATTCAACGCCTCCCACCGGCGAGGCAAACAACGCGTAAATAATCGATGTCGCTTCCAGCCGGTCGTCGTTCCTCGTCTTGGCCATCGAACTTGCACGAGACAACGCCAAGAAGGGTGCACGCGCGCGACGTGCGCGTAATCATTAATGCAAATGAGACGATGCACCCCGTGAACCCAACGGGAAAGCGACACGCTCCCCTTTCGCGGAATCGATGCACGAGTTTCGTAAAGTGGCGCCCCATTAAGTCGAAACCGTCATATGTCCCACCCTGGTGCAAGACGTAGCTCTTATGCTTGTCGGGGACACCGTGGTGGGCAAACAACGTTCGAACTTTTGTGATTAGGACGCGTTTAACGCGCCAACTTCACTGTGGACCCTCGAAACTGGATACTGACATCGGTTGGCCTTCGAGGGTTCGGTAACTGCGCGTTTGAGGATGATAAGGAGAGACGAGGTATCGATCTTTTTATTCGGAGTTTCGGGAGAAGGATAATGGTTTCGGGTGGAAGGAGTTTGGTAAGGAAGACTGGGTAGAGTTAAAGATTGATTTTGTATGATAGGGTGGGACGGAGATTAAATTTACTTTGTCAGTTTCTCTTGGAAATTTGGTGTAGTATAGGTTTCTGTGTTAACGTGTCGTTTTGAAGATAATAATGATAATTATATCGGTTTTATTTGAAATAATTTATGAAGGAAATCAAATTTACAATTGGATGAAGAAGAGATCAAAGGATTCCAGAAAGATTTTAGGAGGATTAAGAATATGATTGATCAGAGTTTTTGGTATGAAATGCTGTCAAATGACTTTTAGTGATAATATTTTTTTTTCATATAAAGATAAAAAATTCACAAACTACTACAATATAGTTTGTTAAATTCTAAAAGAGCCATCTGCATAAATTGACAATTACAACAATAAATTGATAACTCAATGAAGGCTTAGTTACATTGAATTTTTATAATTTTTATATGATGCTTCGATATCTGTGAATTGAAAATATACACTGGAAAACAGTGTAAGTAACATTTTTAAAACCATTCCAAGACTAATTTAGTATTGTGGCTCTAATAATTCGATCATCCACTGTTTCATAATAACATAGAGTCTATATATTATACAATGGCAAACAAATTAGAACCATGAATCCATTGTATAAATACAGTGGAACCTCAATTATCCGAATCAGTATTATCCCAGAATTTTATTGTTTAAAGTATTATTCATTTAATAATAACTTAGACTGTGATTTAATAATGATTCCTAAAGATTTAACATTTTATATTAGAAATGTGAAAACGGTTAATTGAGGTGCTGTCGTAATTAAGTTACAGTTAAAAAATTCATTTCCATCACGTTTAAAGTGATCCCTTCGCTTTATCTCACAGAATCGCCTCCAATAAAAACCTAATTAAGGCATAAAATTTCTTCGCCCCTGCTTCCCCTCGACAAATAGTAAGTACAACAGTTGCGAGGCAGTCGCCGACATAGCCGAAAGGTTGTACACGATCGTGTTCACGCAGAGTACCAACTGTTTCGCTTGTAACGTACCAAAATCGCTTGTACGTGGGTAGAAGCGTTTTACGGTCAAACGCGACGGCTGTCATTCGCCTCGCTGCTGTGCCGTTAAACGCTTCGATCGCTTCGAGCTCACCTCCGGTTTTAACAGCCGCTTGACGATTGTCGATTGAGCCGCGCGCGAGCATCGCAATTTTCAAGAAGATTGACGCACCATAAGCCTCCGCGATAAACCGTGATATATAGACCCTCCGGGCTGCTCTTACCGAATTATCGCTCCGCGGGGAGTCTGTAATGAGGTTCCAGAAACCGGGTAGGACGCGCCGCGCCCGGTTTCGCTGACGCGCGTCCGAAGGAAACGAACAGGAATTTCTTCGGGAGAAGATCCTTGCAAATTCGTCGGGGCAGGGGCCAGCGTGCCGCGATTCTATAGTACGAACGGTTACGGAGACGAATCACAGTGATTTTAACGCGAAGAAACGGTCGGACGTGAGCGGAATCGGTCGCACCTTCGGTCCTCAAGGATCTCACTCCACCGGCAAACATCGCGATTCGTCGGAGAAGAATACGCGAGGAATTTCCAATGCACGCTGCCTTGTTACCCTGAGATTCTGTCGAGTGATCCTTTTACTCAGATTGTAGGAGACGATAACGAGCAGGTTCTGAAAGATTTTTGCCGAGTTGCGTGATATCTCTCGAAACCGGAATGATTGTCGTTATTAGATGTTACTTTCTTTGGCTAATAGGATTACGGCACTGCTTTTTTATAAAGATGATTTTGTAAAGATTTCGGGATAAGTAAATATTAAGAAGATACTTCATACAAAAGAGAAATGGAGGTTTAGGAAAGACCAAAACCCAACGTTTCGATTTCAACTGAGTAACTTCCTATATTCGAAGCAACCGAAAGTAGAACGATTATTATAATATTAATAAATCGTGAAATAATTTAGAACCCACTAAAAAATTCGACATTAAGGGATCTTCCCACTGTGAACCTCTGAAAAATTGCCATTTTTTGGGAATTTTTTTGTACTGAACGAAATGTCCAATGTAAATAAAGTTTTTCCTACTGATTAATACACTTATTGAGAGTACAAACAATTTTTTTATGCAATTTATAGTAGTTTATTTAAATATATATATCGCACTGAATTGAGCACCTTAAGAAAACGATGTAGTGCTGGCGTAGATGATTCCAGAAGGACGACGCATCTGAATAAAAAAATTCAGAATGGTTTTTAGTCGTCACGGATGTCGTTATCGTTGGAACCAAAATTATTTTAATTGATAAAAAATTAACCAAATGACGGAAGTTTGAATGTTTAAGTTCCGAAATTCGATGAATTTTTAGTCATTTGTCATTGTAAAAAGTATGAAATTGTTAATAAAACAAAGTTTCCGTGGTCCCTGTGATAGCCACTGATGTGTTGAATAATGTGTAAAAATTTGAGACTGATTAATCAAATAATTCTTTTGCAATCATCTACGCCAGCACTACATCGTTTTCTTGAGGCGCTCAATTCAGTGCGATATATATAGTTAAATAAACTATTATAAATTGCAAAAAAAATTTGTTTGTACTCTCAATAAGTGTATTAATCAGTAGGAAAAACTTTATTTAGATTGGACGTTTCGTTTAGTACAAAAAAATTCCCAAAAAAGGCAATTTTTCAGAGGTTCACAGTGGGAAGACCCCTTAAGTGTACTTTTTTCTGCCCATGGAGTTCCAAAAGAATCCTCGTCTCAATTAAAAAAAAAAAGAGTCGCAGCCCTCGAGCTCTTCGTTAGCGCGACTTGTCCGCGCGACAAGGGTAGTCAAAGCGCGATATCGGCCCGGCAATAATTCGCAGTGATTGTCGACGGCCACCCCTCAACAGGATACAAGATTTTCGGCGCGAAGCGGGGGAGGGACACGCTGGGACTTGGCAAATTCGGCTGCTACGCGGTCGTGTCGCGGATAGCGCAATTGCGGTATCAAGTGGCGTATTGTCCATTCCGCTGTCCCGCGCTCATCCCGGGGTCCGGGCTTGACGTTGGCGCAAACGTTAACACCGACGCGGATTTCGAGTGGCTATTACACGTCACCGGCCCTTACAAATTCCCCTCGCGCAGCGTCCCGCTCGCGCGTCGGCCCCGTTCACGTTCGCAACTTGTAATCAAAATTACCGTCCTCCCTTCAACGGCTGTCGTTCCCGAGATATGCGCGCGCGCCCGAGTTTACACGCGTGTAAACCCCCTCCGATCGGCATTTGCGTCGAGTCAACTGGGAAGCGGAACGCGCGGTACGTCGCGTTTCAACTCTCCTGTCGGGGTGTATCGGCGAGCCTTTCGCGCTCCAATTTCCTCCTTTCTTCGGATGACTTTTCATGCCTCGAGCGAGTCGAGCCACCCCTTCGCTTCTCCGTATCCCGTCGCCGTTGTAATTAGCCGCGAGCGACGCGGAGAGCACGCCGGGCTCGAGAGGGTCGCGCTGGCCTCGATTGGTCGGCGGGCGAAAACGCTTCGGTGATTTGTCATCGTCGGGGCTGTGCATGAATACCGAGGCCGAGGGTGTTCGCCGCGAGGGATGGTTGTTTGAGGAGGTGTGTTCGGCGAGGAGGAATCCATCACCGACGTTGGTGGCTCGATTAACGCTTTGGTTAACGGTGGAAAGGGTTTTCTTTTTGCAATCTGACGCGTCCGAGTTGTTGAAGACGATTTCACAACGCTTCAAACGTTGATAAGTCGATTGTTCGCGAGCGGTAAATTGCTCCGAACCGGGGACGCGCGCGGTTTGCGTGTTCGTGGTGGGTGTCGCTCGAAATTGCATTTTCCGGTGCGGGCTATTATACACGCAACAAACAAAGCCCTGAAGGGTTTGGATTGTAACCAGCCGTCGGCCGCCGAATCGAACAATTAACTCTCGCTTATTATCAAACGTACTAGAATGCGAACTGTACTTCGACCGCCGCGAAGCGTTTCGATTAACAATTAAAGTGGTCGTTTAAATTGCCGTTTGGCCACCGGCAAGGTAATCGGGACACGGCGCGATGCTGTTGTTTGAAAGCGAACCGAGGGAAAAGGAAGCTTCGCCTAAAATCGATCTCCGCGACGGGGACGATTTCGGAGTTTAATCGATCGACGAAGTTCGCTTCAGTTTCGGCGAGTTGAAAAATAGGAGATTCCCCGGTGGAAAATAAGGAATCTTTGAAGATACTCCCGGATACGTTTTTCTTCCCACCTAATTAAACTGCCCGTTCACGCCTCTCGCGTTTTTCATCCCCTCCGGCTACATTAATCTTCGAACGAGCCCGCGGGAAGTTTAAAACTCTCGCGATTAAACGAGCGACGGGGCCATCGGTCTTCCGCGTTTCGGTGGACGATTAAAATGCGAATTTTCTCGCGGTCTCACGAGGAATTTCGTCTTTTACTATTCTTGAGATTCCGGTTATTTAAGGACTGCTTCAACGAAGGGGACAAACGTGGTTTTCTCTCGATCGTCGCTTGATGGACGCGACGAGGGCAGCTCTCCGTCGAGCCCCTCCCTTAGAGGACTGTTCGATATGTCGCTGAATCGTATCTCCGACGCTGCACCGCACTGCACCAAGGTGCAGTGTGCAGAAAATTGAAAGTGTCGTCGTCCGTATGAATCTTCCGGGTCAGCGCTCGGCTTGTCCGCGACCCGAAAACCCAAGCAATTTGTTGACATTGTTCCCCGGCTCGAATACGTTTCGGGCGGCTTGATGAAAAGGGTGCAGGAACGTGTTATCAATCGTAACTTCCGCTTATTTGCTTTGGATTTCGATGACCTGGGTTGAACGTGACTAGGAAGTGGCATTGGTTTAGCATTTTAAGCGAAATGGATTTTTTTATTACATTTTTGACACTCTGTAGATGTATAGAAAAATTAGTACCTTTAGAAGGCGTTCAAAAACAGGAAAAATGGGGTAAAATTAATTTTAAACTTAAGACCAACAAAATCATTTTTGAGGATTTTTGGATGCAAACAAATTTCAATAAGCTTGTACTACATTCCATGACTTTGAAGGATTTTTTGAAACACCAAATTCAGTAAATTTTTAATATCATCCGCAATATGAAATCAAAGATACTAAAAATCTTCGTACTTTATACTTTAAGAAATTCTTAATAAAACGCTGTATCTTTTATTAAATTGTTTGTTGCAATTTTTCTAATTTTCATTCTGAAAAATGACTCACTTCTGTGAGCTTTTGATGAGAACTTCCCTTTAAAGTCAAAGTACAAATACTCATAACATAATTTCTATTATTACATACCTACGCATCTCTGACAATTTAAAGATATTTTAGGAAACTTCAATATAAAATTTTATTACATCCCCTCCTTAATTGAAACATTGCTTACTCATGAATTACCAGAAAATCCTTCATTATTTCATTATTTTCTGCTGCCTTTCTCACGCTGTTTATCCAGCATCCAATTGCACGAATTATCCAGGAAATCGTTTGTTACCGTCACACGTATATCTCGTTTGTTCTTCGCATAGCAACATTTTCTGATCAGGGAAGAGGGAAGGCAGGGTGTTACGGAATCCATGATGAAAATGACTCAAAGTTTCGTATTCAACGAGAATTCCGGAGCAGTGCATTTGTCACTGGATTTCATAAATTGCATTTAAATAATACAGTACAAAGAGAAAGAAGCAGAGGTAGGGGAGCGTAGCCAATTACCACGAAAATTTGCCTCTGCCAATTCTGCTCCTCCGCGACAAGCTTCGTTGACTGTATCACGATTCCGCGGAAATGGCGGACCAGATTTAGAGTTTGTGTAAATTGGATGCTGAACAGGTCAGTTTATTAAGTTCTGTCATAAATAAGATCCAGTTCATTGAAATCAAATTTATCATCCTATAAAACGTACATCATATTATACGCACATATAATTGAAATTTATTACATATGTAGATCAACATCATTTGCTGATAGTAATAATTAAAATTCAATTGATACAGTGTACAAATAAATATTTAATGAATAGTGTATGATATAATATTCTAAAATTATTTCTCAGGAATATTGACGAAAAAATGTTAAAAGTATTGTAAATATCTATCAATTTATTTACTAATTACATAATTAATATCCCTATCTATAAATGATTTATTCCTTCAACTTACACAATCTGCTTAGTCCCTAGCTAACCGAATAAAATTTCTCCAAACTTCAGAGGCATCATCAGCTCCTCGCACACGATTTTCCCTCAGGTCTCGCCGATTCTTTGCCTTCTAGCAGTCACATCTCCCCCACACTATGTTTGAATTTGTATTCTTCCAGCCCATGTAGATCGCAATCCACCGAGTCTTTCACGAACGACCACTTTCTGTTCCGGAATCCAGAACTGCAATTCCGTATTTTCCTCCTCGTCGATTCGCTTCGCCCCGGTTTCATCGTAGCTTATCAGCGAACGCTACGCGATATCTGTGCGAGAGGATTGCCTCCGACCCGCGACTCGGACGCACCGAAACGACAACCAGAAGGCAAGACAGGAGCGCGGTAAAAAATTGGTACCGCGGGGGATTTCGATTACCGCCTTCCACGAGGGAACGAAAAGTAACTAGAAGCTAGGGGTCTAGCAAGCGCCAGAACAGACGGAAGAAACGAGAATTTACGGTGCGAGTTTTGGTTCGGCGGAACCTACCGCGATCGAAATTTCACGGGGAATGAGAATTTACAGCGTCGAGGACAGCGATGGAGGACCGAGGCTTAAGCCGTTCGAGGAAATTTCTGTTTTCATTGGTTGCAATACGAACGATGCGCAACGTTTTACCGAACGTTAATTTTTACAAGCTGTGTGCTTATAAAGTTTCGCGACCCTCTGCAGGGGTTTTAGTTGAAAATAAAAAAAAAGGGAGAAGCTGCCGACGCTATTAAGCGCGATGATTAAAGCCACGTCACCAGGAAGCGAAGACGAGAATTTTTAACTTATGTTTAACGTACTCTTTCAGCTTTAGTCGCCCTTAAGCTTCTTTCGTTAAAGTAGCTATACAAGAAAAGTTTCGCATTCGCCGACTCCCTCTCTACTCCCGTCCGAACATCAGTTTTCCACGAGGTCGGTGGTTGAGTGGCCGCGCAAAGTGTGACGCAACTTCCGTAAGACCCCTATAATTTTGCCCCCTTACCTCGTCCGCGGTTGTCGCTCGTTTTTCGTTATCTGAAAGCCTCCGCGCCCCGAAGATTGCCGGTGGAAAAGAAGGGGGAGAAGGCCGGGCCCGTATAAATTTCAACGGTATTAATTAAAAACTCCGCGGGTCGTTTCAGCCGGGGTAACGCGACGAGTAATTGAATCCTCGGGACAAAAGCGCGGCATCGAGGCGAGCGTCGGAGAAAGCTCGGAGCGGCGAAAAAAGAAAACAGAAGGAGGCGCGGGGAGGAAAAGGAGAAGGTGGGAGCGCCTGAGAGAGGGTGGGTCGAACATTGTTTACCGATAAAGACAAGGAAAAGTTACAGGGAACGGGTGACGCCCACCGCCCCCCGTCTGTCCTCGAACGATATCGGGAAACTTCAGGACTATGCCCATCCCTTGCCCCCACCCCTTGTCTCTTTTATTATTTCCAAGTAGCTGAAGGCATCGGTACCTTCGGCGACAGGCGTTTCGAGGCTGCAGCGAGCAAGAAAAACGAGCGCGCCGTTGAAGTTTCCTCCATCGAGGCATTAAGAGCGGTCGAAGGGACGAGAGTGCCGCACAATTTTCCACCCCCGCTGCTCCTCCACTCTGTCCGCGAGTTTATCCTGACCCCGACGCGTCATATAAAATAATGAAACGTTACGGCGGAGAAGTAGAGGGGGCGGAGCCCGGGAAACTTTTCGGGAAGATGGAACGATGGGATCGCTGGTTTGGAAACGCAACCTCGCGTGAAAATTATTGCCGCGATTGATGGGGATGCAACTCGCGTCGAAGAGGGTAAATTGTGCTCAGGTTCCTTTGAACTCGATGGCGCGGAATCGATTCGACGGTTTATTTTACATGCGGTTGTTTTACTTGAAAATAATAATATATTGGGTGTATTAAGCCGGATTCCCATTGAGTTTGACATCCCAAACCCGAGCCGCGCTTGGAAAATAGCGATGGAAAATGCTCGGCGAGGCCACGGTGTATGTATTATACAGGTGTTGCAAGTTCCCTCAGAAATGTGTGTTCTTCTAGCGACCGCTAGAGGGCTTCTGAGTAGAAACATCCGTGGAGAGCGTTCCTATTGGTTCAGCGAGCTCAAGTGGTGAGGAGAACGAGCGCGAGTAAAGCTTTGTGATCATACCATACGCGGCGATCTGACTATGACGCCCCTAGCGGCGATCAGAGGATCTTCCATCTATCAATCACAAAAAATCAACCAGATAGAATGGCTTTGTCGGATTACCTCTATAATACACCGTGGGCAGGGCTCGGGATTCAGCACGCGACAGGATCTACTCCACCTCTTCCTCTTTCTCATAATGATAACTTGGCAATTCTTTGAACTGAGGAGACGGATGGAACTTTGATTCCATCCATCTTCGAGACTCGCTAGTTTAATTTTAATTTAAGGGGTCATGTTTAGTCAAGAGGCCGAAAAGAACGTGTTTTTTAGGAATTTTTTTTCTAAAAGTATAACATTTACAGAAAAAACAATTCGTGTATTTGAAGGCGCATGTCTTTACGAACTTTTTGTAATTTTTGTAACAAAAAATATGTAAAAATAACAATAGTATAGTAATTTTTCTAGAGATCCTCTTCATGCGCGGTGACCACACTTGCTCAGACTGGGGTCATCTAAAATCAAAAAACGAAAAAGATTTATTTTGTGTATGAAATTATCTAGTCCTTGAACGAAGGATTTCTTTTTGCGATACATAGTTTTTTTTTATTAATAAAAAATGAGTAACATTTTCATCGAAAATCGTAACATTCACTTCAAACGCCCGCCATTTTGTTACAAATGAATATTTCGAAAAACCTTTCGTTCAAGGACTAGATAAGTTCATACACGAAATAAATCTTTTTCGTTTTTTGATTTTAGATGACCCCAGTCTGAGCAAGTGGTCACCGCGCATTAAGAGGATCTCTAGTAAAATTACTATACTATTGTTATTTTTATATATTTTTTGTTACAAAAATGACAAAAAGTTCGTAAAGACATGCGCCTTCAAATACACGAATTGTTTTTTCTGTAAATTTTATACTTTTACAAAAAAAATTCCTAAAAACACGTTTTTTTCGGCCTCCTGACTAGACATGAACCCTTAAAACATATTAATTTTGAACACCCATTAATATCCACACAGTGTCTCGCAACTATAGAAACATTTTGTTACTTTTTCATCGTCCGGTATATCATCCCTCTTCTCCATCTTCAATCTTTCAGAACGCCTCCATTTCTCCCAGAAATTTCTGCTACGTATAATCGAAGTTCTCGTCGTCGGGAGATGGTTCTACATTATTTCGCACCCTACTCACAAAAAATCGTCAAAGGATCCCGAGAGACCGGAGAGTACTGAACCATCCATACCCGCCACCGAGTGTCTTCCTGTATTTTTTCTTGCCCCGTCCCCTCTTTTTGCGCGTCAAAGAGAAGACGCCGAATGTCCCCGAGACTCGTTCCCATCCGTACCGATATATTTTTGTCCCTTCGGATTTATGATCGACGAGCTATCGAGCATCGACGATAACGCATCGTAACAGTCCGCGTGGACCGTGAGAAAATCGCGAGCGACGAACACGTGGACAGAAGGGATTCGATCGATGCGGATGCACTTCACGTATCTGGACGCGATCTTGTCTTCGACGAAGGAAAGGGGAGGGGAATCAATTGGCCACTCAAGGCTATCTCCTCGTCTGTGAATTATGCCATAACTTGAGCTAGATATCAGCTTGCATTCCGTTGCGTCGGGAGAAACAGGGAGCCGTGTATTTCCGGTGAGATGGAGGAGGGTTGTTGACTCCTGAATATCTATTACTGGTATTGCGAATGATAAGCCAAGACGTCCTCTCAGTATTATTTTTTCTTCGAGTTCAATTTCACTCTATATTTGTTAGAGTTGTTATTACAGCTTGGAGAGGGTTTTAAAAGGGAAAATCGATACACGGCGGATCTTAATTTAAATGAAATTTCGCTGAAATTGATACTTGACTTTAAGGGAGCAATTGCTTCGTTTATTTCTTAACGCTTTGCTATTAATAGCATTACGAATAATATAATTCTACATGATTATGAACGATATAAAGATTTTCTGTTATAAAATATTAAAATAAGCTGGCGAATGCACCGTTAACTGTGTTGGATACCACGACTAATTTTGGTATAATTTTTACTTCTAATCTTTCTTTTATAGAGCACATTCACAAAATAATCAATAACGCCAATAAAACACTTGGACTTATTTATCGATTTTCTCCGTACTTATGTGTGAATTCTATTCTTTCATTGTATAACACTCTTGTTCGACTCATCTTCGAGTATAATTCGATCATCTGGTCTCCATATTTTAAGGTACACTGTAACAGAGTAGAATGTTTTTAACATAAAGTTTTATGAATTATAGCTGTTAAAACTGGCAATAGAATCGATACTTACTGCCATAATTATAAACCTTGGCTGGTAAGACTCAATTTATTAACGCTTGAAAACGACTTGAATAACAAAATAAACTTGAAATGTTATAGACCTTTTAATGTCAAGTTTTACCGATCTCTGTTCGGCAATCACAGTTTTATTGATCGTTTGTGTAATTTGCCCAATTTATACCATGACAATATTGTTTTGTTCGGCGACTCACTCAATATCTATGTTGCGAACTACACTTTGATCTTTGTTAAAAGAGTGATCTGTCATTATTTCCATTTGCTTGTAAATATAACTGAATGGCTGTTATTGATATTTGTATAATATATTGTAACAAAGGGTTATATAATCCGTTGAATAAAGCATTATTATTATTATTAAAACACGAAAATACAGTAAAATAAACGTAGAAATTAATTAAAAATAATTTGATTTGCAATTAAAATCCCTGCATGTATTCAACAAATTTTAGAGTATCCACTTTGCTACACAAAATATAAAAATATATTGTTAAAATAAATCTCTTGCAAAAATGAAATTTTTACTCCCTGAAAATCTTACCTATTAATCTCCCCTTAATTATGTAAAATATTGTTACTGAAGTCAAACAACGCTGAAGCAAAATCTGTTCCAGTATAAAATTTGTTGCTCATTATTTATTAAACAGTGTGTCTTCCATTTAACGTGAAATTATATTTCTGTAGGTGGTACAGCTCGTATCCAGAACGCACCGGAAGAAACCTCCCCGGAACCTGCATCTGCCACACTTCACCCCTTTACCAAGCGAATTCTGAAACAGCGAAAAGGTCAGTGAATTTTTTTTCCTCCCGCGTAAAGAATTTGCATTTCTAATCCCGTTCCTAAATTCTGGGACGCTCGGTAATCACCTCGAATATTCAATTATCGGAAATCGAAGAACTTGAAATGCTCCTATCGCGATAAAGAACCAGTCAAAGATTCAACCTGGATCCTCTTAATCGCGACGGAGATCGATCGAAGGGGGAACGCTTATCGCGAGCGTCGCGAGCGTCCCCGGGACGTCGTAACTTCCCGTTTCGATTTCTCCTGGCCTGTCGCAATCGAAACTACCGAAAACGATAGGAGGAAATGCGTCATTGAAGGAGAACGTATCGCGACGTGGGACGAACTAAGAGCGAGATAATAAAAATCTGTAATTGCAGAAGTAAGAGGGACAACCTTTACATTGGTATCTATTCGATCGAATTTTTTTAAGGTCGAGTAGGCGATATTTATGATCCATTCGGCAATTGTTCGCTCGTAAAACGCGAGCGTTTTCTTCCGGATTCGCGCCTCCCTCGGCCTACGCAAGGCTAGAAGTAAGTGCACTTGGGCGGTAACAAAAAGCTTCGGGGACGGTGGAAGGGGGTTGCAAGCGGAAGATAACGCAACGGGCGAGAGACAGAACGATCGCGGGTGCAACGGGAACGGTTATGATTCGATGCTCAATGGAATATGCATTATTCATCGTTGGTCGGTACTCTTTGTTGTCGGAACGTGCACAGCAGGGTAAATATTTTTCCGCGCGTGCAACCGTATCGCATACTATCGAGCAATAAAATTTCTGTTCAACCTGTTCCGTCGGACTTTCGAACGGAAGACGGAAGCTCGAAACAGAGTCAAACACCATCAATATTTTTCTAATGTCAACTATATTTCATATGCCTTCAAAACTGGCTTTTATAAACTAAATTTATCGACCAATTAAATTAGTTGGTTAAAACAAGGTCAAAAATAGGCAAAGTTCGATGACCTTTAGGAAATTAATTGAGGGATGTTGACAGATAATTCCAGTGTGTTATTCATCATTATGGAATATCTGTTTGATTTTTGTACTAATATTAATACAGTTACAGAGCTGAAATATACGCTGTGTGTTGATTTATTTGAAAGAAAAAGCGTATTAACCCTGCGTTGGGATTTTCATGGATTTTCAAGTAAATAATCTGTGAAAAGGTTTTCCTCGCTGAAGGACGAATGACGTGGGTTACGTAACAGCCTGCGTAGAAGTTTCCGGGGTAGTTCTCGAAGTACGAGGGTTGTCACACGACTCTCCAACGGGGTCACGTGTTTTGTATCCCGGCAGAAATATCTTCCGAATACCAGAACTTGGGTTGAGGTTCTTCGCAAGAAGCTGGACTATCTTCTAGCCGCCCCTTCGCGGTTTTCATCCTCTTCTCCCCTAGGAGAAACTGTATCAACATACTCAGATATTTCCTAATCACTTTTCCACTGAAAAATTAATTACCCTCTGAAGCATTTTCGATTCTACAATCTAGTAAATTTATTTAGATCTTTCCCGATTTTTGGAACAGTGGCAACTTAGAAAGATCATGTTCCGCGTCTGAGGAATGCCAAACAAATGAAAAGAGTTAAGTGATCCCGTGCGTGGTACCAAGCACGATTGATACCAGGAATGAATCACGGTCAGGCCTTCCATCGACGTTCCACAGCCCATCCACCCCCTCGAATCGCGTGAGAGAACGTTCCTGTCCATTCTAAATTTTTTATCCCGTCGGTGGGAGAAAAAAATGATACCACGGCGCGTCCAGTGATTAACTTTGTTCCGCCGAAAACGTCAACGGGGGAAGCATGGAAACCAACGGCAGCGTTTAGTCGAATATTTTTCTTCTTCCCGTTAACTGGTCAGCGCGGCAATCGAATTTTTCGATAGGGGTTCAAAATTTGTTAATCGATCAAACCGTTATAGCCATCCACTCGACGAGATTCCACCTTTTTTTTTTTTTTTTTTTTTTTTTTTTAATTCTAAACGCGACTATTACGATGCATTGGTCCACTTACGGCCGCCCTCAAAATTTCACAGTGAACGCGTTCGATTCGATAACGCGCAACATCAGTGCGCTCGAAATTGCCCTGTTTCATGTATGGATGAACTTACCTTCTCGCTTATCGATCTTTATTACGCCGGTAATGTTCAATAAACGCATTTTCTAGTCGTAATATTCTTCCACCGAGGGAAAGAAGGTGCTCCCACTCCCCTGGGAAAGTGATTTAGCATTTTTATTAGTCGGGAATAATATTCCAGCGAAACGCTCTGTTTATCGCGGATTTCTCGCAGTTATAAGTTCCTGCTGTTCACGGGACAGGCGGAATTGATGACCCACGGGCGGTTTATCGAGGCAATTTCTCAGCCGACGACTGCGATCGTTTCGAACGTGTGGAACAGCATTAACAGGGAGGGTGGGAGATAAAAAGAATTACGGGGCGTCGGAGAGTGGGAGGATTGAAAGCGAATTAACAATCAACGAGCGCAATCTCGAAAGCTATTCGATTACGGACGCTGCGGGCTACTCGGATTCCGATTACCTTTGTTTGCGCACGGAAGTAGATCGCGAAATTTACTTAAGAAGTAAAGGAGCCTTTACAAAAGGGAACGGGGATACGTTCGACGGACCCCCGGGGGGATAAGGTTACGCCGCGTACACGAGAGTCGCGGAGAGTTGGAGAACTGGCGTCCCATTCGAGAGTATCGAATCGAGTTTCTTCGAGCATGTTTGTTGACACCACTCAGGAAATTGCGCATCAGGATATGTAACCGAAATGCAAGTTTCTGGGCGACGTTTCCGGAGAGAGAATTCTTTGCTGTGTAAATTCGGGAAATGTTCTGCACTCCGTGTCACGCGCGACAAATAAGCGTCTTTCAGTTAATTAGAGCGTCTCACTTCATTTAGATATTTTGGTCTCTTCTCTGTTATTGCTTATAGGAAAACAAGGTTCATATGATAGTTAAATAATAGCTTGGGGGCACATTGTGTTGTTATTAGTTCTTTGATAAGTGGACGCGTAAAGGTCATATGAAGGTCAATACTGTTTTTTTTTAATACATGCAGCACGAAATTCACTATAAAAAAGTATTAGGCTATTTACATCGAAAAGTTAGTCATTTAAGAGATATTACAATGTAAATAATTCTAAAACGCCGTTGGAAAAGGTACAAAAAATTATTTATATCAAAAAATTTGTGAAATTGATAGAATAATAATTTTGTTATATTGTTGTATGTATTAGGCGATATTTTACTATATTTAGCGATAATATGTTGTTCCCTATTAGCTACTGTAGTTTAAAGTCCAGGATAAACTTTATTCTTCAAGGGGCCTCATAAGAAATATTCAAGGGAGTTTAATGGTGCATTAGAATTATTTAAACTGAAATATCTCTTAAATTACTACTTTTTCAACATAAATAGTTTAATACTTTTTTATAACGAATTTCGAGCTGCATCAACTGATGCATTAAATAAATACGTCATTCCGTTAAAGAAAAAAAAAACGGTGTTGACTTAGTAACTTTACGCGTCCACTTATGAAAAAACTAATAACAACAGAATATGCGCTCCAAAATTTCATCCAACTTTCATACGAAACATTCTTTGCCATGAACAATACTACAGAAAAAATCAAGATGTCAAAATCGGACGAGACACCCTGTACTTTCATTAATCTTCATTAAAATTTCCTTACGATGGCACAAATTCACATCACAATTTTCTTCTGCAAACCTTGAATCTCTGCTTCCTTTTTTCATTCCTTCTTAATCGTTTCTTCGAGCGAAAATCGAAGATCGGCAAAAATGCGGCGGCGGAACCGTCGATATGAACCGATAGGCAAATATTCGATACGGAATGTTTAGAATTCCGGTTAAAAATTCGCGAGCAGCCGACAATGGAATCCGGTGCATTGATAGCGAGGCACGCGGGACACGAACAGTGAATAATTGTACGACAAAACGTGGCCGATGTATTTCGGCGAGAGCTCAGCGCCGTTTCCGTTTTCTCCCGCCGCGTTGGCGTTAAAAATTCACGATAAAAAATCCCTAGAGTAAAACCGGGCCGGAAATCGAGATACGCGGGACGCGTTTATTTCGAAGCGAATGTGTAATCAACTGACGAACGGTTACAACATCCGGACGACGCAAAAATTCGCACGGAACATCGATGTGTTTCAACTTTTATGCGCGTTTTAAAGAAAGTTTTTAATTAAATTTCTGGACTTTACTAAGGCGAGCGCGGCGAGTTCGTAATTTATATAAATTTAATATCGATGTACGGTGTCCAATGTCGACCTGGTGGAATATCTTCGTGGCCTCCTCGTTCGAGGGAAACTTTTTCACCTGGTAATTCGAGGATTCCCCACGACTCGTACGACGCTTTTCAATATTTTCCCGGGTCTTCTTTGCGGAAGCTTCAATTTTCATTTTACGAGCGAAATATCTTCATCATTCTCCTTCAAATTTTTAAATTAAAATAACTTCATCATCATCTTCGTCAATTCTTCCGTCCCACTCCCCTCTCATTCATTTCACTTTTTCAACTACCACGTAATTATTCGTTGCATTACTGTGTTTCAACTCGCACTGAAGTTTTTCATTCGCGAAATCAATATTTTCCGAAGTTACGTATTGATTCGTCTTCCAAATCCACTGTTCCTGCATGTTCAGGCAATCGTCAGAATATATCAGGCTAAATCTCCTCTATCGAAACTGATCCGTCGGCGATTCATTTCCTCCCCTGTGCCGCGTCTTTGCTTCGTTGGAACCCGGCGAATTTGCATATCGACGCGATTCTCGATTATCGACAAGTCAAAATCGCTGTTCGCTGAAAATTCCCTCGCTGCTCAGACCGGCACGTGAGATTGAAAACGCGACGGTTCTCTGAAATATTCCCTCGGACTCGGCATGCTCGACCGTATCAAGCACGTACGATAAGTATTCGAACGCTGCCTGACTATGTTTTTCCTTTTCTACTGACGCTCTTTGCATCTCGATAAGAGTGTTTCGAAAATGAGTTAGCTGTTTCACTCGCTTTAGATACGAGATCAAGTTCAGGAAATTCGGAGAGCTAAAATTACGTTACTTGCAAGAAAATAATTGTTTATAGTTGCGTTTAGTTATTGATACTTTGGCTACTCCTTCTAATTGACCTTTTTAACTATACTCTCTTAATCCTCTGAGTGCAACGCAGTTAACAAAGTTTACAGAACAAGAGATTTTAAAAATATTAAAAATGTTAAAATTTAAATTTCTGGACGACAAAAATTCCGTATCTCATAAATAATTCCAGTAATCCATAATATGCAACAAAACGATCCCAAAACTGCGCTCAGAAAATTTTGCTTGCAGGGTGTCTAAGGTTTTTCCGGGCAAACATTGTCAGCGTTATTTTATGCACGAAAATGAGAAAAAAAAAATATTATATGAAAGGTTACCACTAAACACTTTATTATAAAATTAAAACAAAATGAACTGATTTTCCTTCTCAAAGTGCCATCCGTTGACTTTCACATAACATTTTTTTCTCACTTTTGTACATAGAATAAGTTCATAGAAACCTCCTCTGTAATATTCTTGGAACATCGTTCAAACAACGCAACGTCTCTCTGCTTCCCAGTCCTCGCTTAATATTCTCGATTGCTATCAAAAACGAGCGCAATGAGCATCGAGCACCGCGTCCAGCAAGTCCCGTTACCCGTACCGTCCCGAAATCAGAACGTTCCACCACTTTTCTCCCGGGAGTACTCTCTTTTATCACGCTCATTATCACCCCATTCAACTTCTTCCTCCTTCCAGCGTTCACGAGCCGATGAGCATCGGTACTCGGTGGCGCGCCGGCCCGAAAACAGCCCAGGGGTGGATGCACTTTGGTGCCAGAATTTAGGGTCAATTAATAAATAAGCCGCTACCGGGGGGGACGCGGGGGGAGGATGGAGAAGGGCGGACGGGAGTGGCTGTAGGGGCAAATATCAGGACAATTACGTGCAGGTGCAGCAACGAGCGAGAGCGGACCAGCCACTTAAACTGCGCTTAAATAAGCACCGACTTCAAGTGTGCGCGGAAACCCTTGGTCCTCCCACGCACGCGAATTATGCTCGCGAAGCCCTGTGGGAGTCTTTCTCGTGCGCGGGGGAATTTATGTTAAGGAACACCTGCGACGAGTTGCTCGAACCCCTGATACCTTTAAATCGGTGGGCGGGCCTTTCGGAAACCGAGGATCGTTAAATCGAGCTTACCTAGTAATTTCGGGGTTTTGGATTCCGCGTTAGCCTTAACGAACCGAAATACATCGGGGGTCTTAATTGTTGTTGGTTATGGTAGTCTCTTGGAATTGGTCTTGGGAATTGCTCTGCTCGTCCTCGATTCATTTTCGATCCGACAAAAGGGTTGATGTTTCGTGGTTGACGTTTATCAAATCGTCTCGCAAACAGTGCTGTTCTTTATTGTCTCAAATTTTAATGCAATGGGAATAGATATTTTATACAGCAAAAAGATTGTGAAGAAAGAAATTTGGAAAATAAAAAAAACTTCGAAGTTCAGTGCAACAAAGTATTTAAAAAGTTTCAAGCAGATGGCGCGTTGTGAATTGTTTCAACTACTAATCCAGTAGTAAAAGCATATATTTTCCGCCACAGGCAACAGTTTTCCCCGAATCGAGTATTCCAAATAGTTGTCACAGGGAAGTGAAAAAGGGGCAGAGCGGAAGCGCCGAAAATATTGCTGGCAGCGAAGAGGCACGAGTTGTTTCTGGATAGTCGAGTTCTATCCAATCGTCGCGAGGGCGAGGCTGCAACCAGTGCAGTCGTCTCGGGGTGATTCGAGAGTTTACGCCCCCGTGTCGGCGAGGCCATGAATACAGAGATCGGGTGGCGTTTCATTGCTGTAAAACGTGGTTCCACCCGATGTACTGGTCCGTAAACCTCTTACCATCGTAAACGGTTTACACGGTGGCCCGGTGACGTTACGAGCGGCCGTCGGGACGCGAACAAGACAGCACGAAGAATTACGATGATGGCCAGGGGATAATACGCTCTTATGATGATCCTCGTGAACTTGAAATCAAAAGGAACTTGATAATATACGATCCAAACCGATGCACAGCCTTGCACTCCGAAGAGGATCATGCGTCACTCAATTTTATTTTATTACTTTCACTTCTGAAGATTTCAAATATCAGAACAATTAATAATGTTTAATTTGATTGAATGCTCTTCCGTATTGTATATGTCAAAATCCACTATTTTTAATGACTTAACAAATAAAGTAGCGTCCAAAATTAAATAATGTTCGCTACAAAACAATTTGCCAGAAAATATATTGCTCTCCAAATGGTACTGCAGCTTTCGAAATAGCTCTGTGATCGATCTCCTCTGTAATAACATTAGTAACGTGTCTGTGTTCAGGGCATTCAGAGTACAATAATTCGTAAAGCTTCAACAGAAATTTAATCGAATCATCAAATCCAATATATTAATTAATAATAAATGCAGTAGTCAGTCTAAGCGAGGCGAAAGAAGTCCGTAACCGAATTAAAGGGACAACCAGGCAACGTTAATATTTGTAACAAAGCGCATTGTTCCATCGCCTCTATTCGCAGCCGCGTCGGCTTACGCGCAAATACACATTCGCTTTATGATTTCGCCGTAACCGGAAACCTTTAATCCGGGCACAATGACCCACGAGCCCGCGATAATTAATGCACGGTGGTCGGTCGAGCCGACGCGCGAGAAGTTGCGGCAATTTCGTTTCTGCGGGTGGCTCGTTCATTCGCCGATGCCACGCCACTCGTCCATTTCGATGTCCCACTCGAATCGAGATGTCCTCGAGCGACGCGGGAACTACGAGCGGCGCGAATTTTCCGCTCGTGAAAACGAATAAGTTCCATTTTCCAGACAGAGCCCACGATTTCTCCACGAGCGTGCGCGCGCGCGCGCGCGCGCGTCGCCTACAGAAATATTTTTCGGCGTTTTATTTCGACCAAAAATCCTGTGTTTACCCGGGCGAAGGTAATTTCAACTCTTGCTTCCCGCCCAGTAATTCAATTTCTAATGTAAAGTCAAACTTGAGGAAAGAACGGCGGGGGAGGGTTTGTCGAGGCGAACGAATTTTCCCTGGACTTCGACGGGGGAAGCAGAAGTCGTCGTCAAAGGGAATATTTTGCGCGCGAACGCTCGGGACGAAGGGTTCCGTCGAATCGAAGGGATTTATCGATGCTTCGAAGACGCGAGAACGGAAATTTCGTAATTGCGAAATTAAATATTGAGCGGCTGAAAGGTTGCGCGTCCTTTTCGCGAGCAGAATATTCGAGGCGCAAGGAAGCAGAAAGAGCGTATCGCGATTAAAAGTTTCAATCGTTCGGTTGATTTGAACCTCTTTAATCTCTCTCGGTATACTGTAATCGCGTAGAACTCTTTACTCCATACACTCGTTGATCTTCCAGCTGACGGACTGAATTTCCACTCGAACCTCAAATGCTTCACTCGAAATCGACCTGTTTCGAACACTTTCAATCTAGCGCGAGCTGTTCGCCGCGTTTTTCTCCCTTTTCCACGGGCTTTTTCCACGGAAAGTTTGCTGATTATTTTCCAATCTTCCCTTCGTTGGAACTCTTATAGAAAATCTCCTAAGGCGACTTTACGTTTCCTAAATTTATCTCCTGAGCAATGGAAAACGTTGCACAAATGCGCCGGTCATTATGAAAGCGGTGTAAGTTATGTATTTATTTATTTATTTATTTAATCATTTACGGGTGTTTAACCCTTTAGAGTACAATTTTCTTATAACTGGTCATTTATAGGCGACAATGTTTTGCATAATCTAAATCTAAAAGAGGTATGAGAACTAAATATTGCGTATTATTGTATTTGTATATTAAAAAATATTGTTCCATTATGGAACAAAATTTTTCATAAGATAAATAATCTTCTGACATAAAATTTATATATCATTGCACAATTTTATGCGCTACTTGTTCGGAAATAAATTTTTTTAATCCTATGAAAGACTTGCACTATTAAAATGAAAATATCGATATATTGCAATTTTGTATAATAAATTACTAAATATCTTCTATCTTGGTCTCAAAATTCTCTGTTTGGGAGACTTTAATAGCTTTAAAATACCTATGATGGATCTGTCAAATGTACCGTAGTAAATTCGTTATATCCTTATATTTTGTTTTTATCACTGGCATATAATTCTTATTCGCATATAATTGCGAAGATATAACACAAAAATATCTAATTATTTGTTTCCCATAAGTCTCACAACTCTCGCACAAAAAATATGACTTACGTCACTACAAAAATGAACACGTAACTTTCACGCATAAAAATGAATATTATTGCTAACGGCACAGCTATTTGACAAAAAATGTTTCCTTAATATGAAACTATAAATCGATGTAACAAAAAAAAAAAAACAGAATTTTCTTTATTTCTTGACTTACAGAACTTTCATAATCATCGGCACACATTGAAAAGCATCAAGCGATCATCGAAGTTCATAGTTTTGATTCTACTTCGTACCATTCACGACATCATTTCATGTCTGGTCATATACCAACGTTTTCCGAGAGGAATTTATTTTTCTGTGCCATTTCGAGGAGTGCCGATTCCATTAAGCGAATGACAGCGACAAAGGGCCGTTTAATACAGGGGAACGATTATACCCAAGGGCTCGGATTCGGCCGCAAACAGCTGACCAAACATCCTCGTTGCCGGTGACACGAGTCTTATGGTAATTTTATAGAAAATCAATGCCGTCGTTCGTCCCGTCGCGTGAATCGAATATTCGAAAACATTCGCATTTCGTTTGCCGCAGCCGTGTTGTTCCGCCGGAAAACACTGTCTCCGCACATCCCCCGCCCGGCGAAAAATATTCCCGAACTCCCTTGTTTTCCCTTGCTGTACCAACCGCCGGAGGACAACCCTCCGGGCACCTAGTGAAAAAAATCTGTTGCCTGAACCGATCGTTGGCGCGCGTCGCGTAGTCGATTCTCGTTTTCAATCGAAATCCCTCGGAGAACTTCGAGACCAAACGAGCGTTTATGTACTTTTATCGTCGCTCACTTTGTTAGCAATTTCTCTCGGCTATTATTTCAAAAATTTGAAGTCTTGAAAGAGAGGATTTTGCTTCTTTTTGTTGAAGGGTGTCTCTGAGACAGTCGATTACCTTTTGCAATTTATTGTCGAATCGTAACGCGTTTCTTTGCTTCTGACTTATGTTTCGTATTTCCAAGAAACAAATGTATTGCTACTGCCTCAGCGAAATTATTATTATTTATTTAATTCCATCAACGCGGAGAACCCTTTGATACATATAAGAACAGAAAGAAAGTAGTACATAAAATATATTGTAATTATAGAAATATGTTGTTGAATCATATAAACTAAAAGAAAGACAAGATACTTAAAATCTAAATTAAAACTAAATATCCCACGTTTATTAATTATTTAAAGGATGTACTAATCCCATTGCGATTCCCCGATCAACGACTTAATTGCTACAAACTGGGGATGATTTGAAGGCAATGTACGTGATCGATGTCGATGACCACGTGCGTTCGATTTAATGGCAGCCTAATAACCCAATTAAAAGGGGATTCGCCGGCTCGTAAACCCGACTAAAATCCAATTTTGATCGTGACAACGATCGAGCCGATCCTACGTGGCAGCTTTGGAGGATCACTTAAGACCCGGCCACGTTCGCTGCGAGACATCGGTCACTAACAAAGAATGGAATATGAAAATTGATCAGCAATTTCCTCCTCCTTTTCGTACTTTCACTTCCTGCGACGATCTCTTTTATATTTATCCATTCGTTCCGGAGAGCGCGTATCTCTTTCCGGTGAGGGCAGCTAAACGCATATAAATAGAAACGGCGTTCGGCGAGGAAATAAAATTTCCAGCTCAATATCGGCACTGTTCTCTCCTCTCCCACGTATTAAATTACGGGTCAAGTAAATTCTTAGCCCCGGGGACTTCTCCACCGAATAATATTGTTGGGAGCGCCGGGTATAACTTCTCGGATCCTTGGAGCTCGCGTTCGAAGTTCGGAACCGGACATCGTGGCGAAAATTGTTATTAATTTGCTATCAAAGTCAGGAGGAATTAGAGATTAGAATCGTTATTATAAATATATATTTTTTGGAAGTGTAGCATCCTTGGTGCACAGTTATAAAAAAGTCTCATCGAAATGAAGAGAGCAATTAGCAGTCAAACTTCTATAATTTAGTTCATTCAATGTGGCCGAAGAATTATTAATTTCCTAGCATAAATTCTACTCCCACGCCTTCCTGCTACATAATAGCTAATGATAAGTATACGAGAATCTCCTCAAAAACGTACGAAAAAAAAGTGCGACAACGCAAAATAGATGACTACGAACGTTGCCTCGCTTCTTTTTCGTGCTCTGCAATAAGTCCGAGCCTCGCAATGTGCGCACACGGCTTAATATTCGCCACACGAATGCCTCAACGACGGTTTTCAACGGAAAGAGAATCGATGATCGCGCAGGAACCAAGTCCATAGTGTTTTTGCGCCCCCGTTTCTTCTGTCGCCGAGTGTTCACTCGCTCATTTTTGATCCTCCGTCGGAACAGTCGCGGAAATAGCCGCTGGGCAAAAGGGAGTCGTACACGAAAACATTCCACGAGCCGTTCATGGGCGACCAATTACGCCGCGGAAACTGCCATCCATTAGATCCCCCTCGCACTGTCCCTATTAGTTTCCTCGTTTTTTTCCCACCCCCTATCCTTTTCTCTCATTCGTTTGCCCTCGCCGCCGTTTCACCCGATCGAACGGATTAATTGCGACTCGATACCTTCCTCGTGATACTCCGCGCGGCGCGCGTGTTGCAGTGCAAAGTAGCTAATCCAAGGCCCTTGAATTGTTTTGTTGTTCCATAATTCTTCGGTATCGCCGAGCGAAATTGATAATACATCTAACTACCGAGGCTGTAAAAATCAATAGTATAATTGATGGGGCAGCTAACTTTTATCTAAACCAATGATAAGACAAGTACTAACTTGCAAAAACTACTTTAATGTGTGTTTTTTTTTACACGAATTAAACCTTAGAAGGATCATTTTAGACACATTTCTCCTTCCTATTTCTGTATAAATCTACCAAAGGTAAAATTCCAACAAGAATTCAAAGACTCACGGATCGATGAAATACTTTTATCGACTGAATCCTCCTAAGCGGCATCATCCGAGAGATCCGGCCGGATTATCCCTATTATTTTCTCCAAGTGATTCTTCCGCATCACGGTGCATCGAGCTATCTATTCAGAATTCATAAAACTCCCGGATCTTCCCGAAGAAACAGCCCCGCTAAGCCGCGACTCATTCTCGACGGAGCAACGCGTTTCGAAATCCCCGCCGGTTCCTCCGCCCGTTTGCCGCGGAAAATTTGATTGATAAGGATTACCGTCTCCGCGTTTGAAATTCCGCGCGGGTTACCGTGTCGGAAGTAATGAATTGAGAAGGGAGCTTAGGTTGATTACGGCATGGCGAACGAGATCTCGTCGTCTTGCGTTATCCTTCATCGTGGCTCCTTTTCAGCGGCGGTTATTCCATTCTTCGGCGATACGCGAGCTTGTATCAGGGGGTAAAGAAAGTCGATAATCCGGCTGGTTAAACATCGTGGAGGGGGTATTATTAGTACGATTATCATTAAGACTTTATTGCCTCCCTCTGCTTATATTTTCATGATGAAAATGGCCGAGGCTCGGCGCAGAACCGTCGCGCCGTTTCGTGCCTTAACCTTAATCCTACTTCAGTTTCGAGGGTGGGGTTCGACGATCACGCATAACACATATAAATATCTGCTCCCCTCCCCGCGGATCAATGAAGCTTTCAAATGCGATCCCCGACGAGTATCCCTTCGCTTCCAATATCGAGTCCTCCAATTTAGAGGCACTTGCAGGCGCTTAATGGCCGGCTGAAATGAAATCGCGAAGATATTACAGCGTCGGGAAGAATGGGAAGAAGAAAAATGTGTCTGCAGTGGCAGCGATACGGGGGCGGAACGGTTCATCGAGTTCGCCGGGTAATTTCGTATTTCACCGGCATTGTTTTCGCAGCGGTGCTCGCATTACAATTACCGTTCTATAATTTCAATTAATACCGGATCGCGTCGTTGACGTAAATTCGTCGTTGCGTCGACGGAATATCGGTAAACAACGAACGCCGAAGCGAGGGACGCGTGGGGTGGACGGGGAAGGACGCATTGCCATTCGGCGTCGCGTCGATGTAATTAATAAAAACGCGTAGTTTTCACGATCGACGGACGCGAAGGGAGTTTCGATGGCGGAATTAATGTTTGCGAGCGGCGCGCCGACGAACCGTGCCGTCCGTCGATCGCCCCGGAAACGGGAAAATCCGACGACGCGAACCCCTCGGCCATTGTCAAGGGGTTCATTCGCTGCGTTTCGAGTTTCGCGCGATCGTTCGACCTCCTAATTAAACCTGTTTCCGCTAATGATCCGCGCGCGAGCTTCGCGCTGTCGCGATAGACGCGTGATTGGAAGAGGACGGGAAAAGGCGGGGAACGCGCGAATTTATGTGAATGACGTGCGTTGAATGCCGATCAAATTGGTCCCCGGGTCGAAGCTTCGTGGATTCGGGGACGGCTTTCGGGTGCAAGACCCCGCGCTCATCCGCGTAGAGGGAAGTTGAAACGCTTTGATAGGATTATCTTGCATCTGTTGCCTGCGCGTATTATGCGCTTCCATCGGTGCGCCGCGCCGCGTCTGAACCTCGAAGACTGCCTGCATGCCGCCGAAGTTCGACTTATCTTTGATCCACCTGCTTCACGCGCCTGGAAGCCTAGATAGACGCTGAGAGACTGTTCGCTATGGAAACAGTGATGCAGGGGCACGATTGACTTCGTGAGAAATCGTGCAAGGTTGAACCTTGACGCTGGCTGAAGGACGGTGATGAAGACATTCGAAAAGTTTCAGGTACATGTGCAGTAATTAAGGTAAGTGACCCCATTACCGACCGGTTACAAATTATTTGTTGTTTGTAGCAACGAATAAAATATATGGGTTTATGTAATTTATTCAAGGTCATGAGAAATATACATAGAATCATACAATATAAAAACAATTTTTATCTTTTTTGTTATTATAATAACTAGATGGCAAAATCCGGTCAATAAAGGGGACATCCGATCCTTTATACAAGTTTCATCATAATTTTTGTGTAAACAGTCAAATAATATTTCAAAACCGATTTCATTAAGAATCTAGAGACTTTAATAAATACGGTCATTCATACTTTACTCAAATATTGTCATATATTAGTAAAAAATTATTATTTTTAAATGATTATTTTCTTAACTGTCCCATAATGGGGTCACTTACCTTATTAAAGCAAACAATGGGCTTCTAAGTAAAATCTGTGCCTTTTTCTTCTATTATGTATTAGATTGGCAATTAAGTTTGCCGTCCCAACATTGTATCAATATTTCAGCTAAGAATTGATTGAAAAGTTTTGTCCACTTCTACGGAAAGGGATTATTCTGCATATTGCACGCCAGATGTTACTAAAAATGTAGGAATTAAGCTAGCAACGTCTAATTCATTAACTACAGTGCAATTTGAATACCATTTCAAGTGAATGGTATGCAACCCACCCATCAAAAAAAATAATAAACGAAACCCTAGGGCTTTAAGGGCAAACTCTAATTTTCACGCAAAAACTTGTGCTTCTCGTAGCTCGGAAAAGTAAATAATAATTTCAAACATATCAACAAGCTTTTAATTTGGTAAACAGCTTGAAATGCACTCTGTATGTATTTATAATTTCAAATCGATCCACGTTGCAATTTTTGACAAAAGCGGACACCAGTTTTACAACAATTTCATTCCGAGAGGGAAATTTCGTTTCGAATTTGTCTTTTTGACCCTTTCGTATCTTTTAAAATTTCATGAGTTTCTTCATAATATTTTAGTAAAGCGCGTTTTTAGACCGTAAATCATAAAAAACATTAAGAAATTCTTCTTTTAACCCTTTAACGATGACCCAGCGCATTCTAGAAGTCACATGAAAGAATAATCAAAGGTGAAACGAAGTGAAAGTTGAAAAGCAAACGCGACATAAATCGGACTACAGCAGGACACAGAAAGTGAAAAAGCCGAGATAAAGCAGACAGAAACCATAAGAGTACAGCGACGGCAGCGTTTCTCGTAAAATCATTAGGTTGCAAGTGTGAAGGTTCTGGACAAAAAGTGTTGCAGTATTTTACGGTAACACATTGCATCAGGATAGAAGTAAACTTTACAGAAACGGAACAGATTTTCTCGGCGCAGGATGTCACGTAACTGGCGGCGCAAGCAGAAAAGTGGTGCTCCTACCTAAGGAAATGTTTGTCGAGTAAACTCTCTGTACTCCCGCGTAGAATTACCACCCCGCCGCGTCAGTTACAGGAACAACTCCAGCCCGGGGAAGAACTCTTTTCGCTCTCCATCTTTCCCGGATCGAATCGCGAACGCCATCGCCCGGCAAACAATGCGCCTCGCCGAGAGGAGGTCGTGAACTTCACCCGGAGCTTCCCGAATCTTCCCTCCGTCGGAGCGAAAGAAGATCGCGAGACGAAACTTATGCTTAATCTACGTCTGACGCTGGGCGCGCGATCGAACGGGCTGGTAAATGGAGCGCCGAGAGGGATAAACTTCGCGGGAACTCCGGAGAATCGTTTATCCCCGGCGAAAGAGTCGAGGAGGGTGGATGGCGTTTGGTCCCAGGGCGGTTCGATCGGCAAAATGCCGCCGCGGCCGAAGGATCTGCCAATTAATTCGAGCATTCACGGGTAAAAAGCGGGCGGCGTTCCTGGCTCGCGGGTCTGGCAGTTCGTCGCCCCGGAGAAAAGATCGGGGTCAGGGCGGTGCGAAAGGGGCGAGCAGGTGGCGGGCCCGCGGACGCCGAGGAGGGGGAGAAAGGTTTCGAGCGGTCGACGCCGCCAGCGAACCGCGAAATGAAAATTTTATCGGTCCATCGGACCGGCAGACGAAATCTCCCGATATTACTTAATAACGAGGCGCGATGGATGGGAATGGCGGACGGTTCGCAGCTGGTTTGCACGGAAAAATGAAAGGGACCGTCGAGGAATTAAGTTGCCCGATCGCGCGTCCGTCCCCTTCTACCAACGTATTCCGTTTGCCTTATTACTGCCCTCCCGCGCCTTGGGAACCGCCGCGAATGCCGAACGATATCGACTAGCCATCGGAAAATATCGCTGCACCTTTGTCGGTACGTGCTGTTTGCGCCAAACGACTCGCTTTGGGTATCGATCTCGAATCCCGGCAATAAGCTGCAACGATACGGTCTTCTTTCTTTTATCGTGGCTATGAGAGACGATTATCTACCAGCAAGAAGGATAATTTTTACGCGAACATAAAGATTCTTTTTGTTTACGATAATAGAAGGGTCTTCAACTTTTTACAACTTTTGGAAACTGTTTTATGTTTTTATCTACTCTTTGTAATGCTTGCTTCTTTTACTAAGATTGCTTTTTTACTCTGATTACTTTGCACTCATTGGGATCATACATACGCATCGTATACTTATCACAAGCTTGTCCTTGATTAACAGAAAAAGGATTTTCTAAGAATTTCAGATCTTTCATTCATTAACACATTTGTCTAGTTTAAATGTTTAGTCCTAATGCCTAGATCCAAGAAACTCATTCTGGTCAATAAACTCTAATTAGAAGTTGAATATGTGATTTAAAACTAAGATAAGATTAAGAAAATACCAAGAAAGGGCTAAATAAAAGAGAGTAATATTTTTTCATAGAAAAATTTGCAATTCTTCGAAAAATTTCAACAAAGTTAACATTTTCCTCTAAATTACAATATTTTTTCCACCAACAAAATTCAAACATAAATATAATTATTCCCGCTAAAATATATTCTTATTTGTTTAACTAACAAATTCTTTGTTATGCTTGTGTAGAAAGAGGTTCCAAACTTTTGAACGTCACTGTATACTGTTTTTTTGTTTTGACTTTCGCGTGTAATAATTACAATATTTAAATATGTTTCCCTTCGTAAGCCGAAAACCCGACCGAGACTACTATTTAGGTCAGTAGCATTGTGTCCCTCATAATTAGTCCGGCGATTTATTAAACGAACCAACAGCTCGTTTATTTCTTGCACCAGTTACAACAGCCTGTCATAAATAACACGACACACGACAAAACGCAGATCGTAAAAATCTCTGCTCGTTAATGTAATTTGCGATCGAGCGTAAATGAATCAGCGGGCCGCGCCATTTCCTGTGGGTCACAGGCTCATTTCCATCAAATATTACGCGAATGGGAAATTTTGCATGAAAATTAAGCGCGCGTTATTCGAAGCAATAGCTGATAATTTAATTTCGTGGTTTTACGCAACCTGCGCTCTACATGAATTTTCGCGTGCCTTTTTTCAAACGCTCTCGTTCCCTCCGATCGACCAATTTTTCAAATAAACAATTTCGAAGTTTCGCGTACGCAGAAAAACCGAAATACCTTAAAACATATTTTCGTTGCAATAATTAATACAAAAACGCGCGGAATATTTCTCCCAACTTCGTTTCAACCCCCCCATCGTTATTCGTCGTGTCACCGCGAGTTCCCCCGTCCCTCCTCGCATCATAAATCCATTTTCCCGGCGAGTTGAACTGCAATCTCCGCGGAAAATAAAACGTTGCGGGAGACAGAGACGTTCCGTTGCTTCGATTATAGAAGAGAACGGTCGCGTTTTTCGTCCCGGTCGCCATAAATCGCGCGGGAATCGGTAATTGGCTTTGAATTGAACGCGCCGGACGTTGCGTGACGAAACGAAATTCGAATTTACCGAAACGCGTGGCTGCTCGTTCCTCTTCGTTCTTCGTTCTTTCGTCGAGAACTCGTGATCGCGAATTTTTTCACGTCGCCGCGGAAAATACGAAAACACGGCACCGAAAGCAGCCATCGAACGTCGGGAAAATGAAATCTCAGCGCAGGAACGGTCTAACGAAGCTTTTAAAAAATTAGTTCTCTGAGAGGGCGGAGCCGAAATCAAATCTCGAAGTTATTCCATGGACCTTCCCCTCGCACCGCGCGGCGATTCGTTTTCCGCGAAAGCTAACTTCGGGCGAAGTGCAAGCGCACTTTCACGATTTCATCCCGAAAACGAAGCTCCTCGACGAGGAAAAGTTCCGCCCCCGAAATTCGACCCAGTTCCACGCAAGAAGTCCTCCCACATTCCGTTTATGCTTTGCAAATTTCGAGCTGCCACGCGAAAGACTCGATGAACATGGAAACGGGAGGGTGGATGACGTAGGGGAACGCTTTATGCGTCCTGCGCGCCAGAAAATGTCACCTGCCATAGTTTATGCAGTCGCGTGGAAACGCATAAATATATGTTCGCCGACACGCGCACGGGGAAATACGTGCTTCCCGAAAGCCAGAAGTGGCCGCGTTCGCGTGACGATTTCAGCAACGCCTTGCCGTATCCGTTCCGTGGCCCTTCGCGACGCCGCCCTCGACCCTATCCCCGTCCCCTCGGACCGTCGCGATTTATTAAACTTTAAAACGGTCGCGTCGACGAGACCTTTGTCACGGAGAAACACGACCATCGGGCGGCTTTCTGGGAGCGGCGCAATTTTTCGGACACTGACGGCCCCTTAATTGCCTCGACTTTCGTCCACGCGCTCGATACTTCGCTCTTCCGTTCGGAAATTGGAAAGCCGAAATTGAAAATTTGCAAATTCGATTGGCGGATGGCTGTATTCAATTACGAAAAGACAAAAATTCTATTAAAACATTTAGAGCTTCCAACATTGCAAAGTTTTGCAGCGCGATAAAACCGCAGATCTTTTGAAAGAGAATAATCTCCTTCGCTACTCAGCTGTCTCTATAGAATCCTGGAATTATTAATGCCAACCACCCGGAAAGATCGATTAAACGTACTTCCACGCGTCTGGTATAAATGCACCAGTCGTAAAACTCGCGATTATTTGAGATGGTGCCGCGAAATGATACGTGCTCCGCGGCAGAGACCAAAAATAGCCGGTTTGTGGCTAAATTCGAAAGCCACTTGACCCCGCGCTTGGCCCCGGTCTTATCTACGCGGAGGCAAGATCCTCCGTCGATTTAGAGAGGATCGTGGAAGGTTACTTTCCCATCCCCCCGCTTTATTCCGAGCATTATACCTCGTAAAACAGTCGGGGAGGATATTAAAAAGAATTTACATGGGAAACGGCGCGGAGCCATAATTTTCTGGTATTACGGCCAATAAACGGTCCACGGAATCGAAGATCCATTCAAGCGTAAAATCCTCTGACAACTGAATAATCGCGCCCGTATCAAGATTGACCCGAACTGCTCAGACTTAATCGCCTTCGGTGCAGACCGTTGCGCCAGTGACTGTCTTATACTACTGATTAACTCGCATACCCTTTGAAGACGCCTATGATAGTATACTGATTACTTGGAATCTATATGTATAGGGTAACTGTCCCTATTAGTGTGCTGTTAAGCAAGCACGTTCTCTTTATGAAGTAAATATTCAATTATCTGGTCTCAAATTCATTTGTTCAAAATTTATATTGATTCTTTGATTGATGTCTTTTTGTAAAGACATTTGTATAATATAAAAAATATTATGTTTTCATTAAGTTTTCATTAAAATTAGAGATGAAGTTATTGTCCCTATTTGTGTGCCTTTTCGATAGGCATTGAACATATTACTGTGTCCCCAATTTGTATGCCTGTCCCAAATTGTGAGCCCCCAATTTGCGTGCCTGTTCCAAATTATGAGCCCCCAATTTGTGTGCCCTCCAATTCCTGTGCTTGGCTATAATTATTGATTAACATCTAATTTTAAGCATCGTACGTAGTTTATAAACCTTATATTTTCGAAATATCAATGTATTTACAACCACTCTGAAATTCTCCGTACTCTAACCCACTGCACTTTTGTTTCAGAAATTAGGTTGAATTAGGTTAAGTTTAACTGTTAAAAGGTTTTAAAAGTGCTCCGAATACTGCTTTTTCATAGTATCGAACCCTTTTCTTCTGTAATTAATGTTTCTATTGTCGTAAATCATATTAATAGTCCATTTATTTACTTACAAATAGTGACCATTCCTTAACATTTTGGTTAAGAAAATTCGATAAAGCTGCCGACATAATGATACGAATTTTTAAAAAATATTAATAGTATTATAACAATTTGTAAATGCAAAATGTGTTCTATAAATATATAGATTCATAGCCTAACTTCAATAAAAAAAAAATACTTTATCCACTAATTTTCACTCGTTTTTCTCTGAAAGTTATTTAAATATAAAGGCACACTAATAAGGACAGGCACACAAATTGGGACAGTTACCCTATACAGAGCTTTGGTTTAACTGCGTCCTGTATGGACTTCGAGTTTTGCAAGGTAAATTGTGCGGAAATTTATTTTGGCAGTAACTAACAAATTTCTCTGGTTAGAATGAACGTAATTCTGTGTATTTAATTTTCTGTGTAATATAGAGAAAGTTGAAACTTGTATTGTCTTCAAGGGATTAAGAAGAGAATTTTAATTTTTCGTCTCAGGGAACCGTGAAATTTTTATTATTCTTCGTTTTGTAAAATAAGGGTAAAGCATGGAGAAAGTAATTACAGTAACAATACAGAAAGTAAAATAAAATACAATGTTGACGACTGTGTAAAGAGAATGTAAAACAGACAAACAATGGAAAAATTTAAAGGCTAAAACTGAAGAAACGAGAAGAGATATTAAAAAAAAAAGATAACAAAGAAGGAGAAAATGATTCGTATAATCAATAATTCACAAAGTTTAATTTTTAGAGTGTTTCTTATCATTAGCATAATCTCTTAACCAATCAAATATTTGCACGTCCTCTACTACTATTATTTTCTGCATGAACCTTTTGCGAAAGGGTAGTTCATAATTTTATCGCAAGATAACCAAATTCGTTTTCCTTTTTGGGACGCCGCGAATAAAACAACCTTTTTTCCCCTCGATCCACGCGAATTCGCAAAGTATCCTCTTCCCCCGACGTGTACGCGCCATTTCTCGTAGCTTTATCGACCATTCCGGGTTGCGAGTTAACGCCCGTGGAAACGGTGGAAATCTCGTTTTCACTTTTTAAACCGCTCGCCAAGAATTTCGTCGATACGACAAGCCGGGAAACGCGGTGGAACGGAACGCCGTCGCGTCGGTGGTGGATCCGCGCGTACGTATTTCCGTGACGAGAAGGGGAATGGGACAGTTTCGCGTTCGACGTGCTCCCCAAGAAATTGCGCTCTTCAAGTTTATACCGTTGAATCATTCGCCCGTCGTTTTCCCGAGCTGAAAGCCAGACAATGGCCGTGCGGGAAGAATATTCGTCGCGTTGGAAACAATAGACCGTGCATTTTCAACCAGGAATCTTCGGTCCGCTTCTTCGAACGAAAGACAAAAGTCGCTGCGACTTGGTCTCGTTTTATGGGATGCGTTAATTCACGGTAACGACCCACTCGTGAGTTTTTCAGCCGCTTCTTACATGCCAGACGATGCAGTAAAGCAACATTGCAAAAAGAATTCGGCAACGATTGTTCAGCTAGATTGCAAACGCCCGATGCATTTGATAACGGATGGCAACGAATTTGAACAGTGCTTCTGCGGTGAAAAAATTTCAACATCCATATTGTTTCCTGCTGGTTTTTTGCTACCGCCTCGGTTATCGAAATTGTAATCAAAACCGCGCGTAACGGAGAAAGGCAAAAAAACAAAAGCAACGATGATTAAAAAAGCAAATCCACTATAGCAGTTCCACGGTTTTCCACTTTGCTTCTTGTTCGATCGCGCAGAAACGGCACCGAAGTTTCCTCCACCTGTTGTGGAGTTATCCGTACGTATAAAATGCTTTGTTATAAAATCGCCCGTCATGAAATTCGAGACAATAAACCCGCGGAAAAGTGTCTCGCAGGAAATCGATGCTCTCTTCCGGCCAGAGGAAAGGGGCTGTTTCTTTCGTCGCGACGAGCATGCTTCGAGTGTTTCGGAACAATGGTGTCGAGTAAATGTAGTGTACCGCGAATAACTTGCGGATCCGGGAAGCGCCCAATGAGAGACGCGAAATTCGGAGAAAAATTCGCGGAACGTTTGGGTGCCGGGGTAAATGGTTTCTAAGAGACGCGGCGGAGCGACGGAGGTATCGTCCCAGGAGGTAAACAGGAGAAATAGAACGTCGGGAGATCCATATTCGCGCGGAAGGATGCAACGAGACGCGTCGGTAGGAAATTTTTACGAGCAACGGCCCCCGCGGAACTTCTGCCTGGCGCAGCCCTTTCGCGTTGGCAGTATGTCAAATTGCGCGCGAAAACTGTCGCGAAAATGCTGCCGTGTGTCCTCGTAAATTTCATCCCTTCGCGTGTTCCTCCTCGGTGCACTTGCAAAATGCGTCCGAAAATTGTAGGAGACTGGGAACCCACCTTTCTGTTCATCTCTTACCATTTCAATTACTAATTGTAATAAATTTACTGTATATTAATTGATATTTCTTAAATGGCAAGAAGAACAAAATCATCGCACAGTGGTCCTGATTGAAGAATTAGTTGTTCATTTGGCAAAAAATCAACTTCCTTGTATCGATGTTTATCGAATGTATATTGCGTTCTAAATGTCCATCATATCCGAAAACAATGAAATTAATGAAATTTATTGAAAATTATGATTTGAAGAAGCCTTGCAAAATCAATATTTTGTGAATTCCATCTTTCATCGAACAGATTACTTTTCTTATTAAAGCCCTAGCTAACCTATTTAATGTCATGTGTCCATTTTTATTGGAAATTAATAGTATTTGTCTACATTAAGAGTAAACTTTATTTAAACAATAATATTCAATGGACTGAAGAGAATCGTCAAACTTTTCCATAATTGGTAAAGAATATTTTTAAAGTTCCAAAGAGTTCCAAATTCTAGCAAAGTGCAATAGTTTCAGCACACTGTTCTCTATAAAATCGTGAAACAATCACATCCTACTTCGTCCTACTTCTCAATTTATTACTGTCCACAATGAAGTGTGTATGGTTAATTCATTTCAAGTTAGAAGTTTTCCTGTGGGCAAATAATAAAACATTTTTGTTATCTGATGATTTTATTATCTGAAAACTTATTAGTTCATAAATTGTGACTTATTCTACCTATTTTGAAGTTTGAACAGCTAAATTAGAGTTCTTGACCTGGATCATACGTCACGACGACTTTTTAGGCATTCCCAATGATTTGGCAGACAAATGTTTCAGACAAAAATAAATCGACACTGAACATTGTACAAGTTACAATATAAAAGAACTTGAAAAAAATTGTTTGTCATAAAAAATCAAGGTCACCTAAATTTTTTAATTTTTACTACTTATTTTTAATTGCATAATATAATAGCTGACAGTAAGCTTAATTCAATGATATACTGTACTATGATCTTAAGTCTCGAACTAACGCTAATATAGCTTTGAACAGCTATATCTTCGACCGGGACCACTGTGCATCAGTTCAATAAAGATAAACGACGCAAAAGAGAAAGAAATCTTCACGAAAGGACTTCAAAAGTTCGGCACTCCGATAAGAAACTATAGATAAACTCACCCCAGCATCTCAAAATCGATAAAGTCGAAATTCGCCCATAAATCGAAGAAGAACATTCCATTACCGTTCGTTGCCAGTAACTGCGGGTACGTCGAGCTCATCGAGTGGAGGAATTTTTAATTTCGCCGGGGAAATTTTTGTCAAACTTCTGGGCGGAAAATTAAATATTTCACGTGTTGCCTTGGGGAATCCGGGCGGTTAAACAGCCAGCGTCAGCCCGCTTCTCCCGTGTGTCTGTAATTCCTGGCTTAAACAGCAGCTGCGGGACAAAGATTATGGCGCGTAACTTTGCTGGCCCCGGGACTGGGTTCTAGAATCCGCGTTTGGCAAAATTTCCCATTCTCTTTTCCTCTATTTGTCATGGAAAACCGGCGAATTCGCGGGGTCATTTTTCTCGCACAATCCTCCGACGATTAGTATTTAATTTCGCTATTTACGAGAGGACATAGACCAAATTCCGCGCGATCGTGTTACTAATTCTTCGGTTCCTCGATCGCGAAAATATCCAGGGAATTTCGTTCGCGGAAACCGTGGCGTTCTTTTTCAAACGACCCGAGGCTCGCCGCGGAGATCAGGCCAATTAATTAGGCGAGCGAGGATTTCGTGGCGCTTTCCCCGTGCATCGAACGATGGAACGAGATCGCGGTAATTAATTGAGAGGCCGCAGGCCCGCTTCGCGCGGACAGTATTAGGGAATTTATTAGGCCAACAGCCGGTCACCGCCGGGAAAATGTCTCCGCTCCTCGGAGGAAATTTTTCCTCCGATTAGCCCGTGCCACGGATTTTATTCCCCGGCGGCTGGCCCCGCGCCAGGATTTCGAAAAGCCTTTCCGGGACGGCCGCTATAAAAATACCGAGTCGAACCTGCCTGGATTCGGTTGGTTCGCCAGTCGGGACTTTATCGGACCGCTCCACTGACCCACATCGCCCCATCCCCCGAAGATAACCTTCGCCCATAGAAGGCGAAAAGTTCCAGCCGCCGCGGCGGTGATTGATCGCACCGTCTCCCGCGTTAGATCCGCCTCGACGCCCTCTAAGACGCGTGTGCAACCCTTAATGTCTTCTATACGACCGTTTCACGTCCTATTTCCCTCGCGCGGGTAGATCCGAAGCGCCCCCGCGAATAATATACGAGTCCCGGCGAATCTAGAAACCGATTCCAAGGTAGGTGGCGAAGCACCGGCGGCCGCGAATTCTCGCCGTGAAGCGGCGAAAATGTGACTCCCCTGAGTCCACTACGCGCTCTCCCTTTAAGGCTGCCCCTTCGTTCTCTCGTCTCCTCCCTCGCCGCACCCTCCGCGCGTCCTTTTTCGCCGCGGCGCGACCGGCTTAGGCGAAAAACTAGTGCTCGAATAAATCCGCAGGATTATCCAGGACGAGCGTGTCTCTGGTTCTCTGGCCCGGTTTCTCCTCCCTTCTTTCCCTTCCTTTCCCGACCGTAAAGGGACTCCGACCGACGCTCTGCGCGGCCAGTGGAAACGGCCTGCACCGGTCAGACACAGTAGCAAAGGCACAGCGCGCGCGAGCAACGACCGCGCCGCTGGAAGCCCGCAATGATTTCAAATCCTGTTACACCGCTACATGCAATTTCTTCTCTTTGCGCGTCGTATCTTTTCTCTTCTTTTTGAACGTTCACGAATACGGTTATTCCCGGCGTCAGGCTGTTTCATCGTTCTCCCGGATTAGCTCGCCATAACCCCGGGACTCGGGCTTGTACCGGGCTTGTAGACTGTCCGAGTATTCATGAGGATTTCGGAACTGGCTGCCGGAACACTCGGAATTCTGAACGGCGACGGGCAGTCGTCAAGTGCCGACGTTGTTGACAGAACCTTTGAGAATTATTTTATGTTGTATTTTGTGCTTGCGATTCTTTCAGTATATTTTGTAAATTTAGTTGTTCATTTCAAGATTCAGATTTCCTTTTACTTTTAGTTGTACTTTTTGTCCCCTTTGAGTTTCAAAATTTTGGGATACTTCACTGGGTTTAAGTTATGTCTGGAAAAACTTATGAATCCATTAATGAATATTAATTAGTGCTACTTGTTTTATTATCTTGATTTTGGATGTTATACACATTATTTCAAAAGTTACTTTTTAATATTTATCACTTTGCTATTGTTTATGGTTCTACAATTTTGAATTTCTCTTTTATTCAGTTTCATTGTTTTTTATACCAATTTAATTTACTTTGCTTGACCACGTTGAGTAGAAGAGTCAAAACTATGCAAATAAATACTATTTTCTTGAATCGAGTTTGCTTTCAAAAATCGAATGTTGTGACACTCTGTAAAAGATTATGTGGTTTTTCGAAGGGTACTTCAAAGAGTATGTTAAATTGTTTTAAATCCTAAAGAAGGTATTTGTTTCTAAAGAATAAAAGTTATGGATACTAAAATGACATGAATTAGTAGAACAAATATAATTTTTCATTTCTTTCCGGGTTAGGTTGTAAAACAGTCTATGACTGAACCTCGCCTTTGCCGTTTCTTGTATATATACTTGTATGTTCCAATGTTAATCACAATTTATGGCAATAAAGACGTTTAATAATAATAATAATAATAATAATAATAATAATAATAATAATGCTGTGGATTTTACAGTCAATTAACATTCGAAATCCATGTGAATCTGCGAGTCACTGTATATTGATATTAAATCAAGAAATTGCTCTAACCATTACATTATGCATACGTAAAGATCTTCCTAAAATTATTCTAAAGAATTTGTCCTCGTTTCCGCAATGAGTCTCCAATTAGGACATGAAAAAAACATCCTAATAATCAGATCCAACGCTCTGAAATCAGAGCACTTTCCGACGTATTATTTTGCCGCAACAAAGAGGGAAGTCTAAAGGGATGAAATTACCCTCCATCAGCCGCGAGTGACCTCATCCATAAATCCTTTTCTTACTTGCCGCGTCCCACGTGACCCAACCCCTGTTCCGGACGAAGAGTAACCCACGTCTCTCGCAAATTACTCGCTGAATCTGGAAAAAGCGGCGCTCCTTAAATCACTCTGTAACCGTGGGTCTCGAGGGTCAGTGGAAGGAAGACGAAGGTCGCAATTAACAATGCAGAAGGATTAAATTATGCCCGTTGCCCGTCCGCCTTTGACACAAGCCGCGCGAAACTCGTCCTCCCCCACCCTGACTCAAGACGGAAACTGCAAAATCAGCGGGCGCCTTCGAGTCACTGATTTATCTGTTTACCTAGTTCCTCGCCCGGGAGAAAATTTCGTGGATGAGCTACGATCTCCCGGACCGAAATTTCTTCGGAGGACCAAAGGGGGGTTGGTAACTTTTTAAAGCTTCCCCGAAGTCGCGTTCGGCCGCGATAGCGCGCGAATTCCGCGTTCGAAGCGTCGGCGCGACTCCCCCTCCCCGCCGTCCCTTCGGTGTCTCCGTTTTCGGGGCGTTGCTTCGACGGTTTCGGCAGGCGAAAAGGCAACCCCCACGGAAACCGAGACGCGGCGTGCACCGTCTTACCGTCTGGATTTATTGCCGGTTGCCCCACGATCGTAACCCAGTTCCCAGCTGCTTGTCTTTTCCCCGGTGAATAACTCGCGTGCGCCGCTCGCGAACCCCGCTACAGGCTCGCTGAATATCTGTAATGGATCGTATCCGGAACTTCCATTATGTGCTGCCTCCTTCTCTCCGTACCGCGAAACAAAACTGCGGCGCGGATGGGAGGCGCGCTCGAGAACTTCGCTCTCCACTTTCGAACTCTTTGAAGTTGGAATCCCTTATTCTTTTACTGATAAGGCGCCCTTCTCCCGGGCAGAAAGTTCGCCATCCCTCGGGATTCGTCTGCGTGGAAACCGGGATGCGGTAAACATTGTTCGACTATTATTAATATTGTGAACTGCAGGGAACAAAAAGATAAACATAAACTATGCTTTAAGGGATCTGTAGGGGTTTATCGTACCTACATATTTTTAAGAATTTTTTTTCGCACTAAAATTTATTTTTACATTTCCATCTTTTCACACATAAAAATAGAGGTTTTAAAGTAATAGAAAAAATTGTTTATTTCATTTTTTTATTGATTTGTCTTGGTGATCTCACCGCTTGAAGTGAGCCCTGTTTTTGAAGCATTTAATAACAAAAAATCGAGTAGTTTCTTAAAAAGTAGAGTTGTCGCTATAGTTGTTGGAAGTAAAATTTGTCACTCCCGATGAAAAATAACAAAATGGTGGACTTTTGAATTTTTCGACGCTTTTTTTTACAAAATAAATTGTTTAAAAATATAGTTAAATATAAATAAATATTTATAATTCTACTTCGAACTGAAATTATGCGTGTTCGGAATAATCCCTGAAAATTTGAGCCCAATCGGTGCAATAGTTTTTTGTAAATCGTGTCGGCGAGGTCGAAAAACGTTGTTTCGAAAAAAAACGCGTTTAAAGTTTTTATCGTAAAATCGTAAAAAAAAGAGCGTCATACCCTCAATCAGCAATGCCTGCTCCATACATTATTCCTTCAGCTTCGTCATAAGCATCATTTTCTTGCAATCTTTCCGATTTTTTTAGAAAATCGAATTTTTGAAAAAATAAACTCGTACTGATCCCTTAAACATGTGATTAAAGCGCATAGAACATTTTTAATACTTAGTTACAATATTTAGTTATAAATTTTAACACTTGTCAGCGTTCCCTTCACGATTCTCCTGTCCTTCGTGTTAGCTTCTTCAAAAATTATCTTAAATATTGTGACGTATTGATACTTTCGCGTCTTCCTCCAATATGATCAGGCGGTCAGAATTGCAATTATTCATTACCTAACTAATGATTATACCTCATCATATGCCCTTCATATTCACTAAAGCTCTGTTACTGTTCTGTTTATTTTTTGCATTATGAGACTATAATACCTATCAATTTTTCTAAATAAACAAATAAATCAACTTACAATTATTTTCTTAAAATATTAGACATTCCGGAGATCAATTTTTCTATTGTGCTACCTGCAATATTTTATCACGGTTTCTCACAAAGTTTTGCCAACTTCAAACTTATTTTTTCACTCCCGATAATCTAAATGATCCCAAAACTTTGCGATTAGATTTCAATTCCAGACAATCGGTACCAGAAATCACAAACAAATTATCAACCAAGTAAACTAAAAATTACAGATTCCATTTCATCACAATCAACTCCACCGAAAGGCACATTTTCCCAGTCGTCAGTTCTTCAATTAACGAACAGGTGTAGGAGTGGACCAAGACGCTTCTGGGCTTTATAACCCAAGTCTGTTTACTATCTCTCACGGAACGACGCCATAACCGCGGTAGAGTTGGGCCGAGAGCTCGGTTCAGGCCGATTGTCTCGAGTGATTAAAGTCGCGGACGAAAAAGCAACGGTCGCGGGAGTGGCAGCTTCGCGAAACTCATGAAGGGGCTCGTAATAATTTCAAGATGGCTGAGGGTTTCGGGGAGCGAGCGATGGTCCCAGCAAAGCTTGGAGAAGTGTTTCTGCCGCGGAACTGGAACGTTTTTCGTGGTCGATGGGAGCCGAATACCCGCTTTGAGGAGTGCATTAAAGTAATTATACGCGGACCGCGAGGGACGAAGATATGTCTGATGGGGGCAGACGAAACACCTCGATTAATTGCATTAAAACACTGAGAGAAGCGTGGAATATAATCGTCTCGATAATTATTATTGATAATTCATTAATAATTTTTGATCACCTAAATTTTACCTCATCGATTTTTTTATCAGTGATAAATGTAAACGATGTCTGACGTTATATAAAATATGTATATGAAATACATGAGTAAATGCAGAAAAGTTGCAGAAATATTGCAACAAAAAGTTTAATGAATGTTGCATAAATTTGCAAAAATGTCTCGCAAAATTTGCACAAAACTTGCATTGATTCGCATAAAAGTTGCACAAATGTTGATCTGTTTAAAATGTTTAACTATGTGTAATATGTATAAATATTAGGGGTGTGCGGGTACCCGAAAATACGGGTACCCGAGCCTCGGGTCGGGTCGGGTAACGATCGGGACGGGTCGGGTCGGGATCCCGAAAGTTTGTCGACACATAAATATATTCGGGTACCCGTCATTTCGGGACCCGATTTCAATTCGGGACCCAATTTTCAATTCGGGAACCGACTTTCGATTCGGGACACGATTTTTAAATCGGGACTTGGCACTTAATTCAGTACATAACTTTTCATTCTGGTTTTCTACTTAAACTGTTAAAATGTAATTTTTCTATGAAATCAGATGAAAGAATTTGTAACTGAGGAGAAAATTATGTAATATGACGTGTATCGAAAATCTGGTCCCGAATTGAAAATCGGGTCCCGAATTAAAATCGGGTCCCGAATCGGAAATCGGGTCCCGAAATGACGGGTACCCGAATATATTTATGTGTCGACAAACTTTCGGGATCCCGACCCGAACCCGAAAAAAATTCCCGACCCGACCCGATCCCGTAATTTCGGGTACCCGCACACCCCTAATAAATATGCATCAATTGACACGTTTCTTTTATTCGTTCATATTTTTCTTATTTTCGTTCACGACTTTAACATTTCTAAACAAAATATAATTTAGGGTTACAATACGATGAAAAGAAATACTTATAGAAACTCATTTTGTCCCCGGAAAAAGGTTAAACACGTAATAATAGTCTCCTTAAGTACCAAATTACAATATCCAGTAGTAACTGATAAAAAAATGAACACCAAATAGAAAATATAACACAAAATACCTTAAGTGGTACAATTCGGCACCTCTGTCCTATACGAAATCCAGGGTTAACGATAGTTCAATCCCCTAAAGTCTTCAGCATAATATTTTCAGAAGTTTTAATTACCACGAGCGAACCGGAAAGTCGTGGTTTTCATATTTCGCAGATGGAGGTGAATTTAGATCCCTTTCAAGGAAACATTACTAATTGTTTTTGTTCGAGGTACCGCGGAGCGCGGCGTAAAAACCCGGTGCACCAAAATTTCTCTCCCCCCTCCCCCCCCACGAACAAAAGAGAAAAAGTTGTTCAGCCTTTAATCGGGGCCGCGGCTTTCCTTCGGCCGCCGGTGTTTCTATTAAAATTAGCTTGCATCCTAGAATATTAAAAAGCGGCCGGATAATCTGGAAGATTCTCCGCCGCGGAAGGTGGAACGTTTCCATTAGCAGTCGTCCAGGGGCGAGCCGCAAAACTACGCCCTCGCGGCTCGTTCCGTTGGCGCATCTCCAGAATTTTTAGGAATCCTCTTCAACGGGGACAGCTTCAGCTTCCCGGTTATCCGCCGCCGAAAACCTTCCTTCCTCGTTTCACGGATAATTACAGTCCACCGTATTATCTTGCGAGTACACTGATTTCCTCTTGTCCACCGACGAGCACAGAATCTCCGGATTATTTTATTCCTCGTATCCGCTATCTCCTCCGCTCCACGGTTAATCTTTTTTTTTTTTTTCTTTTTTCTTCTTCAAACTCGCGTCACAGCTTTGAACTCCCGAAGTTCTCCATCCGCCGCCATTAGAAAAGAATCTAATTTCGGAGTTCCGCGAGATACCGAGATTCCCCGGTCGCGTCCGAAGGGAATCTCCTTCCTCGTCGGCGAAAACTTTTCCACGATCTTCGTCGTTTACATCCGCCTTTTCCCCCGGGCAGGAAAGATATTCGGGTCTCGCGGGCGCGACAACGCGGCCGGAGAGAATTTCAATCTCGACGAGTCGATAACCGGAAACCGTCATCGTGACGGAAGCCGGATAGCCGCGGAACGGCGCGCTGGAAACAATAAACGCGAAACCGCCGAAAGTTTGCGGTCGCCTTTGACAAGTTTAAACGGGAAATACGGCTTTTTAACGACATTCTTCGCCGTTATGGGTTTCCTCGGGCACACGGGAACCTTTTACGCGGTCGTTCTGACACGTTCGTGACAATTATCGTCGGATCCGTTGGTTCGTTGTGCGCCTGGAGGTGGAAAGGTCTCGCGAGGCGGGAGAAACGAGACCGCGGTAAGAATGGAGGGAACGGTTCAGCGAATTGTTTTCGGGGATTTAATTGCTGGTGAAAGGTGACGAGGGGAATGAAGATAAACGCTTGTGAATTGCGCCCTGATGGCCGGGGTAGAACTAAGCTGTTCTTGTAAGAGACTCCTCGAATCTCTCCCTTTAACCGAGGAAATTGGGTTCGTTAACGCGTGCCGAGGTTTTATTAAAACCCTTACAGAAGGGTTCTAATTTCCGAGCAATCATTTCAACGGGCTGTGTAAAATATTTCTCACAGGGAATTTTTTATCAATTCGAGTCGTATAAATTTGTGTTATTTATAGTCGCATGGATGAAACGTCAGCCGTATATGTACATCCACATAACGAATAGCCGTCGATGCGTTAACACACGGCCAACCGGTGGGTTTGCCGTAGGATAATTTGTCGAATTTTTCCGCATATGTATATCGTGTTTAATATTTAGCGATGGAAGCTGCGCGTCCAAGTCACAAATTTCGCGGATATTCAGCTGGGCTTATATTCCCGTATTTCCACGGCATTAAGCGCGAAGCAAAAGAGAACAATTTCGACGAACCGCGATACACTCGCATTAAAGCACAAATCAACGGATTTTTGCGCAGCCAATTGCAAAGTATTTTCGCGCAAATTGAAAGCGCGCCGCGCGTAATTGAATACACCTTTAATTAAAATATATTCGCGACGCACGGAATATTTTTGTCGTCGAAACGCGACCGCCGCGTCTCGTGTTTCCCGCGTCGGGACGACCGCCGCGTTGCATCCCCACGTCATTATTGTCGTCGTTATTGTTATTGTCGCTCCAGCACCAACTTGGCCGCGGTGTTTTCGCGCCGAACGTGCCGCAGCAATTACAAGTACACGCGGCTGCACCGAGTCTCGAGCGTGTTCTTAGCGGGGAAAATGGCGCTCGTAATAGGGCGTGCCCTAATTCCCTGGGAAAATTTCATATTTCGCGACGCTGCGCTGGCTGACTGCGAGCCGAAAATATTCGGACGGAGTAAAACAACGCGCGTGCGGATCGAAACGGTTGCCTACGCTCCTCGGGGTTGCGGGGGATGATAATTGAAACGTCCTCGGATGGGGATAAATTAGAGCCGGAAGAAGTTGCGAACGTCACTCGTTATATTCCGTGGCAAAATGTTCGCTGTCAGGAATTTCAAGCCAGCTACGTTGTTTCGATGTTTCTCTCGGAGGATCCAGGAATTTAGACATTTGTTAATTATTATTAGGAATGTATTTTAGAATTATATTCAACAACGTTCACCCGGGGCTTAAAAATCAAGCTTTCGAGTAATACTTGTAGCAATTGAGCCCCTTAATTGACAAGTGAAGTAAGTCCCTTTTCTTAATATTGAGAAAATTGGACTTTTGTGTAATACTTTATAAGAATGAAGAACAGAACTTTGCTGTGAGAAAATTAAGTGAAAGAATTATACATACTTATGATAACATGGTTTGAAAGAAAAACTACATTTCTTTCAATAGTAAACTAATTCACATTATTAATAATAAACTGAAGTTATTATTTCACATTTTTCTGTAACAATTTTACTTATGATGCAAATCTAGCTTTTAGTTTTTTATTAAAATAAAAGAAAATATGTGCAAATTGAATTGATAGATGATTTAAGTACTCGTAATACTATTTATTTTTGTGGTAGACTCATTTTTCGTAATTTTGAACTCGCGCCATTTGTCAATTAAGGGGCTCAATTGTTTTCTTTTATCTATGAAATGTCCACTGTTTCACTTTCCTAAAGTACTGTCACTCTACTTATTAACAAACATTAACGGCGCTCCTATTTTCCCTCTAACCCGCCTTATTTTTCTTAGTAATGGACATCGCTATGAAAATACTCTCACGCTTCCCCGCGAGAAGTTTTCCCTGCAGAACACGTTCTTCTGCGCCGGGAATTGGCGATTCCGAGGTCCCGAGCCGGCTAACCAGTCCAGAACCAGTGTAAGAGGTTCAACCGGAAGCGTTCCCGCGCGTGTGGCAGTCCGACCCAAGTTTAAGCAGCGAATAAATAGGGATTCAACTAGGGTTTAGCTTCCTGCGACACCCTAAAATACGAAAATAGAAGGATTCGGGTCTCTTCGAAAAAGAGAATTAACTTTCACACACATCGCCGCCATCGCGGAAATATTCAGAGAACCCCAAAATATCATCGAGCCCCCCCGGGAAGGATTATTCGACGCGTGTTCGGCTTAATGGCGCTTTAATTTTAATGGACGGTCCGCGCGCGTCCACTCGAAATCTCCGTCGTTACGCGCCATTATCTCCGGCCTCCGGTGGAATCTTTTCATCCCCCGGCGTCGGCCGTCGCTCCTTCGATCTCTCTTTACGTTCGCCTCGTATCAATTTCACGAAACGAGGGGAATATGTCTGGAACGCGGCCTCGGCAATTGTAGCCGTTCCCTTCGCGCCTGGAATTCGTAATTCCTATTTCTCCGGCTCCCGCTAATGACATTCTTTCCGACGTTATTCTGCTTGCGCGGCGATGCTGAATCCGTACGCGTGAGCATTCCGCCGCAATCTCCTCGCGTAATTCAGATATTCACCGAGCCACCCTCCTCCCACCGAAAGTCAACCTGATTGAAAGCCACGTGGTTGTCTGACCGTCGACGGTCTAAATCCATTGCGAACGTCTGGGAGACTGCTGTTTGCGAAATTATTTTGGTACTTATTCAACGCGGGAAATTTTGGAAACTCGGATTAATGATGTTTAGAGGGAAGAAAATTTAGGGATACGTAAAGACGCGTCGAAGATTTTAAGAGTAAAGTTGAATGATTCAATGGGGTTCACACGATGCCATAAAAATTATTGTTGTTATGTTATCTTTTTTAAAAATATCAGGGTCACCTCAATTTTCTTAAAACCGCCCTTTTGGAAACACCCACAATGATAGTCCTTTACATTAGCAATTCAGTAACTATGATTATTCAAGGTCATTTAAGGTCACTATTTGAGTTACGATTTAAGGGGGAAATTTCTTTTTTCTTGATCGAAATTATCGTTTTTTTCTTGGTATTTTTTTTAATAATCAAATTCGTAAACTTAATCAACATAAAACATTGTATATATCTTTAATACACTCTCATTAAATAACACAACTTTTTGCGGTTGAATTCACTCGAAAATACAATTGGAATTAACTGCGGATTAAACGCATCGTGAAATTCTAGTTGACATCATGTCTGACTTTTAGTTCATATAAAATGAAAAATTCCTATGTGATTTTATTTTATACAGATTCATTAGTTTCACAATTTTGTTTATTACAAAAAACCAAAAAAAGTTTCCCACCGAGAAAAAAGAAATTCCCCCTTAAGCTATATAAATTTTATACATATATCAGAAGCCGAAATAAAAATTTGTACAGCTTCTTTTTCTAATTAAGACCACGATTACAGTGGACGCCATGTCGCGCAAACCGAGCGTGGTACGAAAAATCCTGATGTATTGTATGTTTATGTATATTATTTTATTTCTGTGAGACATCGCGATTTTTCGCGCAAAATCGCGTTCATTGTAACTATAGCCTTAATATTTATTTATAGTCTTAACATATTCTGACTATCTTGTAATCTTTTTTACTTTTTTTGTTAAGCTCGAGACTTAATAATTTTTCAAAAATTTTTCCTTTTAAAACCTACGTTCAAAGACTGAACTGTATAGAAAGCAGCTATTTGCAATTGGGATTGGGTCAGATTTCGGAAACATAGTGAATGCTTCACACTCGACAGAACAGTTGTGAAGCTATTTTCGGGATGCGGGAATAGATTCTCGCATAAATTATGAGCACCTTTGTTCTTGTCGACACGGTACGTAGCCCGGGTCACGCTCCACGGCCCTGTGATTGGAAGTCGATATTCCGCCGATATTATCGATTATCCGGGCTGTCTTCGGCGAGATTAATGGAAATTAGCGCGCATCTCGGCTGTCGGCGTAACTTCAAACCCGTCGAACCGTGTGTACGCACAGTAGTTGCGAAGTATCGATAGTCCGCTCCTTTTATTCCTGTCCTTGAGAAGCGGAACGTCGGAAGTTTGAGAAAAAAGAAAAACGGGTATACGAAAAGAAATTTCTTGATCGAGCAACGGACTCGCGGAGGTGCGTTCCATGAATATTTTAATGGGCATGAATATTTATGAGTCAGTTGCAATTACGTCAGCAAAATCACCCTCATAACCAAATAGCGAGAATAATTTACAATTGGATGGATGTTTTTCATGCATACGTTATGAACCCGCGACGGACTTAGTCGACGTAATCTGCGTTAAAAACACGAGCATTTACCTCTTCGATGCCTCCTTAACTTTCATCAAATATCCACAGATAACCCAAAATAAAATATACGCCAGAGGCTCGATGGTTCTTGAATATATTTCGAGGTATTCCCCGAATAAACGTAAACGCGAAGGCATCGGGGACCGAGGGAGGAAAAAATATCGTGTTCTCTATCGGCGCGAATCGCCGAATAAAAAGCATCCCCCGTCGTTTTTATATACATATCGCATCCGTGGAGGGTTCTCGGGGTCTGGACGTGCCAGCGTCCTCGAAACGGATCCCAAGAATTACGAGGCCGCTTCCGGATCGAGGCGCGGCCTCGTAAATTTCCGCTGTGCCGCCGTTCCCTCCGCCGCCCTCGTGCAATTTCCATCAAATTCGTCTCCTTCGCGTGCGCCGGACGCGGGTTCAATGAATTTCACCAACGGAACGCCGGCGCGTGTAATCGACGTTTAGATATTTTTCTATTTCCACCGTGATAAACAGCCGACGAAGCGTCCGATTTATCGCCCCCGGGATGTTTCGTGAGCCGTCTGTAACGAAACAGAAAACGCTTCCCTTGGAAAACGAGTATTTTTTAGCGGCGCTAAGTCGGACGATACGTGGACGGAGATCTGATCAGCGTTTGAGATCGATTACTCCAGACGGGGAAAGCTGCAACGTATCCCGGCCACTTCGACGAACGAGATCTTTCGCCGTTTGTTCTGCGTGATCTTCCTCGGCACCTGTGATTTCATATTGTTACGTTATACGATGCTTATTTGTTTATTTTATGTTAGATATTGGATAAACTTCCTGCAGATTCTTAAAATCAGATTCAAATATTCTAAAATGATATATTATTTATCAAGGTAATCACTATTTACTTGCGGAACTCTTCTCTAATATTTCATAAGTAGTGCGTTTCTTTATTGTAAAGATCTCGATTTGAATTCACGGTTAATAAAACAGCCGCAGGAATTTAATGTTAGGGGAAGTTTGAGAATGATAGCTTTAAAAGTAACTGATACTTCTTAATTTTTGTTTCTTAATAACTTTTTATAATTAGAAGGAAGTGTCCTTCAATAGCAGAAAAAAATGTGTACATGTCGATTTTTTCATTATTTATTAAGTAAATAGAATTTTATTAACCTCTTCGACGCTTCAATTCTTATGCTTTGCTATGCTCTGTGATACTTCACAGTCATCGAACTGCAGAACAATAAATCTATTAAAATAATTAATCAAATATTTGTGTTCAACCCCCGTAGAAATATACAGCGCACACAACGAGTTTCGTTCCATTTCGATCAATCAATTAATTTTTGATTGATCGCCAGTTCAGAAAGCGTAGCTCTAAAAAAAGATTGCGTTTAAAGTTTTACGCCAGCTCTATTGCACACGCAGCATTCTATTCATCTGTTCATAACCCAATTCGCCAAATGTTCAAAACTCCTTTCACTCAATTCTATACACCTAAATCGTGGCAAAAAATCGAACGAAAAAAGCTTGCCATTTTTCGAAGCTCTTCAAACTGGAACCACCACTCGAATCGAAATAAATCTCTTCGCGAAATGCTTCGAAACTTATCGAATTGTAAGAAATTGCATCCTCTGTAACATTCTCAAGAGTCAAATAAATTGCGTTGCATGGAAACGATGCCACGTAGAGGGGGCGAGAGTAAACCGCGGGGTTGGTTCGAATGAAATTACTTCCCATGAAAAGAAAGTTGAAAGAGGTGAGCGTGGTGCGCGTTCCTATACCTCGTTTGCAAGCAGCAATTTCGTTTTCGACCTGCCTCGAAATCTTTCCCGCCTTTCCGCCGAAAATAGCAACGGGACAAAGTGAATTCCGACGCGATGGCTTGCCCCGCGGCTCGTCTCTGAGCGCACGCGAGACGCATCGCGCTCGCTCGTGCGGACCCTACGCACACAAGCGCGCAGACATACACAGACGACCCTACGTGTTGACTAAACGTGAAGGCAGGATGCATACCGACTACGGAATTCTGCATTACAATTTATGCTGATTTATATGCGCCTGGTGAACTGCACGCCGCCTCGCACATACGACCTTTCGTCCCATCCTCCTCTCCCTTTCTTTTCGCTTCGTTCTCCCTGCGCCGGTTCTTTTCTGTTATTCGCGTTGCACGGGCATCGAACATCGGGATTACATTCATTAAAACATCCGGCACCGTAGACCGTGAAATATAATTCTGGAGTATCAAAGGATTTTCGTTTCGCTAAAATAGTGCCTTGAAAAAGTTGAATATTTATTTAAAACGAAAACTGTCCGCCGACCTAAATTAATTGAATAAATTCTTACTGATTCGGAAAGTTATTAATTTCCAATACGTAAGAGTTTATAACAGGAATAAAATTCTGTCCCTTGCTACCACCGATCCACCCCCTTTTTACACCACGAACGCATTCGTACATTGCACATCCATCCCTCGATTTCCCTTGGCCCGCATACACGCCCCACCATAGCCTCCACCCTTCCCCATAACAAGAGTCTCTTCATTATAGTCCATTTGTTACCCCCAACATCTGTCCGTGAATCAATATTGATGCGACCGCGTATATCAAACGTCCATTCGGTGTCCATCGAACACCGACTCATCCGTCATCTCCGTCGCCCTTCGAAAACGTTTTTCCTCTTCCTTCGCCTCCGAACTTAGAGGACCGACTTTTTCCCAACCCCCGCACGCCTATGTGGTGCCGTTATCTTCCGCCCAACCCAGTTCCCGTCGTCCTGTCTCCGCTTCCCAGGGAACTTCGGCTTCCCCTTCAGCAGTTACCCAGTTGGCACGTACCGCGACTCCCAAGTCCAAGCTGGCTGTCGGTACAACAAAGAGCGAGCTTCCTCGGTGAATGCTAATCGTCCCAGACTCGACGGATTACAGCGACTCGCCGTGGACGTCTTTTCGCGACGCTTCCACCGGTCGCTTCTTGCCGGAAAATATGAGACACGGGATTGACGGGTGCGGGACGAGGGTCGCCAGCGCTCTTCGGTCCTTTTTACGCCGCGACGTAAAAAGGAATACGTTTTCTAATCAACCGTAAGCGACGGGCCGAAGGGGCAAAGGGGGATAGTAAACGTTGGAGTAATTCAATTTGAGCGTCTGCGCGGGGGCTGCGGTTCAATATGATCTCGGGGTTCGGAAGACTCCGCCGGGGTTAGTGCTGTCGAGTCTCTGGCAGCTTCCTTCCCATCCATCTTGGATCATGCAATTGGTATACGGCTGAATCTCCGGCGTTCGAAACCTCGTTGCCCTTTAGATACACTGTAATTTTTCGGGTTGAGAGGTTTGGGTTGGATGTTTGATCTAATTGCGGAAATTGAGGGTTAAAGTGGAGGTTGTAAGAACTGTACAGGGGATTTTTATGCATTTATTGATGGACTGCGGATTTTTATGCAATTTCAGTTTTTATAGATAGAGATAAAGAATTGAAACTTGAATTAAAATATGCCTCGTTTCTTAATTACTGTAATTTGAGTAACATTTTTAATATTTTGTACGTATATATAATTTTTCATTTTTGTACACTATTATACATTTTTGTTATATCTACGAATCCGTAAACTATTTATCACAAATGTAAAAACGTAAAGCTGTACAAGTGGATAGTAGCTGTATGTAAATAAAAATATTTATAAAATATCAAAATTGGAATATGTATATTTTACAATGGTTAGAAAATAATGCACTATTTTATTCAAGCTTAGATTATTTGTTTGTCAAAAGTATGAATTTGCATAAAGATCTGCAGTTTAGTAAACATTAGTTCAGTGAAGTGTAAAAAAGAATCATAGTGTAAAAAAGAGTGATTCTTTTTTATAAATAACTAATTTTGGACTGCGAAATGATATCTTTAATCCTTAAATATCAATTTTCTTAAAAAAAATTAAAATTCATAATTTTGCAGCATGAAATAATTGAAGGTGATTTTTAGAATATTGAGTGTTTCATATATTTAACTGTTGTACTACTTAGAAAGTGAAATTATGTTCATATATTTAATGTAAAATGCTGTAATTAACATTTTCAATGAATTAGAATGCATATTTTGATGATTTTGAACGTAGAATTTATATTTCCATTCAAAACAAAGTATAAATTTACCTGTAAAAAGTGGAATATAATCAAATTGAGACTATAATTCAGTGCTGATGCTCAGAACTGAAAATTTAATCAAATTAATTATGAATTCGAACTTCAAACTAAATAAAAATAATATTTCTAATCGTGGTAGAAAATCGATTAACCGATGCATTGATTAAATAAAACTAATTTCAATTGAAATAAAAATAATATTTCGAACTATTGTAAAACCTCGAACCGCTTTGACGATTACACAAAATTAATTCCAAATTCAAACTTCAAACCGAACAAAAATAATATTTCAAGCTATGTACAGCAGAACCTCCATTAATTGATCCTAAATTACTCTCAATCTTTATTACCGTGGAGTTTAATTACTCGATGTACTAACGATAAGAGTGTCGTAGATTTCACTAACAATAAAAACAGAAAAAATTCTCCTTCGACAGAATATTTTACATCAATTTTTACGCTAATATTACCCCGATTAATTAAAGTTTCCCCGTAACCGATACAGCAGCCAAATAAAAAAGTCTTCGATCTCAAGAGTTTAAAAATTGTTTCACTTGGCAAACCCTACAGAGCTTAAATTTGTTCTCTGGAAATTGTCCCCTATTTCAAACAGTTAAAATTCTATTTCCTTAGGCCAAACCATGAATTCAAATCACGAGTCAAAAAACACAAAACTTTTCACAAGAATTTTCACTACCTTCTAATCTTGAAGTCCATTTGAAAGGTGCAGGCAAAAAAAGACAGAAATTAATTAAGCAATCCCGAAGCAAACTTTCAGGACAGAGTTGCCCGCCTTTCCATTCCGCGTAATCTTCGTCGAACAACGCAGAACGAACTTACGAGCATGCACTTCCGCCGTCGAAGCGCATGAATTATTCCCGCGCCTTGTTCGTGGGGATCCCGTGCGGCGCGGTTCGAACGATAAAAGGGCGAACGCGGGGCATTTTATCGGTCGAGAGGACTAATCGGATGACTGGGGGGCGCTAATGACCGGCCGCGTCTGGTCTAATCACCGTATTTCAGAGGTGGCGAAACGCCTGCGTGCCGCGAACGATTAAGACGAGGCGGCGCTCGTTACGTCGGTATCCGACGATTTCCCGAAACACGGTCTAACGCGAACCCGATGGAATAATTTCGCAACTTCCGGCAAGTTTATGCATCCGACAACACGTGCAACCCGCCGCGTTCTATCGTTCGATTTTTCTCACGACCCGACGGCAATAATAAATCAACTTTTCCTCCGCGCTGGAAATTTCTTTATCCTTCGCGCCTGCACCCTTCACTCGTCGCTCGCTTCGCGCCATGGAAACACCCCCGTGGCTAGCTTTCGTCAATCCCCCTTCGACTTCATCCCCGCCCCATGAATTTCCCCCCTCTGGGAACGTGTTTGCCGTTGTACTCGCGCGACTGGAAAAATTCGTCAGAAAAGTGACGCGTCGAACTTTGAAAACTCACCCTGGTGTCCCTGTTGATCGAACTTGGCATCTATTTAGTTTGCCCCGAGTTTCGATCTACGGTATGAAAGGTTTTTGTATGGAGCACTCTACATAAATATTTTTTTTTTTTTTTTTATATATTAAGATCAACGTGAAGTTGAGTTGATTATACTTTAGCGTGTTGATCGAAGAGCCAATTTTATTTTACCTGATTACCTTCATAATCCTCTTTTGAAAAAATTTCTTTTCCAAGTTGCTGCAGTCCTAGAATAATAAGTACCTTCAATATCACGATTCATTAAGATTCATAGGATATTTTCTGACCGAATTAATTAGTTCCTGTGCAAATAACGATAAGGACTCGAAGGGAGCTAAGATTCTCCGAGAAAGAGGATGAAAAAACCACAACGTTAGCGCTACGGAAACTTTTAACTGTACCGCTAATTTCGCGGGAAAGCGACGAAAGTTCCTCGAAATGTACAAGAAAAGCGGATTTGTCGAAACGAGGATCCAAAACCGTCGAGTTTTTCATGTTGATCGGAGTCGATTTAACGCGACTACGCGCATTTTTTAATTTTCCCATGTCGGATTTTCGTTGAGCGAACGAACGGATGCCGAGTCTCTCGTGATGAACACTAAAAGACCGAGCGAATAGATATAAATTCCACTCGACGAATAAACTCGCGGCGCGAAAAAAATATAGGATAAACGGAGGGGTTGGGATAGATGGATGAAACGTGTGCAGGCCGAGGGGTGGTTCGATGTAGGTTCTGTTTCGCAATTTTTTCAGGCAACGGGTGCATCGAAAACGACTGGGTCTTTCCGTGTTATTTTTTTTTTGTTTTTTTTTGTCCACTATGTTTCCATTTATTTTGTATATGACAGCAGTACGATCTGCTCCGTCTCTCTTGTAACAAGAAAAAAAAAACGAGAAAAAAATTAATACTTCCTCTTTGTCGACGACATACTGCCTACGTAATTCGCTGTGTACGATTATAACTTGACACGCTTTCGATACATGAAAAAGAAAAAAGAAAAAAGGAAAACAGAATTAATAAACTGAGCCTGTACTGTGCGCCGATTCGTTTCTTCTTCCTCGTAAGAGTCACGCGATTGAACTAAGCGATTCGCTCGTTCGTTTAAATCAACATCTCCGCCATTTAAGTTACGCTGGCCGCAGCCCTAGTCTTAAGTAACGATCTCTCAGCACCTTCGCAGCCGCGATCTCTCCAATTTCGATTTACACATCTTTATATATCGTTCTTCGATTCGGTGCTCGATTGCCGTCCACTCGAGTTGCTCATTCAAACCGATCCACCATCGAAGTATTGCACTTCGAATTCGTGCAGGATAAATTCCAATTTATTCCACCGACCGATTCGGTCTAACCGAGCACCAAACTCACAAGCCAGGAGAGACTAAAAGAGAGGTAAAGGATGCTTAAATTACAGTTAAATCGAAACGTTTCCGTCAGATTGACATTTGAGTGCGTCGCGCGCTGATTGTACTCGTTCATTCTCTTTTTCTTTGTTTCGCTCGAACGCGATGTGTAAGTACGCGAAGGAAGGATTCAGGGAAACTCGCGATTCCCCGTTTCTTAGACTAAATTAGGGATTAAGAAAAAAAAAAAAAAAACTTTAAACACGGCTACCGGTCGCGTACGCTTGTTCTCGGATCAAAAGTATCTACGGGCTACTTTGTATTGTGGTAGGCGACGTGTGAAGCACTATCTTCGATCACGATAAAGCTTAATCGAGAGGCCTTCTCCCGGTCGCTCCTCGAGGCGCTTAAGTACTCTGCGACCGTCCGGAAACGGGAGTAAAGAAAATTGTCGCAGCTTCGAGTAATTCCAAAGATTAAGGCGGACGCGCGTAGCAGTTGCGCGAAGCACGGGAAACGAGTGAATAAATTCGCGTCGAGCCTCGGGAGGTCCCCGGTGAAATCTTATCTCTAAATATATGAAGTGAAGGCACAAGTTTGGGGGAAAAGAATTTGTCGCGAAGGGATCCGCCCTTCGAAGGGACCCGCTCGCGAAAATGTCTCGTGACGCTTCCGACACGAGCATTCACACTTTTTCAAATTCAAATCGGTCTATGTTCTCCCCGATATCAGTAGATACTCTTTGATTCCACGTCTTTCATCGCTTCTGCGCGATACTTTTTTCTTTTTCTGCAAGAGCTTCGAGACGTTCCTCGGTTCTCTCGAACATCTCCTCCTTCCCCATCTCATCCACCCTTCAGACAATCACGCAATTAGTAAGGCACGAGGAGCTATCGCGCGATCCCGTCTCGTTTGATCGCACTCGGGTTCGTTACGTCTAAAAAGAAGATTTGGAGACGCGTTCAAGGTGGCGAGAAGAGGAGCGAGGGATCGCCGGAAAGAGGGCGAAAACGATTGTCTGTATCCCGGAAAGCGTTCATACATTTTTCAGAAAGGTGAAAAGGCGTCGTCGCTACGCTCCCCGAACGCGTTCCCCCTTTTGTCCCCTCCGCGCGACGATCGATCAATCAATCCTACCAAGCCGACGAAAATATTGACTTCTTCTGCTTGTTCGAGTAAACAGCCCTCCAATCTTCGCGATTCGAACTCGATTGCGTATTCCGCCGACGCACGCTCGTATTTCTATCCGCCCGCGGGAGCTATTCCCATGCGACTCTCCTCGTGCTTTGAGCCGGTGGCGTCGCGGATTCTGATCCTGAATCGATCAGCGCTCGACGTCGACGACGGGAGCGACGGAAACGACGGTCCGGTCGAGGAGACGGAGCCACGGGGGGGAGGGGGGCGGGTAGATAAAAAAAGAAAGGGCTGAGAAAGGACGCGATGGAGACGCGGCACGGTGTTTGTTATTTCGAGTCGAGACGTAAAAAAACGACCCGTTTTATCGTTTAAAGGGGAGGAGGGTCGGATCTCGAAGTAGAATTAACGGCGATCTTAAATATCGGCGACTGGATATGTGGTTTTGATCGAGGAACGTCGATTTTTGGTCTCGAAGATCGCGCAGCTCTGATTCACGATGAAGACGCGGGTGTTTCTATGATCTCTGAACGAGATCCGATACATGATATCAGAAAAATCGCGTACTTTTACTAGAGAAGCGTAATTGTCGATCGATATGATAAACTCGGGAAGAAATCGTCGAATTTGATCGTCGAGAAGTCCATAGAATCAAAACCAAGAGGAGCTGAGATAGGATAAAAGAGAAGATTGTGACAAATCTCTGTTAGCCCCTCTTTCGACGCATTCTGGGTATCCGCGCTATTGGTTTTGGCTCGCGAGACTTCTTTCCATCCGATTGAATCTATTCAAGGCTGATCTTCATTGAGACTACGCGTTGAGCGGTTCCCCGAAGCGCGAAGGACACGCATCCCAAAACGCCCTACTCCATCGCGGCTTCTTGAAGGGCGTGCAGATGAGCGTAGAGACCGTCGGCCGCTATTAGATCGTCATGGGTGCCCATCTCCGCGACGGTTCCCTTCTCCAGCACACAGATCACGTCAGCGTTTCTTATGGTGGCCAGACGATGGGCGATGGTGATACACGTTCTGCCCTCCATGGCTTTGTCTAGCGCCGCTTGGACCACCTGCGCGAGAAACACGTGGCAAATGTAATCAAATCAATTTTTGTCCGCATATCTTTTTTCGTTTTAAGAGTCTTGTCAATGCAATGAGAATTCTGAAGAAAATGTTGGCGACCAGAGGTGAGAGGATGATACATTATGTAATGAAAGACATTTCCGCTTTTTGTGGCTTTGACCGGTCGCTTGGACGACCTGCTAGAGAAATGTCGTGGAAAATTAACTGGGTACGTTTCCTATGAACTAGTTTCATCAAATCGCATTAATTGAAGTGTACGCGATGATTTGAACTGTGATAAGACGGCATGAGAGAAATATCTATGTGTACCTTTCCCTCGTTTAATTATAATTTATTATTATTATTATTTATTATTTTTATTTATTCATTTTACGGGATGAACTCTTTGTTACATGAGAGAAAAAAGTGGTCAATACAATATAAGTAGAAAAAGGTACGATAGAAGAATAATAAAGGTAATAAAGGTAAGATAGAATAATAGTAAGCGTTAAGGTGTCGTCAAGGTATTTCCGGAAAAATTTTCCTTCTTTATAATTCAGAACAACTTTATCTATAAATATTTATAATAATATTCCAAGCTCCAATAACTAAGTATTTTACGATGGAAAGTTCTTGACTCTCAAGAATGGCCCCCAGAGACATCTTAATGAATACATATACCTACTCCAGTGATTACAAAGAAACCCCAGAGATTGTTGACGTTGCAGATTGTTGTCACACGATTCGAAACGCGCAAGGAATTCTCAAACGTGATCGATATTCGATGGGAAAGCCGATGCTTACCGAAGTTCGAAGCTTCCACGAATACTTCTTGCAACGTGAAACTCCGAAGAGCTTAGTAAACCTAAAATTGTACTACTCTTTACGGTTGCGAAAATTAAAATTAGCTTGCCGGAATTTTATAAACTGGACCGTGCGATGTTCAATTTTTTTGATCATCGGTTCTTTGCTGGGCAAATTAGATTTTCTGACCGTCGTAAAAACAAGAATTCAGTTGCGCGAACAATTGCACAGAGTAGCGCACAGAGGGGCGAAAGCCGTTTTCTGTCTTCGCAATTGCGAGCGACAACAAAGAGCATGAACAGAGGAATCGTAAGCAGCCACCGAATAATAATTGTCGGGGAAATTCGTTCGGCGGACGAGCCGCTTTTCCACACGGAAACAACAATTGAATGGTCGTGAAGCCGAGTATTTCCGATTGTTACCGTAGATAATACTGTTCCGCGGCGGTGTCGACGATCGTTGCCGATTTCGAGAGCTTGTGGCCAGAATAATCGATCCCCGCGGTTTGGAAAATTAAGCACCGAACTGGAATGATCACTCCAGCCGGTGAGCGTCAAAGATCGACGCCTTATCGACGAAAAAATCCATCTAGCTTAAATGAATTAAAATATCTAGAAGAAATTGTAATTTTTAACGAAAAGCAGAAGGTTTAATATTTCCCTGAAAATTATCGATTTAAGAGGATTAAATAATCAAAGGAACGAATTTTTCACGTCACTTTTTAAGGCAGATATTAGGCCAAAACCACGCGAAAACATTAAAATATTTACCAGTTTGCATCGCCATTTTTAAAGTACATATATACCACTTTTTTTCTGATCTGCATGACAGTAACACAAACTGGGTACAAAAACTTTCAAATGTGTCTTCATTTGTTCACAAATAAATAAAAAAGCTTCTTTCTCACGAAACATGACTGCCTAATCTCCTTAAACAGACCTTAAAGTTCATTTAAATTTTCAAGCGAAAAATACTTGCGTCAAGGAACAAATACCGTCGCGTCGGATCCTTCTATTCCCTCGTCCTTCGCTCGAATGCGCTTTTTGAATAAATATCAAAAACGAGTTAACGTCGTTGCATCGCATCATTATAAACGAGCCCCGAGGCTTTGATCTGACCGCGCCTAAACAATGTGAATGTTAATTTCGCTCGAATTAGCATACAAAGTGTGCCCCGTTTCCACAGCTTAATACGCCGTACCGGTTAGATCGCAATACCTTTTTCCCCGTCGGCTTCGGTTCGAACTTTTTGCTCGTATTGTTCATTAAAATCCATCAGGATCCATTAATATTCATCAGCCGACGGTACTCGCGCAACACTAGGCGCTAGTTTACATTGCCGAACCGTGCTGTTATTCGCGACGCGACGACGCGACGCGGCGTATACAGGTATTCGTCGTTCGCGATGACAAAATATTTTGACGCGGCGCTGTCAGTCAAAACAAACTGTATATCCAAAACACGAGGGTGGATTCCATATGCGCGACGAAATTACTCCGAGTTGTTTAAATTAAAGGTTCATTCCTACGTGAATCTCATCGCATATGTAATCAGCGGAATGCTGACTACGTTTTCATCTCTTAATTGCGGGGATGTTAACACTGGAATTCACAAATTCTGTGTTTAATAATCGTATAATAAATGCTATCTCTGTGCTAGCGTTGATTAGAAAATTTCAGAAGTGGTTTACGGCGCGTCTAGTGTCTGGATTCCAAGCTCCAAGGCACTGGACGCGTTTGCGGATTCCAGGGTTAAACAAATCTCCCGTAGACGATAAGGAAACCATCGCACCTCCTAGGGTTCTCATTCGAATCTAGGAGGAAACTCGATCGATCCCGAAGCGGTTGCAGCGACGGTCGATTCGCATTTTCAGCGGCCATTAACTCGATTGACCATTCTCGCGAGAACCATAACGGGGCGCGGGCCCTCCGCAAGGATTTTCAATTGAATCCAATCTTGTTTCGTCGATCGGCATTCAGCCGGAATGGATTCGAACGTTATCTCCGCCTTGAGGAACACTCGCCGAGGGCATTATGACACCGTTAATTGGTCGCAGGTGTAGCACAATGCCTCCGAACCGAAGCTGAAGCGCCCGGCGCCTTTGTTCTCCCGCGAGAGTTCATGCCACTTCTCAAGGGGATGGTCTTTCATTTTCCTCCCCTTTTCTGTTTCTCTTTCCGCCGCTCCCGTTCGTGTATTACACCGACGACCTCGTCCCGCGTCTTTGCTCTGTTTTCACAACCTATCGCCGTCGCTCGCTCCGTTGTCGCGAAGTTAGCTCTCGCGAGAGCTCGTAATCGAAAGTATCTAAGACCTCCGGGGGTAATTGAATCAGCGAAATTACGTGAATAATGGAGTCGGGCGCGAAATGGCGGGGATCACGGAGAGAGAGAGAGAGAGAGAGAGAGAGAGAGAGAGAGAGAGAGAGAGTGTGTGTCTCTGGACTCCGAAACCCGGCGGCTGGAGTGTAACAGGTGCTTCATTATTTCGTCAACATCCCCCGGGACAGGCAGACACGAGTCCTTACCTTCTCGCTTTGAGTGTCGAGCGCGGAAGTGGCCTCGTCCAGGAGCAGAATTCGAGGATTCCTGACCAGGGCTCGCGCTATCGCGATACGTTGCTTCTGTCCTCCGGAGAGCTGCGTACCCTTAGATCCTAACCTAGTGTCGTACCCCTGCAAGAATAACGACGGACCCCGTCTGTGTACTCCGTTACTGTGTTAGACTGTTCCTCGATCTTCAACTGTGTCCTTGCTCTGAGAGGCGAGCGTTAGATGGGGAAGGGCTGTTACAATGAGAAGTGGTGGGCGGTAGGTATCGCGATTCAAAGAGAGGCGGCGAAGGAATTGGAATAAGGGGAGGATTGCTTCAGAACAAAGTAATAGGAAGAACTTTGAACAGAATTGGAAGACTAAGTGCAGTTTAATATCTATGGTGTGTTGCAATTTTCTTATGGCGTCAATCTATGTGAAGGCACTTCGAGTCTGGTGTAATATTAAATAATTATTCTCTGATTCGATTTAAGAACTTTGTTCACTTAGCTAAGAAACTCCATTCAATCAATATCGTCTATTTTAGGCATGTAACTTTTAACAAGCAAAAGATATCGATATCATTTTTTTTTTTTTTTTAACTTATTTTTCCATCAGAAATATATTTCCATACCTTCTGTACTTTTTAACTATGCAGTGGAATAAGAGGGACCACATTTTTATAAAATACGTGATTTGTTTTATAAAATTTTTATAAAACACGAAAATTTGTTTACGTAATTTCATTATACGTATATTGAACAGTACAATAATATTTTTTTTATTTTTTTTTTATATACGTATAAAATATCAAGGAAAATTCGAAAAATCAAATATTTTGAGAAATTTTCGTGTAGGGGCGTTTCTATTCCAGGATAAATTGTTTAGTTAAAATGCTGCACGCCGTTTCGCATCCGAAAAAAAGAGTGGTTTGGCAATCAGGCCAGGGTGCCGCCATTTGGAGCGTAAAAAAATAGAAATATATTTTTGCACTATTCCACATATGTGTAATACAATCTCCATGTAGATTTTGCATCGAACAACTCGTTTACGCACAATAAACAATTAAAGTTGCACGCAATTGTAGAGCCTTAGCACTAGTCTGACTACTTAGGGACCGATTCTACTTTGGAGCACATGAAAAAATTTATTTTCCAAGAACTCAACATTTTTAATTCTTTTATCATGTTGGAAGTAACATTATCCTGGCACAAAATTCTGAAAATTATAAATTATCAGACTTTTCCGTAAATTATAAAGTTATACTACTTACAACTTTAAATGCGTTTATTTCAAGACCACATTTTTCGAGTTTCCGGAAATAATTGATGGAAAACTATTGAGAATATTATTTTTAAGTTTTAATAACGAGAATAGCAGATTTGTGTATAGGAAATGGACTACAATTATTCAATAATGAATAATTTTGCTTAAACTATAAAAAAACATTTCAAAATGGGCCCAAAAGTAGAATTATTTTTTTCTGCATTTTATAACTACTATTAATTAATTAGTAATCATATTCTACCATATGTATAAACTTGTATAAAACATAATTATTTTATTTTTATTTTTGTAAAATCACTTTGAATCCTAGAATGACTCGTTCAGAGGATTCATTTTCCCATTGAGACAAAACTTTTGCATCATCAATTCATATATTTCCAATACTATTTAAAAGACATAAAAACTATAATTTTTTACAATAAGAATTAATAATCATTTCGTAATAAAAAATGTTAAATTTCGTTTCCCAGTTTTCGAACAAAAAATTCATGAAAATTGTCTTTCTTCAGATACAAGCAATTCTTAGAGACCAAATAGAATCCAAAACCGACTGAACAGAAAGAATAATTCAGTAAACCTCTACCAAACTCGAAGTGCATCAAATAAAAAACTGCTAAAGGAACATTTAAAAAAATGTTTGCCGTAAGAGAGCGGCGAGCATTCGTAGAAGTAGATCGTCAGTGATACTCACTAATGGTAGAGAGCTGACGAAGCTGTGGATGTTCGACTTGATGGCGGCTTCGATGACCTCATCCATCCCCACTTTTCGGAAATTGTCGCCGTACGCGATGTTCTCGGCGATGGTCCTGTCGAATAGGACCGGCTCCTGGCCAACCACGCCGAGTTGGGAGCGTAGGTTGCGCAAAGAGACCGAGGCTATGTCGCGGCGGTCCATCGTCACGGTGCCGGAAATGGGATCGTACAGACGTTGCAGCAACTGGATGCAGGTGGACTTGCCGCAACCACTTTGGCCCACCAACGCGACCATCTGACCCGGCTTCACTATTAGATTCAGACCCTGCAGAATCGGCATCTCCGACCGCGTCGGATAATGAAACTCGACTTTCGAAAACTGAATCAGACCGTCCGCTTTCTGAAACAATCCAAAATTCCGCGGTTTCAGATACACATATAGAATACTGACAAAAATATTCGCAAAATTTTTCAAAGTGAAGACTAGAAAATCTGTAATACTATTTGTTTTCGATGGGAATGAATTGAAAGTACAAGAGATTGAGAAAAATGAGTCCGCGTTTCGGTTGGAATCTAATTTAGTTTGCTCTCGAGGCTCGCATCTCCGAATAATCACGTAAAAAAGAAGTTTGCCGAAGAGCCTCGGTGACGTGACGAGTAACGAGCAAAATTGTTTGCCGAACGGGGCGCGCGACGTTTTGCTCGCGGAACACGTTACACGCGGTAATTCCGCGCGTTTGCGTAGCGAGTTGGAAATGTCGTTCATTCGCATCGCTTCATTAAACGCTTTGGAATTCTGGAGGGGTCTTCTCGTGGTGCCGATCAAACACGGATTCCGGTTTCGGGCGTAATTAGCGCGCGTTGCCCGGGGCTTGCCGTTGGGACGTCATAAATTCGATAGTTTACTAAATAGCCGCGATGAAACGCTAGAAACCGTCTGATTACCGAGTTCGGGCAATTTTATCAGCGTATGATGGAGCCTCTTCCGACGCAGAAACAAGCGCGAATACTTCCTGAACCGACTGTCTACCTTCAGAAAATTACATTCTCTGGCATTCACGAAATTCCTACTCACAGCTATACTACTGAGGAATTTTTTCCACTCACCCAGTCCAGATCTTTGTCTTCCGAATCCGGCGGCGAGGTGATCTCCGGCACCCTGTCCAGCAGCTGGAAAATCCTTCCCGCGGAGATTTTAGCGGTATTAAAATTGGGCGCGAAGGCCAGGGCTTGACCCAGCATCCACGACCCGAAGATCAACGCCTCGGACACCTTGATCACGTCCTGATAATTAAGTCCCTTGGTAGCCACCAGGGCTCCGCCATAGTACAGACTCAACGCGTATCCAAAGAAGGGCGTGGTCTGCCCGCAGGAGAACACCAATCCCCTGAGTCTGTTCCTGACCCTAGTCGCTTTAGCAACGTGCTCCAACTCCACGCAGTACCGTTGCAAGAAGGCCTCCTCCTTCCCCAAGCTAGCCACAGTTCTTATATTCGAGATCGCCTCGATGGCGATCCTCGTGGCCTCCTCCATCTTCTTCTTCTCCTGCAGACCCTGGCCGCTCATCACCCTGGCCTCGAAGAACACGGCGGCCAGCACCAAAGGTATCGAGACCACTGAGACCAGCGTCATCTCCCAAGTATAGTACATGGACAGGCTCACGCCGAGGACCAGCGTCGACAACGCCTGAAGAATCGCGCCGACCCTCGTCCCCGTCGCACCCTGGACAGCGCCCGCGTCCGAGGACAACCTGGCGCATAGGGCACCCACGCTGTTCGAGTCCTCGTCGTACCATCCCATCTCTTGCCTCAGCATCGCGGCGAACGCCATTTTCCTGAGCCGCGCGGTCATGCGAACACCTGCCAGACCGAACATGTACATCTGCAGGAAGGTTCCGATGCCGGTGACTACTCCGACGATCAGGAACAGGATCGAGAAGTTCACCGTCAGTCGGCGCACCTCGTCCGCGTCCTGGAGACCTAATACGTAGTAGACTTCGCCGAAGAGGACGGCGAAGGCTGGGAAGGAGGCGCCTACTATTGCTGCTGCTAGACACCCTGAAAGAAGAGGAGTTACTTTGTTAGTGAGTGCGTTTGAGGAAGACGAGGAATTTCCTGGGGAAGAAAACTTTAGTGGTTAAGCAATTTAGTTCTTTATCCAATTTAGATATTTTGTTAATAACTCCTTAATACATACTTGACATTTTTGCTCACCAAAAAGCTGTTTAAAATTAAGTCAGGAATGGCTCATTTCAAGGTACTGCAACATTTCTGTTACACCCTGCATATGTTCATTATTAATAATATTATTTAGTCATAAATTGAAATTAACATTCACTGTTCTAAATAAATAAATCATGAATAATAGATAAGGGAGATATAAAGGTAACTACAGTGTTGACTCGAAGAACGGCTGGGTTTCAGAACCGAGCGCAGCCCTTTTTCGAGTCGGGTTCGATCTCGGTCACGACGGAACGAGGAGACCCGTACCGGTAAAGAAGTGGTGAAGATAGCGAAGTCCCTTTTTCGAATCAAACTTAGGCGTCGCTCTTTGAGTCAACACTGTAATATTGTCCTTATAACGGGACAGTACTGTATTTGGTTCTCACAATCAGCAAAATTTTGAACACATAATATGAATTTTATATTTTTTATATTGCAAACAATTGGTAGCAAAGAACAAACAAATGCATTATGTCACACTCTAAGTTACTATATTACTCCAAAATCGTTTATTTTAAATTTATTTGTTATTTTTATGGAATGTTCTGTGATTTATGGACAGAATTGTAGTTCCCCTCTCTTTATCGTCGTAGAAAGAAACCACTTAAAATTAAACAAACATCGAGTGTAAATTAAATAACTACGAACATTATTATAAGCACAATGCTGTTTCCTTTGATCGTACCTCGTGATTGGTAAGAACAAGGAGAAGGAGGGTGAATTCTATGGTTCTGTACTAACCGATTAAGTTATATGGCCATTCGGGTTTGTTAAGACCGAATATCCTCATCATCGGCGCATCGTAGGGCTTCTCGTGCTCCTCCAGTTGATTCTCGGAGCTCTCCGAGGCGCCCGCCAAGGACAGACGATGGGAGTGCATCGACAGGGTGGAGAATTGTCGCTTCAACTGCGGCTTCTGCTTCGGTATGGCTGCCGTGACTGTCTTCGCAGCTGACGCGGTTGCTTTCGCTAAATCGACAAGATATCAACCGTATAATTGAATATAAAATGACGCTCGGCAAATGTACAGGGCGTTTCGGTTAATCAGGCCAACTGGATCCGCTCCAAATTCGCTTTTACTGATACCGAGACTTTTTACTCCTATCCGTCTGCTATTCTTATTCAAGATTATGTCGCTCTACTACATCAACTGCAGCAACCCTCGCGGCATTCTACCATCACGAAACTTTCTCCTACACGCATTAAACCCATAACGGACAAGAGAAACGCCATGTGTATGGAAGAAATAAGCAATTCCATCGCCACGTGTCGGTAGAAGACAGCTTCGTCAAAAAGTTACTGTCGCTTCATAAGAGTCGCGATTTCTCCTAGCAGAAAAATGGAAAAAGTTCCCCAGGCAATTACCTCTCGCGGTGGCATTGGCGTCGGCGGAAACTAGACCGTAATAGTGCTGTTTGAGGGCGAGCAGCTCCTCGTGAGTGCCCTGCTCGACCACTTGTCCATCCTTTATAAATACTATCCTGTCGGCGTTGGTGATCGTGGACAGCCGGTGAGTTACGACGATGGTCGTCCTGCCCTTTGACGCCGCGTCCAGAGCTCTTTGCACGGTCGCCTCGCTGTGAAGATCCAGAGCCGACGTCGCCTCGTCCAATATAAGTATCGCCGGTCTTCGCACCAGTGCTCGAGCGATCGCGATCCTCTGCTTCTGACCGCCTGACAACTGCGATCCTCGCTCTCCCACCGGACTGTCGTAACCCTGAAGCGGAGATATGGAAATCAACACTCTGCAACCTTCGACGCTCGCAATTGGCAAAGGATATTCCATTGCCAGCCACATAAGAAGAGAAAAAGGACTTCTAATCTTGGGTTCAATCATTTTTTTCTACATACATTTCTGAATCTTACGATGATCTTGAAATACGTCGAAGAGTTAATGAAATTTTTAATGCTTTGATTTTTAAGAAGATTTTTCTTTGAAGGTGTAATTCAACACGTAAATCGATTCAACGCAGTTGAAGAGAGTAATTAAACCGTAATCGATCGAGGACGAAATTCAATTAGAATTTAAGATCCAATCTTTGACTGACGGTTTGTGTTGATAATTATCCGCGGAAAAGCGCCGACACTATTCAATGGTTCGATTGGTACTCGCCGGAGGATGCCATCGAGATGGCTGCGGCTTGAAATAACGATTATTTAATTAACGAAGGAACGACCGGCACATCTGCGGTGCGTATGCACTGCGGCGAGATTTAATAAATTTACGAGGAGGAGCACTTTGCCTGGCGTCAATGTAACACCGCTTAATGCTCTGCCCGCTTTTCGACTGTGTGCCCATGAAACCTTGCGCACCCGCGCGTAACGCGTAATAAAAGGACGATATACCATCATGAGAGCGAACGATAACGAAAATATCGTAATTTTAATAGAATGGACCGTAGCCTCATTTGTAACCTATTGGCGTTATGGAGAGCCGATGAGTTTTAGGCTGAAGAGTAGCATGAAACAAAAGACTGCTTTTCTATTTTACTGTGTGAGTTTAGAAACTTAGCATAGATGCCTACATTCGTGTGAAGAATAACAGATATTTATTTATTTACGGGTTTTTAACCCTTTGGTGCTCAATTTTTCCAGGACATTTAGGAACTGAAGAGATCCAGCGAATCACAATAATCATTCGCATGTCAATTATAATTAATAGATTAAATATAATATCGTAAATTCTATTTTAATGAGTGTAACTACTTCAAATCTCATCTGCTTTCAAGTGAAATCCATACAATTTCCTCTCCAATCACAAAACAAAAAGATACGCGCCAGACATTCAAAATCGCTAACTTTACACTTTGATCGACATCTATTAAATAAAAAGCGCATGTATTTGCGATTAAAGTAGAAGGTATGAAAATGTCCCGCTAATCAATGTCCCACTAACGATCGCCGAACGCGAACCGAACGATTCCCCAGCGTTCAAATAAAATTTCACGAGCGTGATCAGCGGGGTCCCGCTGTCCAACGCTTCTCCATAAACCGGAAAATGTCTGGTCCACTTGTTTCCGTGGTCGAGTGGCAGTCTAAACGCTGCGATAGGTCGAACCGCAGGGGTTGGGAAGAGGGAAGAGGGGAGGGAGGGTTGAACGCGTACCCAGGTCCGATGAAACCATCGCGAGCATCGGTAACTCGCTCGGCCGATAATTCGGTAATAAACGCCCTAATCGGCGACGCAGCCGTAATCGGGGATACCGTTATTTGCTCGCGCGCGGTTTAACGCGGGTGTTTTATCGCCTGTTTGCGCGCCCGTTCCGCGGATCGACGGTCACACCTGAGACTATTGTTAACACGTTGCGACTGCCGCCGCTCTGATGGCCCGCGTCCATCCGATTGGGTAGAAACATTCGATCAGCGAATAGAATTTCATTTGGATGGTGGTTTGCTCCCAATCAAAGGCATTTCGCGATCGATTCTGGGTGGAGACCGAGCTGACGGCGTAAGTGTTAAATATTTCAAAATTGAAAGGACTTCGAGAGTCTCCGAAACAGATTTATCGGTGGATGTATCGCAGATTCCGACTTTGGTGTGGTCGCTCGTTTCCAATAGAAAATTACCTTTCGACAGAAACGATGCCCCCGGTTTCGTCGACGCAATATTCAACAGATCAATCTGCTCCAACGGGATTCCGATAAAAAGAAAAATAACGCCCATTGACGTCTTCGGGAATTGGAAATAGGGACCATCGACAAACGAAACGCGGATAATCAACAATGAGCGACAAGATCTGGATTAAAATTCAAAGTGAATTCACGGTTGGTGGGCACGATTTTAATTAGACGGGTTTCCTGTGCCGGGCGACCGAGATTCGCCGATCCGTCGGCACGGAAGAAAAAAGGGGAAACGGGAATGCGGAGGAAAAAGGCAGGCTCCGGTTTTGGAGCTCCAGTGCTGGGCGCGCGTGGTGTCCCGTCTCTTCTACCACCGCCGAAGAGTGACCGAATCAATCCGAGGACCGAGTCTTTCTCCCTCTGTGCGTCCTGGCGCACAAGGGGTTCGAAAGCACAAATTCCGCTCGGTCGGCGGGAAACGCGAGCGGAATAGGAGAAAAGAGGTTCGGGGGACGCTCACCTCGGGCAGTTTGCTGATGAAGTCGTGGGCGTTCGCTTCCTTCGCGGCTTTGATCATCTCCTCTTCGGTAATGCTGTCATTTCCGTACCGGATATTCTCCCGTATCGTCGTGTCAAAGAGCACTGGCTCCTGCCCGACCACGCCTATGTACGACCGGAGCCACTGAACGTTCAGCTTCGATATGTCCACCCCGTCTAGCAGAACCTGTTCAAAAGGCACGGGCATCTTACAAAAATAGTCTTTGACGGTACGAACGTGTGTGCGGGATCATGCTGCGGCTGTTTCTTGGATCTTTGGTCCAAGAACGGAGTGAAAATTCTTTGTGCGGTTTGGTGTCTTTTTATGAACAGTGTGGTGAGTTTAAGATGGTACCATTACCATGTAGGGTTAAATAAGTAAACAAATTTTTTGCAGATTTTTAAGTTTCATGTGTGTGTAATATTATTTTAAAACGATTTTATGAAATTCGAATAATTGGTGAAGTTACAGATCCTGGAAGTGACTGCATGTTGGGTAGAAAGATTTGAAAAGATTTCCCGCATTGTATCTAAAAGGGAGTTTTATGCTTGTAGGAGTGAAATGATTGATGAAAATGATCTCCTTGCACATTTTAAGGTGTATTTAAATATAGTATGTAAGAAGTAACTGCGAGAATAAGAATTTTGTTAACAATTTTTTTCTTTAGGAAATATGATAATTTGAAACTTTGAAGGCATTTTTTGACATGGTACTTAGTCGATGTACGAAAGTATTCATTCCTTCAATTTTTAAATTGTGATTCATTATTCTTTATAACATTATCTATAATGCAGCTTACAATTTTTAAAAAGTATGAAACATTTATTGTTCTTTTAGAACACAGAAAGAATTTTTTTTTTAAATATATTCGTCTTTAAGTTGACCTACAGAATTTTTTTGGATACCAATTAACAATGCATGACAGGAAAAAATATGACATAAACGTAAAAATTTGAAATATGCAAAAGCAAGGTTTAAATACACATTAACATTCCCTTAAAAAAATTTCAGTATTTTGCTTCACAATTACCTGACAAAAAAAAGTTTAATCTAGGAATTTTTAAGCTTATATGGTAATGTACTCAAGTATTTTTTAGTCTTGGAAAGAGATTTACATTCAAGATTTTATTTAAAAACCAGTGCAAATGGTAATTAATTGGTTTCTAAATTAGGAGTCGCATTTTTTATGATTTTTAATGATATGTTCTTATACTGTGCCAATATTTTTTGACAGACATTAACTGTTTCAAACTTAACTTAAAAGACTAAAAACAAATTTCTGAAACAATTAAACATATTTCATGCACTCTTAACTATTTTCATTCTACTTTGTAGTATTTCATACAATTATTGAAATTGTGAAATAAAAAGCAGTAAATGAAATACTATTGTGAACAGTGTTTGCATTTCATGAAGAAAATTCCATAACTTGTTCTTATGAACTCCGAAAAAAAATCTGTTAGATAAATCATTAAAAGTTTCCATTCAAATTATCTTGACCCACATCTGGATCAATCCTATCAACACATAAATCCAGATAATACAAAAAGTAAATTTATTATCTGAACTGACTAACACCTACACATTTTATGTCAGTTTCACCTAATCCGTATACTACAATAATAAATTAAGAGATTACAACAGCCATCAAACAAAGTGGGTAAAATTCCCAGTCTCCCGCTCCTCATCTTCTATCCCCCTACCCCCGCTGCTCATATCAAATACTTTAGAAGCACCCAGCGCATGAAATAAGGCGAAAACGGCCCGTCGAGCGAGAAAATTTGAAGAGGACCGGTTTTTATCGGTCTCGTTGCAGCGATGACGTGGAAAATGTAAATGCTCAGGACGCGGAACGGCTCGAGGGGGTCGCAGGCGGTCCGAAATCAGTATGCCGAATATATGGCGTAATATTTTCGGACCGGCGGGAATGAGGGAGAAACTACGACGGATGCAGAGCGCGAGAATCGTAAAACTTTTACTACTGAGAAAACTCCGACGGCGCACTGTATTCCTGCGAGAGGAACGCTTCAAACTTGTCCCTCGCCCCGCGTAAAACTCCTTCTCTCCCCTCGCATCCCGCCTTCTACAGATGTAATAATGGAATATTCACACCGGCGCGGCGGGGATATCGTTAGCCTCCCGAACGGGATAAATAAATTCACGTTTACGGTCGAACCGGAATTCCCAGTAATTTAATCGCACGAAAAATTGCGGACGGAGAATGAAAGTTTGTTTCCGTTCTGCGGCTCGTAAACTCGTTCTCCCCCGAGCGAGAGCCGCTGCCTCCGTCACCCCCGCCGCTGGACGAAATTGCGGCCATCCCACGGGAGACGCGGGATGGCAACGTCAAAAGGATCGTTCGAACCAGAAGGAAAGGGGAAGGAAGGATGTCGGACGAAAGCGAAGTTATTTCCTGAGTAACACAGGGACCACGATTTCGCGTGCATCGACAGCTCGCTCGACGCTCGCCATTACCTCGACGGGGAACCAAAACGTTCACCGGACGTTCATGACTCGGTTATTAACGCTCCGGCCGTTGCGTAACGTCCGCGCAAAAATACTTACCCGTTCTTGCGTGCCGATGAGCTACTCCGTCTCTCAACAAACGAGACCGACGCGTGATTTCGAGATGCTGGATGCATCTACTGCAGTCGGTGCATCGGAATTTTTAACAACGCGAATTCGCTCGAAGGTAGACGTGCTTCGCGTTTTGTCTTAAGAAATTGGTATGCATGATGAGGCGAGATTTGCAAAGGGATTACGCGGTTATAGTTAAGCCCGTAATTATAGTCTCGACGGAGACTGCGCTGTGAGATGAAGTCGTATTGGGTAGCCCGAGAGTTTTTAACGTTATTATTTCGTCGTTACGAGGATCAAAGCGCGGGAACAGCGGAGGTTCTTAAATGAACCGGGAGTAATAGGACCCCGGAGTTCTAATAAGAAGCTGTCTCGTTTTGAATTTCAACACCCTCGTCGGCGAGAATTATACCCTTAAAAAGTTCGTCCTGCGGAGTCTTTCTGTCTCAGGGAGAATCATTGTTCAACCCCTTTCTTCATTAACTAGCCACGAGCTTTTGGATTCGCATTTCCTTATCTTACTTCCACCTCTGCTCACCTGTCCCTTAGCCGGGTCATAGAGTCGTTGGATGAGCTGCAGGCAAGTCGATTTTCCGCAGCCTGACCCACCGACGAGGGCCACGGTTTCACCGTGATTAACCTTGAGATTCAGACCTTGAAGAACCTTCACGTCCTTCCTGGCCGGGTACTGGAAGTGCACGTTCTTGAACTCGATCTCCCCGGTGACTGACGAAAGCCTCTGGCCTTCTTTGCTGAGACTGTCGATCGTCGGCACGCGATCTAGCACCTGGAATATGGCCGCCGCAGATCCTCTCGCCACAGCGAATGCCTCGAGGTGAGGAGACGTCAGACCCATGTTCTGAGCGCCGGCCAGGACACCGAAGAAGACGATAACCAGCACCGCGGGAGTGTACTCCTTCACTTCCTTGGGTCTGTCTTCCAGGATCAACTGGACACCGTACCTGAAATCAGAGATTAACAGACAGATAAGTTACAAAGATCCGTCTTGACGAGGAAGCGAGTTGATTTGGGGATCAATCGTAAAATCGAGGGAATCTAATAATAATAATTGTGTCTCCAAACATTAACCCAAAACGAAGGAGGACATTTCGAGAGCACAGATAGCATTCTTGACTGCGTCCCCGCCTGATCTTCTTCAAATCCCAGGGTAGTTTATCCTGGAGGTACAAGTATTTGCTCAGGAAGTACAGAATGTGATAGAACTATCGATGAAGACTCGCGAACCGTTGTCGTACCAGATTAAGTCAACAGTTCCGAGACACTTCATAGGTATATTTGTCTGGGATATTAGGTATAAGCGAATATCGTACCAAAACGCGATGGCGTAGCTGATGTAGATGATGAACCACATGACACCGCCGCCGACTCCTGACCACATTCCACGCTTGATCCCGGTTCTTTCCGCCGGGATCAGCTTCTCCGCGTATCTGTCGACTTCCTTCTGCTCGCCGTTGAAAGCGATCACGGTCCTGATCGCGCCGAGGACCTCCTCGGCGACGCTTCCCGCCTGGCCGTAAGCGTTCAGCTCCAGGGCGGTCAGAGAGCTTTGCACCTTCGCCACCACCGCGGTGGCTATCACGATGATTGGCGCGCAACTTAGCACCACCAGCGTCAATTTCCACCCGTAAACGAACGAGATGATGATGGAGGAAATGAAGGAGACCATTAAGTACGTGAAGACGCCGAGCTTCTCGCCGATACCGTCCTTCATCTTGTCTAGGTCCCTGTGAAAGAGGAAGAAGAATGTTATCGTAGGACAAGAACATTCCTTGCAAATATCAAAATGTTTCGTAAGTCACTGCGGAATATCAGTTTTATGAATTTCAGGAGAATGTCTGATTCGTCTTCATTATCAGGATACTGAGACAACAGGTTAAATTAATGCATTCGTTTGCGGTTTAATGTGGGGGTTGTTAGGATGAAGAGGGAAACAAGGATCTATGAAACTTTCTGCTAACTTTTTTCGTTTTTGAAATACGAGTGGAGGAAGATTGAAATGCATAATTAGATTCACTAATTTAAAATACTTAATTAGAAACGTATTCATCTAAGTCTCAGCTCATCTACTATGCAGAAATTCAGTGGAATAATTAGGTGGGGAGGTTAGGGTGTTGATTTTTGCTCGAAAGCTATGAAATTTCGTGTTCTTTTCTTGAAGTTTAAGGCTGAAGATTTTGTAAATGATTTTTTCAAGTTGACTATTTCGTACTGTAAAGAAATCATTTACAGATTATTTATTCAAAGCTTTAAATGATAACTTCTTCTCTTAATATTTGCTTTCAAATTTCTACTATCACAAGAAAACGTTAATTGTTTTCCAATATTTCATTGAAAATCAGAGATTATTGAATGTATTTTCATTTTGCAATACTTTTTAAAATTTGCGAGTTTGATACATTGTTGACGTCAAAACCAGAACTGGGTAAAACATTATTTCAAATAGTAAACAGTAAATACAGTATCTTCTTTGTGAGGAAAAATTTGAAAAATACTACTTAAAATAGTATCTTATTTTAAGGGTGCTGATATTACTATTATGCTTATATTTGAAATATATTATTTATTGTAGTGTATAAATTCTTAAGAGTTTAATAGCAATTTTCTCCTTAATCTTGCAAAATGAATAAATATTTAATAAAATCTGGAAATCAAAGTATTTTATTTTCTGGCTTTAATTGTGTAAATATTTTCTGAAATTTCACGTTGTATTTGTAGTATTATGTTATTTGAACTAGATAGAATTTATTATCATTTAACATAGCACATAGTAAATTTTGCCCAGTTTTTCAATTATTCAGACATTTATAATATTCATTGTGATTGCGAAAAATCGGTCTGAGATTATTCTGCTATTACTACTTTTTCGAAAAATAAAGGAAAAACTGAATTTTCTTCCATGTTCAACCTAATCTACCTCCTTAAATAAATCCGGTCTCGCTTCGCGCGAGTATAGAAAAAACCTTGAATATTGACTTCATGCTAAAAATAAACAATTAGACTATTTATATCAGAAATATTCTATCATCCCATAAATGTTACTTTATAGAAGATGTTCCCAGAAAGTATTAGCTTCAGTTTCATTAATTTCTTTACAATCAAAATAACCTTCGGAAGCATCATTAACGAGGAGATTCACTATTTCTGAGCTGTCCTATTTCCAAGCAGCCATTTACCCAGACCTAACCCACCGAGTAGCCAGACATCCCAATACAAACGAACAATCACATTACAATTTACAATGTCTGTCTCAAATTCATTATCCTCGTGCGCGCGTAAAGAATCCCCGCAACGTTCATTCTCGCTCAGGTTCATAAAACTTCGCGGCGACCTGGCGAGGCGCAAATAAAATTTACGTAATTGCCATTATAAATGAGCACGAGCGGCCACACTCGAGCCAACGTGTTTCCGATGCCACACGATCCCCCCGCGGTCCGATATACATATTCCGCCGGTGCTATTTGCAGCTCGTTTTATTGTTCCCCGTCTCTCGCGGACGAATGTAACGCGACGTCAGTCTTTCGCCGCTATCGCGTTCGACCCGGAAATTCTCGTACGCCGCGCCACGGAAAAAGAAAACGGCGAGAGAACGACGCCGTGTCGCGTCGTTCGACGCATACAAATTTTTATCCCCGTCGACAATAACGTTGTTTCATAATCCCACCGACTTTTGCAATAGACACGTTGTCCCGAAGCGACGTGCGACGCTCGGAATAGACGGTGGTTGCGCAAACCAAGGCGCGTCTCGCGGCGCGTCTTAATTAACCCGTTCGCGGATCCGCCCTTGACTCTTCGATAATTACGCGGCGATGAGTCGGCAGGGGGTGGGAACAGAGACATTGTATCGAGGCGAAGATTTCGAGGCTCGCGAGCGGCCACCTGTTGATGAGCGGATCTCGTTTCCCTAAACTTTGCGAGACGCTTCCTCGAGAGCTGTCGCGTTTACATCCGTCGACTTCGTCGAGATCGAACGCGCGATATATTCGTCCCCCACCCTCGACGCGGTGAATTGTTGCGAGGAAACGCGGCGGCTGGAGTGGATCTCGGAGCTTGATATCTTGGACTGAAACGCGAACGAATTCTCCTTGCGCGACGGATGGTTGGGAAGTCTGGAATAAGTCTTGCCAGTTCAACTCGAGTTGACGTTCGAAACTGCTTGGTAGCTCCCTTGGTCGACCATTCGAAGGTTCGCGGTCGATGTTTGAAGTGGAAACAGTGTTTCTGTTGACTGGAACTAGACAGTTGATTGTATACACTGTCGTCTAAAAGTTAGGAGCCACTTTGTGAGGAAGGGAAACAGTGAATAATTATATTCACTTCCGGATTGTATTCAAATGATGAAGTCAATCCTAGTTTGACAACATTATTGCCAATCCACTTCAATGACTTAGTATCTAACATTTCTAATATCTTTCTTTCTTAAGCTTCAATCTTAACATCAATCCTACTTCAATATCCATTGCACACTTCAATATTGACAATATTATTGACTGTGTGCGGGTTACTATAGGCGAAAATGTTAATGTTGAATCTCAAATACGTAGCTCCAAATCCTTATCAGTAGTGTATAGTTACTATCGAACTATTTAAGATCGAAAATCGATCAGTAAAATCTAGAAATATTCCAACAGTCGATTTACGAAAAATTCGTAAATTATTAAGCTTAAAGAAAATAGGACAAAGTACTTACTCCGTGATTCTGCTAGCGAAATTCGTCGAGGTGTTAATGTCGTACCATGTCATGTCCTGTCTAAGCACGGCGCGCAGAAACATCTTGCGCACCCGCACGATTTGTCTGAATGCAGCGATGTTGAGTAAATCAACCGTGAAAACGGCAAAGACGAACTGAAGCGAGGATAAAGCGGCAGAGGACACGCCAAAGGCGACCGAGTCGTCGTAGAGAGCAGCCATCCTTTCCTCCTTCGTGGCATTAGGTCCCCTGCAATCGAATTCGTCGTAGGTATTGTAAATCGGGCGAAAAAGAGTGTAATACGCGTCTGTCGGTAGACTGTCTGACTTTACTCGCACGGTTCCCTGTTATTTGAATTTCTCTCGAGCTCCACTTTGGTCTCGTAAAGGAAACTACAATTTTATCTATTGTTACGGAACATTCTTGGAGGAGAGATCTATATTTTGGGAGATTATAGATTTATGGTAAAAATTTTATATCTGCATTGAATCATTCCGTAAATAATGCGAATGCGATTCTTCTTCGGAGAAGAATATAGTCAAATAATGTACCTTTATGCTAGTGGCAGCTTTTGTAATATTTTAATCATCTGTTTATTAATCCGTCAATCTTTCCTGTTTAAAATTGTACACCTGTCGATTTGTGGAAATATGTTTTTCACGAAGCGTCTCGTTATATAAATTTTATTCCGAGTGTAAAAGTATCGCGTAATCAGAAAAATTTCATTATTCCTGCGTCCATCGTAATTTCCAGAATTATTCATGCATTGTATAGCTCATTACGCGAGACACAGTAACTGCATAATAAACTTGTGCTTTATTCGTTCATCGTACCTGGATTAATGCATAAACAATTCTGAAAAGTATGATGCGCGTAAAAATGACAAAACCTTCTTGATTACCTGATATTTGAATTTGTAAATACCAAACTGTGTATTGATTGATATACAAGCTTCGTTTCACTGTGCTTGATATTAGATAACCTAAATATTGATCATTCCTCCTGGGACACTCAGCGTAAGGCAACACCGAATTCCTCAGTTTCCACTAGCAAATAGGTCAACATCGCGAGTTTAGAAATAACAAGCAAATTACACGAATGATCCATCAGCGGGCGTTTTGTTTGCGAAACTTCGCGCTGAACAGGTGAAATGGACAACATTGTATTGTTTTCAATGATCTATTTTCTGCCGACGTGGCCACGATTTTTGGATTTTCTGTCACCTCGAGTTTCAGAAGAATTTTTGGGTCATCAACTCCGAAAATCCTCTTGATTTTCCGTCGAATTTTCAAGAAGACCACTTCGGATCGTCATTTTAGTTTTTGGCCGCGTTTCAAGGGCGAACGACTTAAGGCCGTCCTTTTGATTATCAATCGAATTTCTAAGGAAAAGAACCTGTGGTCGTTGCTTCGGATTTCGGCCAAATTTTCAAGGTGTACGAGTTCAGTGCATCGTCTTGATTTTGCGCCAAATTTCTGAAAAGCCGACTCAACGCTTCGGTTTTCAGTCAAACTTCGAAGAAACGAAAATCCCAATTTGCAGGCGTTCGACGTTCAAACTGTCGCCTCGATTTTGAATCAAACTCTCGAGGATTCGACTTCGAAATATCGCTTCGATTTTCAGTTACGCTTCAAAGACATTGATATTGGAAGCGCCGCTTCAATTTTCCACCGAATTTCCATGGGGACTGTCCTAACCGTCGCGTCTAAATTTTCGCAAGAGTCCGTCGCAAATTCACAAAGAATATCAAACGCGTTCACACGACGCCGAAAGACTTACAAGACCTTTCCTCCTCCGAACCACTCCATAATAAGTGTCGGCGTGCTGGTCTGGTTCTCCATGTTGCGATCGACCAGCAGCGTGGTGAATTCACCGTATTGGATCGTCGAGACGGGGATGCAGAGGCCTGTCAGGGTTCCCATGATCAGGCCGCCGACGATCAGCATCAGCTCCCCGCATGTTGCAAATCGAAACTGCGAACAAGCACCAGAACGATTCCTGTGTCACGGTTTGCACGAACTTTCCACGCCGCGATTAAACTGAAATTCAAACTTCACCCCCCTGCGAACGGGCCCGAAGGGTGAACGTCGACGGGCGAGGGGAAGGGTGCAAGGGGTCAGGGGCACACGCGGGTGGGACACGGCGGGATGGGTTTAATTAATCGCGGCAACCGAGCATCGACGTTATGTTAATTATCCGAATGATGGGTTCTCGTCGGAAATTCCGCGAAATTTCCTGCCGCGGCAATTTGTCGCGAACTAGTCGAAAATTTCAGAAACATATTCTCTCTGGATGATTTACTAGAGGCAGAGGGTGGGAGGGAGGAAAGGGGTACAACTTCCGCTTCACGGGAGATTTAACCCGGAAAATTAATGTCGGCCCTAACGTCTGTGATTAATGGCCGGAAATCTGACTAGTTCTAAACAAAAACAAGTAGAGAGGGAAGGGGTATCGATCGACGAAGACCGCGGAGGGTTGGAATCGTGGAGGGCGAGAAGGTTGGCGGGTTCGCGGCGTAGCGAGTTTCCGACGGTTCCAGGGGGAAAGGGATTACTCCGGATCCAGAAGAACTTACGAGTCTGAAGTAAGGCACCGGCGGTAAGGTTGGCTCCGGCGCGGGCGACTTGTCCTCCTCCTTCGTTTGCGGTGGCACGAACTCACTGTGGACACAAAAGATCGTTGATCCTTAATTGAGATCCTCGCTGCGAACGTTTCGCCACCGTATCCAGTGGTCCTCGCGCACTTTCGGCTTATTCCGTCACGGAGATACTTTATTCAATCGAGAGTATTTCTGGATACTGAAGGACAACGGGCTTCGTCTTTATTTCTGAATGGTACACGTTAACTTTTGATACTACTATTTCTTTTGTTAGCTCTTGTTTACCGACAAAATAATTGTTCTGAATTGAACAGTAGAGAAGGTTTAATGTTGCTCGAAAATTCATAATCATGTCGGTGTTTATATTATCCTGATTTCGAAGTGACCTAGTTGCAACGTGGCCGAAAGTAATCAATTAAAAAATGAGTATACAAAACCCGACACTCGCTAATTACATCAGTCCAGAAATACTCGAATCAGAGCGCGTAGTCGTAAATTAAAGAAACATTTATGATAAATTTATACGCTTCCTCCGGTCGCTAGGACGAAGTTTCCCCTCGTCTCATTCATTAATAATTCCCATTATCTTTTCTACAACTGATTTCTGACTTCTGCCATTCCGTTCTCTTATCTTTACATAACAAGACATTCATATGTAAGAATCTTATTCGTACATCGGTTTGCCATTCTCTTGTAGCATATACTCTGTTTCCTCTTTATCCTTCTCCGCGTCTTGGAGCGTGTCTGAAATGAAATATAGAAGGTACCGTACACAGAGAATCCTCCAACAATATTTTCGTATGCGTCGGAGAAAGAGGTACGCTTCGCTCTCTTTCGGAAAGGGCGGAAGTCGTCCTGAATGGACAATTGCGTTGCACTCGAAAACGTGCGAACGCGAGTCGAGCTCGTTTTCACGGTTATATCGTTCGGTTTTTTCGTTATTTTTCGCGCAACTGGATGATTAAATGACGCGTTTCCGAAATTAACAAGCGTAATATCGTTCCGGTAATTAATTCGCGGAACCGGTGACGCCCGCGATTGCCTGCTCGATCTCGCGCAACGTTTGTCGACAAACACCGATAACGCTCGCGGATTTCTTCGATTCTGCTTTCACCAAATTGCGCGATACGCGTCGTCACTATCTTCTTGGTAGAAGCTGGGGAAATCATTCGCGATCGAAGGGTTCATTGAGCCCTAGAGAGAGTTTCATTAACATGTTCTGTATCACAGTAAAAATGTAGATAACACTGAACCACGATAAGAATTCAGATACGCAAACAATCTTCCATTTTCCAGGAATTTAATCACGCGAAATACAGAACAAGTTAAATCCCACTGAAAAAAAAAACAACTCAACGAATTGCGAAGGATCAAGAAACTGTCTTTATCTCCCGTAAACAATTCGTTCTGCGTCGACGATCGCCCGTTTCCTCGTCGCGCAATCCGCACCTGCCGCCGCGGAGCGCCTTGGTTCTCCGGATCCGCTCGAAAATTGAGATCCAGGAGTGTCAACGCGTCGGAGTTCGATGCGGCCACTCCTCGCAATAGGAATCGATTCCCATTATTCCTGCCGGGTAATAAACGATCCGTCGAGGACGCGGAAACGCTTCGTAAATCGTCGGTTTCGCGGATCAACGAGAAGAGGTACACCGGAAGCGTGTGGATCACCGTTGTCGCCGGTGCGCGAAGGAAAAAGGGAAGTCGGGGGGACGAAGTTGGCCAGACCTGAGGCCGAAAGTCGGCCAGGATCATCCCCGCGGGGGTCTCCATTAGCAACGTAATTGCTGTTCGAAACTCCTGCGACAAATCTACGATCGGCGTTTCGCGCGAAGAATACGAGGCTGCCAGCTGCGCGAGTTACAGCGGCCGCGCGAATTCGACGCTCCGCTTTATGTTATGCGCTCCGGGAGTTTCGCTTCGAGAGTTCAAGAATCTGGATTTTGTCTTTCGACCTCCTCGTTCCGCGTCGATTCGACGATTTCGTCTTTACTTTATTATATCCTTCGTGTAGGTTATTTCGAAACGGGTTCACGTTTCCGGAGGCATAAATTGGGGATGTGGAGGTAATGAAAAAAGTTTGCACGAATGTTTGTTCCACGCGACCCTGTTTCCAAGTTACAAGTACTTTTGTGCTTCGATAATTCTTGTTACAAGCTCAGCCAGTGTAACTAAGTTCACGCTGTTATTTAGTGCGAATGCTTCAAATGCAGAAATGGGAGACAAGCGGCGCAGTTGTTACAAACTCGGCTAGTATAACTGAGTTCGCTCTGCTATTTACTGTCAATACTTCAAATGCAGGAGTGGGTGACACCTGGTTCAGTTCGTAGCAAGAATTATTGAGATCCGAAACTGTTTGTCAACTGTTTGAAACTAGGGCGAACTGAAGGACTCAAATATTTTCCATATTCCTAATATCACAATTCATCGAGATATGTATAAATACACATATGTTTTAACCTTCCTACGTTCTTCAAATCTTTCTTGACAGGGTAGTGCATTTTATTTATTTTAAAAACTACTTTAATTATGAAAAAAAAAATGTGAAACAATCTATGATCCTTATTTCTTGAGCAAATATTAATAATTCATTTATTATATTTGGTAACGGATCCATTCAGTAGAATCTGTAACATGGCTAATAGTTACATGGACAAAATCGATTTCTTTGCAAGTAATATTGACTTGTTTGAATGCAATCTGCACAGAGCCATTAAGAATACAGAAAATTAGAGCATATATTTATATCTCATTACATTCGATAGTGTGCAATGTAAGTTTTTCTTTTTCTCTCATTGTAATATTTGGGTTCGACCCGTTAATAAATAAATAAATAATATTTTAATAATAAAATAAAGATTTGAATTAAAATTCTAAAGAAGAATACAGTCCAGTTAAAGCATTTTCTATACCATTTTCATTGATAACGAAGTTAATACAACCGTGCACGAGTATTCTAATAATTTCCAAAGACACTACACTAAATTTCTAAAGTTATAATTAAAAAATAGAAAACCCTGAAACTCATATACGGTCCCATTTGGTGTTATATATCAAAAGGATCAAAACAAGCGAAACAAAACTCAGAAAGAGCATTTAAGGTGCGCCATGATTCACACCCCCAATATTAGTTTCATGAGAGAAAGTCTCTCCCGCATCGCCACATCGTCCGAAACCCCTGTGCACAGTGAACAGGGGCGTATATTTGCCCAAATGATTGGCCACGCAAAATCCTTCTACAGAAAAATAGTTTTAGCGCGGTCCGATTGGCGGGGCTAATTACGTGTTTACTCATCGTCGCGCCGCGGCCGTAAATTTAACACCACCCCCATATCCCGGTTGCGCAGCGGGCTCACGGCAATCGGTGCTTCAAACGAACTCCGCTCGATCGCGTTAGCTTAATTGGATCCTTTGTAACGGGGCGCGCTCGCAGTTTCTAGGAATCGTTGCACCGTGACCGATCAATCTTTCGCCGTTTCTGGTTAGCGTCGAATCGCGTGAGCGCGAATCCGCGCGGAGAATGGGCAAAGGAACGATTAACGAACGCGCGACATACTTGCGACGGTCGATCGGATCGAGTTCGCTCGATTTCGCTTAATAATCCCCGGTGAAGATCGTTGAATCGCGTGCGAGATCGGCGATCGTTGGCTCCGTCGATCCGCGACATCTCGATTTCGTCGTTGGCTCGCGATCGATCACGGGTGATCGAGCGTTTCGAGGACGCGACGCAGGACCGAGAGTGGAAAAAAAATCCTAATTTCTCAGCTCGTCGATCATGAGCATCGCAGCGATCGATCAGCAACGGATAATCTACCCTCGGCTTTCCCTCCGCGGTCCCTTTTGTATACCGTGTACACGATGAAAAGTTCAACGCGTTGTTGATAAAGCCGGTCGTCCGTACGAATTCGCGAACCGAAATTACCCTCGATAAGCGCGGAACTTTCGGTAAGACGGAAGATATTATATGATCCCGAGCTCGGGGGGAGGGAAAGTTAATAGAGGCGCGGGCGGAAGGAAGCCGTCGCGATTTAATCCACAGGAACGAGCATGCGGAGATCGCTTCTGTATACTTACACTTCAAAAATATTTTTTCTTGGCGGTGAGAGTTTGTTTTCTGGGGTTCCATTTCCATACCCTGCGCCTTCTCGCGCGGGTTTCCGGTCCACTGATAAATTCGCCGTGTCATCGCGCATTCTTAATTAACAACTCTGCAATCAAAAGGGATGGCAAACATTAGCATATTAGAATCTTCCAAGTTTCGAACTTGTAATTAATCCCCTTGATCACTTTTGGATCCTTCTAACTTTGCATAGCGGAGCCTCGGTCGACTAGATTAACATGGGAGTCAAAACTGAAACACCCCTTCGTTCATCGGTATTAAATTATGGTACGAGGTTTGTTTGAAGTTTCCATCTATTTTTAGCGGTACATAGTAAGTGGAACAATTGAAATAATCGGGTAATACAAATTAGAGGTAATTCAGAAGTTAATCGGACTTTTATTCGCTTTTAAGCACTTCATCGTTTGGAGTTCCGAAATTGTTAAATCATTCTTCGATTCTCTGTAGACTACTTTTAAATAGAATGAAACCTCCACGAACGGACTCTCATTCATTCTGGATTTTTATTATTCCCGGTTCCAATTATTTGCTGCGCCCGGAGTAGAAGTTTAAATGAAACCTAAAGTATGATTTGATAATGGTTCCCAGAATTTAAAAAAATTCTCCATCAAGATGATACGTCAGTTTTAATCCTAGTATTAACTCGATTAACTAAAATCCTGCTGTGCTTCACTGATTATAGTGGAAGCTGAAAATCCAGTTAATCCAGTTTTCACACTCAAAAATATGAAATTTCAGTTGGAAGGATCCAAAGCTCTTAACCCTTTGCACTCAACATTTCTTCTAAAATAAAAATCATGAACGCAAGGGGTTAATGAACGAATATTCTTTAAAAATAAAGATCGTAGAGCAGCTCGACGTCGAAGTGACATTCCACTGGTATCGTATCGCTTTGAAACGCGAAACATCCGCAAGCATCGGCGTCCTCGTGTCCTCGAACCGGTTCGAAACGAGATCGCCGCTCCGACGAAAGTGGCGTCGCGTAAAAGGGGGAAAAACCAACCACCGCCACCCTCTCTCGACCGCGACAAATTAAGCCAGCCTGACGTTTTGATTGTCGTCCGGCCTATATTTGTTGCGGTCAATATTTGCTGGAGCGATCCATTGTCGACGGTTCGATTCGGTAACGGGCGTCCATTTCGTTCGACACCGGAGGAACGGAGGGGGGGGGGGAGAGAGAGAGAGAGAGAGAGAGAGAGAGAGAGAGAGAGAGAGAGAGAGAGAGAGAGAGGACTTGGCGCAATTAGCAACGATAATCCAGAGACAACAAACTCTATTTACCCCGATCATTATCCACTGTATCATACGTTTACCGTACGGGATATCCAATCTAAGCGATGATTAGAAACTGCGCTAATCCGTGTTAATTAGTCGATTGACCGGAAGGATCTACGATCACGCCCGCGCGGTTTGCTCGCGTTTCTGTCATAGGCACGATTGAAATAGTTCATCGATAATCGGGAATCGAGGCCGGGCGGACATTCGGATCGACTGTGATTCTGGCGTTGTTTATTTTTATCAGTTCTTAATCAACGAAAATGATAAGTTAAATTTAACTGTCATATCTTGCTAATAGAAGGCAGAAAATAAATTTAGACTCTTGATTACTGAATAAACAATACAGACGGATTTAGGTAACTGTTTCTCTTATGTTTCGTACATGGAACATTTTTGTATTATCTTTGGGTGTGTCTTTCTTTCGCGCACAATAACCGAGAATGCAGTAGAACCACTTTGCATCTTTGCAGCGCTAATTGCTGAATGAACAGTGCAATTACACCAGCAAAGGAACGTCGCAACGGTGTCATAAGCTGGCTTTGTGTGTCCTTACTCGTTAACTCGACGGAGGTCATCTAGGAGTCCTTTTAACGAGAGAACGGACTCCTAATTGTTCCAAAAAGAACTCGATTTTCTTGTTACTCACGCTCCAGGAGGAACTCGTTCGACCATCGTCTTCGCTACCTGCACAATTATACGCGACATAATTGAACGAATCCTTCTTCATTTTTTTTTTAAATCACTAACGAACCGGGTAGCTCTTTCGTTTTTGTATCGATGATTAGGGTCTCGGATTCCCTGATGAAGATCACAAGCCTCGGGGAAAACGAGAACAAGCCAGCATAAAACTACCGCCCTTTTTATTCACGAGCCCCTTATCTTTCATTACTTCTGCACTTTGATCAGCCGATCCTTTGTTATCGCGTCTCGTCTTTCATCGAAGACGATGTAAAACGGCACCGCACCTTGAGTAACTCCAAGTAACGAACGATTCTACGTTTCAATATCTCACACCCTTATTTCCTATCGACGAGTTTCAATCGCCCCTTAAGGTGGAAGACATCCTACAATATCCGAACGGTTCGAAGAAAGCCTCCGCGATCTCGGAATTTTCCTCCCCGTCGTGAGTGGAAAAAAAAATTTGTATCTCTCCTTAATACTATAGCAATTCGATTCGATATAGAATCCGGAATCAATGAGAGAGAACCGGTAAAAATGAAGAAGAAATTCACGGACTCGAGTATTCGTCTTTCACCAAGCTTCGAGTGCCAGATAATTTGGCTCCAAATTATCCTATTTCACGAGCGAACTCCGCGATTTCATTTGTCTTTCCTCCAATAACCTCACACCCCGGGCTCGTCCTCCAGCAACCATACCACACGGCGATCCAATTTTTCCTCCGTCGCCCTTCTCGACGAAGAGCAGTTTATAAAATTTCTCCCGCGTTCGTTACGATCGATGCGGCGATAAATTGTCTCCAAAGTTGCAACCCCCGAAGCACGCAGCTTCCACCCTCTTCGTCCCCGGGCGTTTTCGCGGCTCGTAAATCATCGATGAGATCGCGAAACCGGAAGCCGGTCGGAAGGAGCCGCCGACGAGATACGGAGACGCGTTCGCGCCGTTTTGTCACCCCTATCGCCGCCCCTGTGCATTAATGAAACGAAGAGAAGCTATTCACCGCGCCCATCTCGAACCCAGGACTCCTCCATCTATTTTCCTCTATTTTCTATTTTTCTATATGCTCGATTTTCGCCGGCTCGACCGGCAAATGGAACTTCTCATCCGGTATATATAAATATGTACACCCCCGCTCAAAAGTATGTGGACACTAACCATTTTTATGAAATTTGTATACTGTTGTTGTTAGTTGGTTTTTATTGTTAAATTCTGTTACGTACATGTATGTAATGTATTACTAGAACATTGTATACAACTACTTGACAACAATAAAATTTTATTTTTTTCGATGATACTAATAATATAAAATTGGAACTGATTTTGGATTGATACGTTGGGTACAGCTACTTGGAAACAATAGAATTTTATTTTTTCGATGATACTAATAATATAAAATTGAAATTGATTTTGGATTGGTACGTTGGATACAATTACTTGGAAACAATAGTATTTTATTTTTGTCGATGATACTAATAATATAAAATTGGAATTGATTTTGAGTTGATACGTCGGATACAATTACTTGGAAACAATAGAATATTACTAGAATACATTACATACATGTACGTAACAGAATTTAACAATAAATACCGTCTAACAACAACAGTATACATAATATATCACAAATTTCATAAAAATGGTTAGTGTCCACATACTTTTGAGCGGGGGTGTATATGTATATTTGGATCCCGTGAAACTTGGGCGGGCGTTTTCTAATATTGACAGGCCAATATCGCGGGAGCTTACCAGTTCTATATTCGGAATAGAACGTTTAATTTTAACCGTATCAGAGACGAATTATGTAACGAAGCTCCTGAAAGTCCGCGATTGGAAGCAGATGTAATCTCATCGAGGTATTAAGTAAGCAACCGCGATTAATTAATCAATCTGATAAGGAGGATCTAAGAAATCCCCATCAAGCCCCGGTGCCCCTTTGTTCCCTGCCAAATACATTTTGCCTGGTGTCAGAGAAATCCTGTCCCGCCAAGCCGACGGATTAAGGTATGCAAGCGCAATCAGTCGCGGCGACCAGCCAACACGTACAACACACAAGTGTGGAACAGAAATGCAGTGAATCACATGTACATTTAAAAGTGCTGATGTGTTGGCTGATCGCGGCGACGGATCGCATTTAGGAGAACACTTCTTAAAACTGATTTTGACGCGCATGTACTGAGAAACATCGCCAGGTGAGTGTTAATCTGCCTCCGCGTCTGAGGCAGCAATCTTTCTCGCAGTTTGCGAGCGGAATCTCTCCGCGATTCGGTTAACACGCGAACGTAGTTCGGCGAGGAAAAAACAATCGGCGGAAACTTTGTCGCGCTAACGCATTCGCGGTTCGCTCGCGGACATCTCACCCCCGGACTTCGTTCCAGCCCCCCTTTTCAGGGCGGCCGCCTTGTCAGAGGGGTGTGTTCCGTCGCTGAAAAATCGCGGCTAATGGGAAAAATTGCTAAAGTTACACGGAAAGTTCCCGGAGACTTTCGTCGTCTGCCGCGGCACCTTTCGCAATCGCGAAACTCCATTAAGCTCCGAAACTAATTTCCAACGGAGTCCCCCATGCCCGACCCTCGCATAATCCTTTTGCGGTCCGCATAAATTTCGATCCCCCTGGACGCGTCTGGATCCCATCTCCCCGGGTTCTTGCCTATATCGACAAATATTTGATCGAGAAAGGCGTCGTAACTTTCGGGGAAGATTTCATTCGTAACATAAATATTAAGATCAGGAAGAATCGTTTGCTGCGAGTGTTTCGCGGCTCATAATCGCGAAAGATTTCCGAAGAAAGTATTAACGGTTTAATTGGACATTTGCATTGTTCAGCGCGAGATTTTCGTGCGAATCGTGGCGGTGTAAAAAGTTGCAACCAGGGTGGAAACGTTAAATATTCATGGTTTTTGGTAAATTCTATTACGGTTGAACTGTATTTTCGAGGAATTTATTCGCTCGTTCTATGAATATGCAGTTTTTGTAAAGCACAGAAGTTTTTTTCCGGTTTTTTTAAGTCTGTAAGATAGCAGGTACGCATAGTGTGCTGTTCCCTCTGCAATTTGAAAACATTCTACTTTTAAATTTAAAAAAAAAAAGGAGAAATGGGAACCGGTGTTCCTAGTACGACTAACAAAAGGCAAATTGTTTAAAAATGTATCTGCGCTGCAATAAACTTCACGGGAATCATAAATATTTTACATGTCTTACTTGGGGTTAACCCTTTAAGGAAATAGTTCACGGTGAATTATTGATAAGTTATACTACTTGTCGCAGCGCGCTACGTGTCTGACGCAGAACGACCCCATTTCCCTTTCCAATTTTCTATCGCCAGATCCCCGCGTTGACACAGAGATTTCTAGTCTCAAAGATCAATACCTTATCACACTCTCCCATGACTTGCATTTTCCTATCGTTCTTCAAAATAAAAATCCATCGAATCCGCAACATCTATTCCACAGCTGCGACTCCCACGCCAACTAATTAAGCACCACAAATACTTCAAAACTTGTGAATGCCGCTCGCCCATTCGGCGACGTGCCGTTAATCAACCAACCGCTTAATTAATAACGAAAGCGATGCGCGGCAGGGCAACGTGAAAAATCGCCCTTTCCAACCCGAACGGGGCTGGAATTTTTCACGGGGCCACTTTCGCGGATACGAACGTTGAATAATGTTCCCGCGTCTGATCATAATGAAAGAGATTCCACGGCGGCGCGGCGGTCGCGCTTTGTGCCCTCAGAAGTTCGTTAAGCTCGACAAATTAATTTCCATTGTGCCTTCAAACGGCCGCCGGCGGGCACGATTCTTGTGGTCCGAGCGGTTCTAATGTCCGCCAATTTTCGGTTACGTTTCGGTGTCCGGCGCGTTGTCCCTGCGAAAAGTTCAACCTCCGAGGATCGCGGGGAAATTTTCGTCGGTTGCAGCGAGGAGTGATAAATGTTTGCGCGAAGTTTCCGTCCGGAGAAGAGGAGGGAAGAAGGAAAGTTCCGCGACGGTCCGCCCCACCAGTTGATCCCACGCGTCCTTTCTTTCCTCGATCATTTCCCGAGCCCCGAATTCGCGGGAAAGTAAAACTTTCAGATCGCCATTTACGACGAATCCGGTGCTCGACCCGTTTGACACTGAATGAAAACGCTGCCGTGCCGAACGATGGATCGCAGCGACTTTGTTTTCCTGTAAACTTCCCATTCTAATATTTATCTTACCCCGGGAGATGTTGTTGGAAATTCATGCGAACGACTCGACGGGCTATCCGGTAAATTGAGTTTGGTAATCCTGTGACTAATTTTAGACGCCCCGGAAATCGGATTAGGATAGATTTTCGCCGTCGGTGAATGTTTAAGCATCGTTAGCATTCGCGAGTTCGCTAATCATTAAAATTTCCGGAAACTGATCGTCGTTTGGGTCCCGCGGTGAAGAGCTTTGAACGAGCACGCGCGGCATTATCAAGGCAACAGCCGGCGATAAGAAAAATCGAGTCACCGTTGCTTTGCTTTATTCACAATTCGCGGAGCTGATTTATCGCCTCGATGATTTTACGCAACGCCTTCAACGGAGCGGAATGACTCGTTAATTTGCTTCTAGGAATTCGGGGAGATAGATACGAATCTTCCGACAATCTTTCGTCGGAAATATCTGGCATCCAGACAGCCAGACGTTTTCCTACTGTTCGTGGAAAATTCGATGCCCCGTTTAATGAGTAACCTCGTCAAAGACATACTCGTCGGAAAAACCGTCTCCCCGTTTCCCTGCGAGGAGGAAAAAATTGATTCGTCGGATCGGTGGACGGATCTGAACTTTGATCTTCCGGTTCGAATTGCTCGGCAATCGCTCCGCCAATTAAGCAATCCAATTCGCTGAAAGATTCCTCGTCCCTCTGTTTAATGTTCGAAATAACGATCTTGGCAGTAGGCAGTAGGAAATGGCTTATATCAGTAAAATCGTCTCACTCTTTGTGGAAACGTATTTATAGAATGGAAATTCTTCGCGTGGGTATAGGCGGCAATATATTTAGACAACGATACTTGTTGGCTATCGTACTTAGAAGCACTAGAATGAGATAAATCCATTTGAAAAGAACTTGGTTTTATAATATTGCTATCGTGGGACACGTGGGAAGTCTTAGAAAAATTGCGTTTAAGTAAAGGATGATTCGGTTGCTTCCTTCCGTTTACCTTAATTTAGGGTTCATTTAGCACAGATATGCGACAGCAGATTAATTATCAGACGGAGGGGATACTATATTAGACCTATTAGAATAAAATCTGCAAATTTGCATGACATTGAAATGAAATGCAGAATGCTTCGAGAGGATATCATTTTCAACCCTACGTTTTCCAGTCTCCACGATAAAGATTCTTATTTTTAAAACACGACTAGGCATTTTCATGCAGTTTAAAAATAAAATGTCCCACCATTTAAAGAGAATTTTGCGAACGTAATTTATTTTATTTGGCCAATTTACAAAAGAAATCGGCTAAGGAATGATAGAAAATAGAAGCTAATAAAAGCTAAACATGAAATAGAAAAATACAAGAAAATACACTATCACGTTATAAAAAGCACGATAATTGATAAATGAATTTACGGAGCCTGAATAAAAATCTAAAACATTAGTAATATGATTGGCACAGATGCAGACTCTGATAATAGGGTCACAGAATTTTAAATCGCTTCTGAAAAATTCAATACACGTTGAAAGTAATTAATTAAAGCAGAGTTGTTCAACTTGTTGAAGACCTTGAAACGGTAAATAAATCGAAAAACCCTCTCCTTTTGTCAAATGTTGAGATCTTCAGGCCGAGAAGAATATGGTCGTAGTCATGATCAAATATGCTCATTTGGCACCCTAGCATGCGCGAAATATAACGCAGGAATTTGTGTTGTACTCGCTCGATCATCGCGATATGCTTCGTTTGATAAAAGGTCCATACGACGCTTACGTATACAAAATGAGATAGTATCAAGGAGTTGTAAATAATCTTGAGTATGAAGGGATTTTTAAAGTTTCTACAGAACATAATTATTAAAAATGGCACGGATACTCTGAATATTCGAATAAAAAATAACTGAAAACTATACATTGTCATCTAGTATATTTTACTATAAAGTTCTAAAAAGTTAGTTTTCTACACTTCTAGAACAGAATCTCCTCTTGACGATACACATATAAGAAATTAATATAATATAAATTAATATAATGCCGATCAACTATTTTCTAATTCAGTCACTGCCAGATTGACCGCAAATCGACATCATCAGTAGGCCACGAATTTGTACACGGTGCTCGCAATATTCTACTGAAATTCTTCTTCCTACAATAATAACCTTCACAATAATCTTGAAAACGTGTAAATCATTTTTCTCCCGAAGACAGGGAGCAGATCCACGCGCAGAGTTTTTCCGAGCGAGCCGACGACGACGAATCCCACCGCGATCGTCGCGTCGTATTTTTATACACGCGGGGATACCTTTGCCCACGTGCGACGATCGAAAGGCTAAATACACGTAGGACCCTGACAGAGTAGCTTGTCTGCAACCTTGGACGAGTCTGGCCAGTGCCGCCCACTTTTCTGCCAAGTCGATCCGTCGCGAAAGCTTCGACGTTGGCAGAAAATTTGCGCGTCGAATTCTGCGCTACTCCCCGTCTCCGCTACTCGCCTTTCTTCTTTTTCCCCCGTCTCTCCCTTCATTTTTCCTCGGCCCTCTCTTTTTTTCTCCTTTTCTTTTTTAGATCGCACCGTCATATAAATCCAGAAATATCGCGTGCTAACGACGCGACGCGACGCGATGCGAGACGTCGCCCCCGCGTTTCGCGTCGGAAGAATATGCAGTACGTTTTATCCGACGTCGTCGCATAAAATCTCTCTTCCAGAGAATAAAAGGAGTCGTTCACGTTGCCAACAGCGGCCATCGCGGGGACCAAGGATCCTTCCACGCGGAAGCCGGATGAAGGAGCACGTTTCCGGTGCCAAGAAAAGCATCTGGAGACCGAGGACGAAGGTGCACGTTTAACGGGAGTGGGGGAACATTTTCTTCGCCCTCGAGCGTCGCGCCGGTAATCGGAGACAGATTGAGCGACGGGGATAGACAAATTAATTGATAATGCGGGAAAAGAAACGAGTCGCCATATCGCGACGTTATCGAGTCAAGGGTTTATCCCCATCGACCCATATCTTTTTGCTAATAAGAGACGATGATTAATCGCGATACCGCGAGACGAATGGCAAACTTTTCTTTCTCGGTTATGGACTCGCGGATAGAATGAAATCGCACACTGTGTGTTTAGTTTGACCTAATAAAACAATTTCCCAAAACTGAATGTTCGCGTATTACACGGTACATTATAATTCGAAGATTTCAGGATGAGATTAGGGTTTATACAAAAATCGACCTTTGTGAAAACCGGTTTTTGAATTCGTGTATTTTCGAAAAACTAGATAAACCGGTTTTCCAATTGAAACAATAAAAAAATGATACATACTTATTTGAAGATTTTTTTAGATTATTTAATAGTAGCTTTAAAAGTACACCTAACAAAATGAAATGTAATTTGAAAAACTAAAATAACTATAATTATTACAATTTTTCAGTTTATGTACAGTGGGTGATCAAATTATTGTGAACACTGCAAATTATTACCTTTTTGCAGCTTTAACAAGAATGAAATCAAAAATACAATTATTTTTAATATTGGTTGAAAGTATATATAAAAGTAAAATTTTTTTTATTTTATGTTTTTAATAACGTACAACAAAAATGTTGAAAGATCTACAAATCATTTAACATTTAAAAAAAAAAATTATAATTGCTTCAATACGTCGTATAATACTTTCGATATTTCTTCTATAATCTTTGTAATAGTTTCGATAAAAATCAATAATATTTATTTGTTTTTTTTTAAGTTTTTAAATGCTCTTAATTTGAAAGCACACCGATAAAACTTCACTTCATTGTAAATGAAGCGGTTTTGGATGATATTATGAAAGAAAATATCATTCTTACATCATCAAAATATAGCTGAAGTAATGTAAATAAATATGTAATAAGCTAGATACATATTTCAATAAAACAGGTATATTGTGTTACTACCAAAAGTATTTTTCTACTCAGAATAATTTTCTCATCTGTTCGTAATAATTTGGTCACCCTGTAATATTTATGATGCCACAAAAATATAATAAAATAAAATATACTATGCGGATGAGAATAAATAAAACTGGAACTAAAATAATTAAAATCCATAGAAAATGTAGATTATTAATTTTCATTTCGTTTAGTCTCTTCAAAAAATATGATTTTAAAAAACATAAAATTACTAAATTATTCTTTCTATTTTAAATATAAAATTTGAACTCTATTTCATCATTTTTAGATGATCAAATAGTAATTCTAAATTCTTTGTTCTTTCATTGATTGCCTCAAATATAAAAATTCTGACTTCAATATCTTCAGCTTTCATATTATTTTTTCAAGCGCTAAAGAAATTTATATCTCCAAATAAAAGCGATGAACTAAATTTCCCATCGCTTCGTTTATTCAGTTTGTAGATTTGCATGTCAAACATTTTTCTACAATTTTTTTCTCGAACTCGGTTTTTGAATTCCACAAGTTTACTCGAAAAACTCGGTTTTCAAACTCGGTTTGTAAAATCCGACAAACCTCAAACGAAATAAAGTGAACAGTAAAACTATGAATCCCAGTTTCAAAGGCTTTCAAACAAAAATTTTTTTCTTTCCAACATAGAGTATCGATGTTCTAATAAACGCAACTCTCCCAAAATGTGAACCATATGACTTACATCGCGCCGCCTAACAACAGATGTTTCCTACTAGACTTCGTTTTCTGCAAAGTCCGAAATCTTGAATATTCGCCAAGAACGCGCGCAATTGAGGGCACCTCGAGCTCCACGTCCATCTATTGCTTCCTATTTCTACTCTGCGAACCCAAACTTCTTCCACCCTATCCTGCGTCGTTGCTTCACGGTTAGCAGGGCTCGAAGCCGCGACGGAGATCATCGTTCAAATCCCTTCTATCTTCGAGGCAGCGTATCGTGGTTCGATCCCGATATAAATCTCGATCTCGAGCGCGCGGGCAATAACAGGCGCGAGAGGATTCACGCGGTTGGAAATTCCGTCGGCACGTTCGAAATCGCCGCGATAGATACGGGGAGATCGACGAGTCGCCAATATATCGACGCGGGAATCGATCCGCGTGGCGATAGCGTCGCGTTATCCCCGAAAGTTTCGCCGATTACAAAGGGGGAAACGAGATACCTCTTTCGTTTTTACGACGGAGCCACGAAGCTCCTGTCGGAGAAAAACAGGAAGAGAAGAAGAGGAGTGACAAATGAAACGATTTCGACGCGCGACACCGCAAGGCTCTCGATGTCTGATTAGCACTGGCTTAATCCTCTGGTAAAAATTAATTCCGTCGCGCCGCGAAGATCTTCGTCGACGATCTCGATCTTGTAAGCCCGAAACTCGATGTCGTCGTCAGTCCAGGAGTTCTTCTCGTAGATGGCGACTAGAACCGGAAGCGAGAACGAACCGGCGCGAAATGAAATTCGATTCCGATTGGCAGACGACATTTCGCGATCCAATCGACTCTCTACCACCCTCGGCTCCGCTCGCTCGATCATCTTTCGATCGGCAGTTTATCTAACGCTGTATCGCACCGCGATGCGGAACAATGGAGCGACTGATTCCACCCGCCACGATAACATCTGGAAATTTTCGATGACTGTACAGACAGTTCGGCCTTGCGCATGAGACTTCGGCGTCGATAAATTGCGAGGTACCCGATAAAAACTGACCGATCCAATCGGATTGTTGTGTGTGTGTTGTTGTTGGTATAAAAAAAAATAACAAAAATGATTCTCGGCCTTTGACGTAAATCAGTTTTGGTACTTGTGCAATGTTTAAAGTACTTTCCCTATCGCGCGATGGTTCCCGGATAGGCGAAACGAAGTGCGTAATTCTGACCGAATGACGGATATTAGGCAACGTAATTGGAAGATAATATTTAACCCAGATTGAGAGATTTTACAGGATAAGTGTATATTTAATTAAGACGTTTATTTTGGAGAATATTTGTGTCAGTAAAGGTATGAAGCACTACGAAATTCTGGGATTAATCGAGATTCATTCTTGGTGAACGTAAATACGGTGCAGAAACGTAGAAAGAAATGCAGGAAAGTGAGCCTATATCGAACATCAAAAATATATAATATTTACCTTATGATATATAAAAGGCGCAATACAGTTTTATTTAGATTTCATTTTTCTAGCTTTCTGCATGAAAATATAAATTTGATCGACAGTTCATCCACAGTTTACTCATAATAATGTGAGTATAGTTAAAATTCTTCCACATAAAAGACTTAGGATTAAACTATAACAGAACCTTGATTATAAGCGTTCAGTCATTCCTAAATTTCTTTTATCTCGAATGTCAATTATTCGCTGTAGTTACAACAGAGCTTTGACTAAACCTTGAGCTGTAATTTAATATAACCTGCCCAAAAATAAGAAAATTCTTCAATTTTAACTCTAATATTAACCTACTCATTAATCGACATTCTCCTGCATTGCAACATCAAACAATCCAAAACCAAGATAAGTCCTTCCCCTAAGGCTTGCATAAAGGAATCGTCGGAATGTGCTCACAGTAATCGATGCGCCAATAAAAAATAAAACCTCTAGAAAAAAAAGTCTACAAGATACGAGGTAGCCGGTCGATCTCCGCTTCGCCCGCGGCGAATAATCCCGCGCGATTTCCAATCGCGGTTTACGGCTTTCGAAAATCCACCGTCTCCCCATCGTTGTACAATTTTTACGCCCCCAGGGCGGCACACTTCCTGCCCCTCCCGAACGGCAACCAAGAAGAAAAAAAACAGGCGGTCCTCGGATTACAGGAACCGCGATAAATGAACGATCGCGAATGCTCGCTTTGAACTTCGCCGTGAACTCGGGCCTGATGAACGTTCCAGGTCGCGAGGATTCGCGCGACAAAGGAGATTAGGGCGCGCAGGATCTTGTCAGCGTAGAATCCTTTGCGCGACGTCTGCACCCCGACGACTGTCCCCGTCCAATCCGGTTACCGGAGTTCCCGAGTTGTCCGAGGTGTTAGGCGAATCGACGCGAAACACTAAAATCTCCGGTGTTGCAGAGTATGAAACGCTGCGAGCCGAGAGTGGCAATCTCCCGAAGGGATTCGATTGTTCCCTCGAGGGGCCACTCGAAGTCAAAGGACAATGTACTGTGATTCAGAGTCGGAACAGTGATTTTGGTGCGGCGGCGAAGTGCGCGGGAAATACTCCCCCAAATCGACAGGAAGGAAGACAGCGCGGGGGGAATTTTCGTGTAACTGTTGTAGAAAGTCTTCTTTTGGAATATACAGGGTAAGTCACCATAACCAAGCCACTTAAATCAGCGTTTTTCAACCTTTTTGGACTTGCGGAACGGTGAAAATGGCAGGAATATTTCGCGGATCGGCCGATGGCTAAAAAAGAAACAAAAACTATTGTAAACTGGAAGCATTAGGTAGTACTTGGCATATTTTCGTTAGCATCAATAGTGTTCTCTTGAATATTGTCCTTACTTCTACTAAAGAAGCTTAAAGGTCTAGACACACATATCCGAACGCTCGGATATGTATGCAGCGGCCTCAAACACAATACTATCTCAACACAATACTAAAAAACTATAATATAAAATAAAAACTTCTGACGTGTCATCGACAAACGAAATGATAAAATACTGATACAATACTTCAACGACCGTTCACTTCGCCTACACTCGTTGTCACGTGCTGTGTTTCGCTCGGTCGCAACAATGTAGTGCCCAAATATATAGCGATTAGATGATTCGGGTGAAATTTTTCGCGGACCGACAGAAAATTTTCACGGGCCAGTAGAAAATTTTCACGGGCCGGTAGAAAATTTTCACGGACCGGCTCCGGTCCGTGGACCACGGGTTGAAGAACACTGACCTAAATAACTTCTTCAATTTTTGAGATACAGAGAAATATTTGAAATAAAAGTTGCTAGATTTAAAAATGTATGGTTCTATGTAAAAAAAATTAAGACGACCTTCGAAACTCATAAACATGTTCACCTCAAAAGTCGAAGGAGTTATTTAGGTGGCTCGCTTTTGGTGACTCGCCCTGTATTGTGTCGTTCGTAATGTACGTCTTGTAAATCGATCGCATCCACAGATCCACCATTTAACCAACTGAATGTAATCGACTTATCTAATGATGACGAATCTAGTGTCTGGAGGAAGTCCAATAAATTTAATTCCCCCAGTAATTTACGATCCCCGCATGGCAGAGGTTCGTCTACATAAACTTTATTAAGAATTGTTACTAAATTTGTATTCGCGTAACTAATACTATACGCCGTCGTGTAAATAACACCGCGATGTATATATGGTTCACGTGGCAGAGAAGGTTCTAAAACTGTCAAACAGAGTCCTCAGGGGGCTCTCGTAACAGGATTAAAGTTCCTAACTTCCAATTCGTCGGGAAAGTTCTTATCTTTGCGAAGTGTTTAACTTGACGCCCGGCTAATTTCGTCGCGACTGTATCTCCTTCATTGATAATGGACTGTATTTTTGTTGACTGCGAGAGTATCTCGAGGATGAACGACAATGACGAAACATCGAGACGATTGGGGCAATCCCGCGATCGTTTTCGTTTACTCACAAATCGTGCATCGATAGGGAATCCACGTTTATCTAATCGATCGTTTGCACGACATTCTGCGTCTTCTATTGTCATCTCGACGCTGCATCGTCTCTCGTCCTTTCGATAATTAACGACCTTTGTAGGATCGTGGGTGTAAGCGATTATTTCCTAGGATTCGTTGCGCAACGATCGTCCACGAAGGCGCCTTGATCGTATCGGTATCGAGACGAACATGAAATTATCTAGGCGACCTTGGGCATCAAGAAGTCTGGGCGACGCGTTGATCTCGCGATTGTGAAAATCCTATGACCACGTGATCTGAAGAAGATCGAACGTCTATCTAGAGATCGAGGTTTTTTCTGAAGCGAGATAGGATTTGAAAATCGTTGAACTTCCGCGTCGTACTTAAGCGATGGTGAAACCTCAGATTGAACGCCGCCCGCGAGCTTGCGTCATTTTCAGTCCGGGGAAACGAGTTCGCGCGCGAAAGATTCCCGGGAGCCATAAAAAGCTTGATGGCTCACGGTTTATGTTACTCCCTCGACAGGAGAGATGCTCGAACTGTATCACAAAGATACTCGTGATAAGCAACTCGCATCAGTATCGAAACAGCTGAAACATTGTTGAACTTGATAAGGACATAGGCGCCAATTCACAGTTAACGATCTTCTAATACTCCGGCTCGCTTCTTCGTTGCCAAGATAACGGATAAACGCAGTCATAGTGACGTTGCATAACATTTGCTCGTCTTTATCGCTTGAAACCGCCACCGAAATCCGAAGTTTCACTGCGGGACGTTCGTTTCTCCGCGAAATTGAAACGCGGTTCGCGGTATCGAATAACCGCTAATCCGTTTTATCAGTAAACAACGATACGCAATGGGAAATTTTGTTTTGCTCCGTAGCCGATAATAAAACGGTCGCGCGTCACACGACCAATAACAGAGGGGAACGTCGGCTCTCGTCCTTCTGCTCCAGACGAAAACGCGAAGGAGAAGAAACGACGCGCGGTGCCCGCTCGCGGAAACGATGTCAATAACGACGCGTCGAGGCCGCGTTTCCGGTCGGGCCGCGACACCGGCGACCGCGATAAAAACTTCAATAAAAGCCCGCGACGGCCGGCAGTGTGTCGCGAAGGGCGGGGAAAAAAGCCCCGGGGCAAACGTATTGGATTAGTTTTTAATATTTGTTTTTCTCGCGGCTATCCGCCCTCCGAGAGGCTATTTCATAAATCCCGCGATCTCGCCGTGAAAACGCGTCTCCCTTCCGACTCTGGCCGGCGAGCCGGAAGCTCGCAGTTTCACGGCGAGGCCACCGCGGCTCCAGCGGAACGTTTCCATCCGCTCGGAGGCGGCTCGAAATTTTGGCGTTGTACCAATTCGCGTGCGGCGAGGCCAATAGAGATCGACGGAGTTTATTTCGAGCGATATTAACGGGTACAACGCCGGTCAGGCTTCATTTTCCGCCGATATTGCACGCGTCGCTCCGCCCGGAACACAGGGGGGAAATAGTCACGCGGGGAATTCGCAGAAAAATTCGCGGGAAAATTGGATAAATCGCGCGATTCCGGTCGATGTGGGTCAACGGACACGGCTAGCAAACCTTGCGCCAGTTCGCTTAATAAACATTACACGCGGCCGAAGATTATTTTCGGAGCTGCTGGCTCGGCGAGCTTCCCTCGCGGCACAGCTGGCCACGGTCCGAGAGTTTCGTTGCGAGTTTTTACGTTCGCTTGACGAAATTTTCCGTCGCGATCGCTCGGTGGAAAAATTCGGGCGATAGTGTTTAGGTACGTTTTCTCCCGCGATCACCCAACGCATCAGCATTTTTCAATATACACCCCCGCTCAAAAGTATGTGGACACTAACCATTTTTATGAAATTTGTGATATATTGTGTATACTGTTGTTATTAGACGGTATATATTGTTAAATTCTGTTACATTCATGTATGTAATGTATTCTAGTAATATTCTGTTGTTTCCAAGTAGTTGTATCCAACGTATTAATCCAAAATCAATTTCAATTTTATATTATTAGTATCATCGAAAAAAAATAAAATTCTATTGTTTCCAAGTAGCTATATCCAACGTATCAATCCAAAATCAGTTCCAATTTTATTTATTAGTATCATCGAAAAAAATAAAATTTTATTGTTTTCAAGTAGTTGCATACAATGTTCTAGTAATACATTACATACATGTACATAACACAATTTAACAATAAAAACTGTGTAACAATAACAGTATACAATTTTCATTAAAATGGTTAGTGTCCACATACTTTTGAGCGGGGATGTACATGTCATCTGCTGCGTTTGTTTTTCATATTTGGCTGTTGTATAAGTTGGCGGATCGCGGCGACCGATATTGTCAGACGCCGCGGCGCGATCGACAAAGCGGGAAGGCGTTTGTTTGAAAAGAGAAAGCAATCAGTGCCGTAATGTTGCGTCGAACGATGATGCGCCAGCGGATTGCCGTAGTCAATATCAAAGACAAGTGATTTGATTCGGGCGCGTATCGTAGACGATAGGTCAAGTCGATGCGCGGACTCGGCTTCCCTGTTGCATCCGGTTCCGTTGGATCGGCGCAGCACGTGCTTTTGACACTTTCTGCCGATTGCATGAGCCGCGACGCGTTTCCACGGCTTCGATAAGCTCCACGTTGGCCTGGGATCAACGACTACTTCGCGAACGCGACCCTTCAAGCATCAAAACTACCTCCTTGTATTGCCGCTCCTACACTGAGAGACATAAAGTTCTAAATTTTACTACACTAGGACTAAAGTATCGGAATAGGTGCAGTGTAGTAAAAATTCCAACCAGTAAATATTCTTACAAAACGCCTAACCGTAATATAAGATCCTAACCAACTTCGTCAAATTGCGCTTCTGTTAATCTTTCTTCTAATTTGCTTCTCACTTGGCATATCTGTATATTCATATCTGTTTATAACATTCATATTCATTTGTTTTGCAGAAATTTCATCATTCTACTATGTCGGATAGTAACATTTATGGACAACAAATGAATAAAATAAATACATATAATTCAAACGAGGAGCAAATTAGAGGAAGGAATAGTAGAAGCGCACTTTGGCAGAGTTGGTTAGGATTTTATAAGAATATTTACTACACTGTTTGGGATTTCTGCTACACCATGTTGGAATTTTCTACTACATTAATCCTACAGCGTAGTCAAATTTATAACTTTATTTCTCTCAGTGTAGTGAGTATTTTCCACCCCTTGATAGTCATTCATTAGAATCTTTCGCAAGCGATGATTAAGAGATCAATTCATAGAACCGCGCTAATTACAAAGTTTGCTCTGCGCTTTTTCTCTCCGCATCCAAAGGGGTCTTCCATTTTCATACAGCTTTTCTGATTCTACCACGCAAAACAAATCCTCGCGCGTAATTTAACTTTGGCTAATGAACTCAATTTGACTCTGTTGAATTTTAACTATGATTACCACACTATGTGCTGAAATTTCTTCCGAGGGGCGCGCGGGGATTTTAATTTTCACCGGAATCGCGTTCAACTTATTTTATGTACTTATTGCGTGTACACTTTTTTTTTCAGTGAACTCCATTAGACATTCTCGTTCATATCGTTTATGATACGTAATGGGCTCGCTCTAGTTCAGTAACCTTCGAACGTTTTTTCTATACTCGTTTTTACCATTTACTGAAATACGTCATACGTTTCAGTCATCTGCCCGTGATTCTTCGCGAAACCGAAATTGAAGTAATTCAGCATGAATTCGTTGGATTCGTACTGTTTAAACTGGGACGGCTACTTGGACGCCGCGATTGCGAGTGATGCATCTCTTATGCACGAGCCTTACACATACATCCGGTGGAATTTGAGAGAACTGCTGTTTCTCTTGAAATTAATTGATGACCTTTCAGATTTTAGCACTTTTTGTTGTGTTAGGGCTAACTATGAGGACTAACTATTCCAAGTAGATTCCTAGGCTTCTAGACACGATGGAATAGTTTCGGTACACAAAATCTATACTGTAAAGAACATTTTAAGAAGCTGGAATTGTTTTCTATGGCAATACCCACTTTCAAAAGCAGTGTAGATGATACTAATACGTGGTAATTATTAAAATGTATATTATTTTAAATGAATTCATTACATTTCTCTCGCAAATTTCTATGTACTACTTGTATTTTTCTATCTCTTCGTGTCTGGTTAACACAATTTTCGTTTTCTACTGTGATTTTGTTAAAAACGAGGTCGTAAGCGTATAATATTGAGTAACTGATTACATAAATTAATAACGATAAAAATTATCACGTATGACACAGCAAAGTGTTAAGCATGGATCGTAAAATCCTATACACCGTAACTTCATTCCATAACGTGCATAGGTAAAATTTGGAATTATGTCACAGAGAACAGTGGCAACATTCAGTGAAAATCACCGAGTGGAAACCCGCATCTACCTACTTTTTGATACGTTAAAATTCCCTACCAAAACAAAAATACACAAATAATGAATTCATCTAGAAAAAAAGTATAGAGACATTGACACCCATTTAATAATTCATTTAATTATCTAAGTCATCGAAATATACCTTCATCTTATTATAGAAGCAAAACATATTATATTCCCTACTTTTTTGAAAATGGTCAATCATCCTATTGAGTACTGGTCCCTATTAATGAACCTATCAGAGTGCCTTTACATATAAATAAGTTACAAAAAAAAACACCTTCAGAAATAAAAGAAAAACATTTTTTTCCATTAAGTTTAATAGTTTGACTTAATCAAGAAACATGTTTTTCTGTTATTTCTTAGAGATATTCTTCTTTACAACTTATTTAAATATAAAGACACATTAATAGATACAGACTCATTAATAGGTACCATTACCCTAAGAAATTAATATCTGCACACGTTACTCTAATAAACAAAGTGACTTCTACTTGCCATTTGTAAATAACTACCGCTTTATGTCTCCGAATAGCATAATCACCATCCCCCTCAAATCAGTGATTTCTCAGGAATTCTCCGCGTTAGACAACCATCCATACTTCTCTAAACGTCTCCCCCATTAATCGATCCACAATCCCCCTCCACTCGTCCATTCTATATTTACAAAACATTCCCCCAGAACCCGTATCTCTCCCGACAAACAAAAGAACACAACGAAGGTCGCAATCGACGCAATGAGGTCAATACCAAGACCAATATCCTTCGATCGAGATCCACGGAAGATCGAATCTCGTCGACACGATCGGACGAGAAGTAATTTCCGAAGGGTTGTCTATCCGACGTACCTTGTCCGCGCTACTGCTTCCAGTCGTTATCCCAAATATATCTGTTCTGATCAACGATGGGCCTCGGTGCGTTGACGGACCCCTTCATAAGTGTCCCTCGCGACGTCACTCGGTGTCACGATGCGGGCCGACAGTGCACGCGTTTTCCCAACGTGTGCACGAACCGCGCGATCAGCCGTGAAACGAGGGCAACCTGTTCGCCGAGGGGGGCGCCAATCAACTATATCGTCGTAGGGGTTGTCAGTCGTCGATGGGAGATGACCGAAGATCACACCGGGATTCAGCGTGAGAGGTTCGACGCGAATTCGACCGTCGACAAGGGGGTTTTTCTTTCACGCGCGACGATTCGGCAGGAACAGCTCCGTGTAGGACGTCCTCGCGCGAATAGCAATTACTGAAGGCACCTGTCGAAAGAACCAGTCTTTTATACGTTCGAGGTGACACCGGCGAGATAAGGCCGGCTCCCAGAGTTTACATGCGGCTGAGTTTCCTCCTTCTCGGTCGTAGCACCCGCGTCGTCGACTCTGCCACTCGTCACAAAGAGTCATAACGCGATCGCCGAGGACCGGGAGAGAGACGCGTTTCCGTTACCGGTGCGAACAGTTGCAGGTAAATATTGCAAGGTGATGACGAAGTTTCGAGTTGGCGGAGCCGCGGAGAAATTGGGGGTGGATTCGTTGAGAAATTTTTAGAGAATCCCTTTGAAGATTTTAGGTTGTTGTGCGAGTTATTTCTCTTAGAAAATTGTTGTGTTTAATTATTGACATGTTAATTACTGTTTTGTGTAATCCATTTTTACGTTTCAATCTCTTTTCCCAAAATTCATGAATTTTTGTAATATGTCTAACTGTGGCACACGAAACCATTTTTATGACATAGTCTATCACCAGGAATCACTTTGAAAATACTTTTTAAAAAGTTTTTATAGAAGTTTTGGAGGCACCTGATGGACCAAAAGTAATGAAAGAGTTTATATTATGTTTTTTGCCAACCTACAATTTCTAGTCGACCCTGTATATTTTTTGATAGAGTCTTTAAAACTGTGAGTTGAATCCTAAGCGAATCCTAAGCCCCTAAAGCCTTGTTCTCCCTAGGAGGCTTCTAATTTTGTTCTCCTTCGATCGATTCCGGAAGACGAAGTTGATGAGCCTTGAAGTTGACGTATCCAAAGTGTTAATTCCAAAGATTTAAGGAACGTAGACGAATTTAGCGACGAAATTTCCAGACGAAATGAACGATTTATATGATGATAGGAAACAGATGAGCTAAGAATAGTGATACGGTGAATATTTATAGAGGAACGAAACGGGTTTTCGATGATCATCTGCGAGATAACGTGGCGACAGTGAAGTGACAAGTATTTCGGAGATAGCGTATAACAATTTTGAATGTCATAGCAAGCGTAACTTTTACACTGCGATAAAACAGGACACGTTGAACTTCAGTATTCAAACCACATAGCATAAATGGTTTTAGATGTGTCTGATTAATGGTCAAGCATTTAGCACTAAAATTGCGGAAATGAAGAGTCTCCGGTGAATCATGAATGCATATGAATCTTTAATTTTGTGTAAACAAAACTATAAGCGGTAAAGTGGTAAAGATTGTTTATTAAATACCAGCTTGAGAAGTCTACCTCGTAAATAGACACGAATTATATATACGTGGAACATTCCTAGAATTGATTACAATATCGATGAATGTTAGCTTCCTTGAAGTGAAGTGTGATGAAGTTAGACTGCGGATGTTTATGCTGTTAAAATATGCAACAAACTATAATAACATATACAAGAAATATGTGAAATATGTAATAAGTGTTTTGCGAATATGTAATAATAATAGCAACTTTATTTGTTATTGAATATGATAACAATTCAAATTGCAGTAAATTACAGTTGTAGTGCAATTGTATTTCTGTGACTGAGAGTATTTAAATGTTGTATTAATTTGTATATGTATTATACTGCTGTTATGAACTAACTATTTCCAATTATACCGAATCTACATCATAGAATTGTTGCGATTGTGTTGATTAAAGAACAGTGTTTGTTGTGATTTCATTTAGAATTACAGACTACTGTATAACATTGTATATTTTCATGTATATTATAGAATAATACAGTCACACTAAATTTATCGAGATTTTGATTTCGTTCAGAGTTGATTAGATTAAAAATTCAAAAAATAATATGAGATCTTAAAAATAGGTATGATAAACATAAACAACATATGCAACATACGTCTGCATATGCACTTAGAAAAATATGTGCAAAGAAAAACACACTTTTATAATCTTCTAATCATATAATAAATTTCTATCTAGGTTTCGTTTCTCTCTCTACATTCTATAGAAATTTGCATAAACGTCCGCAGTCTAGTGATAGCAATCGATTTCCTCGATATGAACGCTTTTCGAAGACTTGTCACGACCGTGACACACGGAAACAAGGAAAACACGTGTTGCAACAACGTGTGATTAAACAAGCAACAAGGAATTCCCATTTTTCCCTTCGAACTCGGAGAAAATTCAGTGTCGACAAATATGATGTGTCTGAAGTTTCTATCGATGACGTTTCAATGATAACTGTTCTTCCTCCTTCGACACTACATGTATAAAAGTATGAAAAGGTTCCATTGACCATTATCATTGTGCAACATGTGAAACGCGAGGTAATGACTTTTACGATAACCTTTGACCAGTGATCCGCGAAGTCAGCTTGAATTGCTTTCAAAACACGAGGAGAAGTTTCACTCACTTCAAATATGGTGCGAATCTCGATGACGTAGAAACCTCTGGTAGAAAGAGATGAATACATAAACTTTTGATGAACTTGAGTTTCCTACTTAAAGCTTCAAGGAGAAATGCTGCAAAAATATAGGCAGTCTCTCAGAAGAAATATTCGCAAATTATTGCGGTGTAAAATTCTCAAGCTCGAATAACGTCGGAAAAGAAAGCGTTTCATTTGAACAGAAAAGAAACAGTATCACAGAAGTATCACAGAAAAAATATACGATGTACATAGTTATCGCGAGAGCGCCAAGAAAAGCTCTCCTTCCCTTGCCAAACAGCTTTAATACCGGATCATCTCTGCGGCACGACCTTGCGCAAGGGTAACACCAAAGAAACACGGAAAGCACGTGACACTCGAGTCCCATTTCGGCAGCAAATCGCGGCCGAAACGGGTCGATAAAAGTCCCTGGATCCGATTCATAAAGTAACCAGGCACGGCGCACGAGGTCGGGTATGCACTTCTCCATGGAGCCGGGGTTACGGTTCCCCTCGACGAGGTCGCGGCAAAAATTCAAGCTCGGCGGAGCGAAGCGCCACCTTAAAGCGGAACATCCACCGCATCCGGTGCGGCAGTGGATCCGCAGGGAAGTGTCGCATCGTTGCACGTGCTCGCAGCCGCCGCGACTTCCTTCTACCGCTGAATAATCCAAAGCGAGTGTTGCGTCTCTCTATCTCCTCATACATTAATTAAAGTCGCGACTGGAGGCGACGACAGGATCACGAAGATAATCGGCCAGATGGATGATCGAGAAGACCGTCGATCGCGTTCGCGTCGATTCTTACGTAATTGGTCGACGTCTGATCGTCGGTGGGATCGATCGATCAAAGCGCGAGGAAACGTCACTCGAGGAGGAAAGCAGCTGGTCGAGAGCGTCACCATAAAATTCGATTCGTTGGACATCGACGAACAGGATGGAGGGAAAACGAGGACGAAGACGACGGCGACGCGTCTGCGCGGTCGCGCGTGTTGCTATTGTGACGGGTGGCATTGACCTTGGAAGTTCCGGCGGCAAGGTCGGCTCGGTGGAAAATTCGCGGACGACGCGGGGTAGGAGGAAACCCAAGGGGGACGTCCGGGCCGATCTCGAAAGGGGGCGACGCGCGATCGGCGTCGGCGAACTCACGGCTCGTCTCTCGCACCGGTACCTCGCGGCCGGCTTTTCGTGGACCGCGGTGCTTAGTAGCTTTCGAACGACTGACGCAACGGTGCCTCGGCGTCCAGACGCTTACGCAACGACGCCGTGTCCCCTCTTTTTCATCCCCTCGGTTCGCGGCGTCGAAAAGGGACGGCGACGACCACGAAGACGACGACGACGTGACACGAGCACAAGAAGAGGAGCACGCCGAGCGAGCGGACGCGAGCGGTACGAACGGGAGATCCGAAGCGTGCCAGCGGCAACCAGTGCGAACCGGATATAGTCGAAATTCTGGGAACAGGACCGCCCTCCGCCTGGCACGCCGAGGCGTCGCGACGCCCCTGAGATCGAACGGTGACGTCCGCCCGCGCTGAGAGGCTTTTCGCCGCGGCGACAGCCCCCGACGATGACGTACTCCGCGACTCTCTCTGACGCTCTCGCTCGACGGAACGGAAGTCGTCGCGCAACCACGGGCTATTTTCAATCGCTCCAACGACGTCCCCGACGACGTCGAGCGTCCCTCATCGCGATCCCTCTCGGCCGGTCGTCGATCGATGCCTGACCGAAACGTCGTCGTCGCGGTTAAACGGCGACCCGGTTCGCTCGGATGCACTCACGCCGCGAAGCGGACAACCCGGCGTCATCGAGACCCCGGGCTCCGGGGGATCGATCAGCAGACGCGGACAAAACGAAAGTAGCAAAAATTCTGCGCGGAGAGACTGACATCCGCGGGCCGGATAGAGGAGGCCTCGGCTAAGCGTAAATACGAAAGCGCAGGCTTGGCACGAGATAAATGTGGGTTGCTGGAGCACGACGCGTACAAACGGACCGCTGCCTCGCGAGCTGATGAATGGATATAATCCGGCCGATTTATCAGACGCTGGTTTTCGGGTGCCGAGATTAAATCGACCCTTTATCGAGGGCAACTGCTTCTAAATCCTCGTTCCCGCGACCTGAGCACTCGGTCTCTTAATATTCATTCGAGTGGTCGATCAGGGTCGATGCCTCGCCGGAGGGAGACGTTTGCAAAATATTCTAGGGAGAAAAGGGAACGTTTCTGGCACAGCTGCGGCCTTGAACTTCTTCCCGATCTCTGCGGCAACGATCAGTTGCTCCGATTCTAATTAGCAAAGCGATCGAGATTGTTTCGCGTATTACAAACGTTGGAAAACGAATCAGGAAGTTGAATGATAAGACCGGTGATGGTAATCAAATTTGGGACTACTTTTGGCGCTGGCCTTATACATCTAATAGTGAATTATCATCTATCTGGAGTTTAAATCACGAAGATAATCTTCGTTGTAGCGTTTAATATTTACACGAGGTTTGTTCTAATCGTAGTCTACTTCTAAACGAGAGGACACTTCATTCTGACAAGAACGAGCGATAACGCTGCTACATCACTGCCATAACTTCGCTCGCCTCCTCTGCGAGCGGAAATCTCCGATGTCAACAACCAAACTGTGGCTGTTGCATCAACGATGACCTTAACTCCTCGATCCCACGCTCCCCCGCGTGATATTTCTCTGTGACATCTCGCAAGTTATTGGCGTTTCACGGTTCCATCTCTAATTCTGCGCATGTACTTTTGCTTTGAAAGAGATCATTTTCGATAAACATTTTTCTCCGAGCCAGATTTTTCATCAAACAGTTCAGAAAAAGAACTTTTATGTTTAAATTCACAAATAAATTCATGAATAAATTTTCTGCTACTTCACGGAACACGAGGCGTTATCAAAGAGTTTATTTTCTTTTATCTGAGTAAACAAATAAAATTTTATAAATTTTGATTGGAGTATAAATTCCAGTTTATTGAGGTTTCGGCTTCTGAAGTTTTGAATTATAATGACAGACAGAATTGCTACGCGAGGAGAATACAGTTTGTACCAAGTAGAAACAGATGAGCATGGTCAGACCAGATGTAACCTTCCTTCCGCTGGATGCTGCAGGAAGCTCCGGCGCATAGTTACCAAAATAAAGCAGTAAATACTCAAAACTAAAATTTCTAGTTACGGCAAAACTTCGTTTAACTAAATTCGTATTTGTATATTAATACACTACGACAAAGAATTAAAGAATGACAAAATTTTGACCCAAAAATTGTCGTTTCTTGCGCTACTGTAACTTCGTAAAAAAAATGTTACAATAATCTACTTGGATTTATTTTAAAGCGTGAAACTACTACTTCTATATGGTATTTAAGCGTATTTTTCCAAGGTTATTTTTAGTTTTATAACAACGTAAAAAGCCTACAGTGGTCTTTTTCTTTTAAAATTTTAAGCAATCAAATGATTTTACGGATTCAAACAAATTTTCTCTGGATTCATCTAGAATACTATTTTTATTTGTAGAATCTTTTTTATACAATACTATTTTTTTGTGAAACTTTTTTCCATCAAATGCGATAAAACAATAGGAAAAAATTGTAGATCAATCTTTCGAAGCCCTTTGTAAAGAAAAAACTTTCCTCTTTAAGATAATATCAAAACCAATCCCGCAAAAAATTTGTTGAATACCGTATAGTTCCTTGAATAAGTTTAATTTTAAAGGAAAACATTTTTAGGGAGACTAAAATCATATAGTGTGAAAATAGAAACTTTAGGCTTTAAAATCAGCCAGTTTTAGGGCATTACAGCAGTTCAAACATTTTCTATTTTTCCAGTCGATATTTAGCAATCCTTCAACTTTTTGTCCTACTGTAAAATAGGTACAAATAATTAATCAACCATTACAAAACTATAGTTTCAATTTTCCTCAAAGTCCTATTGCAGTCTCGTAAATAATTGAGATTCAAATAATAAAAGTTTTATCATACATGAATCTGCTACACTCATCTCTTCCGAAACACCGCGAAGGAAAACAAAGAATAAAGATAGTAAGACACGAGGTATCAGCGGAATAACGAAAACTACAAACGCCGTATCAAGGATAACCTTTAGACCTGAGTATCCAGCAACGATCGACGCAAAACGGAGCGACGAGGGCCGCGATTAGAAAAATTCGCGATAACAACGCGTTATCGGAGATCGCGTCAAAGGAAGCAACGCGACGCGAACACAGAGAGGCCTCGATCGATTATTCGCCGTCGAAGTTGTGTACGGGCAGCGATTTCAGCCACTGCAGAATGCAGATGCAACGAGATCGACCCCCAACGTCGCGGCGGACACACTGACCCATTTCCGATGCCAGGAATTTTCCAAGGACGCTTTGAACACGTGGCGCTCCGAAGAAAGTCTTGCGATTCTTCTGGACACAATTGGACCAACATCAGCCACTGTATCCTAAGAAAAATGTCTTCTTCCCGAGGTGTTCATTAAGCGAAACCTTATAATTTCTCCTGGCTGGTAATTAAACGGAAAAGCGGGAGAGTCTTCCGTGCCGCCGGCTGGTTTATGTTGACGTTATTTTCCTCCCAAAGAAGCGGAGCCTTTGAATACTTTTAAGACGGACGCCTTGCGGTTCAGACAGGAGATTACGCTGCGTATTTTTCTATTTCCTATTTTCTATTTCTATTTCTAACGAACGGAATTCGTTTGAGGGACCTTGGAATTAATTAAAAATTCATCGTCAAAAAATATCGCGGAGAAAGTGATGGCGAATATTTAGCGGACATGGAATTTTTAATCGTTTAAAATAATTATAGAATGGAAGTAATTGGAAATGATGCATTGTACAAGGCGTTTAGGTGAGAAACTTAAAGAGTGATGCTACATTAAAGATTTCAATTTTGAAGATGGTTTCGGTTTCGAATTGTTATCGCTCAAAAATTGAAAAGAAAAGCTTAAGGCCAGCCATCCGCTTTAATACTTTTCGACAGCGATTCTACCCTCGCTACAGCCTCACTGAATTGCCTACAGCCTCGCCTCAGTTTGGCGTGTTGCCCGGTATCGGACGCTTTCCACCCGAATTTTTAAACCTTAATAACTCAAGAAACATAGTCGAAATCGGAGCTTCGTTGCTCCTAATTTTCGTCTCGTCGCTCTTTAAATCATTTGCCACCTGTTATCAGTCGCGCGTCGGATAATGCAACTCCTAAATTGTACACGAATTTCTTTGTATAATCGAGAGGTTATAGAGATCGATTGAAAGAGGAACGAAGCGCCCCGTACCTATCTACGATCTAATACATGCAGGTGATTCGAAGTCGGCGACAATGTTGCTTGGCCAATGGCGCGGATAACCGTCAAGCGCACAAAGCCGCGCGAGCCAGCGAGCCGGGATAATCGACTCGCCAGCAAGATCTCGGGCCAGCAATTAACCACCGCCGAGTAAACAACGTCGTCGACTGTATACCGAGTAATCTGTCAATGATCTCGGAAGTCGAGGCGCGGGAGGCGCTTTATCGCGACGATCGCGCGCGGTGGAAGTAACGAGCAAATAACGACACCGCGACGCCTGCCAGCGACGATGCTCGTTGTTCACCGGTTCGCTGGTGAATCGATCTTCATCGTCGACGATTCGAGAGCGAAGCGGTCACGATTCCCGACAATCCTCTGGTAAAGAGAACGAAGAACGGGGTGTACACGGTCATTGGCTGAAATATTTTGGACAGGCGATCCATCTTCCACTTTGGGGATGGAGTATCATAAACGTAATCGCTTCTCGGTGCGGGAGGGTGGAAATCGACTTAATGTATTTCTGTTTCGCGTGGAGCCGCGTGATCTATGGTGTTTATTGAGAGCCGAGCTTTTATGTGGTATTTGGATATGGTTGGGAAATATATGAGGTGATCTGAGAGTGAATTCATAAATTTTGTACGAATATTTGGGAGATTATTTCGAATAGAAAATGATGTATGAATGATGGATCCATTTAGATTTGTTATTAAGATTTGTTCTAGATTTTTTTTTTTTGAAAATTTACAAAGTATAAAAAAATAAAGTATATGCTATATTATTTAGATTATAAGATGCATTGTTATCCGATCTTCTGTTTTTTATTTTTGTGTATAAAAATAACAAGTTGCATACAAATTCGTTGTCTGTTAATTACTTTAAGAAATTGTATGCTACGTAAAAAAAATTAAGATTAAATAAAAAATAAGGAATCACTAAATTTCGACTGAAAAATGAACGATATTTAAATTCTTGTAACATGCTAGAAAGAAATCATACAATAATCTACTGAGGCTCATTTTAAAGCGCAAAGTTCCTTTTTTACGATCTTAAACCTCATTCTTTCAGAGATTTTTTGTGGTAGAACCAAGTAAAAAATCAAAACCACTTTTTCCTTTTAAAGTGTTGACAATTTAAACTTTTCTGTAGAGCTCAAATTATTTTTTGGGGGATTTTTTAGGATCATTTTTTAGAGAGAATTTTCTCCTTTGCCACGAATTCTGAAAAATATATCTGCAATTTTTTCCCACAGTTCTATCGCAGTTTAAACGAATGATTTTTTTTCTTTAGAATTATATGCAACGAGGGTGTCTTTGTATAGAATGCCAGATACACATCAGCAATTGATAAGAAAAATCAATGCAGTTTCTGTTAACAATATCAACGATGTTGTCGGTATTCAATAGATGCAGTCAATGGTACTTATATGTGTGTAATTCTATACAATTTCAAATACATCTTTAGTAGAATCAAGTAGCTTAAATATATCTGATTATTTTCTTCGAGAACAAAGAGCAATTTATCCATGATATATCGAACATTTTTTACTTGAAATAACGTTCTAAATACCCTATCAGAATTTGTCAAGTTTCTCATGGAACACTCGGTATAAGCACTGAAATTTTATTTCTTCTTGAAAGAAAAATTCTTTGCAAATAGTATTGCTTCTCAAAAACAACGATATAATAGATCCATGATATTTCAAACATATTTCCTTGAAATCATTCGAAATAATGTTTGTTAATTTCCTCACGAAAACCCCTATATAAACCTCAAGATATTATTCTTATTATTATTCCTCTTTATTATTCTTTCATATTACACAAATCTATAACTATATAAAGTTGAAAGTATATTTGTTCAGAAAAGAAGACAAACTTGCAGATAAAATATCAAGTTGAAATTTAGTATACAGCTGGATAATACTATCGATATAATGGGAAAAATCTGAAAGTCCAACATTTCTAATCCTGATAGCAAAAATTATCTACCAGGTCACGTCAACCTCATATTATTTGTTCGTGCATCAAGGCGACGGATTCAGCTAGTATTAAAAGTGAAATTATAAGAAGTAAATTCTCTAAAAAATCAAAAAATGTATTTTTTTGGAAAGAAAATTTGTTGCAGGTGATGAAGCTTCCACGAAAGCTTTCAAACGGTTAAACCAGAGGTCCCCTAAAAAAGAAATAATAATCCCGAAAAAATTGCACAAATCTAAAAGAAATAAATCCTATTTTCATTAATTTAATCAATTGGCATCCATGTTTGCAATGATTGCATCGTCCTTCGCGCCTCTCTCTGCGTAGAACGTCGTCGTTCGATATGCCCCGGTGGTTCAGCCAAGTTCCCGAGAGTTGCGAGTCGCGAATTCCTGTCGGAAGGACGACAAATCACGGGCCCTGACTGCGGAATCGCTTCGAAGGGCCAGTTGATTATTGCCGTAATACAGAGCCGCGTCGACCGCGGAAACCGTAACGGAAAACTAGGAATCACCATCGAAGAGAGGGAGAGAGAATCCTGGAGACGCGAGCGGGAGAGAAAGGCCAGTCACCCCGAAACTGGAAGATCCCCCGATTGCCCCTCCTTCCGTTCCGAGCATAATAGTTCAGTGGAATTTAATCGAGACGGCAATTGTTTCCTATTAACAGTTATGAAAGCGCTCCGACGACCTCCGAACCCTTCTTTGAACCGACGCCGAAGCCGTACACATCCCACGGACAGTCTCTTTAATTGGAATCCATTCGAGGAGATAGCGACCGAGCGCAGCGCTCGAATCAACCCCGAAATTAATAGCCACCCTTCGAAACACGGACCCCGAATAAACTCGGGCCCCCTTTGTACCGGATGAAATCCTTCGCGAAAACGGGAAGACTATCTTCTCTTACGATTCTCGGTGGTGAACTTCGTCGAACAGATTTCAGCTTTTCTCGGGAGATTGAGTCTGTCAACAGCAGCGAAGAGGTGGGGAACATTTTCGGAGCGAGGTTGAACCGTTTCTGGTAACCGAATTGGAAGTGAAGTGGAAGGGAGTGGTCCAGCCTCGTCTGTTTTGTTCTGTATTGCGCGTTATTAGGCGACGTAACTTCAGGAACCGATTCGACGCACAAAAGTGGTGTAAAGGGCTTCATTTCCGTCCCATTTCCCGATTGTACAAGCGAAGCACGCCAGATTTCCACCTTAAACTGCTGTCGACCGTTTCCAAGCACGAACGTAAGCGTAAGCCGCGCGAAGCTTTCAATGAACTGCAAGCCGCGACGGAATTTTCAAGGAAGTGATTGAGAAGCGACGGAAATTGTTCAAGGAGTTATTCACGGTTCGCGTTGTGTAGATGAATCAACGTGAAGGAAAAGTGAACGTTCTGTTGCGTAAGAAAAGAGAAATATACACTCGTCTCGATAAGACGATCGCATTATTGCAAAAACCGTTATGTAAATAATAGAATCAACTTCTCCGAACCGCGATTGCAACGAAAAAGTCATTTGTTCACACGATTGCTCAATTAGTTCGACCATTCGGAGCGCAATTTCCTCCTCGGGAAAACCAATATTTTCAAAACCTATTACATCCTTCACCATTAAAGTGAATAAAGCCCGACGATTCGCTTTAAACCTCCGTCCATTCGTTAAAAGAGAGACGCGGAAGAGATAAAATAAGAAGCGGACACAAGAAAAGGAACATCCCTCCGTAGAAACGGCGCGATAGTCGAGGGCAAACGTCTGTCGAGAGCTTAATAACATCGCGACGCAACGTCTCACGCAGATCTCCCCCCACATTTTCCGTTTTCATCCACGCTTTAAGAGGACCCCCATTTCCGGGCGAATTTTTTCTTTTCTGCGTGAATATCTGCGCGCGAAAGGGCTGCGCTCTTGTAAACAGAGTAGTTCATTTACAAGAGAATCGGTTTAAAGCGCCCGGTGGAAATTTTCCGAGCGGAAGGCAGAAACGCCGGGGAAAAGAAGAAACGAGGGGTGGGATTTGCGGAAATTACGATTTTAATATCTCTCCTTTCGTACGGGGGAAGATATCATCGCGGCTTCTTGCGGGACTTCTTACGACCTCAAAAACGGCGTCCCTCTTTTCTAAAGGATCTCCTCTGTTCGAGATTATCTACCTTCGTGTTTGCCAATCGCAGCGGAGCCGCGGTAGTTTCACAATAATCAGGGGAATTGTTTATTCAGAGGATACCGAAACTATAGTCATTTCTGTGCATAGTAGATGCATAGCAGACAAGTGAAAAACTAAAGCTGCACAATTTTTCAAAGTCGAGTCACAAAAGCACTCTGAATACTTGTAAATTACACTGAGAGAAAAACTGAAAGAAATTTTACTACATTTTCTACTAAAACGGCAGGATTGGTGAAAGTGGTTAGGTTTTTACTACACCAGTGTAGTGATATTTGGTTCTGAAGACTTGATAAAAACGACAACCTCGTGTGCTGATTTTTACTACACGAATGTAGCAAGATTGGAACTTTCGCTCAAACTAAAAAGAGTTTTTCTTTATGGAAATACTAAGGGATATGCTTGGCGTCGGGAAAGGTGAGGTATAGGATAGATAAGAGAATTATTAGTTTCTTTACTTCGCAATGCAGTAATTTTTCCTCCATTATTTTTCTCAGTGTACAAGTGATCCACGTCACCAAAAATTAATCCTGAAGGCCTAAATCAATACTCGAAATACATCATTTTTAAACCGGTAAGAAAAAAGTATAGAAAACTTCGCCAAGACCGTCGCGCGGCGCGTTCAACGTCGAGTAGAGCGTGAATAAAATCGATTCGCCGGCGTTATTTGCGAGAATATTAATTAATCGCGATCCGGAGCGCAGATCCTTGATTGCGTCGCCTGTTGAAATCTTTTCTTGAGTTCTTTTCAATTAACAGCGTAACAAATGGTCGCGCGGCAATCTAAACGAACAACATTGTTCGCGCGGGTCGCGAAGATCAGTTTAAAATATTACAATAATTATTCCTAAGTGGCGAGCTGCCAGATAACACCGGCGCAACAATGTTCACTATCACGGTGGCCGCTACGCGCGGTTAATATCGCTGTATACGATAAGCGAAGGAGAAAACATCCTGCCTTTCGGAATGCGGAAGCGTCAACAGGGTTGAAATCGCGAAAATTGACCGTCGGAACAATACCCAACGCGCCAATTTCCCTCACACCCTTCAACCAAAGGGCGGTCTCCCTCTGTCCGGCGTTTTACATTCGATTTTAGTTTTTCCTTTTTGCCAACCCCCTTTTTCTTTTTTTTCTTTTTGTTTTTACGCCTGCCCTCGGAGACTCTCGTTTCTGAATCGCGAGCCGATCGCTAACGCGATTCAGAACGCGGGAAGGTCTCCCCGCGGGCGAAAAGGGAGAAACAAAAAGGGCCAGGAACCCTCGCAGACCCGTTGGAGAACGCTGAAGAGGCGCGAAGCGGAAAGGCCTCGCGGAAGAGGGCTGAACAATCATTCTTCTTTCGTTTTTTTTACTTTTTTTTTTTTTTGTACGCCCCCGTTTGAAAGACGCGACGCGTACCACGCTCGTTTAATTCTTTGGTGCGTGGGACGACGACGCGACGGGCGAAGGCCACGGGGCACCGAAAGGCTGAAGCGCCGGATGACGGGGCACGATGCGCTTTTGCGGTGCTTTGAACCGTCAAGGGCGATATCTGGCTCGTTCCCGAGGCCTTTTGAGGGACGAAGCTCCGCGGAATCACGCTGAAAGAGATCCGATTTCAAACTCGAGTGTTGCGCCTTCGCTTTGAGTCGCTCGAACACACGAAAAATGACTTTGGAACGTTTGGCGAATCACTTGCCGGGTAAAATCATCTTTCAAATATTCTGTGCCGTGGCTTTTCAGCCCCTTTGTTCGTTCGCAGCGTTCTTCTGCTCTCTCGCGCAAACGACAGCCGCGGCGTCGAAACGTGCTTAATGACGATTCTTTCCCGATTGGAAAGCGCTGGGAAACTACTTTGGGGAAGTAACTCGTTGTCGCGAGATTTTAATGGGATGTTTGAATGCGGGTGAAAATGTTTGTGTAAGGTAAGTGTACTTTGGAGTGCAGTTTATGGTCGTTGAATTGAAAGCACTGGAAACTTTCTATATTTATTATGGAATACTACTTTTAGAGCAGCTAACAGTTCTGAGTCTTAATAACAATGTTTGTGAGAATAAAGAAATGGAATTTGAATTTAAGCGAGTGTTGACAGGGTTGGAAAGAAGATTTTCAGAATATGTATGCTTGAAATCGTTGAAATCATTGCGTCAATGCAGGAGGAAAAATCAAAGTGAACGGAAGCCAAATGTAAATTAATTAGCTCATTGCCTTGCCATTGATTAAATCAACATATTTCTTTGAATTATCAAATCAGTTCATTAGCTTCATTTTGCATTTTTAACCAATTTTTAAACAATGCAAATAAAACACATTTTACTTTTTTAATCAATTATGTATTTACCCCTTTTATCTAATACTTCTTGCCATCTTATAGGTAATTTTTTATCGCATTTGTATAATTAATTTAGATATTTTGTCATTTATGCACCCAAATACAAAATTAGGAACTAAATTACTATTTTTATTTTTATTTTTAAAAAATTAACACCTCAAAAGTGTTTTCATTAATGCTTGTTGCTAATGAAATTTCACCTCAGAGAAAAGAAGCTAATTGTAGCTAATCCAATTTGTATAAATTTACTCCGGTCTCTTTTTTATTACACATTTTTAGTAATGATATAAGTATTCTATAGTTTATCAGTCAAAGTCAGGAAATTATCAAAATTTTATTAGAATTAATAGAAAGCATTCATGTGCTAATATCATCGATAGATTGAAGTCTGCAAAATTTATTTCAATAACTATGAACTCAATTGCCAAAATACTTATGTTTGAATTCTTCTTTCAACAAATTTTAAATATTTTTAATAGTTAGAGGGTTGGATGCAAGAAAAGTGTAACTCTTGTTTACTAATTTTACAGAAACTATAAAAAGATGTTTCAAACGTTAAGAACTTGTATCATAAAATACATTTCCGTGGCTCCTTTTTCATTATAGCACAAGAGGAAATTGAATTGAGAAAATTAATCAAACCGTACAAATCTAGTTTAACTATAAATTATTCGCGCGACATTCTTCGTTTCAAGACCGTACCATTCCCTTCAATGCATTTCCACAAAACAGGAACAATAAAAAAATTCTCCTATTCTTCCCACCTCCCCTATCGTCCCCTATATTTATTTCACTTCGACTTCTCACAAGGAAACAAAGCTCAACAAAATCCCTGAAGATTGGAATTGCAACGCACATCGTACCACCGAATCTCGCAAAAGTCACCCAAAACGGTGCGCGAATAATTTTAAAATTGCATCCCTTAATGCAGACACGCGGTGATGACCGAAGAGACGATAACCGAGCATTTAGAACGGTTTCCAGCAGTAATCTGCTTGAATTATTCAAACGAAGTCAATGCACTGTCTATCGACGTCGACAGAAATAGAAGCCTGTCCGTCGGCGAAGCCATTCTTGAACGATCGACCGTCGAAACCCGACCTCGGGGACCTCGAACTCGACGGTTTCGATCGACGGCCGCACAACGGAGCATCCGCGAGACACGCTCGGACCCTGACACCAACTCGCCTCGTTGACTCTCTCGAGCGTGGAGCGCGTGCGAGCGGCGCGGTGGTTCCATGACACCGAATGAAATCATGACACTCGAAGACGACTGGCAGCATTTGGTTCGGATCGATTGCTCACAAACTGTACGAGTCGAGTTCCATTGACACTATTTAACGGCGAACTGACCCGTTGTAAGGCTCCTCGCTTGGGATCTCGAAATAGCGTTACACAATTCATAGATGGGAATTAATTTAAACGACGCAAGGGGTTCTTTACGAGTGGAAGTCAATTAAGGAGACCTTAAGTGGTATTCCGATGCTGTAGTGTATGCTTTCTTTAAATTAATTAACCTTTTTTCGAGTGATAAATTGATCTACGATCTATGAGTGGCTGGTAGAGTGTATTTAAGGTCTCCGAAGTCAAGGCCATCGTTTCAGAGCGTCTTTTAAATAGTAATTCTCGTCCGAAAAAAAGAAACTAGTTAAAAGGCACATGATTGCTATGTTTTACGAGCACACCAGGTGTGTACTTGCGGATGTTTCTTGTATCAGACTTCTTCACAACCCACCAAGAAGTTTCTCCAACCCCACGACTTTCCGATCAATCTCAAAGCTACCTCAACTCCATATGTTTTGAGAAAATACTGTACCTCCGCTGACAGAAATAACGAGCACCAAACATTGCAGAAAGACGCAACATTCCGGCGAACATTCGCCGCAGGAACTTCAAACGAGACCGATAAACGCGTTTCTGAGAGCCGACCTGAATTTCCCGCGAAAAGAGAAAGTTACGGTGATCGAAAAGCAACTGGAATCGCCGTCCTCGTGGAAGTGCGTAGCAACCGTGTTTTCCCTCCGTCGGACAAGCCCGCCGTGTCCGAAAATACATGGCGGAGCGCGTTTTCGTCGCGGATTTCGTAAACCGTGGTCGAGTAATTCAGAAATAGAGCGAACGGCCGACTCTCGACGCGCGTCGCTTTTAGACCCTCGCGACTGAAACCGAACAATTTATCGGCCGAATTATTGGCGTTCTCTAATTTTTCAATTCCACGGTACAGTCGCGTCCACCTGACACGACGATGGTGACAGATTGAACCGAAGGGGTCGGGTGGGTGGCGTGTCATCGCTATTTCGCGGAGCACGCGACGAATTAAACGAGCAAATGGAACGTCGAAGTTTGAATTTGCAAACGGATCGATCGACGCGGAGAGCGAGAGGAGGCAAACCGACGGAAATTTCTACTGTTCTTCGCGTCGGAATTCCTGCTACGGTGCTTTTGTAACGAACCGCGACGGTTGTGTATATCTCCCTCGAGGATTTATTGACGGATTACAACGGGTGAAGAACGGCGGCAATGAAAACAGACAAATTGATGGCCTACGATATTTTACTTGCTTATTCTATTTCGCCTTCGACCGTCGAGAATCATTGTCATTGTCGCGGGAACGAATATCTGGGACTAAGGGATCCGCGGGGACATTCCTCAGCGACGCGTTCATCCACTGTTTCTGGATGTCCGTAATTCGAGACCTCGGGAAACAACGATTCTAACTGAGCAAACGTTTATTCTACGCTTTCGTGCGCCTGGTGGTTCAATCAATGTTCGCGGCGGACCGCGAGCCTCGCTGATATTTTCAAATTAATTCGGGGTAAATAGAGGCTGTTAAAATACAGTATAAAGAACGACACGTGTTTGGACAAAGCTGTAACGCAGACTGAGGCTGGTTCGGCGAAATGACCGACAATGCGGGAACGAAATGGGAACACGGAGTTGCGGGTCTAATTGTAAGAAACGGACCGACTGTGTACCGTTTTGTTGATGCGAGGGAATGCGAAGTAGATTATTTACGCTCATTTTTAATGTCGGAGGAGCAAATTTCTTGTGGCATATTGTGCAACTTGTAAAAATATTGAATAATAACAGGAAAATCTGAGTAGTTTGATGCATACAACTACTGTATTATTTATAATCTCAATAAATCTGAAGGGACATTGCGAAGGGACTCTAAAATTTCTTTATGAAGGAGGATTTGTAGAACAACTTCAGAAAATTGCGAGCAGCATCTCTGCCCCGTTTTCGAAGAATAAATTACTAAACATGTGGCAATTCCTCCTAATGAATGTTTGCTAAATAGCTAACACCACTTTATCAATTATAGGAACAAAAAATTTAAAGGAGCACTGTGAAATGTCTCATAATTTTTTGAAACATGAGGGAGGATTTATAAAACAACAACAGAAAATTGCAAAGAACATCTTGTTTCTGCGAAATAAATTATTAAATCCGTGAGAATTTGTACAAGTGAATGTTTTCTAGATAATTAACACCATTTCATCAATTATAAGAACAAAAATGGAAAAGGGCAGTGCGAAGTGTCTTCCAAATTTTTTGAGTCTAGAATAAGGTATGCAGAACCATTTCCGAAATTTGCAAGGAACACCTCTGCTCTGTTTTCGAAAACTAAATTACTAAATATGTGGAAATTCCTCCTAATGAATATTTCCTAGACAGCTAACACCATTTTATCAATAATTATAAAAACCGAAAACGTAAATACACTGCGAAGTGTTTTCCAAACTTTCTGAAATATAAGGGAGAGTATGCAGAACAACCTTAAAAAATTGCAAGGAGCACTTCTGCCCCCATTTTCGAGAAATAGATTACTAAAAATACCTCCAGATTACCGTTTCTTGAAAAAAGTCTATTCACAACAACGTAATCCAATGCGACAATGACCAAAATGAGCATGTAGAAGAACTTAAGGATCTAGGAGTCTCCTTTTCGCCTTGTCTTAATTATAGGAATCATTATAATTCATCGGTAAATAAAGCGTATACAGTGTTAGGACACACTTCTAGATTTGCTAAATACTTCAATAATAAAGAATCCCTTATGCTGCTGTATACTTCGTTTGTTAGGCCTCGTGTTAAATATGCGTCGGTGGTTTGGAATCCACTTCACAAAAAATACATCAATCTCATTGAAGGAGTTCAGCACAAGTTTATAAGACTTGTCGCACGCATACTTGGTAATCCTATGAGTATCACGGATCATGACTATGACAGACACCTTAAATCGTTAAAACTACAAACATTAGCTGATCGAAGAATAATAGCCGATCTAGTTTTCTTTCACAAATTGATCAATGGTCATATAAACTGTCCTGAACTTCTTGAAAGAATTTAATTCTATGCGCCTCGAAGACAATTTCGCCAGTGTGATTTGTTTCATCCAAGATTACCGACCTTCAGTTCAACTTGTGTTGACCCCGTAAACAGAGCTATGACGAGTGCTAATACCCATATAAAAGATAAGGATCTATTTCCTATCTCCCTAAATGAACTTCGTAAGATACTGAGAACTCAGAGCTTTAATGCGTAAACTAATCCGTGACGTCTTATACAGGGTGTAACAAAAATGTTGCACGTCCTTGAAAGGGATGATTTCTGAGGTGATTTTAAACAACTTTTTCCTTGACGAAAATATTAGGTAAGGCTTTGTTAACGAGTTATTAACGGATAACACCGACCCATCAGAGAGCGAGAACAGTAGACGAACCTTGGCGCGGGGGATGGCGGACCAATGCTACGCATAGCTGTAGCCCGCGGCGAAGTTCATACACTGTTCTCGCTCTCTGATTGGCTACTGTTTTTCGTTGATAACTCGTTAACAAAGCCTCACCTAACATTTTCGCTAAGGAAAAAGTTGTTTAAAATCACTTCAAGAATCACCTCTATCAAGGACGTGCAACATTTTTGTTACACCCTGTATATACTTTATACGTGTTTAAATCATCTACTTCTATCTGTTAACTAAAGAGAATTCCCGTAAATAAATGTTATTATTATTATTAACATAATGAAGAATCTTCAAAATCGTTTTTCCAAGAAACAATCTAAAAGATGTATCATTCAATACCATAATCTAGCATCCAACACAAAAGAAAACTCAGAAACCCAAGCACCGTATCGACCAGAAATTGCAGCAAATTTGGCAGCCGGGTCCGAAGGAAGCCCACAAATAATTCGGAGTTCCTCGCGTCGCGCTTCCCCCCGTTAATTAAGCCGTTATCGCCGCATTACACCGAGCCCTTGAATCCTTTTCCCGGGCACGGCGCAGTCGCGGCAGCATCCATTATTTCCGAACCGATTAGTACCGGTTTCGTGGACCGCATCGCCGCTAATTATTCTTCGTCGCCGGCGGTTAATCGCGCGCGCAGCCCGGAAAACGGCGGCGGGGGGTTCGGCTCGGCGGAGATATGGAAAACCGTCGACGCACGCGAGTTTTCCACGTGGCCGAGTTCATTTCGCGCCCATCCCCCGTTCCCGGATCCCCGAGCTTCATTTGCGTTTCGGATCGAGGTCACCCTCATTTCCTCCGCGCCATTGTCGCTCCTCCGTCTCGCCCGCGAAACGGCCAGAGGCTTCAATGGCGCGTTACCCGCCGACGGATAAAAGAATAAACAGAAACGCGTTTTCTGCCCCTCGTTTGTCGGGCTGCAGCGGCTTGTCCTCCCCTTCGAGGGGAAATGGAACGTCGCACGAACTTCTGACGCTCCGACCTCGCGACCGCGTCTCGGCGTTGGAAACCGTTCGCCACGGTTTTCGAAGTTGCGAGTTATGTTAATTAGAGGCTTCGTGACGGACCCGACGGATCCGTTGCTCCGAAGGTTCCGCGGTGTAAACCGTCTCCGTGACGGGTAACGGACACCTCGGTTAACGAGACAACTGACCGCGCGGCTAAACAACGCCGCGTTTCTAGATATTCCTCCGTCGTGTAACAATTCATTGTCCGTCGAACTTTTAATTGGTCAGCTGGAAACGTCGTCCGGCGGGGTCGCAGTTAATTAAATAATGCAGCCGAGATGCTGCGACGCTGTCTACCGGGAGATCTCGTTTTCGGGTCTCGGGCGCAAACGGAAGAGGATCTCGTTGCGGAATTCGATCTTTACCCTTTTTGATTGTGCAGCGCGTCGGGCTACGGTCTTTAGGCCTGGGGGAATCGTGACTCGTTAGCGGTGATGGTTTTTAGAGGTGGGAGGATTGCTTCGAACCTGTTGGGGGTTCGTACTGAAATTTTGTGATACCTGGACTGGTTAGAAGAATTGAAGAAACATTTAATATAACTAACAAGGAGACCCTACAGTGTGTGCTCCTTGGATTTTAATGAAACTTTAGTGAATGATTCTAGAGGGTATATGATGACATTCTGTAGAATATTTTGCGCCAATGCGCATATTTTGTAAAAAAAAAAAAAAAAAAAAAAAATAGTTCCAATTGTTCTAAGTTTGTTTTTTTTTTTCAACTTTTTGTTTCGAGCAATTTTTATTCCTTCACTTTCATTCTATGTGTATTAGAGCTGTATATAAATATGTATCTAATCATATATTTTTGAAAAAGTATATCGCAAGTATAACACAAATAGTTTTATTGTATTAGGATGATATGCAATATAAAAGCAGGAAAAAGATAAAAATTGCCTGCTACGTGCACGTCGGATGAAAGATATAGAATTACAGGTTTCATTTATTAAAGTTATTTGTGTTATACGTGCGATATACTTTTTCAAAAATATACATATGATTAGATACATATTTATAAACAGCTCTAGTACGCATAGAATGAAAGTGAAGGAATTAAAATTGCTCGAAACAAAAAGTTGAAAAAAAAAAACAATCTTGGAACAAACCGGGATTCAAACTCTGGACCCTCGTCGTATGAGCCTGGTGCTTTTTCCATTGAGCTATTTTATTTTGTTTTTTTTTTTAATAAAAACTGCATATTAGGGCAAAATATTCTACAGAATGTCATCACATATCCTCTAGAATTATTCACTAAAATTTCATTAAAATCCAAGGAGTATACACTGTAGGGTCTCCTTGCAAGTAAAACATTGATAAATACTGAATGTGTCGAATAATTAAAAAAAAAAATTCTGAATAAAAATTAACTATTACCAAAAAAATAAGGAACTTCCTCATTATTTGTCTGATTTTGATTCCCCTAATTTGATAACCATATCAATGGAGAAAATTCCATAGGTGAATACCGTGTGGGCGAACAAAAGACGTTTTCTTTGGAGGCAACAATGCAACGAAACCGGAGATTCGTGTATTATCAAAACTTCTTCCCAGCCGATTGTTAACAACAACGAAACTCAATTATCCATGGCCTCCAGGCTACTCTAATAACCATAACTTTCATAGAGCTGTCTGATTGAGTAAGACCTTCCGGAGGCATACAAAATCCGCGGACGGAATTCCGCGGAAGCTCAAATTAACCAATGAATCAGCCAGAAGCACCGGCGAATCGTAAACCTCGTAGCACGCATTTCTGTGCTCGCAAGTTTCACGAATGAAACTCGCATCGTCTGGAAAATCCGCTTAGAAGCAACTGGAACTATCTACTTCCCTTTCTTAAACTTCTAACATTCATTACGTAAAATAGAAATTAGAAAATTCTATTATTTTTCTTATGATCCTCTGTTTCATTAAGCTTTAATCTTTGAACTCGTTTTCGTTACAGCGACTCGTGCGTTTGCCAAGAGTCACCCCCTTCTTGAATCATCCTGTACTCGTACAAGTTATATATTATTAGCGTGTCAAAGAGGAACAAGAAGAACCGTCGATCAATCTGATATCTGCGCCGCCGCGATTCTTTAAAACGGCAATGACAAATTGATTGTCATCGTTATTGGCGACACGCGAAAATAAATCTGTACCGTGAAAATTGTGTTCGTTAATTGTAATTAAGCGCAACGGACCGAGATGCACCTCGATACGGATTCCCGTCGAGGCAATTGTGCAACCGCTTCGGGTCGATATAAATTGGAACGATTCAATGAAAGCCTCGTGACGACTCTTTCGTCGGGGCCGTTTCCGCGCCGTTTGAGAGCCGTTTTCTCGGAAACGATTCGCAACGGCGAAATATTCCGCGGCTCCGAAGACTTCAGAGACGTCGGATCCGCGTTTCCAAAGCGATACGAACAAGTAATAACGTTTACGTTTGCGGTTTTTTACTCACCATATTGAAGAATATCTGCCGATGTCGGCGCCCGAGTCGTTGATAGAAATTATAAAATCTCTCGGGACGATTTTGCGTATTTCCTTTGCTCAATTTCAATTCTCTTTTCCTCTCAATATTCACTCCTCGATTCGGTATAATTTGTTAGTATATCCTTCGTATGTTCCTTTCTTTCTCTTTTTTTTTCTCTTGTACTTTTACGCTAGCGATTATTGGAAGAAACAATACTGCATAAAAATATCACTGGTTTACTTTGGCTTGTCCTCTATCTCTTTATACGTGAATACTATAAATCCTGACAACCTAGAAAAAAAACCTGAAAAAAGGGGTTTAATTAATTACTTTACTTAACTTGATTAACTACTAACTATTGTGTGTCATGCTTGGTTTTACTTATAGTAGGATCCTGATTATTTTTATTATTCAAGATTTTAATTATTTCATCAGTGTAAGATTCGATAAAGATTCAAAGATAATATTTTAATTGATCGATGCCCTACTGTGTAGTAATAAACAAACAAACGGAAAGAAAATTCTGAAAGGCAGCTCGGATTTTCTTTTAACAAATTGATTGTCATTCATCTAACACGTGACAAATTCGACACAAGTTTTTCAATTAGTTACCGATCTACATAAATAATTTTTACCGTCTCCATTCAAAAAAATCTTTAAGTCACCCATTGCTCTTACGTATAAAATTTAGTTCCTCACAAGAAAAAATAGAAACCTACTATATTTAGTTTTATCTAAACAACAGTCGCGTTGAACAATTTCTATAAAAATCGCCAAATGCGCTGTGTACAATAAAAAAAAACTGTCCAGCAATCGGCCTGTTAAAGAATTCAACAATTTATTGACACAGAATCCGCGAAGCCGCGAATGCGGCATCGTAACACGGCCTGGAATGACGCTAGTTGAAACAGAGTTGTCGCTAAATGATGACAAACTGCTCTCAAATAAACCCGACGTTAACCAATATTTAGAGGAAGGTCTCCCGGCATTCGCATCGAAAGCATATCGCGACGGAATAATATTCGCGACGATATCTCGCGCGTGAAATACGAACGTATGCTCCATCCGCGAATATTTCTTTCCCCGACGTTTGCTTTACGCCATCCGCCACTTCGATCTCCTTATTCGAAATATACATTTTTCAAAAGAAATCTGCAACGATATCGAGACCCCCTCTCCGCGATCCGAAGCGAAGGAGGATATTCGCGAGATAGCTTCGCGAGAATTGCTCCTCTTTTACTCTTCCTCCTCACCACCGTCGAGATCTCTCTTCGCCCGGGAAACAGCAACCCCGCGAGGACGATGCTCAACGCGTCGAGCGATTCGTGGTGCGAGCTCGCCACTGTGTCCCGGTCGGATCGAGGACAATCGACGGCGGCGAGTGATCACTTTCACTTTTTTATTAACCCTGCTACATCCCCCTTCAAATTCTAATTCGTTAGAACTCAAATTCCAAAACTCCAATCGTTGGGCTTCGATAAATGTATCTGTGGTAGTTATTACTTCATTCATTTTTCGTTAGAACATAAATTGGCATAAGTTTATACATTTTTTCAACTCTGTATAAACTATATTATATTAATTATTTGAATAAGAATATAGATAAGAATACAATGGTTTAGTATGAAAAATGCAAGGTGACCTATAAGTTACTTTTTTATTAACCCTGCTACATCCCCCTTCAAATTCTAATTCGTTAGAACTTTAATTTTCAGATCATTATAAATATATAGAGAATACTCTTTTACTGTTCCTCCTCACCACCGTCGAGATCTCTCTTCGCCCGG